>CAWUFW010002696.1:62500-1262500 GCA_963921515.1 Calotriton arnoldi | reverse complement strand
CATGGGAACAGTCCTGCCCGAACTGCCAAGCCATGTCTTCCCTGGACCGGAGACAAGCATCCTGGGACCGGTTTCGGGCTAACAGCCCTCATCAGTCAGGCTAGCTTGAATCCAGTGGCAAAGTGAGCAAGGGATCCACGTCTGGGCATACCCTGCCAACTTAGGGCGAACAAAGCAAACACAAGGAGATGATGGACGGAGCGCTGAAACTTTTCAGACACTCACCCTCAGTCCCAGATCTGGGTTGAATCCATCATCGTTCTTTAGCTCACTTCGCCCACCCCAGTTCAGACACAGCTAGATGCAAATCAGTCTTGACCCTGTGCCTCATGGGAACAGTCCAGCCCGAACTGCCAAGCCATGACTTCCCTGGACCGGAAACAAGCATCCTGGGACCGGTTTTGGGCTAACAGCCCTCATCAGCCAGGCTAGCTTGAATCCAGTGGCAAAGTGAGCAAGGGACCCACGTCTGGGCATACTCTGCCAACTAAGGGCGAACAAAGCAAACACAAGGAGATGATGGACGGAGTGCTGAAACTTTTCAGACACTTACTCCCAGTCACAGATCTGGGTTGAATCCATCATCGTTCTTTAGCTCACTTTGCCACCCCAGTTCAGACGCAGCTAGATGCAAATCAATCTTGACCCTGTACCTCATGAGAACATTCCAGCCCGAACTGCCAAGCCATGTACTTCCCTGGACCAGAAACAAGCACCCTGGGACCGGTTTCGGGCTAACAGCCCTCATCAGCCAGGCTAGCTTGAATCCAGTGGCAAAGTGAGCAAGGGATCCACGTCTGGGCATACCCTGCCAACTAAGGGCGAACAAAGCAAACACAAGGAGATGATGGGCGGAGCGCTGAAACTTTTCAGACACTCACTCCCAGTCACAGATCTGGGTTGAATCCATCATCGTTCTTTAGCTCACTTCGCCACCCCAGTTCAGACACAGCTAGATGCAAATCAGTCTTGACCCTGTGCCTCATGGGAACAGTCCAGCCCGAACTGCCAAGCCATGTCTTCCCTGGACCGGAAACAAGCACCCTGGGACCGGTTTCAGGCTAACAGCCCTTATCAGCCAGGCTAGCTTGAATCCAGTGGCAAAGTGATCAAGGGACCCACGTCTGGGCATACCCTGCCAACTAAGGGCGAACAAAGCAAACACAAGGAGATGATGGACGGAGCGCTGAAACTTTTCAGACACTCATCCCCAGTCACAGATCTGGGTTGAATCCAGCATTGTTCTTTAGCTCACTTCGCCACCCCAGTTCAGACACAGCTATATGCAAATCAGTCTTGACCCTGTGCCTCATGGGAACAGTCCAGTCCGAACTGCCAAGCCATGTCTTCCCTGGACCGGAAACAAGCATCCAGGGACCGGTTTCGGGCTAACAGCCCTCATCCGCCAGGCTAGCTTGAATCCAGTGGCAAAGTGAGCAAGGGACCTTCGTCTGGGCATACTATGCCAACTAAGGGTGAACAAAGCAAACAGAAGGAGATGATGGACGGAGCGCTGAAACTTTTCAGACACTCACCCCCAGTCACAGATCTGGGTTGAATCCATCATCGTTCTTTAGCTCACTTCGCCACCCCAGTTCAGACACAGCTATATGCAAATCAGTCTTAAACCAGTGCCTCATGGGAACAGTCCAGCCCGAACTGCCAAGCCATGTCTTCCCTGGACCGGAAGCAAGCATCCTGGGACCGGTTTCGGGCTAACAGCCCTCATCAGCCAGGCTAGCTTGAATCCAGTGGCAAAGTGATCAAGGGACCCATGTCTGGGCATACCCTGCCAACTAAGGGCGAACAAAGCAAACACAAGGAGATGATGGACGGAGCGCTGAAACTTTTCAGACACTCACCCCCAGTCACAGATCTGGGTTGAATCCATCATCGTTCTTTAGCTCACTTCGCCACCCCAGTTCAGACACAGCTATATGCAAATCAGTCTTAAACCAGTACCTCATGGGAACAGTCCAGCCCGAACTGCCAAGCCATGTCTTCCCTGGACAGGAAGCAAGCACCCTGGGACCGGTTTCAGGCTAACAGCCCTCATCAGCCAGGCTAGCTTGAATCCAGTGGAAAAGTGAGCAAGGGACCCACTTCTCGGCATACCCGGCCAATTAAGTGCGAACAAAGCAGACACAAGGCGATGATGGACGGAGCGCTGAAACTTTTCAGACACTCACCCCCCAGTCACAGATCTGGGTTGAATCCATCATTGTTCTTTAGCTCACTTCGCCACCGCAGTTTAGACACAGCTGTATGCTAATCAGTCTTGACCCTGTGCCTCATAGGAACAGTCCAGCCCGAACTGCAAGCCATGTCTTCCCTGGACCGGAAGCAAGCATCCTGGGACCGGTTTCCGGCTAACAGCCCTCATCAGCCAGGCTAGCTTGAATCCAGTGGGAAAGTGAGCAAGGGACCCACTTCTGGGCATACCCTGCCAACTAAGGGCGAACAAAGCAAACACAAGGCGAAGATCTGGGTTGAATCCATCATCGTTCTTTAGCTCACTTCGCCACACCAGTTCAGACACAGCTATGTGCAAATCAGTCTTGACACTGTTCCTCATGGGAACAGTCCAGCCTGAACTGCCAAGCCATGCCTTCCCTGGACCAGAAGCAAGCATCCTGGGACCGGTTTCGGGCTAACAGCCCTCATCAGCCAGGCTAGCTTGAATCCAGTGGCAAAGTGAGCAAGAGACACACGTCTGGGCATACCCTGCCAACTAAGGGCGAACAAAGCAAACACAAGGAGATGATGGACGGAGTGCTGAAACTTTTCAGACACTCACCCCCAGTCACAGATCTGGGTTGAATCCATCATCCTTCTTTAGCTCACTTTGCCACCCCAGTTCAGACACAGCTATATGCAAATCAGTCTTGACCCTGTGCCTCATGGGAACAGTCCAGCCCGAACTGCCAAGCCATGTCTTCCCTGGACCGGAAACAAGCATCACTGGGACCGGTTTCGGGCTAACAGCCCTCATCAGCCAGGCTAGCTTGAATCCAGAGGCAAAGTGAGCAAGTGACCCACGTCTGGGCATACCCTGCCAACTAAGGGCGAACAAAGCAAACACAAGGAGATGATGGACGGAGCGCTGAAACTTTTGAGACACTCACCCCCAGTCACAGATCTGGGTTGAATCCATCATCATTCATTAGCTCACTTCGCCACCCCAGATCAGACACAGCTAGATGCAAATCAGTCTTGACCCTGTGCCTCTTGAGAACAATCCAGCCCGAACTGCCAAGCCATGTCTTCCCTGGACCAGAAACAAGCATCCTGGGACCGGTTTTGGGCTAACAGCCCTCATCAGCTAGGCTAGCTTGAATCCAGTGGCAAAGTGAGCAAGGGACCCACGTCTGAGCATACCCTGCCAACAAAGGGCGAAGAAAGCAAACACAAGGAGATGATGGACGGAGCGCTGAAACTTTTCAGACACTCTCCCCCAGTCACAGAGCTGGGTTGAATCCATCATCGTTCTTTAGCTCACTTCGCCACCCCAGTTCAAACACATCTATGTGCAAATCAGTCATGACCCTGTGCCCCAACTGCGAAGCCATGTCTTCCCTGGACCGGAAACAAGCATACTGGGACCGGTTTCGGGCTAACAGCCCTCATCAGCCAGGCTAGCTTGAATCCAGTGGCAAAGTGAGCAAGGGACCCACGTCTGGGCATACCCTGCCAACGTAGGGCGAAGAAAGCAAACACAAGGAGATGATGGACGGAGCGCTGAAACTTTTCAGACACTCACCCCCAGTCACAGATCTGGGTTGAATCCATCATCGTTCTTTAGCTCACTTTGCCACCCCAGTTCAGACAGAGCTATATGCAAAACAGTCTTGACCCTGTGCCTCATGGGAACAGTCCAGCCCGAACTGCCAAGCCATGTCTTACCTGGACAGGAAACAAGCATCCTGGGACCTGCTTCGGGCTAACAGCCCTCATCAGCCAGGCTAGCTTGAATCCAGTGGCTAAGTGAGCAAGGGACCCACGTCTGGGTATACCCTGTCAACTAAGGGCGAACAAAGCAAACACAAGGATAAGATGGATGGAGCGCTGAAACTTTTCAGACACTCACCCCCAGTCACAGATCTGGGTTGAATCCAGCATTGTTCTTTAGCTCACTTCGCCACCCCAGTTCAGACACAGCTATATGCAAATCAGTCTTGACCCTGTGCCTCATGGGAACAGTCCAGCCCGAACTGCCAAGCCATGTCTTTCCTGGACCGGAAACAAGCATCCTGGGACCGGTTTCGGGCTAGCAGCCCTCATCAGCCAGGCTAGCTTGAATCCAGTGGCAACGTGAGCAAGGGACCCACGTCTGGGCATACCCTGCCAACTAAGGGCGAACAAAGCAAACACAAGGAGATGATGGACGGAGCACTGAAACTTTTCAGACACTCACCCCCAGTCACAGATCTGGGTTGAATCCATCATCGTTCTTTAGCTCACTTCGCCACCCCAGTTCAAACACATCTATATGCAAATCAGTTATGACCCTGTGCACCAACTGCGAAGCCATGTCTTCCCTGGACCGGAAACAAGCACACTGGGACCGTTTTCGGGCTAACAGCCCTCATCAGCCAGGCTAGCTTGAATCCAGTGGCAAAGTGAGCAAGGGACCCACGTCTGGGCATACCCTGCCAACTAAGGGCGAACAAAGCAAACACAAGGAGATGATGGACGTAGAGCTGAAACTTTTCAGACACTCACCCCCAGTCACAGATCTGGGTTGAATCCATCATCGTTCTTTAGCTCACTTGTCCACCTTAGTTCAGACACAGCTATATGCAAATCAGTCTTGACCCTGTGCCTCATGGGAACAGTACAGCCCGAACTGCCAAGCCATTTCTTCCGTGGACCTGAAACTAGCATCCTGGGACCTGTTTCGGGTTAACAGCCCTCATCAGCCAGGCTAGCTTGAATCCAGGGGCAAAGTGAGCAAGGGACCCACATCTGGGCATACCCTGCCAACTAAGGGTGAACAAAGCAAACACAACGAGATGATGGACGGAGCGCTGACACTTTCAGACACTCACCCCCAGTCACAGATCTGGATTCAATCCATCATCGTTCTTTAGCTCACTTTGCCACCCCAGTTCAGACACAGCTAGTTGCAACTCAGTCTTGACCCTGTGCCTCATGGGAACAGTCCTGCCCGAACTGCCAAGCCATGTCTTCCCTGGACCGGAGACAAGCATCCTGGGACCAGTTTCGGGCTAACAGCCCTCATCAGTAAGGCTAGCTTGAATCCAGTGGCAAAGTGAGCAAGGGATCTACGTCTGGGCATACCCTGCCAACTAAGGGCGAACAAAGCAAACACAAGGAGATGATGGACGGAGCGCTGAAACTTTTCAGACACTCACCCTCAGTCCCAGATCTGGGTTGAATCTATCATCGTTCTTTAGCTCACTTCGCCCACCCCTGTTCAGACACAGCTAGATGCAAATCAGTCTTGACCCTGTGCCTTATGGGAACAGTCCAGCCCGAACTGCCAAGCCATGACTTCCCTGGACCGGAAACAAGCATCCTGGGACCGGTTTTGGGCTAACAGCACTCATCAGCCAGGCTAGCTTGAATCCAGTGGCAAAGTGAGCAAGGGACCCACGTCTGGGCATACTCTGCCAACTAAGGGCGAACAAAGCAAACACAAGGAGATGATGAATGGAGTGCTGAAACTTTTCAGACACTTACTCCCAGTCACAGATCTGGGTTGAATCCATCATCGTTCTTTAGCTCACTTTGCCACCCCAGTTCAGACGCAGCTAGATGCAAATCAATCTTGACCCTGTACCTCATGAGAACATTCCAGCCCGAACTGCCAAGCCATTACTTCCCTGGACCAGAAACAAGCACCCTGGGACCGGTTTCGGGCTAACAGCCCTTATCAGCCAGGCTAGCTTGAATCCAGTGGCAAAGTGATCAAGGGACCCACGTCTGGGCATACACTGCCAACTAAGGGCGAACAAAGCAAACACAAGGAGATGATGGACGGAGCGCTGAAACTTTTCAGACACTCACACCCAGTCACAGATCTGGGTTGAATCCAGCATTGTTCTTTAGCTCACTTCGCCACTCCAGTTCAGACACAGCTATATGCAAATCAGTCTTGACCCTGTGCCTCATGGGAACAGTCCAGTCCGAACTGCCAAGCCATGTCTTCCCTGGACCGGAAGCAAGCATCCTGGGACCGGTTTCTGGCTAACAGCCCTCATCAGCCAGGCTAGCTTGAATCCAGTGGAAAAGTGAGCAAGGGACCCACTTCTGGGCATACCCTGCCAACTAAGGGCGAACAAAGCAAACACAAGGCGTAGATCTGGGTTGAACCCATCATCGTTCTTTAGCTCACTTCGCCACACCAGTTCAGACACAGCTATGTGCAAATCAGTCTTGACACTGTTCCTCATGGGAACAGTCCAGCCTGAACTGCCAAGCCATGCCTTACCTGGACCAGAAGCAAGCATCCTGGGACCGGTTTCGGGCTAACAGCCCTCATCAGCCAGGCTAGCTTGAATCCAGTGGCAAAGTGAGCAAGGGACCCACGTCTGGGCATACCCTGCCAACTAAGGGCGAACAAAGCAAACACAAGGAGATGATGGACGGGGTGCTGAAACTTTTCAGACACTCACCCCCAGTCACAGATCTGGGTTGAATCCATCATCATTCATTAGCTCACTTCGCCACCCCAGTTCAGACACAGCTAGATGCACATCAGTCGTGACCCTGTGCCTCATGGGAACAGTACAGCCCGAACTGCCAAGCCATTTCTTCCCTGGACTGGAAACTAGCTTCCTGGGACCGGTTTCGGGCTAACAGCCCTCATCAGCCAGGCTAGCTTGAATCCAGTGGCAAAGTGAGCAAGGGACCCACATCTGGGCATACCCTGCCAACTAAGGGTGAACAAAGCAAACACAAGGAGATGATGGACGGAGCGCTGAAACTTTTCAGACACTCACCCCCAGTCACAGATCTGGGTTGAATCCATCATCGTTCTTTAGCTCACTTCGCCACCCCAGTTCAGACACAGCTAGATGCACATCAGTCGTGACCCTGTGCCTCATGGGAACAGTCCAGCCCGAACTGCCAAGCCATGTCTTACCTAGACAGGAAACAAGCATCCTGGGACTTGCTTCGGGCTAACAGCCCTCATCTGCCAGGCTTGCTTGAATCCACTGGCAAAGTGAGCAAGGGACCCACGTCTGGGCATACCCTGCCAACGAAGGGCGAAGAAAGCAAACACAAGGAGATGATGGACGGAGCGCTGAAACTTTTTAGACACTCACCCCCAGTCACAGATCTGGGTTGAATCCCTCATCGTTCTTTAGCTCACTTTGCCACCCCAGTTCAGACACAACTAGATGCACATCAGTCGTGACCCTGTGCCTCATGGGAACAGTCCAGCCCGAACTGCCAAGCCATGTCTTACCTAGACAGGAAACAAGCATCCTGGGACCTGCTTCGGGCTAACAGCCCTCATCAGCCAGGCTAGCTTGAATCCAGTGGCAAAGTGAGCAAGGGACCCACGTCTGGGCATACCCTGCCAACGAAGGGCGAAGAAAGCAAACACAAGGAGATGATGGACGGAGCCCTGAAACTTTTCAGACACTCACCCCCAGTCACAGATCTGGGATGAATCCATCATCGTTCTTTAGCTCACTTTGCCACCCCAGTTCAGACAGAGCTATATGCAAAACAGTCTTGACCCTGTGCCTCTTGAGAACAATCCAGCCCGAACTGCCAAGCCATGTCTTCCCTGGACCAGAAACAAGCATCCTGGGACCGGTTTTGGGCTAACAGCCCTCATCAGCTAGGCTAGCTTGAATCCAGTGGCAAAGTGAGCAAGGGACCCACGTCTGAGCATACCCTGCCAACAAAGGGCGAAGAAAGCAAACACAAGGAGATGATGGACGGAGCGCTGAAACTTTTCAGACACTCACCCCCAGTCACAGATCTGGGTTGAATCCATCATCGTTCTTTAGCTCACTTCGCCACCCCAGTTCAAACACATCTATGTGCAAATCAGTCATGACCCTGTGCCCCAACTGCGAAGCCATGTCTTCCCTGGACCGGAAACAAGCATACTGGGACCGGTTTCGGGCTAACAGCCCTCATCAGCCAGGCTAGCTTGAATCCAGTGGCAAAGTGAGCAAGGGACCCACGTCTGGGCATACCCTGCCAACGAAGGGCGAAGAAAGCAAACACAAGGAGATGATGGACGGAGCGCTGAAACTTTTCAGACACTCACCCCCAGTCACAGATCTGGGTTGAATCCATCATCGTTCTTTAGCTCACTTTGCCACCCCAGTTCAGACAGAGCTATATGCAAAACAGTCTTGACCCTGTGCCTCATGGGAACAGTCCAGCCCGAACTGCCAAGCCATGTCTTACCTAGACAGGAAACAAGCATCCTGGGACCTGCTTCGGGCTAACAGCCCTCATCAGCCAGGCTAGCTTGAATCCAGTGGCAAAGTGAGCAAGGGACCCACGTCTGGGCATACCCTGCCAACGAAGGGCGAAGAAAGCAAACACAAGGAGATGATGGACGGAGCGCTGAAACTTTTCAGACACTCACCCCCAGTCACAGATCTGGGTTGAATCCATCATCGTTCTTTAGCTCACTTGTCCACCCCAGTTCAGACACAGCTATATGCAAATCAGTCTTGACCCTGTGCCTCATGGGAATAGTACAGCAGGAACTGCCAAGCCATTTCTTCCCTTGACTGGAAACTAGCTTCCTGGGACCGGTTTCGGGCTAACAGCCCTCATCAGCCAGGATAGCTTGAATCCAGTTGCAAAGTGAGCAAGGGACCCACATCTGGGCATACCCTGCCAACTAAGGGTGAACAAAGCAAACACAAGGAGATGATGGACGGAGCGCTGACACTTTTCAGACACTCACCCCCAGTCACAGATCTGGGTTCAATCCATCATCGTTCTTTAGCTCACTTCGCCAACCCAGTTCAGACACAGCTAGATGCAAATCATTCTTTACCCTGTGCCTCATGGGAACAGTCCAGCCCGAACTGCCAAGCCATGTCTTCCCTGGACTGGAAGCAAGCATCCTGGGACCGGTTTTGGGCGAACAGCCCTTATCAGCCAGGCTAGCTTGAATCCAGTGGCAAAGTGAGGAAGGGACCCACGTCTGGGCATACCCTGCCAACTAAGGGCGAACAAAGCAAACAAAAGGAGATGATGGACGGAGCGCTGACACTTTTCAGACACTCACCCCCAGTCACAGATCTGTGTTGAATCCATCATCGTTCTTTAGCTCACTTCACCACCCCACTTCAGACACAGCTAAATGCAAATCAGTCTTGACCCTGTGCCTCTAGGGAACAGTCCAGCCCGAACTGCCAAGCCATGTCTTACCTGGACCGGAAGCAAGCATCCTGGGACCGGTTTCGGGCTAACAGCCCTCATCAGCCAGCCTAGCTTGAATCCAGAGGCAAAGTGAGCAAGGGACCCGTGTCTGGGCATACCCTGCCAACTAAGGGCGAACAAAGCAAACACAAGGCGAAGATCTGGGTTGAATCCATCATCGTTCTTTAGCTCACTTCGCCACCGCAGTTCAGACACAGCTATAATCAGTTCAGTCTTGACCCTTTGCCTCATGGGAACAGTCTAGCCCGAACTGCCAAGCCATGTCTTCCCTGAATCGGAAACAAGCATCCTGGGACCGGTTTCGGGCTAACAGCCCTCGTCAGCCAGGTGAGCTTGAATCCAGTGGCGAAGTGAGCAAGGGACCCAGTTATGGGCATACCCTGCCAACTAACGGCGAACAAAGCAAACATAAGGAGATGATGGACGGATCGCTGAAACTTTTCAGACATTCACCCCCAGTCACAGTTCTGGGTTGAACCCATCATCGTTCTTTAGCTCACTTCGCCACCCCAGTTCAGACACAGCTACATGCAAATCAGTCTTGACCCTGTGCCTCATTGGAACAGTCCAGCCCGAACTGTCAAGCCATGTCTTCCCTGGACCGGAAACAAGCATCCTGGGACTGGTTTCGGGCTAACAGCCCTTATCAGCCAGGCTAGCTTGAATCCAGTGGCAAAGTGAGCAAGGGACCCACGTTTGGGCATACCCTGCCAACTAAGGGCTAACATAGCAAACACAAGGAGATGATGGACGGAGCGCTGAAACTTTTCAGACACTCACCCCCAGTCACAGATCTGGGTTGAATCCATCATCGTTCTTTAGCTCACTTCGCCACCCCAGTTCAGACACAGCTAGATGCAAATCAGTCTTGACCCTGTGCCTCATGGGAACAGTCCAGCCTGAACTGCCAAGCCATGCCTTCCCTGGACCGGAAACAAGCATCCTGGGACTGGTTTCAGGCTAACAGCCCTCATCAGCCAGGCTAGCTTGAATTCAGTGGCAAAGTGAGCAAGGGACCCACGTCTGGGCATTCCCTGCCAACTGAGGGCTAACAAAGGAGATGTGACTGGGGTGAGTGTCAAAAAAGTTTCAGCGCTCCGTCCATCATCTCCTTGTGTTTGCTTTGTTCTTTAAGGATGGCCATCTGCACTGCAGTCAGTATTTCTTCAGTGGAAGCAAAAAGCATTTTCGCATTGGAATATAAATGTCATTGATATGCAATTAGCACTGTGTCACCCTTGTTAAAAGTGATGTAGGTAAATCCAATAGCATCTGGTAAAATCCAGATGACCAGGTTTGTGGTATTGACACGTGTATGCAAGTGACCTGTTTGAAGCATGTCAGATTGTATTGATCTGAGTGTATCTCTATGTTTTGATGTCCAACGTGTAATGGAAAAATGAGGGCTTATCAATTCATAAAGTGGTTTAATACATTGTGAATAATCAGGTATGCATGTTCTGCAAAAATTTAGAAATCCGAACAGGGACTGTAATTTCTTCAGTGTGTTTGGAGGTTGCAAATGTGCACTCTTCTCCAAAAAATAAGGCGCAAGACTCTTTCCCTCATGGGTAAGTCATATCCTAGAAACAGGACACTCAGAAAGCAAAATAAGATTTCTTTAAGTTGAACCTATAGCCAAGTTCAGCAAATCCTAATATAATGCGATTTACTCTGACTAGATGCGTATTCAACTCATCATCCATGAGATAGCTATCATCTATGTAGGACAATGCTTCTGGGTCAATATTGTGTAGAACTGACAAAATGCATGCAGCAAACAGAGCAGAGCTATTTTTTAGCCCATTGGCAAGTGTCCATATCGCATTTGAATACCAAGCACGCTAAAAGAGGTCCAATCACGGCTTTCAGGCACTAGATTGTGGCTGAAAAAACCACCAGAAATGTCCAAAGTGGTTTTGTGTTTTCTATGGATTATATTATTAATTAGTGAAATACTATGTGTGTTTGCACTGCAAATGTATGTTTATGACTGTTTAGATGTATATAGTCTAAGACAGTGCAATAGGAATGATCTGGTTTCAAAACAGGTAAAACAAAGACATTTGAAAGGCGCAGAGTTCAATTACTCACTAGTACTCCAATTGTATTTCCCTAACATGTGCTTTCACATCCCATTTCATAGGGTATTGTGGTTGCACTTGCGGGCTGGACCGTAAGGGTATGACATGATAAGGAGAATCCTTTTTCTAGCCGACATGATTGCAGTAGAGCGCAGGGGGCAGTGCAAGAGCCCATTCTACCGCATAAGCTTGTTTGATTTGTTCAGGGGCCAGGGCAGGAAAGGAAGTATAGCATTCTCTCCTTGGCGGGATGTTTGAACAAACTGTGGAAGCCAATTGACCTCTGCAAGGAGAATGTCATAAGACAAGGTTACATTTTCCCAGAATATTGCTTTTATGGTGTGTTGCACATCACCCTCAAATTGAATATCTAGATTATACAATCTATCATCAGTAGGGGCTACGTGTCTATCAGGAGTGTCAACTGTAACAAAGGTATAAGTTCCTTTTTGCTATCAGAAACTGATGTAGATTCCAGAGCCCTATGGTGACTTCTTCCACTCTGTCAAGGAGAGTCACCACCCAGATCCTGTTCAGGAGGAGGGTTCTCATTGTCTGTGGCATATTTATCAGTTAAAGCTTCAACTTTCTTTTTCTGAAAAGGGGCTTTATATTGAGGAGGTCTGTCCTTCATGTCAGACAAGCGTTGTGTCTCCCTTTTTGTTTTCACATACTCCTCTTGTCTGCATTCGGATCACCCTCCTCTGTTGTACAGCTGGTCAGATGATTCTTGAAAGGAACGAGGAGAACTTGTATCAGGAACTGGATACCTGTCTGGAGTCTTGATTTTAGTGCAATCATGAAAATCGTACATCCTCTCAGAGGACTCTAGGGGTGGAGAACCTCCACAAGGTTTACCTTTCTGTTGTTGTATAGTTATATCCCATGTTTTTTAACAAACTCACAAGCCGGTTTAGCTTCCTTGTCTGTACTAGGTTTGCCAAGAGGTGGTTTGGTAGGTCTGGTTCTCAAATTATTGTGTCCTACACATCAGCAATAATCAAAGGCAACTCACATTCACGTCGACTTGTGCAATCGCTGTGAGCCGCTGGCCTATAGCCAGAGATGCTGCTTCACCTTTAACATTTGACAGAACCATTGCGGATACAACAGGAAAGTTCCCCATTAGTTTCATCCCCAAATCTAAGGCAAGAGCTGCCCCATGCTCGTTCTGTATCTGTTTAAGTACGTACTGTAAGAGGGACATCGAGAAAGTGCAGTGGCAGATAATATAGACTGTGGCGAAAAGTGTCCCTGGTGTTACAATCTCCAATCCCAGGAACCATCCCATTGGGTAAACACATAGTCAAAATTCTGTGCCTGTCTTGTGGTCCCGTAATGGGAAACACAGCTTCAATTTGGTCGATTTTTGGGGTGATCCAAAATGGAATTTCCTCACGATTAGTGGGCCTTTTGCCCATAACTTATTGAACAATCACAGGACTGACTGTAGGCACTGCTGGCAACGGGGGTTGCCCTTGCAGGCCAAATCTTGCTGGCCCTGCCAACAAGGTGTGCGCAACAAACTGTGTCAAGCGTCTGTATAAGGTCACTAGACAAGTGTATAAGCCTTGTGATTGCACAAGATTTTGAGTAGCCATATCAGGGTATGGTGTATACCAGCTAATGCTGGCCAGGTCACCCTGTCATTACTAAAGGTACCCAAGCATATAGGTTTAGCTATGTGTGCGAATGCGCCAAGGAACGAATTTTGGTGTTCCTGGTAGGTGAAATTAATCACAATAAGCGCATAAAGTTTATATAGATTTTGCGCGACAGGGACAGTGTATGTATGGAATGTGTTAGTATTCCCATCCATAGCTGGAAACATGACCCAAGAAGAAAATAGTACGAATTGGTATGCTGCATCCGCTTATGCTACAAAGATAATAGGACAACCTGCATTAGGAAGTCCATGTTGCGCTAAATGTGCATAAGCTGCAGGTCAGCAGTTAGCTGGAATTGCAATAGGTTGTGGCGCTGCCATGACCTAAATAATATGGAAAACAAAGTGCAACACAAAATCGGGCTATATCCTTTGAAACTTTCAAGCTTGAAAAACCAATAGAATTTGGTGCTTCCTAAATACTGTGGAGGATTAATCCCCAACGCCACGGACATCTCCGGAAAAAGGTCTAAGGGTTCAGTTCAGTTCAAAAGTTCAAAAGACTTTATTCGGATAGCACCATATCCATAAAAGCACAATACATAAAATAAGTTAAAAGGTCTAAGGGTGTTATGGACACGCAGGAGCACTACTCAGGAGATCCACAAATAAGTACCAGACCAAGCATTGGTGCCGCCACATTGCAGGGATTCTGCTCAGAAACAGACCATATAACATCAGTATGTAGACACTAAGGGGCCGATTCCGATCTCGGCCGGTAGGGCTCCGAATCGGATTCGGATTTACCGGATCCGATTCGGAGCCCTGTTTCCCGACCGAATCGTACGCGGGTCCGGCCGAGCGAGTACGATGCAGGCAGCCGCGAAAACTCCGACCGACTCGAACGCGGCTTCAACGCGCTCCGACCGACTCGCATGGACACGACTCGCACCGCGCTATGGAGACGTTTCCCGGCCGGGTAAGTACGATGCGCGCCGCGAGCAGTCCGACCGACTCGCGCCGTCCGGCTCGAAAAAGCTGTCGGAGCCGGACTTTGGGGGTCCGCGCCGGACCCCCCTGTACGCGTAGGCGCGCGAGTCGCACACAGGGGGGACCCATGGGTCCCCCCTACCTGTGCGTGTACGGCGCGAATCGCTTCACCGCGTACACGCTGTAGGGGGCGCCCTTGTCCGCCTCGGACCCATTGAGTCAATGGGAGCCCGCGTACGCGTTGGACGACAGGCTCCCATTGACTTCAATGGGAGTCCGACCGACTCGAGTCCGATGGCATGCGTGCGCATCGTACTCGATCGGTCGGACTGCCAGAGTCCGATTCGGTCAGAAATCTCTCCGGGTCCGGCTCGGTCGGAGAGATTTCCGGCCCGAATCGGAATCGGCCCCTGAGTCACCATATCACATCAGTACCTAGGGGCCCGAGTCCGACTAACTTAAATGCCTCACTTGCCCACTTAACCTTCCCAGAGAGACAAGTGATTTGGAACCCCATAACCCAACACTGTCGACCCTCTCAGGAATCGCAGTAGCAGGTCATCCCTTTTCGTTCTCTCACTCGTACTTTTCCACAATAAATAAAAAAGAGACACGAAGGAAGCTTACAATATTTATTGAAACTATTGTGCTCTAATATGCGGTATGCCAACAGAATATCGAGTTGGAAATGTCGACCTACACAAATATCGAGTTGGAAACATCGTGACACAGAAATATCGACAGCAAGAATATCGTGGTCAAGAATATCGAATTTAAGGTGAGAAATATCGTTTTCAAAAATATCGGTCATTAATATCGTTTGCAAAAATATGGTTGTTTAAAATATCGATTTATTAATTAGTGTTATGTATTTTAGTTTATATTTTAAATGTATGTGATGTATGTTTTTTTGTATAAGTATTGTTTATGTTTTTTAATATATGTGTTACATTTTTAGTAATTATCAATTTTATTTTAATTACATTTTGCGTTTTTTAGTTCCATAGCGGGTTGTGGGTTTATAGGGAAATAGGGTGGGAAGTAATTTAATTATAATAAATTAATGTATATTTTTAATTAATATTATTTATTTAATTGATATTTTATAGTGTTAATTGTGGGAAGTAATTTATTTGTAATTAAATATTAATTGGTTGATAATATTAATTAATTAATTGGTAATTAATTATGGTAATTGTGTAAAGTTTTAAGGTGCAGGTTGTGGGGTTTATAGGGGTAAAGGGTGGGAAGTACTTTGGGGCCCATTACGATGGCGGGCGGAAGCACTACCGCCGTGCTGGCGGATGCAAAAACCACCAGTTACCGCCGGCACGCAGCAGTCCACACGCCCGCCCAATTACGATGCGAAAAGCAGGCCAAACACCGCCGGCAAGCCAGCAACACCGTCCGCCATCAAAGTGCGCCCGCACACGTAGCGGCGCAGCACAACTGACACACACCGTCCGACGAAACACGTCCCGCCCGGCGCATAAATTACGATGCCGCAAACAAACGGCTCCCACGGCAAAGAGACACCGCACGTGAAAGAGAGGCGGAAACACGGACGCAGAGCACGGACAACGAAGAAGCGGCACCCCGGGCATGAATCCAGCACTGCAGGCCCTTCCCATGCTTCTGCTGATGCACCACCAAGGACGCAACGTACCACGGAGACGCAGGTAGGCACACACACAACAAGTGCACGCAAACAGCGCACACAGTGCAAGGGCGGATAAAGCGGACAACCCCCACCAGCGCGTGCACACTACACATCCACCATTGCATCCACATATGACACACAGGCCAAATCCTAACATCGCGGAACACATGTGTACACACCACCTGGGACTAGGAACCAACCACCCCGTCACGGCCCCAAAGCGCCGATGTCGCCGCCACACATGCGCACAACGCAGAGGCCAACCGCAGCGCCATGCATGCGTCGCACACAGACACAGGGACACAACCAAGCAGCACACACACCAGCCCCACCCCGAACGCACATGACACGTGACAGGCCGGCCACAGACATGTCCCCAACGCCCAATTCACGGACAACACCCAACGCCACACAACCGACGCACACATGTCAGTTAAGTCACGCAACAGCAGGACACACCCCAGTGTAACAAACATGGCGAAGCACACAGCGGCGGCAACACCAACTAGGAGAAGCAGGGCCCCTTCGGGAAGAGGAACGCCAGTACCACACTGAAAAACCCATACCACCCTGCACATATGAACAAGACACATGAAACGCTACACCAAAGAGCCCGGGGACCGACAACAGGTGGCCCAAGAATTACATCCACACACAAGGCCCAACGCAGAGCGGAAAGGCAGCCTGCCGCCCACACAAGGGAGAGCAGACAGCACTGAATGACCTTCCATTCCAACACCGAAACCACAGCCCTACGACAGAAGCCGGTGAATACAGCCATTGTCCAAGAATAGACCAACACAGGCATGCCGAGGAGACCGACCACACGGCAGATAGCGCATATCACAGAAGCACACAACGGACGGGGAAGAAAGAAGAAAACACTCCCCCATGTCGGCCACATGCAAGTTAATTGGAAGGAGTCACACAGCACCGACCTTGAACTGTCTGAGAAGCATGTGGGAAGAGGGCCCGTGTCCTCCAAACAAGCCAACAGAACACAAGTCCTGTCTCCCCACGACTACACAGAGCTCACAGCAACCCCGGAGCGTGCACATTGCAGACTGCACACACAGCCGGAGCACGCCACCTCTACGAACCGCTGCGAAATGGCAACCGCAACACACCTACCCAACTACGCCGAAGAGCTCAAGCTGTACCAAACCAGCACGATACATACATTGGGATGCGATCTCCTGTCCCTGCTGAACGTAAGTTACCGACTGACTTACCGCATCACATTGTTCAGCTGCGTCATGCCCGTCTTCTACTGTCGGAGGTGTCCCTACCAGCATCCCGTCGAGATATGCCTCTCCAACCCGGCATGTCTGAAGGCGGACCTGCTACCACTACTCCTCCCTCTGGACGCACACGACAGGGCCTGCTCTGCCTATGGGGGCATGGCGTATGTGGCCAACATCGCACGCGCACTGAAATGGAACCACTGTGCCTCCACACGACGGATCATCGAGAACAGCTACATCGAATGTCACCCAGCATGCCCCATCATGGTCCTCCAAGGGACAACCTACGAACAACACCTTGACAGCCACCATCCGCTTCATTGGCTGGCAAACATGTACACCACCAATGACATGGAAGCCCTGCTGGACGGCATCGCATACCTGTCAACCTGTAAATACGTCGGACCACAACGCAGGTTCCCCGAGTGACCTATGAAGTCCAACCCCGCACCCATGCTCAGCTTCCGCACGGACTGGCCAGTCACCACCACAACAGCCATACCAAACGACCGGCAACTGTAACCACACCATCAACGACATCGCCATGACATCGGATATGACCGGGACATGCACACTGTTCCCCATCACATCCAGGAACACCGCATGCATCGTGGGAGGCAGTGGCATGGGCTCTGTGCATCGCACCCACATGGACGGAACTGCACGAACAACCAGGACACGACATGGATCCAGCGCCCATGGACACACACACCGCTCAGTGGACATGAATAGGTCGCCTGGAGTCTGTGGGTGCTGCACCCCTCCCACCCCCGCCCCGGGAATCCCATACCAGGACCTTTGCATGGACGACAAGTGCATACAACAACAACACGACCCCAGTGACTGTGACATGTCCAGTAACCACCACAGTGCAACAACAAGTGGCACGCCGCTGCATGCACGCAAGCACATGCCCTGATGTCATCTCACATGCACGCGTGCATGAGGAACAACCGCAGCAAACCTGTCACATGGAACTGAGATGGACTGTGCCCATGATGCCGAGCGGTCTGGTAGGCTACATGTATACCGTCTGTGTCAAAGTCCGCAGCTCCGCAGCCATACGTAAATGTACATTAGCACAGCCTTGGCCAAGCAGATGTAACCCCACACCCTATCCCATTTGTAATCATGCTCAGTATATCCTCAACATGTATCCCGCTGCCAGTAGTGTCCACTATACTGCATCACAGAGGACAGAAGACTCAATATAATGTTTGAAACCAGAACTGTCTCCGCTGACTCATTTCACAAGTACGAATGAGAGAGGATGAGAGTATGTGAAGTACACGGCAGTCGTGACATGACCATGTAGTCCACTGGTATTGGATGTCAACGCAAATGAGTAGCACTACTGTGGAAGACACACATGTGTCGTGTGAAGTCGTATGGACGCAGTGCTCAGGTGGGTGGGTGCGACGGGTAGATGCGCACATGCCAAGTTGGAGCACGCCGTGTTGGGAGGGGTCATGAACAGTACACCACCGCTTCCCTGGGCATTGTGAGAGGACACCTGTCGGGGGGAGTGAACACGTGTGTGCACAGCAGCCGGGCACACGTACAAAGCGGTACCAGGCGCACCGAATGCCCACCCTCTGTGGACAAGCTGGATCCTGTTGTGCGCCCGCCATGCCCCTTGACAAGGCACACACAGCCCCAGTCGACCAGGTGTAACCCCAACATAGTCAATCCACACAGGCGATACAGGGCACGGGATGGCAGTGGAGCATGGTGTGTGAGAGGTCTCCTCGCGCTCCTCCTGGTCATATCACGCAGGCAATAGAACCTCAACGTCCAGCATGGCAAAAAGTCAAATGGAAGTGTAGGGGGACGCACCACAGCACGAGCAGCACTGACGTCACGGGAGGTGGCTCGCACCATCCCATCCATTGCCCATCATACCAACCACGCCACATGCCATTGCGACTAAGTGCAAGCGCGTGCGCCACCACCCCTGAGCCCTCCCCAGAGAGGCCAAAGAGTGAATGTGTGGGCCATCAGCCACAGACGGACGCGGCATGGCCGCAAGGGCAGCCACAGCCACTGGGTGTCGCAGGTGGCGGATCCGGAAGGCGAAGACTGTGATGCATAGTCCATGCAGGCCGGGTCTCCATTTGGGGCACCACGCAGGTGGACGGCGTCCCGCCACACATCATACCCTGAGACAGCCCACTCGTGCAACTGGACCCACACATGCACTCCTTGCCCTCTCTGGTGCGAGCTTGGGGCTGCCTGTGCAAGCGCTAGCCTCGCAGGTGAGCATGCATATTGGGGGGCGAGGGAGGACATGAGGGCTGGGGCGAAGATGACTGTATCACTGTCAGTTAGTACAAGGGATGACCCAGATGTGGAAAGGAAGAGACGTGTCCCGTGTGTACTGCAACTAGTCGCCAATCCAACTACCCCCCATGTCCGGAATGTAAGCCCGCACCTAGGCCCGCCCATCCGCCACATCGAACATACCACCAGCACGACAACCTTCCCATTCGAAACACTGACTGGGGGTGGCGACCAGTGAACAATCATGTGTAGCCTACCCACGCGTACATGTGGGCCCTCCATGATCCATGTCACCTGCGGCAAAGACATGACATGCGCAATGAGGGAAGTGAGGAGAGCTGTCCGCCCCACGCGCAGAAGGTGCATCAGCTCCACAGACCCAGCAGCGAGTCCAGCAGGGGTCACATGTGCAGGGGCAGCTGTGCCTGGTGTGAAGGCACATGCATATGGACAGCACATCGACCAATGTGTAGTCTGCCCACATCCACAGTCCATCATCATGCGGACATAGGAATTGAACACAGGGCAACACATCTTAGCTGGTGCACCCACCGTGACCAACAATGCGCAATCATCGACGTACCCGCCCTGTGCATGGCCCCCACCCAACGGAGGCACATCCAGTGCCACCATCCCACACACACAAGCCTTCCACGGAACATGCTGTGTCCAATGGTCAGTACAGAGTCAGCGCCCATCTGGTGGATCCTGAACAGGAGACACATGCACACACATGCCAGCTCCCACTATGTACGACTGCCACCTGGCACGTGCAATGTAACCTCTCACCTGTGACGTGTGACTGCAAGCACACAGCCGTCTTGGCATGGGGCTGTCAATGTGGACACCAGTCAATGTTTCGGGAGGTGTGATCCGTACAGTGCTGTACATAGGGTGCAGTGCTGACACCTACTACTGTCTCATATCCCCTCGTGCCACAGGTCCCACTTGTATTGGCCGCTCAGCCCGTGCCCACATCGTCGTCGTCGTGTGCCATACTCATCCAGCCTCGGAAGCAGTACCATGCTCAGCAGACACTCATGTTGCCGTGGCGTTGCCGCTTGACGAATATGCAGTCAGTCCCCATCAGCACGCCCCGCAAGTCATTGGGGCCTAGATCCCCATGTGCATGCACATGGCAGTGGTATGTCTCACTTGCCATTGCCATTGTTGGGAGACCTGTGTAAGTGTATTGTGGCCGTGCCGTCCCAGCTTGACAGCTGGGCTGTGGCCCATGTGCTTGCTCAGTCATGTCAGTGATGTGTATGCGAAATTGCTATGTGCCGTGTTGCTTTGACATGTGTCCTCTGCCATTTAACCCAGGCGGAGACCGAACATTGACCGCCCATACCAATTGCTGGCGGACATGGACGATACAGAGGTAATCAGGAAGTTTCGGCTGGACAGGCCAACTCTGCATCGACTGTGTGCCATGTTAGAGCCCCATCTCCGTCCCCGCAGGGTGTATCCGACTGCTGTCACCCCCACGGCTAAGGTGATGGCCGCCATGCATTTCTTCGCCACTGGGTCATTCCAGCACACAGTGGGCATTGGAGGAGGGATGTCCCAGCCCATGTTCAGCAAGGTGCTGAGGGATGTACTGGCAGCCATGATGCTGTACCGGAACAGGTACATCCGCTTCCCCAGGGCTCGTGAATTGGCGGCAGTGAAGGGTGCATTCTATGCCCTTGGCAGAATCCCACACGTCGTGGGAGCCATTGACTGCACTCATGTTGGCCTTGTTCCACCACAGGCCACTGAGCACCTGTACCGCAACAGGAAGCACACGCACTCCCTGAATGTGCAAGTGGTGTGCCTTGCGGACATGGTGATCACCCACGTGTGTGCAAAGTTTCCAGGCTCGGCCCATGACGCACACATAATGCGCAACAGCATCTTGCCACGACTGATGGCCAATCTGCAACAGGATCGTGGCTGTATTGTCGGTGAGTATGTGGAGTGGTGTAGCGTGCTGGTTGTGCGATGCTGTCCCCTGTCCAGTTGGAATAGCAACGGTTCTCTGTGTCCCTCACACCCAGGTGACTCTGCGTATCCGAATGGGGCATGGCTGCTCAGTCCATTGAGGAATCCTCGCACCCCAGCAGACGATCGATACAATGAGGCACATGGGAGGACCAGACGTGTGGTCGAGCGTACCTTTGGCCTCCTCAAGTCCAGGTTCAGGTGCCTGGACCGCACCGGGGTGCACTGGCGTACTCCCCACAGAAGGTGTGCCAGATAGTGGTGGCGTGCTGCATGCTGCACAATCTGGCCATTCGGAAGCAGATCCCCCTCATTGTGGATGACGGAGATCAACCAGGGCCCCAGCCCGCAGACCAGGACAGCTCGAGTGAGGTGGACAGCGGAGAGGAGGAAGCTGGGAATGTGCGCCAGCAGCTCATCGCCCGCTACTTCACTTGACGGTGAGTGTCCATGTACGACGGATGATGTGTCTGTATCTATGCAGGTGTGTGTGTGCTGTGTCAGGGTGGCCGTATGTTCACTGCGTGCAAGGTGTCAACGCTCCATGGCCAGGGTAGTATGCCACTGTTGGTGACTGTGGCATTGTGCCCTATTGCTCTGTGCGATGTGTGTACATTGCTTGTAGTTGTTGACATGTACTGTGTGATGGGTGTGTGACACACTCATTGAATGTGCTCCTGTTCTGTCTCCCACCCCTAGGTCCCTACAGGCCCTCCGGATTCCATTTCCATGCCACGCATCAGGTGCCTTTCCGCCCAAGGTGGCCGTTGTATTCCGTACAATAAAGACACAGGGCACAAACAGCAGTTAGTGAAAAAGGTGCATTTATTACAAACTGTGACATGTGATTGTGTGTAAGGTGATGACAAAAGTGGTGCGTGCAGTGACAATGAGCTGTCGGTCATGGCTGCGTGATGATCAGGGTGTACCCACTGGTTCTATGTCCATAGTCCAACACACACATGCCATCCAGATGGCTGTGTGGAGTGGGATCGTAGAGCAAGTCAATGCAGTGGCTGGTCAAGGAAGGCTGGCGGAAGGCTGGCTGGCTGCCTCACTTGCGACTGGAGCGTGCGAAGTCCTCCCGGGAGATCTGTTTCCTCTTCGGACGGCCCCTTCCACGTTTGGGAGGGGGGTGTGGTGGCGACCTGCTGGTGGTGGGTGAGGTGTGCTCACTGGCTGTGGACGCAGGGGAAGTGGACACTGCTGCCCGAGCCTGCGCCCTAGCAGGTGGTGGCGGAGGTGGTGTTGCTGGCCTTGCCTGTGACCCCACCGCCACCACCAGCTGGCCCATGAGGTCCACGAGTTGGTCCATACGGGACACGAATTGGCCCATATGGGCGTCCATGGACCTCAGCACCCCCAGCACCTCCCGCGTGTCAGTAGCAGACCTGGCCCATTGTCCTTGAGCCTCTTCATAGGCCCCAAGGACTCTGGCCATTTGAGGCAGGGCATGGCTCCCAGGGGAGGCTGGCGTTTCCCTGACCCTGCTCCTCCTACCAGTCCTGCTGCCACCGGCCTGCCCACTAGCCACATTGCTCACCACGGTCCTCGCTGTGGCTCCCAGGGTGGATCCAGTCGGCCGGGCCACCACCTGCGCTGGGGCTGGTGCCAGCGAAGACGTGGTGGTGGTGGAGGCGGTGGTGGTCGGTGCGGCGATGGTGGAGGTTGCGGCAGTGGTAGTGGCCGCAATGACCGTGGGTGTGGCCGCAACGACAGTGGCAGCAGGGGACTGGGGCTGTTCAGCATCCCTGGATGATGGGTTGGTGGGTAGGAGGGGTCCTGGGAGCGGCTGGGCCCTGCCACGCCAGATGGGCCAGCTTGGTGGTCCGTGTCCGAAGAGGTGGACAGATCCTCCAGATCCGTGTGTCCTCGTTGGGGGCTTGTAGGCTGGCTGTGCTGGCTGCTGTCTCCATCCCCAGCGTCCAGCAGTTCGTCACCTGTGGAGAGAATGAGATTTGTTATTGTGTTGCACCTGGCGAAGTATGTATTAGTCGTCTGACATTGGCAGTTCGTGCAATCTCGTACATGGGTTTCCCGGAGGCGAGTGTGTGGCTGTGGCATCTGTAGGTGTGTGTGCTAGGCAATGGGACTGTGTGCTGTGCACATGTGGCATGGGACGGATTGGCCATGCCGATGGGTGTGTTGCTTTGCCCCTACTCATTGTGACTCTGGTGTATGCGGGCTCCTGGCCCATCCTGGGTCTGGTTTGTACTTTGCTTTTGGAGTTCAAATGGAACGCTTAGGAACGCATTTGGCAACATGGGGGCCATGCCCCAGATTCGCATTTGGGAGGGAATATGCTTTTGGGGTTCAAATGGAACGCTTAGGAACGCATATGGCAACATGGGGGCCATGCCCCAGATTCGCATTTGGGAGGGTATATGCTTTTGGGGTACATGCTGTGAGCCATGGGTGCCGAACGTGACATGTGTTGTGGCAGCATGACAGTGCATGGTCTGAGGTGTGTGCATGCCTGACATGCCCTGCATATTTGCTGTCTGTTGTGGTTACTGGACATGGCATTGGACGCATCGTTATGAGTGAGTGATAGTTGTGTGCCAGCCAACGTATTGCAGTTGTCCCATCTCCTTGGTGTGCGTGCTGCCCTGTGCCATGTGCATCACTGCAGTGCTCGGGGGGTGTGGCCCATGTTGTGTGTTGTTGCTCACAGTGTGTCGTGCGCTTAATTGACTTCTGGCACATGGTTGGTCATGGGCATGTGTCTTAGCGTGACTGCTGTATGTGTGGCAGCTGTGCGGATGACATGCCTTTCATGAGACTGGGGCTGACGGATGGGATGGATGGTATGTTGTATGTGCATGGTGTGTCTGTGTGTTTGATGGGTTCAGTGGTGTTCGTGTGCATTTCTGTTGTTCCGCTCTGTTGCGTCTAGTGTTGTTTGTCTTACATAGGCGTAGTTGTGGGGTGTGTGGTTGACAGGCAGTAGGGGCTACATGGACAGGACTTCAATGGTGTTTCGGTTGTGTGTGATGAGTTGCACAGTGGCTGCCGTGTGGGACTATATTCAGTGTGGCTTGTGCATGCAGACGTGGCTCCTTGGGTGTTGCTATGTCTGTGATGGGTCATGTGGGGTGTGAGTCTGCTGTTCATGTCCGTGTGCACATTGTTCACTTGTTCGTGACGGTGGGCGGTGCTGCGTGTTCGTGTGCTACGTGACATGTCCCATGTGTTGGTGGTGTTATGGTCCTCATGCCTCCAGTAATCCAGCCCTGTCCAGTTTCCCACCTGCAAGTTGTTCGTGCGTGCACTGTACTGGATGCCACATGGCTCTTAGCGGGGGGTGCTCCATGTTGCAGGTCTGTGGGGGTGGGGGGGTGTAGTGGGTCGTGGGGGTGGCTGTACACCCACTGACACCGATTGCTGTGGACCGTGATGTCTGCCTTTCGGCTGTCGTTGTGCACTGCGGTGGCTGACACGTGGGTGTGGGGTGTGGGGGATGCTCCTCCTTGCAGTGCTGTGGGACTAGGGGCCTGGTGTGTGTTGTACTTGGGCTGTCCACCGTCCCACCCACTGCACTTTGTGTTCCTGCCACTTACCTGTTACTTGTCGGTTAGTGCAGCTGTGGCGGACACATGGGTGTGGTGGGTGCTCGTTGTGGCGCTTCTGGCATATTTGGGGACCTGTTGGTGGTTACGTGGCTGGCTTAGTGTACACATCTCCCCACGCATCTTACAGTTGTTCGGTTTGGCCTGTGTGTGGTAGTGTCTGTTGCATGTGCGTGTGATGTGTTGTGTATTGTGTGCTGGACATGGGGGTGTTTGTCCCTGGGAGCTGTGACATGGTGGTTGCGCATGTGTGTACATAGCGGTGTGCTGGTATACATTAGTTTGTACTTACCAGCCTCCACTCCCCCTGCTAATCCGGCGAGGATCTCCGGATGGATTACGACTCGCACCTTCTCCTCCCACGCTTTGAAGGTCTTAAAGAGCGCGGGATTCCCTCCGCCAGTGACGGCAGCCAGCTCTCTGTTTTTGCCCTCCTTCTTCTTGACCAGGCTCTTTACGTCATTCCAACGTTTGTTTATCTCGGTTCTGTTCCTGGGCAGGGTCCCGACTGCATTGACCTGGTCTACGATCCGGGTCCACATTCTGTTTCTGGTGGCTAGTGGTGTGTGCTGGACCATGTTCCCATAGATTTGTGGGTACACCTTGATGATCTCGTCGACCATGACCGTCAGCTCCATGGGCGTGAACTTGGGCATCCTTTGTGGTGCCATGGTGTTTGTGGTGCTGGTGCGGTGTGTGTTGTGTAATGTGCAGGGGGTTTGTGGTGCCGGTGTTTGGTGGTGGTGGTGGTGGTGGTTGTGATGTGTGCGTTTCTGTGGTGTGCTGCTGTCCTTGCTGTGTCACTGTGTCCTCTCCTCTCCTCTCTGGTTTGCAATGTAGCAAGGGGTTGTGGTCTGTGGGAGTGCTGCTTTTGTACTCACCTATGTGGGTGTGTCCTCATGGTCTGTTGTTTTCAGGTGTGTTGTGTCTGGGGTTCTGGCCTTTGTATTTTTTGTTTGTCCGGGGGGTGTTTTCGGGATGTGTACTGTGCTTGTGTATTTGTGCGTGCCTTGCTGTGTGGACTTGTTGGCCATGTTGTGTGCTATTGGTTTTGTGTGCGGATGGTTTCTGTGCAGGTACGTGGGCGCCATGGCTTCTGCCGTGTCGATTCTCATCGGCGTTGTTTGCGCTGGCGGGCGGTATATTTGTTGTTTTTCCGCGCTCATGGCGGTGCGATCGTAATTTCACGTGCGGTGTGTCGGCCGTGTGGGCGGGCGGTTTTGTGTTGTCGCATGCGTGTTTCCGTCCGTGGCGGGCGGTTTGACTCCGACTCGGACGATGGCGGGCGGTATTTTGTATGATTTTTCCGCCGATGGCGGTTTTCAGTTTGTGTACTCATAATGGCGTGGTCGGTGTTCAGGCGGTGTGTGCGGGCGGATTTTTGCCGCTTCCATGCCTGGCGGATTTTTTTACGCCGGGTATCGTAATGTGCCCCTTTATTTGTAATTAATTATTAATTAGTTGTTAATTCATATTAATTAATTAATTGATTCTTAAATATGGAAATTGCGTAATTAATTTTAGGTGTGGGTTGGGTTTATAGGGGTAAAGGGTGGGAAGTAATTTATGTTTAATCAATTAATAATTAGTTGATCATTATTATTAATAAATTAATTGATATTTAATTAGGGTATTTTTTTATTTTTTGTGTGTGGGTTTTACTTTTATAGGGGTAAAGGGTGGGAGTAAATTAATTTTACTTACTTTATAATTAGTTGTTAAATGCATTTAGTTTTTTAATTGAAAATAAGTTTTAATTTTATAATTAATTTTTCAACGGTTTAATTTTAGCTGTGCATTGTGGGGATTATATGGGTAAAGTGTGGGAAATTAATTACTTTTTATGAGTTTTAATTTGTTTTTCTAATTAATAATATTTCTTTAATTGGTAATTAATTATGTTAATTATGGAAGTTCATTTTTTTAAATTTGGATGTGGTTTGTGAATTGTGTGGTGTTATAGGGTAGGAAATAAAAAAGTAAATTTATGTAATTAATGTTTTTGTTTCTAAATAATTTGTAATTAAAAATATTTATTTGTTTGAAAATTATTTTTTATTTTATTTAATATAAGATTTGTAGGTATTTGTCATATGTATTTAACATTATAATATGTTTTTAATTTTTCTTTAATATTAAATATATTTGTATTTAAATTTTTAACATATTTATATATTTTTTTATTCATTTTGTTTTTTAAATATCTTTCGTATGGTTATTATTTTGTTTGTTTTTAATTTTAAACTGACTGTAGTGAGAATATTTATTGTTACCCCTCCGCAATCCAACACTTTCCCTACTGTTGCACTCACTGGAGTGGGAATAGTAATTTTTACCACTCCGCTATCCAACACATTCCCTACTGTTGCAATCATTGGAGTGGGAATAGTAATTTTTACCCCTCTGCTATCCAACACTTTCCCTACTGTTACAATTATTGGAGTGGGAATAGTAATTTTTACCCCTCCGCAATCCAACAATTTCCCTACTGTTGCACTGACTGGAGTGGGAATATTAATTTTTACCCCTCCGCTATCCAACAATTTACGTACTGTTGCACTGATTGGAGTGGGAATAGTAAATTTTATCCCGCCACTATCCAACACTTTCCCTACTGTTGCACTCACTGGAGTGGGAATAGTAATTTCTACCCCTTTGCTATCCAACACTTTCCCTACTGTTGCACTCACTGGAGTGGGACATTTAAGTTGAAAGATTATTAAATAGTTTGATGTTTTCATTTATAATAAAATGTTTTTTTAAATAAAATTTTATGTTATTGGTATATATACATATATATATATTTGTAAATTTTTATATAATTTTAAAATGATAAAATAAATTTAAATTAATAGTTTATTAATTGTTTTAAAGTAAATATATATATTAATTATTATGTATGTGTGTTTAACTTTTTTTAATTAAGTTTGTTATATTTGTTAAATTGTATATTAAATCTACTTTATTTTTTTATATTAATTTTATTATTTAACATATTTAATATTTATTATTTAATTTTATATATATTTTTAAAAATCGATATTTGGCCCAACTATATTTTTAACATCAATATTTATTTTCTCGATATTTTTTTTGTTTTTTTTTTTACAGAGTTTTATATAGCGCGAACTTGACCCGGATCCGGTATCAGAGCGCTTTACATAGCACCAGTTGCATTACATGAGGACACATTCATTTTTTTTTTTTGTTAGGCACGGGGAGATTAAGTGATTTGTCCAGAATCACAGGATGTTCAGCGTCATTGCCGAGACTCAAACCCAGTTCCCCAGATTCGAGGTCGACCGCCCTAGCCATTAGGCCAACTCCTCTCCTATAAATATAGGATCCTATAAATATAGGATGTCGATATTTTTGACATCGATATTTCAAACTCGATATTGTTGTATGGGGATATTTTAGGTGTCGATATTCTGTCAGTGAACCCTAATATGCAATAACTGTGCCACAATGTAGCAACGATTGCTCTGCTGTGCCGTCGCAGGGGCAAGACGGGGCTAAACCCCCCAGATGGCTGGAATCTCTGCAAAAGCACAGGAGCTGCCAGACCGGCCTGTTCTGAAGCAGAAGAGGAGAGACCGCTACCAGTGTGTAAGATCTAGGGATAAATAGAAAGCTTTTTTCCTCACTGTATTCTAAAAAATGGCACTTAACCTTTAATGTATCTTCTTTATTAATGCTCTGAGGGCACGAGAATAGAGAGGACAGTCCCACTGCATGGAAGGTTTTAGAAATGTAATTCAGCCACGGGATTGTTTCCGCCTTGTACAGACGGAGAAATCTGGGATGATGTCTGTGCGTAGTGGCGACTCCGGGTTAATCCACACACTGACCCATAACAATGGGGGGGGGGCCAAGTTGACCTTATTTGTAATTAACGCTGGAGCTAGATGTCAGGAGGTGCAAAAACTTCGGCAGAAACTGTTTTCCTCAGCTTGAAGGAGGAAAGTGTTGTCAAAGCCCCTGATCCCTGTCCCAATCGTGGCAACCGGTACACTCAGGGCATTGTAAACATTTAAAAGAGGGGCAATGGTCCCTTTCCCCTTTGGTTTTGGAAGGTTAGAAATTGCGCCTGCTGCTCTGCTGAGTTTAAGACGTGATCTATTTAGTTGTGAGTGCCAAGACCCCGAAGAGTTGAAAGTTACTTCTAAATATTTAAAGTTGCTTACGCTACTGAATGGCTGGCCCCTGATAGCAAGCCTGGGGATGTTAATTTTGCCAGGCCCAAACGCAATAATATGCGACTTTCCATAGTTAGATACCAGGTCAAGACTGCTCATAAAAGAAATGAAGCAGCCCACCACCATCCGCAAGGGGTTGGGGTACGTGCTATTAGGACCATGACATCTGTGTGAAGCAGTGCAGGCACTTGGATACGGACAATCCTAGGGGTATCTACCAGAGTTGAAGTCAAATGGGAGCACAAACCATTTATATATAGAAAATAAAGAGCAAAGGGGCCAAGATTCAACCTTGGTGCACTCCTCGCTAAAGAGAAAATTCAGAGAAATTAGTGCCCAGGTGCACTTTTGCTACTAAGTCAGCATGCTTGCAAACAATTCACTAGACACAGCTCCACCTCCAGGTCCAGTAGCATCAACTACGGCTTGGTCCTGTTCACAGACTCAAAGGTTGTGGATAAGTCCATGAAGGCCAAGTACAGTGGGCAGCACCTGACAAAAATGTATTTGTTCACTGAAAATCTCAAATTCAGGCATTGCTCCAACATACCCAGTCCAGGACGGAACCTAAATTGGAAGGGGTAAAGGATGTTTTGTTCTTGGGCCCATATAGCAAGGCAGTTATAAACCACTCTTCCTATCGTTTTGACAGCACTATCAATGTGAAATAGGTCTGTAGCATTTAGGTGACGAGCGATCTCCCTTTTTAAATATGGGCACAATGCTGGACAAAGTCCAGGAGCTGGGGATGTCTGTGTTCAAGGAGCGATTAAAGACATTGGTAATCGAAGGACCCCACAAATCAATTCTTCATTTTACGAGGTTTATTGAGACCCTGTCTGGGCCTTGGGCTTTCCCACCCAAACTCTGTCGTATTGCTGACTCTTCTTCCGGCAGGGATAGAAGGAGGGGCAGCGAATGAAGCAATCTGTTCAGTAGGGAATTGACCATATCTGCATTCTCCTAAATATGATATAGCATTAAAAAGCGAGACCCAGTCGGACCCTAAAATGTTGCATTGCAGAAGAGGGCTTTTCGGGGCATTCCTAAGTCTGATTTTCTTAATTGTGTCCCAGAAAAGCCTGCTGCTATTACGTACTGCGGCAAGCTCCAAAAGTTCCCAATCTCTCTTATGTAAAGCCTCCTTTCTGGATTTAAGAGTGGATTTATACACAGGCGGGTGGCCCGGGCCTCGACCAGACTCTCGGGTGCCAATCAGCGCCTTCCTCAATCTACAGTTAGCCACCGAACAATGCTTGTCAAACCATCAAGGTCCCCCCGTGTCAGACGGGGAAGGTTTAAGCAGGGATTGTTTAATACTCTGTCTTAAGCTGTCATAATGAGCTAACATGGTCCCCCCACTTACTTCTGTCACACAGTTAAGAAAAAGCCCCTGTAGCTGCTTCAGTAGTGTTGTCAAGGTATTGGTTGGATCTTTAACCCGTTGCGTGCTTCTGTCGGCCAACGGCCATCGCGAGCACTATCTCTGTAGTGCTGCGCACGTCCGTTGGCCCACGCGGCCCCGCCCACTCCGCTAAACCGCCGCACCGCGGCGGAATTGCCGCCGCGGTTAAGTGGTTAAGATGCCAAGTAAGTCTGAGGCTGTCTATGGGATGTTGTGTGATAGGGATGTCCTTGGTAGGGAATTTATATCTGCTTAGGGACAGTTGTCCTAAGGCAAAAAAGGTGTTATAAGTTCTTGATCACGAACATGTAATCGATGGTTGAAGTGCGATTAAGTCCTCTAAAAGATGGTAAAAATGGCCCATCCACTCTAACTGTGTCGATAAGGTTGACTAGGTAGTGTACAGCTATGATGGCAGTTGTGCTGTCCATAGCAGGGTAGACCAACCCAGAGAGTGGGCAAATGTGGCAGCAAGCACAGACAAAGTGCTCTCTTGGCAGCCTCCCAATTTAGCTCACACCTAAATTCTGCCCTTCACCAGCGACGCTTCATGTAATGTCAATACAGCCAATTTTTTACTAATTGCCTACATCTATCACTTTTTGGGCGTTGAATTCCTTGAGCAAATTGTGCAGCAAGCACATTTGTGTGTCATTTTCTGAGGGCACATGCAGGCACGCTAGGGCCTCATTCTAGAGCACACCAGTTGAATCACTCCACTTGAGGAGTTGAAGATATTTTTGGGCCTTATGCTCAAAATGGGTTAGTGCACAAACCAAGCTTGCAGTCCTATTGGTCTACATGCACGGTTTGGGTAACACCCATCTTCGCTTCATTCGTGAGCAGAGATTGTTTTTTAGGTCTCGCCTACGCAGCGCGCATGCGCTGCATAGGAAAAAGACCTGTAGCAATCGCTACGGTTTTTGTCCCAAAAACGTGCACGCGTTGCATTGCCTTCAATGGCAACGCGTGCACGTTTGGCGATTCCCTTGCGGGATCGAGCTTGACACCATATGTTTGTAATTTGTAATTAACTTGCAAACACATGGTGCCCAAGGGAAACGCTTTCACTTTTGCCAACAATTTTAGGTGCGCGCGCTTGTTTAAAACGCCACGGCACCCGCTTTAGTGGGCACCTCACATCTCAGGCCCCCAGTGTCTCTACCCCTGCTCTGGGTGCAGCGACCGAGCTGCCCCGGCTCAAGGGGCTACCAGACCCGCCTGATGCACAGCAGCGGCGCTGGTGCCGCCTCCCTTTGGTCGGTGCGGCGGATGGCCAGACTCGGCCCCGCTTCGGGGGCTGTGTGCTGCGCCATCTACTACCTATACCGGACCTGTTATATTCCCATGGAGTCTCTCCGTGCCTCTGCCGAAAACCGAGATGCCCGACAGCGTCTGCAGAGCGGCGCAGGCCTCCGGGGGGCAGTAGCAGGCAGCCCGCCTCCCCCCGTGGCTCTCCCTCCTGCCGGTAGCAGCGGCGGCCAGTGAAACAGTAGGAGGCTCCTACAGCATCACGAACACCAGCCCAGAGAGGGTCGTGGGTAGAGGAGGGTTAGCAGGGCACTTTCCCTGTCAGCTTCGGTGTTGGGCTTGGTCCATGTCAGCGCTTTTCCCAAGCTACAGATCTCTCTTCCTCTTTGCGCACCCCATGTCTGTCAGTGCTGATGTCTTCCCCACGTCCCGTTTCCCTCAGTTCATCGGCATGCACCTCTGTTTTCTACTATAGCCTCACCCGCTCTTTCTCCCTCGGTAGTACGGTACCCACTTTTCTTCCCCAGTCCCCCGAACTGCTCTCTTGTTCTGTTAATTTCCGTCTTGTCTTAAATGTAGAGCTCAGACCCACTCCCCCCTCCCTTACTCTTGCTCAACTGCCAAACCTGTCTAAATTCCCTTTCCAGTGGCTCCTGCTCGTCGCCAATAAATAGTAAGATATTTATTAACCCCGCTGCCTCGTGAAATTGCCACCAGTACGTCTCTTAGCCTCACACAGCCTAGTCTTCATCTTTCCAGCTTTCCGCCCCGGAATCCTCTCCCCAACAATCCACATTTCACTAACTACGCACATTAACACTAGCAGCTTTCTAATTACCACCCTCCTGTGGACGTCCCTCCTGCTCCCCATTTCCTCTGATGGCGCCCTCTGGGGGATTCCAGCCATGCCTTTCCACTCTCTCACACCTTCTGTCTGACCCTCCTATTGGGTCTCCTCCCATTCCAGCCTGTTCTCAAGTCCAGTACAATACGTTAACCCTATTTAGAGCCCCTCTTCCTTTCTAGCCCTCTCTGTAACCATGCCTCCTTCCAGGCTCCTCTGCACCCCCTGTTTCCACCCTCTTCTTAGCCCCGTCTAGCTCTCACACCACATCCCTTTACAATCCCCGCTTGTTTACCCTCGTCCGTCCCGTCTGCCAGCACCCTACCCATCCGTTCCCTGGTTCCCAGCCTCTTCTCCCTATCTTGCTCACTCGATAACCCAACCCCCCCACTCCCTACCCTGTGTAGCCCTTGTTTCCTTCACCCCCCTTCTACTCCTCTTTGGACCCTCTCCTTCCCCTTTCCAGCCCCACGTTCTCCCCTTTCACTACCCCTTTCTGAATTCCCTCCACCATTATTACTCCCTGTAGTCCCCTCCTTACTCCTGCCTTTCCCCCGTCCCTATATATCTCCTGTTCCCCGTACCTTCTTTCTAACCCCCATCTGGCTCCTCTTCTTTCCAGCCCTTCTTATGTCAGGGTCCATTTTCTAACACCCTGCCCAACCCCGCCGATGCCCTCCAACCCCTACCCAGGCCCATGCAAAGGACTGACTGTTCTATATTTTACCACAAACTGGAAATTCAATGGGCATCCATTCAGGGCAGTTTTGTCTCTCCTGGTGCTGAACCCTAGTTAGTAGAGGAGCAGGGATTGGGCAATGACCTTAGTAGTCTGATGCAATTGAAAGTCAGAGTAAACACGGTACAGAACCAACAAATAAATGCATAAATAAACACCAACTACAATATGTTGTGCTATATTCATTCTGTACAGTCAGTGGCACAATCTGATGTAAGCCATCACATTCTCCCTCAAAAATATTTTGATTAAATTTCATGTTTTTATTGTACCACTTTGTAGGTTACATATTAATATATTGCACCGTTGATAATATAGGTTTAAAACTAAACGTGTTTGACCAAACACCATTAAAACAGATAACATGTGCCTTGAATATGGCGTTCTTTTACGACCATGACGGAATGGAAAGAGGGTGCGTTTCTTCGTTCTCGTTCCTCGCAACAGGGGCATGCAGATTTTTTTTAATAAAGGGGGAAATTAACAAGTTACAAAAAAGATGCAAATAGGAGATCGCAACTGTCAAGTCATATTGACAGGTAATTAATAAATTGGCCATAACTTCAAAGGTGGTAGGTTTTTTTTATGGAGGGGATGGTCGGGCGGCTGTGACAGAGGCTTTCACCTTCACCCCGTCTTTAGGCTCACACTGGGCTGAAGTGGCTATGATAAACAGGGCGTTCTCTCTACGGCACTCCTCGAAGTCAGTGATCATTGGGCGCTACCTCGGCAGACAGGCTGCGCAGAATAGAAATGCAAATGAGTCTCTTTCGCATTTGATACTAAGTCAATGGTGGGAATGGCTTTGGTTTGACAATGCCCTTTGTTTATGATTTACTAGTGATTTCGAATACCAGGAATGATTTTAGACATGTATCACAATTGTGTGAGATACATTTGGATCTGTGTCTATGCAGCAAGAAATAATACTGGGGGAATAACTAACGTTAATGCATCTACTGCGGTGATTTCTGTTTAATCCGCTGGTTACATATTTGAGAAATACCCCCCTGATCAGCGGCCAGCCCTTTGGAGGCCAAATAACAAAAAAGTCTGCTCCGCTCTCCACCGCCATAAAAACCAAACCAGCAAAAACGTTTAAAGGCAGTGCATGTTGGTGACTTTTCCAAATGATGGGCGTTTAAGTTGGGGGTGAGTTTTTCTCAGCAAGCAAACAAAACAGACTGACGATGCAGCCTAAATAATTTTATTTGTGCTGTGGAATTTGTGACGGTGCATCAGAACACTGCCTAAGTACAAAGTGAACGGAAACATCTGAAATACTCCAATTTTCGCAGGTTTTCTCTTACTTTCTGATGCACAAATAGTCCAAAAGCTCTCTGCCTGTCAAAAGTTATGCATTTAAATAGTCTCGCTGTATATTTCTGTAGGCTTCAATATTTAATAGAATACAGCATTTCAAGTACCATAAATACCAGGAGCGTGTGAGCACTGCCAGGAAAAGTAACTTTCTTCTTTGAGGGGACATCTCCATCGCTTTAATCTGGCATAACTCGACGCCCAGTACTAACATTGTGGTGCACTCTTTATATGTACTTCAATAATTTATTAAGGTTTTTATCTCTTAAAAATAATTTGGTGATCAAAAAGCACACTTTCCATTTATAGTGTTGATCTGAGTTGATTTTGGAAGGATATAATCAACCCCTACTTATGTTGTGTTGACTTAAGTAAATTAATTATCTTTAATATCCTCTCTAAACTCCACATTTGCCACTTCACTATGTCAGGCACACCTTCTCACTGACGAGTTTCTTTTTCATTTGAAGTCTGTTAGTTTCTGTTTCTCCGGTTTAGAGCCACTTACTTGGTGCTATGTTTGAAGATGCATTTTTTGGTTTCCAATTACAGTGAGTCATTTGGTGTTTTAGTGCATCCTTTTGCCATTTATGCCTACCTGCAAAAAGTGTTTTATAGATCTCGGCTAAGCAGTGCTTGCGCTGTCTCTTTGAGACATGTATTCTGAATAGTATAGTGTGCGCTTTTTTATTTAAATAATAACTCCACTGCAAACAAAAAACATTTTGTACAACTCTACATATCTTTTCTAGTCAGCAACAGTCAGTCCTAGCTGTCTTTAAACAGGACATACTTGTGTTTTTGCTCCTCTGTTGCAGCTGTGTGAAATATATAAATCATCTGCAAAGGCTACCTGCATACAGTGCATACCTGCAGTTCACCTCTGTTGTCCATAAGGGGGCTCTAAGTAGCGTTTACCATGGCTGAATGTACTTTTCCCAGTTACCCTACGTTAACATGGCCATATGTTTGCTGTACAGTTGCTATAAAAGCTTATAATATGGTATAGTGTGCACTTTTTTCTTTAAATAATGACTCCACTGAAAACAAAAAAAACATAAATAAAAACATTGCCATTTATAATGCCAATGGCTCCAATTCCAACAAAAGCGAGACCTATTGCATTGCAAATGCTTGTTTGCTATTGCAGCGTATGCTGCATTTCAATGACAATTCTGCTACATTGCTCCAGGACCATCCAGACCATGACAGGTTGTTCAAAATTCAGTCTGTTATGGAACATTTGTCTGCCAGGTTTCCATAGATATATACTCCTGGAAAGAATATAGCAATTGATGAGCTATTGATCCTATACAAAGGGTGGCTGCTGTTCAGGCAGTACATTGTGAGCAAAATTAAGTTGTACATGCTGTGTGAGAGCTCTACTGGCTATGTGTACAGCTTGAGAGTGTATACAGGGAAGGACTTCATTCTAAACCCTGTAGGTTGCCCTCCCACTCTAGGAGTTAGGGGTGGGCAGAACTCATGGAGTTTCACTCAGCGGAATTCTGCGGAGTAACATAAGAACTCCGTGAGATTCTGTGGAGTTTCGTCCACTCCTACATTTTAGATTTTTCTAAAAATAGCTAGGTCCTTCAACTTGCACTCATTCTCTTTGTTGTTTCCGCATAGAAACTCGGCTGTATTGTGTGAATTGATTCAGGTAGAAAAGCAATATCCCCCACGTGGGAGGAGAACGATGTACAGAGGAATGTATCTCACACATGCATCCTCTCTATTGTATTCTGCAGAACGCTGCTGTGACTTTTCCCACGTTCTTTGCCCATTGATGTCATCAGTCTGACATTTACAGGAATTAACAGAATGCAAGTACATGCCAACATAATCTTATCTCTTTGTCTGTGAAAATAAAAATGATTTAGCAATATGAAGTGAAAAAGTGTTTTCTTATGACAGAAGCACAATGGACTATTGAAGAAAATGATTCATGAACAATTGCTTTCTAACGATTGCAATGGATTAGAACGATGGGCAAGAGTTACTACGGGTTCTTGTGGGGGCTCTTGTGATGCTAGGGGGCGCTTCACAGTACAAAAAGCAAAAATGTCAGTGCTCATCAACTCCTACATTGAAAAAACAATTTTCATCAAAGGTCGACATCAATACAGCACCAAAATTGCTTTGTCACACGGAATGCCGATCTCACTATTAGCTACGTGAAAGGGACATAACGAGTGGGAACATTGTGAACAGCAATTGGTCTCCATGCAAACACAGATCTCCTAAAATAGTGTGATGTCTTTTTATGAAAATCTAGCGTCAAACGGAACCAGCCACCAACAAAGGACAGGGGGAATATTGGGTGATACTCGCCTCACATGCTTGCACTTCAGTCAATGTTGCATAAAGTTTATGATACAGAAATTAAAGTCACCCTCCTGCCCCTAAAGTCACCCTCCTGCCCCACCAGGCTTCTGTAGTTCTCGAAAGGAGACCAGTGTCTCTCTGGTATGTGCCAGGATCTGCTAGAAAGCATGTACTGGGTGGTGTCTGAACTTGGAAAAGCTGCCCAGGTGCCATTTTTTGAGTCCTGCACACCTGCAGATGAGAAAGTCAACTTGCAGAGAGTGGTGGGTGTTAGATAAGCGATAATAGCACACACCCTCCACATGAAGAAAAAAAACTGAGCTGTAATTAAATGCTTATACACACACAGGCGCCGGCTAGCAATGGCTGTCTGTCTAACTGCTGCCAGCAGCAGTGTCAGGAAAAGCTTTTTGGGAAGTCATGTCACTGCCCCCACTTCCTCTGCAAACTCCCTGCCCCTCGGGCGCACCTACAGACTCGTACCTTCTCTGTGGCAGATGGAGGACAGGATGGTGCTGGGAGGCTTGAAGATGTATGGCAGGTAGCGAGAAAAGCCTTTCATCTTCACAGACGGGGAGTGCAATGGTCTCCCTGCTCCATGAGGATGCTGCCGGCAGGGCAGAAGCAGCCTACATCTCACAGGCTCATTATTCGGTCCTTCTCGGTGAATGCTCTGCTAGGGAAGTCAGGGATCCTCTGCTGCCAGATCCCATTTTGCCAGGCGCGAGGAGTGGGGAAATGCTACCTTATGTTTCCGCCTTAATGCTGCTGGGACTAGTCTACTATGAAGCCCACAGGCAGGCTCGGCTGCTCACCTATGCCTGATATCTAGTGGCTCGAATGGTTAAGCAGACGCCCCATGGGAGATTTTATAATACTAACTCTACCTGTTTAAAATGAAGAATGGCTGATGTACTGATCGCCATTACAGAAGCGCGACTGGCACCTTTCCTTTATTCAAACCACGAGGCAGCCAAAACATGCATGTGAGCTGGAGATCAGTGGCTTTGATGGGAGCATGTGTAGAATGATAGGACATACATGCTCCTGCTTTCTCTTTCCTTTCTTGGTGAATTTACTGGTGGGTGCCGGTAAACTCTGCTATGGACCGATTCGCAGAGATTTTGCCGAACTTCATACTCCAAGCGGAGCACGGAGTTGCAAAACTCTGCGAACTTCACCGGGGATCTGGAGTTTCCCGCCCACCCCTATTAGGAGTCACGGGAGAGATTGTATGGGAGTTTGTCCTCCCACTCCTTCACAAAGGTTATAACCTTTATGTGGACAACTACTATACCGGAGTAGAGCTATATAATGAGCTGTACAAAGCTGGCACTGTGGCATGCAGAACAGTTTGTTGTTGCTGCAAAGGATTTCCACAGGAGCTTGATTGTAAGAAGCTCCAAAAATCCAGAGCACTGTGTTGCATTCCAACAAACTGCTCGCGGTCAAGTTCTTTGATAAGTGTGATGTGTACGTGCTCACTACAAAACATGATCAGAGCACCTCCCCCGTCATGGTTTGGGGTCAGATGCCCGAAGTTCACAGGACCACCTGTATACTTGATTACAACAAGTACATGGGCGGAGTGCTTAAGAATGACTAGGTTTTTCAGCCATACACTGCGAGTCGTAAAACTCGCACTTGGTATGAGAAGCCATTTATTTACCTGATCTAGAGGGCAAAATACAATGCTTTTGTTGTTTATTGTTAGACCACCACAGGAAAACTCATGTCTTTCAGTTGACCGCCATTCAAAATCTTACTGCTACAGAAGAAGCAGCCTCCACTTTATATGTTCTAGAGGACGTGGCAAGGCTGTAGCATCGGCACTTCGCCAACAGCATTCCTGCAACAGCTAAAAAGACTCGGCCATGTTGTCATCGTAGAGCCTGCTCTAAGCAAGGAAAGAGGCAGGAGAGTCGTGTTTACTATCCCTAGCGCCCATTTCTGCCAGCACTGTATTTTCCTACTTGCTTTATGTTGTACTATACAAAAGGGAAGTATTGGGAAATTGACTGAGGTGGGACTGCCATAATGTAAACCTCTCAATGGCTGTGCATAGATACCTACCTTCCATGGGCCACTACTTCATTAACAAAGAAAGCAGCCATAGAATTTTTTTCCTCTACTCAAGAAAATCATTGACTTGCTTATTTCCTTCTCAATACCTTTATTCGCCGACAGAATGTGGCAGGTGTTCTGTTCACTGGTTGGCAAGTGCATTATAGTCCCCACACTGCACATAATGGTGAACAGAACATAAGCTATGCTGTCACAGAGTACCCTGTGTGGCAAAAATGTAAAGTCTTTGACTAGTTTTTGTAGTGCTTTTTAGGGAACTTATGTATACAACAGAAGGACACCCTGGTTGCCGCCGAGAACCAGCGTAAGTGTAACAAGTCAAACAAATGTCCAGTGGTATTCATTCACCAACACTATTACTTTTAAACTCAATTAGTGACTTTTGTCATAGTCAGTGTTAATGAAAAAGGTTACAGGACACAATATCTTGCATGATGATGATTTTCACTTTTTTAGTATAAGGACAATATACATTTCAGTATGTATCAAAATTAGTGCAGACAACGCAGTGCTCAGACAGTGAATTATTATGTATACAACAATATAGAACAAGACACTGAACAGATTCTAAGGTTGTATATAATTTTATATCAAACAAAAATAAGCACAGAACCTGTCTGTTCATATATGGTATGTCCTGGCAAACCATAACATGTTTTGAAAGCAACTTAGGGAGGGGATGTCAATGTTTTGACCCGTAGTTACTTTTCAGGTCTCATCAGGACAAAAGTCACATGACTAAAGTTCCCTAAAAACCATGGAATCTTGAGACCTTCAATAAGGCGTCCTGTAAGCAATAAGTGCAATAGTACTTCAAAACAGAGTCTACAATGAATACTGGGTCGCTCGCTTAGTCGGACAGTTCCAATGGGGTAAACAAACTATTCGAGAGAATTACACCTTTGTATACAAGAGTATTTCTAAGCAAAGCCAACAATGCAAAATGGGCTACTTTGTTCCCTATATGGTGCTGTAGAGTTAAAAGGATTATTCAGAAAATTCAGGATTCAGGATTACTGAGGAAAAGTCTAATCTATTTGCCTCTACGGGACCGTCTAAGGAACTGAGCGGCCCATTTTGCATTGTTGGCTTTGTTTAAGAATACTCCTAAATTCTTGATAGCCATGCACGCCACCCCACTCTGGATTCCCCCAGTTGTCTAGTTTTCAAAACTGTGCAAGTTTGCCAGGTTTCCCTTGGTGCCAGCTGAACTAGGGTCCAAAATCCACAGCTACCCACTTTCCAAAAAAAGGGGCATTTTTTAGTTGAATAATGTGATGTATCCATGTGGCATTTTGGTTGTTTCCTGTCGTGGGCACTGGGTCTACCCACACAATTGAGGTACCATTTTTATTGGGAGACTTAGGGAAATGCTGGGTGGAAGGAAGTTTGTGGCTTCCCACAGAGTCGAGAACTTTCCATCACAGAAATATGAGGAAAATGTGTTTTTTTTAGGTCACAGTGTGAGGTTTGCAAGGGATTCCAGGTAAATAAAACCTGGTGAAAGCCACGCAAGTCACCACACCCTGGATTCCCCAGGTGTCTAGTTTTCAAAAATGTGCAAGTTTGCTAGGTTTCCCTAGGTGCTGGCTGAGCTATTGCCCAAAATCCACAGCTAGCTACTTTGCAAAAGAAGGGTCAGTTTTGAGTGGGAAAATGTGATGTATCAGTGCTGCGTTTTGGGCCGTTTTCTGTTGTGGCCACAAGTCCTGCCCACACAAGTGAGATACCATTTTGTTAGGACGGCTTGTGGGAGCATAGAAGAGGAGAACATTTGGTATTACCAACTAGATTTTTTTGCATGTGTGCCTTCTAAATGTGAGCCAGTATATAAGAAAGAAGACCTTTTGCAAAATACCTTCTAAATCATATGCTAGGACGGGTACCACAAATGCAGAGATGTACAAATAACCTCTGCTCCTAACTTCCATTTCAGAAATTCATAGGTTTCCTTGACACTCATTTTTAACTCTACATATTTCACCATATGAATTGGTCTATACTCGTCACACAATGAAAAACCATTGTACGATGCAGCTCAGTTGTTGGCTCTGGGTACCCTGGGTTAGTGGAGAACCTACAAACCATGTATATCCCCACAACCAGAAAGGTCTCGTGGACTTAATGGTATATTGCTTTTGTAAATCGGCCATCGTGACAAAAAATTGCAGGTGAAAACATTGTCACAAATGGCTGTTTTTTCCTACTCATTTTCAATATTTCTTTATTTCAACAGTTAGTTTCTTTGGGAAAACATTGAGGGATCTACACGTATGACCCCTTGCTGAATTTTGTCTACTTTTCAGAAATATATAGCTTTCTTGATCACCTGTGGGTTTCACATTAGTTTCCACCACAAACTGGAAGTAAGTTGAGAGTGCACAAAATAGGAAAAATGGGTTACCTCTTTAAAAAATGTCAAAACTGTAGTAAAAAAAATATGTTTTTTATTCATCTGTTCATTGAACACTGGGAAGATGGTGACTTTGGCACAGGAAACCGTTCATTGATGCCATTTTAGGGGGTAAAACAGACTCTTTTATCTGGAGCACTTTTTTTCATATTTTTCTCAAAAACCACAACATTTAGCTATATTTTGCCTATTTCCTCTGTCCCCTCCAGGGAAATCCATAAACCCTGGGTACTTTTACAATTCCCAGGATGTTGAAAAAAATAAAGGATGAAAATTTGGCGTGGATACCTTATGTGGAAAAAAGTTATGAAGTCCTAAGCGCAAACTGCCCCAAATAGCCAAAAAAGGCCTCAGCATTGAGGGGGGGGGGGTGGAGGGGGGCAGCAGTTAAGGGTTAATAGCACTTGGACTTCTCGCCAAGTAGGTTGTACTTTCCAGTGACTATACCTGCAAATGTAGACATGGATGATGGGCATTAAAAGAGAAGGTGCCAGCACTTCTCACCAAGAGCATATAGTAACAAATAGCAAGGGGGTGCCATTGTTAAGGAATTTGCAAACAGCAATGTGGATCATGTAACAATGGTTAGATCTCATTAGGACTTTAAAGACCACTATGCAAAGTGATTTTTGTAGCTTACACTCAGATCCCTTTTAGAAAATAAAGTGCAAAATTGTGCATTGAAATCCAGTTGGGCCAGGTGTATTGGCCAAAACATAAGCTATAAATTCCACTTAAAATCTCCAATCACTTTTTCTCCATGTGTACCAGCTGTCATTTTACTCTTTTAGGCTCTCTGTTACTTTCTCAGTTCTTTCTCCATCTCCTAATCTCTGCACTCACTGCCGCCTCTCTCAACCTTTTCCTCACTATTCCTTTCTGTTTGATGCTGCATCTATTTTCCCATTCATGTCTCTGCCACTTTCTCTTGCTTTTTCCATTTACTCTCCTCTTTGTCCCAATCTTCTCTCCTTTTCCTTTTCTGTACTTTTCAATATTTTCTATTCTCTCTTTTGCCCTTTTCTCCATAGACCATGTATGGCAACTGAACAATTCCTTTGGCCGTGCACGACCATTAGCGGCATCTGCCACCTTTCTTTAACCACTGCTTTTCCCTGTTCCCCAGCCCCAGAAGCTTGCCTTCTTGGGTTCTTCCTGGAACTGGGTAAGTCCTCTTTGATCATGGAACAAAAAGGTTAGCGCAATGTGGACATCATATCCCTGCAGCTTGTTGTCGATTCTTGTTGGACAGAACATCAGGCAGCAACGATTTGATGGGTTCTAACTGCTTTAGGGCAGACTACGACCCGTTGACATGTGTTGAAATGTAATTGCTATGTACTCATTTTGCTTGCATATTGCTCTATGTAAAGTTAGCATTCGCGGCTCCATTTTCAGTTAAGCTGCGATTTTGAGCCATGATCAAAACTAATCTCTGTTTTATTCTGTCTGCCTCAGCAGAAAGCAGCTGTGATATTTTCTTCCTGTATTTCTCCAAGGTTGACCTTCGCCATACTAATGAATAGACTGTTTTGTAATGACACACCTTTCCCACTAGATAGGCCTGCTCCCACCCTTAGAGTTGCGGGGCGCAGGCAGAGTAACCTTGACGCTGAGATAGCATGTACCCGATCCCAGAATTGCAGCCCATCTTTCTGTATCTCCTTTGTTCACCAGCTACCAACTGGAAAATTCCAGTCTGGGCGTGTCTTTAGTGATTCTGGAAATGTACATTATGGGGCCGATTCCGATTTTGGCCGGAAGGGCACCGAACGATGGTCGGAGCCCTTCCGACCGAATCGGAACGTGCCGGCGGGATTCCTTTCTGACCGAGCCATTGCGATGGGCTCGGTCGGAAAGGAATCCGACTGGGATTTCCGGATGGCTTACGACGGGCTCGGAGAGCCCGTCGCTGTCCGGAAATCCTTCAGTACTCCCCCGGCCGCCTCTTCACGACCGAGGGAGTACGATGGCAGTATTTCACTGCTTTTTTGTGCCGGTCTTTCCGGCACGAAAAGGCAGTCGGTAACTGTCTTTGGGGGCCCCCATGGGTGCGAGGCCGCCGAATGACGGCCTGGGGGCACCTATGGTGCCCCTCTGTTGATCTCTGCACCCGGTGGCAGGCACCTTGGGGTGCCGGCCACAGGGTGCAGGGTTGAACTGCACCCCTGCTTTCCACAATGCAAGCATGCATTCCGCTCGGAATGCATGCTCCCATTGTGTAGTATACGAGTGCGACCGAACAGGGTTCGGTCGCATCGTACTGCAGGGCCGTAACCGACGACAGCAGGTCGGTCGGTTACGGCTCCTGACCGATGTCGGACGGACCTGAGTCCGTCCAACATCGGAATCGGCCCCTATGTGTTACCATGTTGGCAGGAGCCAGTCCCTCTGCAGCAATCCAATGAGGCTGGTCAGACCGGACTCCACTCGAGTGTACTTCTAATAAATAACTTTGGTTTGTGTTCCCTACTGTCTGAACGACTCTTCATTTGTTTGGAAGGCTGAGAGGTGGTCGCGAGTGACCTGGGTGACCCTAATCGGGTCACTTCCTTCACATGCACCACACTACCTTCACAGTGTGGTAGACTTCAAAGTGTCATTCATTTGACTGGAAAAGAAAATGTTTCTGGTAAAAACACCAGAAACATTTGCTTTTCCAAAATCAAAGTTGGGATGTGAGGGAAATGCTTCCCACGAGTCCAGAGTTTTTTTTTTTTTACTGCATTGTGCAGCTTGCTGTGCATGTTGACGTTACACAGCAAAACAAAAGTGAATGCAGACCGCGAGTTAATATGGGGAATCATGGAGATCCTGCCACACAGCGTTTCTGCACTTGTCGCGATAACAATAGTACCCCACTTGTGTGACTGGGCTCCCTAAGTCTCCTGAGACACAAGGAAACATCAAGATTTTACCTTGCAAATAGACCCATTCTAGCAATGTGGGAAGCTTCATAATTTAGGCCAGGGCTCAGTCGTCACACTGGGAAACCTGCCAGACACAGACGTTTCAGAAAACAAGGCACCTATGGTAGTCTGTGGTGGTGTGACTTGCGTGGATGCCAATACCTTTTCTTACCCAGAATGCCCTGCAAACACCAAACGTTGGCTAAATCATAGATTTTCCTCATATTTCGGTGAAGGAAAATTCTATAATCTGTGAGGATCCATAATATTCCTACAACCCAGTGTTGTAAAAATTCTCCTGATCAAAATGCTACCCCTAATGGTCACCAAGTATTATGCACTTAGGGGCACATGCATCAAAGGTTTTTGCGATCGCAAACGGTGCGAATCGCAAAAATCGGCCGTTTGCGATCGCAAATTGGCCTTTGGAGATGCATGAAAGTGTTTCCTATGCCCAATTTAAGAATTCGCAATTAATTGCGAATTCCTAATTATGATTGCATTTAAGGAATCGCAATTTGCGATTCCTTAAATGCAATGCTAGAAGCACTTTCAAATAGCGATTTCGCTATTTGGGACCGCAAATTACAGACAAATCAAACTTGTCTGTAATTTGCAATACCTTCGAAAAATGCTCTAAAATGCATTTTTTAAAGTTTTAGGTTACACACACACATGCCCTTGGGGCATGTGTGTCGCAACATGGGTGCACATCACAATTTCAGGGTGCAACAGGGTGTCATTTTGACACCCTGGCACCTTGAAATTGCATTCTCAATTTGCGATTCTCTAATTGCGAATCGCTAATTGAGAATGTCTTCCCATTCATTCCTATGGGCCTCTAGGCCCATAGGAATTAATGGGGAGGTATTCCTTAATTGCGACTCGCAATTAGCGAGTCGCAATTAAGGAATGTTTAGGAATCGCTATTTTTATAGCGATTCCTACATGCATAGGCTTTTGCGATTCTTAATTGCGATTCCTTAATAATCGCAATTAAGGAATCGCAAAAGCCTACCTTGATGCATGTGCCCCTAAGTACGTTAATTATATAGGACCTCAAAACAAAATTTGATCTGCTATGACCATAAATCAGATAAAGATAAAGCAGAATTTCAAATAAGTCAATATATTTCATAAAGCAGAGTCATACTACACAGATCTTGAAATGCAAAAAACAGAAAATGTTAGTCAATGTTCTGCGGAGATGTCTACACAAGTGAATTATAATACAAATGCTTTCAGCCTCTGAAAGCCCTGATTATAGTTTCCACAATATTTGTTTCAAGGAGATGAATCCTAAATGTGTTGAGCTCGAAGATATTAAACAATTTTTTAAAGATAATCTGGTAGCAGCATAACTAGCTGCTCCCTGCGGGCAGAGGCAATGCCAGCTCCCACATCATGCGAAATGTCAGCTGGGGCTGTGGGTTCTTGGGGCTTCCCTACAACCAACAATGTGTGTATGGTGGGTGCCCTGGGTGGGCACCAGGGCACTCCCCAATTTAAAATAGAGGCCCTGGGGGTTGGGGACCCTGGGGCTAAAATAGGCTCAGGGAGGGGGGCCAAGTGGCCCCTCCAATAAAATCACAGACCTGGGGGATGGAGTCCTCAGGGCCTTTTTAAGGCTCGGAGAAGGTGGCCACCCTCCCCTTCGTTAACACATTGGGCCCTGGGGGATGAAGTTCCTGGAACCAAAAATGGCTTGGGGAGGGGGTGGCATGCAGCCCACTTCCTCTTTAAAATTAACAGCATTGCACCATTTTTCCAGTCTGATGGACAGCTAGACTTACCAAAGGGACCCAGGCCATTTCTTGGTGATTTTGATGGCGCTTTCTTGATGCAGAGGAATATGAGGACATAACCGGTCTCGTCATCTTCTCTAAATGAAGATTAATGTTGTCTCTGATTTCTGTGTGAAGATGCTCAAAGAACCATCACATTGATAAATTACATGTACAGAAGGTCACTGGAGACTTTACCTTGTGGTCCTTTACGCAGCTGTAGTGTAGAATATGCACTAAACATTCAGCCAACGAGGTAGCACTTACTAATTAACCAGTAGAAAGTACTCCATTTGGTTAGACATTATGTGCAAAACTGTGGCACCTTCTTGGATAAATACGCAGGTAAGGTTCCATTCCGGCCCTGATGCTCATTCCACAGAAATTATACCTCAATGGGAAGCACTTACAAATATAAACATGGCAGGGGACCTAGTTGAATCTCCACTTCTGTACAGGACAAATTATCCTAATTTTTCCGCTTATCCAAGGCAAAGCAATTGTGTTTTCTCTACAATTCCACGTTGAAAAACGATCAGAAATCCTTGATGGAGGTGGATGCTTTATTGATTTATTAGAGCACAATCTCTTCTGTAGTGACTCTCCAAGTTGAGTGGGTTCCTTCTTGTCATCTCGCGGTCTGAGAGCAGAGTCCATCATTCTCCCTTTTAATTACTGCTGACTATGCAAATGCGCAACATCACCAACAAGCTCCGCCCGTTTTGCCGCACACCTTCCACGTTAGTAGTATGCAACGGTGTTCCCGCCATGTTCCAGACTGATGGAGAGCTCAGCTTGCCAAAGTGACCACAGTCTGTTTCCCGCAATTTTGATGCTGCGTTCTTAATGCAGAGAAATACGAGGACATCTCTATCAAACAAAGAAGCACTTACTTCATATAATTAAGAGGAAGTACCCTAGTTTGGTAAAGATTCAATTCGTATTGAGTGGTAAGGGTGTTTTAGGGTTTAGGGCTGGATAATGGTATAGGGTGGTAAGGGTGTTTTTATATTTTAGGGGTGGGAAGGGTGTTGGGTGGTAAGGATGTTTTAGGGTTTATTGGTGGGAAAAGAAATAGTGGGGGAAGGTAAGGGTTGATGGTAAGGTAAGGGTTCCCTGCCAAAATAAAAATATTTATTTTTATAATAATTAAAGAAAATGGGGGGGCATGGTGGGTTCCCCAATGTAATATATATATATTATATATATCTATATAGATATATATAAAGATATTTTTATTTATTTATCAGCCAGTGGCGATAGTTAGGATTGTGTTTCCATTGGAAATGCCTTTTTTGTGTAGCTAATAACTTTAGGGCAGTTTGACGAATCTCTATGAAACTTTCCAAAAAAGTGCTACTTTTTTACTAGTTTGCACATGGAAAGTTTCTGGGTGATTGCCATGTACTGCTAATTATCCCACATATTATATCACATACATCATTCATGACATCTTCTATGACATCATTGATGATATCACTGTAACATTTGCAATTAAATTATTGCTGAGAAAACTGTGCATGGGGTGATGGCGCGAATTATAGTTACCTTAGGGCACGAGTTGTGGTTAGTTGAGCTAACCATATCTGGTGAGTTTCTGTGATTTTTAGAGTTTAAAATGTCACGTTGTTAATGAACATTTGACCTAACTATAACGTTACTTTAACCTTTGATTTTTTCAGTGAAAATATATATACACACACACACACGCACCCACACACACACTATATCTCTCTCTAAAAATATAGGGGTTTCACTTACCTTATATATACTTACCTTGCATTGTATAGTTATGCATGGCAAATGTATAGGCATTGTAAAGGGTTCCAGTGGTGGCTGGTGGAATTTGAAAGTAATTATTTATGTGTGAGAGAGCCTGATGTTTCTCCAGGGACGGCTCCTCCGCTAAGACGGAGGAGCGTCGCCCCATTGTTTTTCAGCACTGCAAAAAAGGACAAATAAAATGATAACGCTGTGTTATTATCATTTTATTTTTCAGTGCTGAGGCAGTTTTGCATGAAAGGGGCAGGACTGGGCTAGGCGGAGCAGTGGTGGCACTCTCTAAGTGTGCATGACTGTTTGGCCAGCCGTCTTGGGCCAGCCAAACAGTCATGCGCACTTTGCATGTTCTCCACCGGCTGTATTGTACAACCTGAGTGGAGAACATACACAGACTCCCTGTCCCCATCTGAGCGCCGAACCATGCTACAGCAGTGTGATTAGCTTAGGGGAGCCTGTGAGCTTACTGCTTCCAGTCCACCCAGAAGGAAGAGGACAGAGAGGACAGAGGAGAGGCGGCAGCCGGCAGGTAAGTGATGTATTTTTTTTTAAAGCCCTCCACCCTCCCCGCCACACTACTGCTGCGCGGGAGCAGCCGCCATTGCGTTTCTCATGGGTGTGACAGGCGTTCTGCCTCGAGAAGATATGTTTTGGTGTGGCGAGGTGAAGGAGATGCGAGAAAATGCATTCATGAGAGAGTGAAGAGGGTGCTGAAAGAGATGTGGTGTAAGACATGCATATAGATGGACGAGATGCGGAGAGAATAAGGGGGTCATAGAGAATGCACATAACAGAAGTGATTGAGGCACTCTCAAGACCACTACCAGTCCCACAGGCCCAGTAATGTTGAAATCGCAATCTGACAATCGGATAATTTCAGAAATAAACATATCTGGATGTAATAACACAAAGCTCAGAGACGCATCAAAATACTGGATGGCTGGCAGACGATGGAAATCACAGAAATGTAATTTATGTGTTTATGCCCAGGAAATCTTGCTGACCCAGCTTTGTCTCTCCTGTCCTATCCAAAGATAGACACTTGCAACCTATTTTGAGACCTTATGTAAACAGCCAAAAGTTTCACAAGAAAAACATAATTGCACCCCACTTCCCAACAAATTCACAAGTTATTGTTCGCATCGCATTTATGTCATAACCAATCCCCAAAGCTTTATTGACCCTAAGTGCATTCCAAGTGGGAAACCCATAAGCAGGCGCACTCTCCAAAACAGCAGGGAAAGGAAACATTAATATATCCAAAAATTATCTTTCCGTCAGTCAAATGAAAGAACCTTATTAAGTGTTTAGCAAGATAAAGACTTTCACTGCAAAGAAAACAAGAATATACATTGACGCACTGAGAAATGCGCCATTTAACCTGACCCAGAATTTATAAATCGGATCCAGTCTTAAAGAAAAACAAATGCTCATGCATTGGGCTGTAAGCGAACCATTCTCCCACATTCAAAAGAATGAACCTGTACTCACTTCCACAGATCCGCCACTAACCCACCACGAAAAAATGCAACTCTCCCCAGCCCGACTTTAATAAAAAATGAACTCTTGTCACCTGTGGCTCCTTTGGTACCGTAACTTGGTAGCATTAGCTCAATTACCAATCGGCACACCCATTCATTTAAACTGGACTGTACCCTGCCCCTGTAAAACCTTTATTTTACATGCTCCCTCTGCTTTCATTTTACATTGGCTGTGCTGTGCTAATACCTTATATTGTGCTGCAACGGAAGCTCCGTAAGGGGCAGCAATAGGGGAAAATGCTGTAACCCCAACCTTTTCTAACTCATCTCTTTGTGACGCTTGGAAAAGTGTGTTGCTGCCCTGTGTAGTGATCGACAAGAAGCCCTGTAACATAGAGGGCTGGTGCACTACAGGCCCAGGGCTGCTTGGAAAATCTGACACTGCTTTGCGTCATAAGTGGGAGGTCTCTTGGGACCCCCGAGAACTGCATGCCAGGGCTGGTGCTGGGGCTACCCTGGGGTGCAGTGCGTATGTTAAAAAAAAACAATAAATGCAATTTGGCACATGCGCGCTAGTGCACCTGCCTATCTAGAATGCGATTGACTGCCTGACTCTCTTGTCGGAGAGGACACGTCACGACAGGCAGCCAGGTACTGAGGGCGGTATGGGCTTTGATTATTTTATCAAATGTAGGTTGAGGGAAATTGCTTCTAGCAATTACCATCCACATAACCTAGAAAACAAGATGGGCGGGGCCCCGACGCTCTTTGCCAGGAACCGCCACTGAAGGCTTGGGTGATAAAGGTAATGTGTGTTAAAGGCATTGCGTGATAAAAGAGGGTTGGTAAGGCAATTGTTGTAAATCTCATACAACCCACAGCAGATGTAACAAGATAAAAACAAAATATAAAGGCATTTTTATTGCTCATTTACCTTCTAAACTCCAGCATGTTTATTGTAGGGGTGCTGCAGCACCCCTCACCCCGGCACTTCTACTTCCAGCAATTTTGTGTTTTTTTTCGATTAGGCAAACACTGTACTAGCTGCCTCTGTCACCTCGGGGGAAAGGGGCAAATATTAATATGGGCTGGCCTCGCCCTCAAGGAGCTCCCCCCTCCCTTTCCATGGCTTCATCACTGGAGGGATCCACATACCCTGGAAACCTTGGGAATCCCCATTATGGTGGGGAATAAAAATACACATTTTGTGTGGATACCTTTTGTGGGAAAAAAGTTTTGTGGAAGAAGGTATTAATGTTTAATCGAGAAGTGAAGTGTAAACATCTAAAAAAAAGGCTTAGCATGGGAGGAGAGTCAATCAGCGAAGTAGCAATACGTCTCATGACACAGTGCAAGCATCAAACATAGTTTCCAGAAGGCGACAATTTACACAAACTTTTATTTATTGTCCCTTTTTAGATTTTGCCTGCACAGCGCTTGCGAAATCTATTGTATTCAATATAAATCTTAAAAGGGGCTTACGTCTCGCCTCCTTGCTTTTCATAGGTTTCCTGTGCTTGCCACTTATTGTTCCTCTATTTCTATTGGCTGTAGCATCCTATTTCCTGTTGTTCCTCTTGTATTTGCTCTTATCAGTGTCCCAAGGCCCAAGTACTGTTTCCATCTGCTTTGGTGGAACTTCTTGTCAGCACCTCTGTGAAGCCAACGCTTGGATCGCAACGCGCACTCACCAGTCCTCCGGGGGCCAAAGCAGGAACCTACTCTAGTGCTCCTTTCACTCACCAGCCCCCCGAGCCGTTGTTTTTAACTAATTCTGTCTTCATCATTGTGTGGGTGAAGGCCTGTTTTTTGTCTTCTCTCGTGGTGACTTTGTGGCTGTTTACCATATCAAAGTTGACAACAATGCATATGGTAACCTCGAGACTCTCTGTACAGTGTTCCACCGGTGTCAAGCCCCTTACAGTTGTGCCTAAATGTGCTACCAAGAGCTAAATTTAGAAACATTAGCACACAGAAGCAGGTAATGACTAGCATGCCTGTCCCAGAGATGGCTGCCTTTGTGACTCTAGAGCCTAAAGCAGGTGTGAGGCTGGTAATGCTGCTTTTGGGAGTATGCTACGCCAGAGCCGTTGCACCTGCATGGGCAAATAGGATTGGGAGTGGCGGTGTGGGCATCCTCCAGCACACTGTGTGTGTCTGTGGACTGGTGCCATAAGCTGCACGTCATCAAGAAAGAAAGATAGGTAGCACATTGGTAAGTGCAGCTCCAGGAATGGTAGTAAAGGCTTGGGTTTGTAAGCTGGTTTTGCCTTCGATCTTTTTTGTTGCCTGGTGATAAATCTGCAGTTCAGTGTTTGCTGTTCTGTTCTTCCTGGATTTATACGTGTTCTCTGTGCAGCTTGTTAGGTTGAGCTACGGCGCGCATGCGCTGTCTGCAAGACCTACTGTAATCGATAATCCGACTTTTTTCCCACCTGCTGTTACGATTGGTTGACCCTCGTGACGCTCTTCTTTGGTGCCTCCTAAGTGGTTCCAATGTGTCACTTCCTTTGAAGACTAAGGAGCACCAGTAAAGTACAGTTTCCTTAAGCCTTCAGTGATCATCTGTTGTTTGGAGAACTCTTTTTCTTCTGCTGCATTGCGGTTTATTCGCTAGCTTGTGACCTCTCTTCTCTTCAGGCTGATGACGGTGTTGCTACACTGCACTAACGTAAGCGAGGGAAATGCTACGATACAATGCGCTGTAACAAAGCATTATTTGTCGATCCCCTCTGTTGGACCGGTCTCGAGAGGGTCGGTCTCAGGTTGAGGATAAAGGCGTGTGTGTACGTGTGCCTTTTTGTCAATGGGTCCCTGTGAGTGTGCATTTCTGTGAGCACGTCAAAGCTAATACGCCTAACTTAAATGTGTTGATACTTAATGACACTGGAACATACAAAAGCTGTTTCCTTGCATTAGCACATTAAAGCCAGATACGCTGGCTTTGCTTGTGCTTTTTTTAAACTTTGTGAGCTGCCTGCTGGGATACATGAGGTGTTCCTTTAATTTTCATCTCCCTGATTGGACACCGCAGAAGAAGAACAAATGCACAAAAGACGGTGTCCATCTTCTATCTTTACCACTGCCCACGCCTCTGTTGGTGTGCATCATCAGTGAGCTAGGCGAAGAGGCCTCCGCCTCCCACTACGAGATCCGGCCGCTTATGGGACAGGCATCACTTGCAAGTGAGTGTTGAGCTTTCTATTTTATATCTGGCCCGTTCCTTCGGTGCCCCTATGTTTCCCTTTTCTTTCGTTTTATTTATTCCTGCACCCTGCGGGTGGCAACAACAGCCTGGCACCGGCGATGATGTTTTCCTGTTTCTCCACATTAGGTGAGTGCATTTAATAATGCTCATGTTGCTTTCACCTTCCGCCCGTCACAGTTTATCATTTGGCCGGGTGCATTTTGTTTTAATTTACCTGTCCCGGCCGCTGCTTTTCATTTCATTTTTTGTGTTTTTTAACTTGTTGCCTTCCGTCCGCTGTCATACCCCTAGCTGTCCTGCAAATGACCTGCTGTATTTCTAACACCCACGGTTTAGAAACCGAAGCTCTGCCCAGTAAAAACAACTCTGCTTCTCACAGGATTTACAAAGATTCAAGTGCTCAGCGCCCAAGCACGTAGTTTAACGATGTTGCAATTGCGTGCTGAATGTCTCCATGTCTGTTTGTGCAACACTATCTTAACTGAATCACAAGACATGTGAGCAATTAAACTATGTACTTACAGAGATGTAAATTTGGTAGGCGCTATTTACTCAGCTGAATATTTCACAGGCTCTCTAAGCAGCCACAAAAAGTCAATAAAACATTCTGATATCTTCATGTTTGAGGAGGAATGTTTGGATTATAGTAAGCGATGATCATTTGCAGCTCTCTGGAAGTTATTTCAACATGCCATATAAAGTGGGTGATGGGGCTTCTGTGGAGTGTTAATGTGTCACTTGGCAGCTTCAAAGTATCATCAGCCTTCTAAAGATGGAAAACAAAGAAGAGAAAACAGAAAAAAACATCATAAAACAGAGAGTAAGCACAAATCCTTTCAAACACTGCCAAGTATTCAGAGCTGTAATGAAATCCCATGTGGCATAAAATTTACTTTTAGATGGCCCAATTATCCCAATTTCTGTGAGAGGTCCCCCTCTACCAACTTTCTCTCCACTAAATTTATGCCACTAAGTAGTGGATTGGCTTCTTGAGGAGTTTCAGAGCTACCTATGTCTGCCCCCTGTCCATGCAAAGCTGCCAATATCAAAGGTGGATTGGCTTCTTGGGGAGTTTCAGAGCTACCCTTTGTCTGCCCCCTGTCCATACAAAGTCCGCCATGATCCATTCTAGCTCTTTATGCCAGTGTCCAGAAATCCAGACAGGTGGGTTTCAGTCGTTTCCCACCAAAAGAGAGCTAAGAAGTAGGTTGTTGCAATGACCCTTTGTTGGCGTGAGTGGCCATGTTTGCTGAGGCTATGCAGGCTCAATCAGATTACTATTTTGCAGAAAGGCTAAACTGAGAGTCATTTGTGGCCTCTCCTCCTAAAGATTTAAGGGTTCAAGTTCTGCTCTCATAAGGTCGCCTTTTTGGGAAGTGACATAAGAAAGGGATCATTATTTTATTCAGGGAGGTCGACGTAACTGCAGCTATTGACATCTCATGGTTGGATACTGCTCCTGTTATTGCCAGCTGTTAATTTGTAAATAATAAGTGCCGGCTCATAATTCTTTTTACAAAGGCCTGCCCCCCGCGCCGCCAAATGTCAGGGTTGCTGGATGCCAAGGCTGTCCACCCTTGTTTCCACCTCATGCCTCTTTCATCCATCTCCAGACACTCTGGGTCCCGTATCTTTCCCTTTCATGTTTTTATATCCCTGCTTTCTACCATTCTGGCTGTTTCACTTCTTTTTCTTCTCCTTTCTTTCCCCTTTTTCTGTCTTTCACTATCTCTTGTTTTCGAGTGAAAGTCTGATGATTAAAAATAAGTCCTGGACCCCAAAATGAGTGAAAGGCAATCATTGCCTCAAATTAAGCACTGGATTGTTAATTTCTGTATTCTTGCTTATTTGCCATATGTGTCCTCTTGTCACCATAGCTGAATCGGAACAACACTCAGCAGAACTTCTTCTTTCTGGAACCGAGGCTAGAGTGTCTCTCTGAACCTGTGGGCGACTTGCCAATTGCTCTGAAACTAAATGACCCGCGCCTGTTCTCCGTCTTTTACACTCTGATGCTGACACTCCAGCAAGGCTTATTGCTGATCACAGAAGGAGAATGCTCTTCGGTAAGATTCACATTTTTCACAAATGGGGAGCAGAATTATTAACAGCAAAGTCCACCATGGTGGGTTATATGACAAGAATTCAGTGAGGAACTGGAAGCCAGGGCAGCAAGGCCAGTGTTGGGGAGATGTGCTCTAGGCACCCCATCAGACAATCTAAAAATATACGCTATTCCCACATGTTATGCGATTCACGTGGAGATAGTGGTAGTACCAGTGAGAACAAGTCAATCAATCAATCAATCATAGCATTTGTAGAGCGCACTACATACCCGTGAGGGTCTCAAGGCGCTGAGGGGGGGGGAGGGGTGCTGCTACTGCTCGAAGAGCCAGGTCTTCAGGAGTCTTCTGAAGGTCAGCAGGTCTTGGGTCTGCCGTAGGCGGATGGGGAGGGTGTTCCAGGTTTTGACGGCGAGGTGGGAGAAGGATCTGCCGCCGGAGGTCGCTCTTCGGATGCGGGATATTGTGGCGAGGGCGAGGTCGGCGGAGCGAAGCTGGCGGGCGGGGGTGTAGAGGCTGAGTCGTCTGTTGAGGTACGCAGGTCCGGTGTTGTGCAGTGCCTTGTGTGCGTGGGCGAGGACAAGTGCTCTTACTTTCATTGTTTCAACTCTGTGCATTTCTGAAATTTCCATAGGTAGATATCAACTCTCCCCAAAATGCACATTCGTTTTTGCTATTATTGACTGGATGCCCTCCCTCAATAACTGCTTTGCCAGTCGAATTACGGACCTCGTGACAATTTTCAATGTTGGGCTTTATACATAATGAACAAAAGTAAATTATTGCAAGACCATGGGTCTCCCTTCAATCAGACAGGGCCCCACTCATCACATAGACATAATCTTGATTTAGTATTTGCATAGTCAACGTATTGCACAATTGCATTACTTGCAAATTCATTTGCTTGATCACTATGCATTTTGTCGTAAGGTTGCCTCTAGAACCATTGCACCGAAGTAAAAAAATAGACACATCAGAATTATATTCATGACTGGGTAAAAGTGGGTCTGGCTCATATTGTCCCGGCTGTGTGAGACGTTATAGGGTTTAGTAGCAGAAGACACTACTTCAATTTGTGACACTCTATTTCACTCCACCCTGACACATTACTCCACTTTACTCTACTTTACAGCACTCCACTCTACACAACACTCTATGCCACCCCACTCTACAACATTCTACGTCCCTCCAGTCTACTCCACTCTACAGCACTGTACTCCACTCTATGCCACTCCAATCGATGACACTCCATTCCACACTTCTCTACACCACTAACTTTTAGCGATGCTGAAAAGCAGCCACACTGGTGTACAACAGGGCTAAAACACATTGCATGGTCGGGGTAGGCGGGGTGGTTATGGCATTGTATTTGGTTATAAATCACTAACTTTGAATATTGGCTTGCGCATTTGTGCTGCAGAGTGTGTGGCTGCCTGCATTCCTTGTATTCTGCCCGTTTACCTCCTGCACCTGGCAATGTGCCTGCGGTAAACTGCTGTTGCATAGATCCCTACATCCCCCAAATCATGTGCACATTCAAACCTGCTTTTCACAATTTTATTTTGGGGTCAGTTTTATATAGCACCAACATTACCCGAAGGTACAGGAGTACTTCATAGTTCCACCACTTACTACACAATATTTTGCCTTTCGTAATAAACAAGTCATAACACTTTTATGGAGTTTCTTTAATTTATATTGCACAACTGCTCACCAAGGAAAAACATATGTATATATATATATATATATATATATATATATATATATATAATCACATTGGCGCAACCTATTGCATTTGCCAGTGCTTGTTTATGTTTTACCTTTCACCATGCCGGGCGTTTTCGTCCTTTTTCTGTGTCTCCTTTCTTGCGGCTGTTGACCCTCTTCTGTTTCTATACTCAAGCGTAGAGGATCCTGGTGAGGGAGCGCGTCGCCTGCAGAGCAGTCTCAGCAGCAGCTGCAGCAGCAGCAGCTCTGGTCGGATGCGAGGGCTGGAGGTCTGTGTGCCTGCACTCCACGGAACTCCCTCACTCCGCGGAACTCCCTCACTGCCTGCTCTCCGCGGAACTCCCTCACTGCCTGCTCTCCGCGGAACTCCCGCACTACCTTTTCAAGACAGGTGAGTGCGCGCTCGGCCAGGTTATGAGTATATAATTCAGCAGCAGCTGCGAGGGAGAAGCATCCGAACAGAAATTAGAGGATACATTGTATTCAGACCTCTTTGATTTCAGAGAAGAGGTGATAATCGTCTGTGGGGAATAGAAGGATACGCCGTATCCCTGTATCCAGCCCTTCTCTGGCGCCCGTTCCTAGAGAATAAGAGGTTACGGTGCGTCCAGCAATTAATCTGGTGTTTAGTCTGAGAAAAAGAAACATTGTATCCAGGTGCCCAATTTGTGTCTACTGTGTATCCCGCGCCCCTCCTCCCCTCACCCAGGTATACTGTTGCAAAGAGATCGGTTGCATTGTATCCCAGTGTGTTGCAATGGGATGGTTACAAAGTCTCATCTCTTCTGAGGTGTAGAGGACGGGAGATCGCACCCCCTCTTCTTTGCAGATTCAGAATATAAGGGGGTGCATTTATCAAGCACCCCTTTGATGTCCAGTGTGATTTGGTCCAGGAATGTACGGTATGAAGCGTCACGTCTGGTGCCCGGTGTTGCCAAATGAGAAGATGTATAATAGTCAGGGGGGCAGCCACCCCCCTGCTCAACCCCTCGGGGCCAAGTGTGCGGGAGCTGGAGGCCTGTTGGATAGATGCACAGTCTGTGCACAGCCCCCATGCACCGAGGCTACATATGCGCCCCCTGTCACTCGTCAGCAGGGGCCGCCAAGCCGTGCACGTCGGCCGGGGCAGTCGAAGGGGTGGGGGCGCACTTCCGCCCCCTCTTATCAGAGACAGGCGCTACTTATCTGTCGCTCGTGCCATTGATGTATTTTTCTCCCGCGTACCATGTGCCTACCACCTTTCGGTTCAAATGGCCGTGCCGAGCAGTTTCCATGAGGCTGCAGGAGTGTGCCACACACGCCCGTTGTTCTGTAAATGTGTAGTTGTGTTGCGCCGGTGAAGGCCAGGTGTCTATCTTTTGGATCTGTGTCTAGCACTTCTCGGTTGCGTAATGTGTCTTGTATGTGTTGTTTTGTTATTGCTGTCACTCGCCAGCCCACGTCATCTCCCTTCTCTGCACACCTACTGCTATTTAGCATGCATGTGTATAGCACACAGTCAGACATTAGTCTGGCATCGAGGCACTTTCTTTCTAACTACTCTGGTATTGACCTATATACCAATTCTTCATTGCCATGCGCAATGTTTCAATAAAAACAAGACTTTCTAACCCCCAATCCTTTTCTTGTGTGCCAGAAAAGACCCCTTTCTAAAGTCTGAAGTGGGCTGCTCTGACACTGCACTCCCCCTCCTCCCCCCCCCTTTAATGAGGGGGCAGTGCCTCCTCTAGCGCTGGACCCTGTCTTGTACCTCCTAAAGAGTGCATTGTTTCCTCTGATCTGCTGTGGCACAGTACAGCGCCTAGTGACCCTCTTCAGGCAGTTATACAGTGCGGTAATGCCCTCTCACATGTGAACCACGTCAGCAGGTACTCCATATGTGGAAACACCGCAGATTCCTGACGGGGACTGCAGCCCCTGCTGCAACTCCCTAGAGGAATCCAGCCAGGAGGCAACATGCGTCAACATGCGTCAGCATATAATCAATGACCGGAAGGGGGCTTCGGACGGTGTGTCCTGACCTTTGACATTTCATTATTTACTATAGAGTTTGGACTCCCCCGGTCCTGCTTCAACCGGTGGAAAATCCATAGCCAGCTCTCCGTTAGATTGTGATGAATGGGGCGACCCCCAGGCCTCCCCACCCCCTCCTTACAGTACAATGTTTCTTTGTGTGAGTCACCTGTATTTTTATAAGGTTCTGTATTCGTGTTTTGAGGGCCACCTTTAGCGCACAGCTATAAACTGAGCGGTCTCTTCCCGGCTGAACGCAACGATCCGGTGTCTTTTTGCGCCCCTTAATACTGGTGTCCAGGCTGCTTCTAAGCGCTACAGATTGTATGATTACGAATTGGAAATAAGAACTAACGCACATGCAATTGCACAGAGTCAAACACTTTGTTGAAGTGTGGGAGCTGGGATTACAATGTCAGTCTCTTGGCTTCCAAAAATGGCACTTTACTCACTAATGCAAAAAAGGTGGATATTTTATTACTAAACTGGTTCTCGTACTTGAACTAAATAATGTATATCTCTGGCTACCGAACAGCCGTCAATAACGACTCTCTAATTAAGATTCAGTCCCTAGCTTCATTATGAATGGACATTTGATTCATTAATTTCATATCTGTACGTGTTCCCTAGCGCGCTCTCTCTCTACATATCCCTCTCTCTGTCTCTTTTTTATGCAATGGAGGCCTTCTGATGAAGTGATAACCCCCGGAGGCTGAAGGCCGGATGCTTCCACCCTGTAACACTGTGGGTCTGTGGGTTTGCGTGCACGAGCGCGCCATTACACGTCTGCTCTCACTATGATCGTTCTGTTGTGTTCGTTTCAAGTCCGCGCCTGGCTGCTGTTCTGCGCTCTCACGTGCACAGCCTGAGAGGGGCCCTCCGTGTGCTCCACATCTGTACCTGCAGTGCACATCAGCCGCTGCAGTGCAGGGCCCGCCGCTCTCCAGTGAGGATGGCCAGGCTGCGCATTCTTTTCATTTGCTCATTGATTTAGGAAACATCGCCAAAGTCCCAGGCGGGGGACTCCGATGCCCTGTACAGGCGCATCGAATTCAGAAGATGGGGCATCCAAGCGGGCTACCAAGCGCTGAGAAAAGGCAGCATCCAGGGAGCGCTACGAAGCGCTAAGAGCAGCACTATGGGGGTTCTCTTCACAGCATAAACACTGCGTGCAGCTTCAAGGAACTAAATGCACAGACCAGCCGCTGTCTGCATGTAACAGCGGTGGAGGAGTGGGGGGGATTCCAACGGACGATATCGAGGGAAAATTAATTATTTAGTTTTCTCTCGGCATCGTCCCTCGAAATCCGGCCCACCACCCCATCGCTGTTACATGCACGGACCACGGCTGGCACAGACAAACAATGGCATGCAGCTTTAAGAAACTAAGTGCACGAACACTGGCGTGCAGCTTCAAGTAACTAAGTGCACGAACACTGGCGTGCAGCTTCAAGTAACTAAGTGCACGAACACTGGCGTGCAGCTTCAAGTAACTAAATGCACGAACACTGGCGTGCAGCTTCAAGTAACTAAGTGCACGAACACTGGCGTGCAGCTTCAAGTAACTAAATGCACAAACACTGGCGTGCAGCTTCAAGTAACTAAGTGCACGAACACTGGCGTGCAGCTTCAAGTAACTAAGTGCACGAACACTGGCGTACAGCTTCAAGTAACTAAATGCACGAACACTGACATGCAGCTTCAAGTAACTAAGTGCACGAACACTGGCGTGCAGCTTCAAGTAACTACATGCACAAACACTGGCGTGCAGCTTCAAGTAACTACATGCACAAACACTGGCATGCATCTTCAAGAAACTTAATGCATAGACAAACACTGGCACACAGCTTCAAGTAACCTAATGCATAGACAAACAGTGGCGTACAGCTTCAAGGAACTAAATGCATAGACACTGGCGTGCAGCTTCAAGTAACCTAATGCATAGACAAACACTGGTGTGCAGCTTCGAGGAACTAAATTCACAAACACTGATGTGCAGCTTCAAGTAACTAAATGCACAGACAAACACTGGCATACAGCTTCAAGTAACTTAATGCATAGACAAACACTGGTGTGCACCTTCATGGTACTGAATGCCCAAACACTGGCGCGCAGCTTCAAGTAACTTAATGCATAGACAAACACTAGTGTGCAGCTTCAGGTACCTAAATGCACAAACACTGCTGTGCAGCTTCAAGTAACTAAATGCGCAAACAATGACATGCAGCTTCAGGTAACTTAATGCATACACAAACACTGGTGTGCACCTTCAAGGTACTAAATGCACAAACACTGGCATGCACTTCAAGTAACTAACTGCACAAACACTGACGCACAGCTTCAAGTATTGTAATGCATAGACAAACACTGGCGTGCACCTTTGAGCAACTAAATGCCCAAACACTGGCATGCATCTTCAAGAAACTTAATGTATAGACAAACACTGGCATACAGCTTCAAGTAACTTAATGCATAGACAAACACTGGTGTGCACCTTCATGGTACTAAATGCCCAAACACTGGCGCACAGCTTCAAGTAACTTAATGCATAGACAAACACTAGTGTGCAGCTTCAGGTACCTAAATGCACAAACACTGCTGTGCAGCTTCAAGTAACTAAATGCGCAAACAATGACATGCAGCTTCAGGTAACTTAATGCATACACAAACACTGGTGTGCACCTTCAAGGTACTAAATGCACAAACATTGGCATGCAGCTTCAGGTAACTTAATGCATAGACAAACACTGGCGTGCAGCTTCAAGTAACTAAATGCACGAACACTGGCGTGCAGCTTCAAGTAACTAAGTGCACGAACACTGGCGTGCAGCTTCAAGTAACTAAGTGCACGAACACTGGCGTGCAGCTTCAAGTAACTAAATGCACGAACACTGGCGTGCAGCTTCAAGTAACTACATGCACAAACACTGGCGTGCAGCTTCAAGTAACTACATGCACAAACACTGGCATGCATCTTCAAGAAACGTAATGCATAGACATACACTGGCGTGCAGCTTAAAGTAACCTAATGCATAGACAAACACTGGTGTGCAGCTTCAAGTAACTAAATGCACGAACACTGGTGTGCAGCTTCAAGTAACTAAATGCACGAACACTGGCGTGCAGCTTCAAGTAACTACAAGCACAAACACTGGCATGCATCTTCAAGAAACTTAATGCATATACAAACACTGGCGTGCAGCTTCAAGTAACCTAATGCATAGACAAACACTGGTGTGCAGCTTCAAGTACCTAAATGCACAAACACTGGTGTGCAGTTTCAAGTAACTAAATGCACGAACACTGGCATGAGGCTTCAAGTACCTAAATGCACAAACACTGGTGTGCAGTTTCAAGTAACTAAATGCACAAACACTGGCGTGCAGCTTCAAGTAACTAAATGCACGAACACTGGCGTGCAACTTCAAGTAACTAAATGCACAAACACTGGCGTGCAGCTTCAAGTAACTACATGCACAAACACTGGCATGCATCTGCAAGAAACTTAATGCATAGACAAACACTGGCGTGCAGCTTCCAGGATCTAAATGGATAGACACTGGCGTGCAGCTTCAAGTAACCTAATGCAGAGACAAACACTGGTGTGCAGCTTCGAGGAACTAAATGCACAAACACTGGCATGCAGCTTCAAGCAACTAAATGCACAAACACTGGCGTGCAGCTTCAAGTAACTAAATGCACAAACACTGGTGTGCAGCTTCAAGTAACCTAATGCATAGACAAACACTGGCGTGCAGCTTCGAGGTACTAAATGCACAAACACTGGCATGCATCTTCAAGAAACTTAATGCATAGACAAACACTGGCATACAGCTTCAAGTAACCGAATGCATAGACAAACAGTGGCGTACAGCTTCAAGCAACTAAATGCATAGACACTGGCGTGCAGCTTCAAGTAACCTAATGCATTGAGACAAACACTGGCGTGTAGCTTCGAGAAACTAAATTCACAAACACTGGTGTGCAGCTTCAAGTATCTAAATGCACAGACAAACACTGGTGTACACTTAAAGTAACTAACTGCACAAACACTGACGCGCAGCTTCAAGAATTCTAATGCATAGACAAACACTGGCGTGCAGCTTTGAGCAACTAAATGCACAAACACTGACATGCATCTTCAAGAAACTTAATGCATAGACAAACACTGGCATACAGATCAAGTAACTTAATGCATAGACAAACACTGGTGTGCACCTTCAAGGTACTAAATGCACAAACACTGGCGTGCAGCTTCAAGTAACTTAATGCATAGACAAACACTAGTGTGCAGCTTCAGGTACCTAAATGCACAAACACTGGCGTGCGGCTTTGAGTAACTACCTGCAAAAACACTGGTGTGCAGCTTCAAGTAACTTAATGCATAGACAAACACTGGTGTGCAGCTTCAAGTAACTAAATGCGCAAACAATGACATGCAGCTTTAGGTAACTTAATGCATAGACAAACACTGGCGTGCAGCTTCAAGTAACTAAATGCACAAACACTGGCGTGCGGCTTTGAGTAACTAAATGCACAAACACTGGCATGCAGCTTCAAGTAACTACCTGCAAAAACACTGGTGTGCAGCATCAAGTAACTAAATGCACAAACACTGGTGTGCAGCTTCAAGTAACTTAATGCATAAACAAACTGTGGCATACAGCTTCAGGTACCTAAATGCACAAACTCTGGTGTGCAGCTTCAAGTAACTAAATGCATAGACAAACACTGGCGTGCAGCTTCGAGGAACTAAATGCATAAACACTGGCGTGCAGCTTCGAGGAACTAAATGCACAAACACTGGCGTGCAGCTTCAAGTAACGTAATGCATAGACAAACACTTGCATGCAGCTTCGAGGAAATAAATTCACAAACTCTGGCATGCAGCTTCAAGTAACTAAATGCACAAACACTGGTGTGCAACTTCAAGTAACTAAATGCACAGACAAACACTGGCGTGCACTTCAAGTAACTAAATGCATAAACAAACTGTGGCGTACAGCTTCAGGTACCTAAATGCACAAACACTGGTGTGCAGCTTCAGGTATGTAAATGCACAAACACTGGTGTGAAGCTTCAAGTAACTAAATGCACAAACACTGGTGTGCAGCTTCAAGTAACTAATTACACAAACACTGGTGTGCAGCTTCAGGTACTGAAATGCACAAACACTGGCCTGAAGCTTCAGGTACCTAAATGCACAAATGCTGGCGTGCAGCTGCAAGTAACTAAATGCACAAACACTGGCGTGCACTTCAAATAACTAAATGCACAAACACTGGTGTGATGCTTTAAGAAACTATATGCTCAAACACTGGTGTGCAGTTTCAAGTAACTAAATGCACAAACACTGGTATGCAGCAGCAAGTAACTAAAGGCACAAACACTGGTATGCAGTGTCAAGTAACTAAATGCACAAACACTGGTCTGCAGCGTCAAGTAACTAAATGCACAAACACTGGCATGCAGCTTCAAGTAACTAAATGCACAAACGCTGGTGTGCAGCGTCAAGTAACTAAATGCACAAACACTGGCGTGCAGCTTCAAGTAACTAAATGCACAAACACTGGCATGCAGCTTCAAATAACTAAATGCGCAAACACTGGTGTGTAGCTTCAAGTAACCTAATGCATAGACAAACACTGGCATGCAGCTTCAAGTAACTAAATGCACAAACACTGGTGTGCAGCTTCAAGTAACCTAATGCAGAGACAAACACTGGCGTGCAGCTTCGAGGAACTAAATGCACAAACACTGGCGTGCAGCTTCAAGTAACTAAATGCACAAACACTGGTGTGCAGCTTCAAGTAACTAAATTCACAAACACTGGTGTGCAGCTTCAAGTATCCTAATGCATAGACAAACACTGGTATGCGGCGTCAAGTAACTAAATGCACAAACACTGGTATGCAGCTTCGTAACTAAATGCACAAACACTGGTATGCAGCGACATGTAACTAAAGGCACAAACACTGGTATGCAGTGTCAAGTAACTAAATGCACAAACCCTGGCATGCAGCTTCAAGTAACTAAATGCACAAACACTGGTGTGTAACTTCAAGTAACTAAATGCACAGACAAACACTGGCGTGCACTTCAAGTAACTAAATGCATAAACAAACTGTGGCGTACAGCTTCAGGTACCTAAATGCACAAACACTGGTGTGCAGCTTCAGGTATGTAAATGCACAAACACTGGTGTGAAGCTTCAAGTAACTAAATGCACAAACACTGGTGTGCAGCTTCAAGTAACTAATTGCACAAACACTGGTGTGCAGCTTCAGGTACTGAAATGCACAAACACTGGCCTGAAGCTTCAGGTACCTAAATGCACAAATGCTGGCGTGCAGCTGCAAGTAACTAAATGCACAAACACTGGTGTGCAGCTTCAAGTAACTAATTGCACAAACACTGGTGTGCAGCTTCAGGTACTGAAATGCACAAACACTGGCCTGAAGCTTCAGGTACCTAAATGCACAAACACTGGCGTGCACTTCAAATAACTAAATGCACAAACACTGGTGTGATGCTTTAAGAAACTATATGCTCAAACACTGGTGTGCAGTTTCAAGTAACTAAATGCACAAACACTGGCGTGCAGCTTCAAGTAACTAAATGCACAAACACTGGTGTGCAGCTTCAAGTAACTAAATGCACAAACACTGTTATGCAGCAGCAAGTAACTAAAGGCACAAACACTGGTATGCAGTGTCAAGTAACTAAATGCACAAACACTGGTCTGCAGCGTCAAGTAACTAAATGCACATACACTGGTGTGCAGCTTCAAGTAACTAAATGTGCAAACACTGGCATGCAGCTTCAAGTAACCTAATGCACAAACACTGGTGTGCAGCTTCAAGTAACCTAATGCATAGACAAACACTGGTATGCGGCGTCAAGTAACTAAATGCACAAACACTGGTATGCAGCGTCAAGTAACTAAATGCACAAACACTGGCATGCAGCTTCAAGTAACTAAATGCACAAACACTGGTATGCAGCGGCAAGTAACTAAAGGCACAAACACTGGTATGCAGTGTCAAGTAACTAAATGCACAAACACTGGCATCAGCTTCAAGTAACTAAATGCACAAACACTGGCATGCAGCTTCAAGTAACTAAATGCACAAACACTGGCGTGCAGCTTCAAGTAACTAAATGCACAAACACCGGCGTGCAGCTTCAAGTAACCTAATGCATAGACAAACACTGGTATGCGGCGTCAAGTAACTAAATGCACAAACACTGGTATGCAGCGTCAAGTAACTAAATGCACAAACACTGGCATGCAGCTTCAAGTAACTAAATGCACAAACACTGGTATGCAGCGGCAAGTAACTAAAGGCACAAACACTGGTATGCAGTGTCAAGTAACTAAATGCACAAACACTGGCATCAGCTTCAAGTAACTAAATGCACAAACACTGGCATGCAGCTTCAAGTAACTAAATGCACAAACACTGGCGTGCAGCTTCAAGTAACTAAATGCACAAACACCGGTGTGCAGCTTCAAGTAACTAAATGCACAAACACTGGCGTCCAGCTTCAAGTAACTAAATGCACAAACACTGGCATTCAGCTTAAAGTAACTAAATGCACAAACACTGGCGTGCAGCTTCAAGTAACTAAATGCACAGACAAACACTTGCGTGCAGTTTCGGTTAACTGCAAATTAGGATCTTCTTGTTATCATATCTGTAAGTAGATGTTACTCTTTATATCTATATTGGAATGATGAAAGCAATCGACGTCCCACTGTGATTCTAAGCTAAACAGCAGCATAGTGAATACATAGTTCAGTTTTGGGGGTTTCTCAGTATAGCAGGGAAAAGCAGATGTGTTCGTGTGGCTTTTACTAATTTGGTAAAATAGAAATACTTTGTTTTTCAAAGTTTGTGATTTGGTTTTGTTCTGTTGTAAATGCTTTACTTGAAGCTGCCCCTAACCGGCAACATCTACAAATCAGTTTCAGAATAAATTCCCTTTTTGGATCCAGCCCACAGACATCTTTAACATCTTTAGCTGTCTGCTGTGGATAGACCAGTGCTTAATTTGAGCCAGTTGTTTCTGGTGCTCAGCACCGGCACTTAATTGTCAACACCAGTTCTTTTGACAGTCTGCCACAAGGCGGCGCTGTCTTGCTAATTTAGAGATGACCACAACAACAGGTAATCATTAATTCAATATACATTAAAAATGACTATTACCTGCTGCCCAAGCGATTCTTATAGCATTGGGGGCCTGGAATAGTCTGAATTGTCACTCTTATAGGAATGTAATAATTAGTAGTTGTGTTGTTACGATCATTGGCAGCGCTGGAAGGGGCAATGTGTGGTGCAAGCTGCAGTGGTCTCCTGACAAGAGCCCTGGCACTTATTTGTTTGCAAATTAGGCACAGGGATAGACCTACTCTGTTCAATACAAGTGTGAGTGTGCATTGGGCTATTCCATGTTTATCATTGTATGGCTTTATTGTCAGTCTCTTTTGTTTGATTTCCGATTCAAAGGTTCTCCTTCCTCTTTTTGTGTTTGTCAATCCGAGGACCATAGTGTCTTTGCCATCCTTTGAAACTGATGACTGGTCTCCTCTCTAGGCTGATTTCAGCAAAATACTTTTTTTCTGTTTATTTATCCACTCCATGGGACTCCATGTGTTTTCTTGCTCACTCTCCCATGTGTTGTGTCCCTCCTCACATCTCTGCTTTCAGCCCTACTCCTTGTCCCCCCAGCTCTTCCATTGATTACCCCGTTCCTTCACATCCCATTTGGCTTGCTTTCTCTTTTCTATTCCATGATCTACTCTGTTGCTCTCCTTCTCCTCCCTGCTAACCAGTGCTCTCCCATCGCTTAGCAGTGTTCAGTTGCCACACTCTCCGTTGCTCCCCAGTCCCCGTCCATTTATTAGGTCTTGCCTACCAGACAGCACAAGCTCTTTGCAAAAAACATATTGTCAGCTTAAAGTGGCTTAGACCCCACCTATTGCTTACCATTGGTTGTCCTTATTGTCACTTTAATTTGCTTTCTTCTTCGTGTAATTCTATCCCCCTTCCACTGTTCTCCGTGTTGCTCTCTCTTGCCCGTGTGCTTCTCCCCAACCCTTCTGTGATGTGCTCACCTCGTGTGCTGCATCCCCTGCGATGCTTTCTCACCCACGTGCTTCTCCATTTCTCTCTTGCCGTTTCCTTTTCCCACCTAGCACTCCTGGTTGGACGCTCTCTCTCTGTTGTTCCCCCACCACCATGCCATCCGTGTTGCTTCCCCCACTCATGCCCTTAGTGTTGCTTCCCCTCCCACAGATCTCTGCATTGCTCCCACCCTCCTTGTTGCTTCCTCCATGTCCTTCTACCACCCGCTTTGAAAAAAAAAAAAGCGCATTCATGCATTTTTTTTTTGTACTGTCAATCCAACTTGGCAAAATGGCACGGCCAGTCGCATCTTAGGCTTTTTACTATTCAGTGGAGGCAGCCATAAAATGAAAGTGGGGGAGGGGGCGGGGGATGTACGAACAGGCGGGGGGGAGGGATGAGGAAAATAATAATTTAAAAAAAACTTACCTTTCCTTTCGCTGCTGCTTCCTCCGCCCGCCTCGGTGCTCTCCCAGCAGTCTCTGGGAAAGCAGGCTCCCTACCCAATCCAAACGCTGCTCTCATGCTATGAGAGCAGCGCCAGGATTGTTCTGAGTGGCCTGGTCTGCCCCTCAGATAGTTCCTGGGAGCCTGCGACTTTTCTTTAAACCAGCTGTGAATACAGCTGGGTTGGAGAAATAGAAATGCGCATGTCTGTTTGGCCGGCCTAAGACGGACAGCCAAACCTACATGCGCACTTCTACGTGCCCACCACTCTTCCTGGCCCCACCCTACCCTACACGCATGCCTTAAGCAGTCGCAGAAAAATAAAATTGTGTTGTTTTATTATCATTTCATTTTTCTGTCACTGACTCTGACAAGTGGGCGACGCTCCTCTGCCATTATGGAGGAGCCACCCCTCTTATTATTCCTCGTTAATTATGCTGCACAGCATCGGAATGCTGTACATCACCACTATAAACCACTGGCAAAGCCAATGGGTCCAAAAGGCAGCCCTATTGGGTTTGCCAAGGCTTGTTTATATTTAGTTTTTGTTTTGGAGGGGCAAGCAGCTGCAATGTTATCAGGCTGCTAATTTTATAATACTCTTTTGCACATGTTTTATATTTGATTTATGTACCACTACAAGATGGGCGCCCACCACATCGGAGCGATAAATTACAAGTTAAGAAAAAAAGTCCACAGCAACGTTATGACGCATATGTGCACACACGCATACACGCATACATCATCATCCTCCGACTGGCCTGCTTTTCGTGGCTTATCATTGGCAAGAATCCTTTTTATTTGTTTATTACTATTAATTTTGCTGATGCTGTTTAACATTGACAACATCCATTGACCAAACTAAAAGTCAGCTACCTCCTGTCAACACCGAGACCTATTGGCTTTGCCAGTATTTTTCCAGTCGTTGTTTGTCCTGTTGGCAGCCATTGTTTCTGTGTCTATGTAATTACGGTGATTAGCACAGTGAAGGAATACATTTATGGACAACTCTCTAATAATCTAAGAATAAATCTGAAAATGCAAAAACAATATGTATTGTGCTATAACAAACCCGCTATATCGAACTCTGTTATAGAGAAAAGGTTTTAAAGCCTCTCACACAGATGCTGAGGTTAATGCCTGTAGTATCTCGCACGCTGACCCTTTTAAAATGTTTATCCGTTTATATAAAATGGCAATGGACACAATTTGTGTTTCTGTTGACTTTCTTTTTGTTCATGAAAACTATAAATGACCCCTCTACCGCATGAATCACAAGAACATTCAGGTAAAACATTAACCATGTTATTACCACTTTTCTAAATGACTGCTTTGTGTACAGAGAGCTTCATTACACCCACTCTTTCATAACTATAAAACCCAGGCTCTTTATACTGCCTTTTTTTCTTCTACTTTTTTGGTGCCTTGCAGTTTCCAGACCGAATTACGAATAATTCATTATTCACCATAAAAAGCACCATTCAGTGAAGAATGTCACAAATGAACTTAAAACCTAAGCTGACATCAGAAATAAATCAACATTCTAGAATGTAATTGTTGGCATGCAGGGCGGGGCTATGAGAAATCTGTTTTTACCCATACACTGGATGGCCCCTTTAAACATACTTCATTATTTTATTACATGTGTAATTTTCATGGGTTTATTTTCTGTCAAAAATAGAGAATTGTGTCCGTCTTCAAGTGAACACGAATGTAATGATTTGACATTCATGCTAATGTGAAGATATTTGTATGATGTTTACTGAGGGCCAGAACGGCCCTTCTGTTTGCTGGGAAAACCCCCAGGCAGCCAGGGGCAGGGCTGGAAGTCTAGATGTTGGGTGTCCGCCATTTTGGCCCATTCACAAGCAGAGCATTCAATTTTATGCTTGTAGGTGGGGGTTCATTGACGACCATACCCCAATACTAGTGTGCCAATAGTCAAGTCCAGTCAAGTTTATTTTGATATGGAACTCCTACGGAGGTCCACATAATTATACACTGCAGATAAAATAAAAAATGCATTTCCTTTACTAAATAGTTTTTTCTTTGTACGAAGCTGCCTCCTTAAAATCCGTTAGCATACATACTATACAGAATGCGGGGGAGAATAAAACAGTCATGTAAGACAGGAAAGTGCAAAGTGCAACATACAAGGAACGAAATAAAACAAAACATTCTTAAAAAGCAAGAGTAAAAATATCACAACGCCTATACAGCAGGATGAAGAAAAGTCAAAATATTACAACATAAGAAATAACATTAAAATTTCCTAATCAACAGCCAAAAAGTTTAAAAAAATCTATAAATCCTATGACAAACCATTTTATTTGGTGGGGGCAAAATAAATAAGCGGGCCTCGTGGGTGGAATGAATGTTGAATTTAAAGTATGAAGGTCGTAGGAGAATGCGCATAGCCTTTTGCAACTCCGGACACACAAATAACACATGATTAAAATCTTGAACTGGTAAACAACACATCTCGCAGATTCTCTCCTTTTTTGGTATTTTGTCCCAAATATCGGTAATTCCTCTTAAGGGCAACAAATAGTCTCAACAAGAGCATCAGCCCTCTGATCCCATGAGGAAGGTTCCAAGTTAGTTAGGGCTGAGGTTTGTTCCCCAATGCGCTCCCACAAACCACCTAATTGCGCGACTTGGGCTGGCTTAAAGCAATATCTCTGGCCAAGCTAATGGACGACACAGACTTCTTTATAAACAGCTTCAGTATGGACTTTGGCATGGGGGAGTCAGTATTCCAGCTAAGCCCAAATGAATAATTTGCTCGCTCAAAGGACCTAAAAAATGTCGACTGTTCTTTCAGCTTAACACAAATTTCCACTCTGAGGGCTGCCCTAAGTGAACCCTCTTCCCCCCCAAAGGAGAGCATTACCCCACCTCAAAACTGCTGTGAGGGATAAGATATATGAGGAGAGTAAGCCGAATTCAAGACGTAAAGCATGTGGGGCGGCCAGAGAGTTTAGGTTACAGATTTGGCGCAGGATTCGACCTTCGGCCTTATCGAAGGAAAAGCAATGGTTCATATCCAGCACCTCAGCAGCATAGGACAGAGAAGGAGGAATTTTGACCCTGAACACTGACAAAACATGGCCAAAGTGGTGTCTCCCGCAGATTCTGTAGAATCTGTTCAGTGCACTAGCCTGCGAAAAAGCCCTGCTCACACAGAGTTTAATATGCTCTATATCCCGCCCGGTTTTTTAAAAGACCTTTCCAAGATATTAGTAGGAATCAACCAGGTCCAATTTTTCAGACCCCAACATCCACTGGTAACACCTCTTTATTATAAGCCCTTTCTTACGGAAGACCAAGATCTTGCTTTTGGCGATGTTGATTTTCAAGAAATGGGCTTCTGCATATTTGGTCAAGGCTTCCAAACGACGGAGCAAGCCAAAAGGCGTTAAATCAAGGATGGCCACATCACCCGCATATAATAGGAAACCAACAAAAATTGTACCAATTCTGGGGGCATCCTCCCTCACCAACTTTAGGGCACCGGGAGGATCAGATAAGTATAAAGAAAACAAAAGAGGGGCCAGCATGCAACCCTGCTAAAGCCCATTATGTGTTCTAATCCTACGGGATAATCCCTGCAATCATCCCATCAAAACTTGACACCAGGTATCTGAGTGTAATTCCATATGAGACCCAGAAGACGATGTGGGACACCCAGTCGAAGGAGCTTTCTCTACAGTGTTTGGAGGTCCTCTTTATCAAACGCTGTGGAGAAATCAATAAATGCAGTGCAGACTGGCATGCCCTGTAAGAAGACATATTTCTCTACGATAGTCTGGAGGACCGCAATGATATCCTGCCAATAGCAGTACCTCTATGTTCACACTTGCAGTATGACTTGTAGTACCTATTAAGCAACTTGACCCAATCACTGTGCAGTTGTAGGATGGTAATTGACCATGTTGAAAGCTCTGTGCTGTCAATGACCCTACAACTGTGTAACGTTGCCATTGGCAGAATGCGGTATGGCAACAGAACTGGCGTAGAAGTGCCCGTGTGTAGTCTAGGTCAGAGAAGACAAGTTTAAAAACGGCTTCAATTGATTTGTGTGTGTGCATCTGGGGTGACCTTGAGTGTGCCTAACTCGGTGTCCCTCTGGCATGATAATGTCCCATCTGGAAACCTCTTGACTCCTAGTATTGTGAACCTACAACATCTTGTACTCTCCAGCCTCTCTGGCATGGTAGGGGTCCACATGGTATAATGGTTGCTATTCTTTTCATATTGTGGGCATTGATGTCATGATGTTGCTCACCCAGGATAAAGCTTACCCTAGCATAATGATGGTTTTTTTGTTGTCATGATTGTGCTACTGCCAACACAATGCTGACCATTCTTGAGACCGTGTGTGGAACAGTACAATAATAGTGTCCACTCTAGGTCTAATGCTGGGTATCTTTGGCGGCTATGGGCATTCTTGACATAATTGCAACCATCTGGGACATAATGGTGGAAAACCTTGCATTTAATGGTGATACATTCGCATGTAGGACAGAGTCTATAACAACAGGAGGGAATCCCTACCATGCTTAGCCTATCTCTCTGTACTCACCCAAGGGGTTGATCCTATGATGTTAAAAGGACTCTCACCAACTGGGATTCCAAGTGACATGCTTCATCATAGAGTCCTCGTCCAGATACCTAGTGTATCTGGACGGGCGCAACCTTGGTAGCCAAGGGAGCTCTTTGGTTACTGGGTGGGATCCTAGATTTATTCCACGGATACAGAAGATACTAATTCCCTTATTGCATCGCCCCACCTGATTTTAATTCTGTCAGGGTGTCTTTGAAAATAAAATTAACCGTCAGGACACCCTAGACTATTTTAAATCTATTTTAAATCTAGGGTCCAGAAAATGACAAGTCTTTGTTAGGGCACATTGAACTTATCCAAAATAAAAGACTTGTATCTAATATCAAAATAGAGATATGTTTCAGAAACTGGCAAGCTGACGTTTAAGGAGAAAATTATTACATGTCAAAATATATTTAAAGTTGATGTTTGCATAATATTTCATGCTGAGGTCAGGATCTTTATTGCTGAAGTTGTTTCTTTGGCATTGGAGGGCACTTGCTGTTGTAACTCTTCTTTCATGACCTGCATGACGTGTATAACTCCGTATTGATAAAACCAGTATGCTGTGTGCTAACCCTGGGCGTAGTTCGCGAAGTAGCGCTACGCGAAGCTACGCAAAGTGCAGTTCGCACTACGCGAAGCTACGCGTAGCACTCACGCGAACTGCGTAGTGCACTGTTCGCAATGATTGCACAGTGCCGGATGCTTGTCTGCACTGTGCAATCATTGAAAACGGCATCTTGCACAGTGCGAGCTGTCTTTACTGCCGCTCGAGTAGATTTTTACTCGAGCGGCAGCTTCTCAACGCGGACTGGTAGTTTCTCATCGCGAGCGGTCGCGAGCATGCGCAACCACTCGCAATGAGAAACCTGACCTCCCCGCGTTGAGAATCTCGCCGGGAGGTTTATTTTCCATGCTCGCGATCGGCAACTTGATGTTGCTGATCGCGAACAAGGAAAAAGTCTCGCCAAGATGTCATTTTGCTTGCTCGCGGTCGCCAACTTGACGTTGAGGACCGCGAGCAAGCAAAAAATGACCGCTACGCTACGCGTGTTTGCACTGTGCTACGTGCAATTCGCGTAGTGCGAAGTAGCGCAAACTTCGCAAACTACGCGAGCGTAGCGTAGTGCTTTGCCCAGGCTTACTGTGTGCCACTTGAGCCTGTAAAACTGGCATAACATGTCTGCTGTCTGAACCTGTGAGGTCTTTGTAATCTGAGTGGTAGCAGTGCTGTGTCAGCCAGTAAGATCTGTCAAGTTTTGCTGACTATAGCCTGAAAGTGAGATCTAAGTAAGTTTTATGTTTTTTGCCACTCTGTCCCTTCCATGTAGGTTCTCAGTCCTAAGGTATGTTGAAATTCTACGTGGAAGGGGCTGGAATGTTGAAGTGAATAGAAATATTCTATACGTTTTGAAAAGTGATGGGCTATGTGAAATTGCCTACTCAGATATGTTCAAAGGTTTTTTAAGGAGGGCAAACCACCAGCACTTCTGGGGATTGGCAATTTCACTTGGCACAGCATGAAATTATTGGCATAATTCATGAGTGTGCCTTCTGGACCTATAGCTTTATAAACAATTGACGTAACAAGTGTACTGTAAATTCCATCATTTTTTCTAATTAAATTATCTTGTACAGAAGGACACAAACCACCTCCCTATACCTGTGAAACTCTCCTAGAAGATGCTTGCTGCCTCACATCACTCACTCATACCCTCATTGATAGTTGTCTGCTCATGCGATGCAACTAGTTACGCATTAGCAGATGATGTGTTTTCGCAGTATTTATATAAAACCACTTACTTTTTGGTAAAGATCTGTCTTGGCGTAGCGTGTGACCACACTTGAATGCGCTCTGCAATCTTGCCCTATCCCTTTTAAAGTTTACGAGCCGCCACTTGTACCTTTTTGCTTTATTAAAGTTCTGTTTATATCCACACAGTAGGGAGGCAGTATTCTTTTTAAAAAAACAGTATGGTATGCATTATGGGAGTTGTGCAAATATTTTGAAATCAGCACTATGCAAACGTGTGCACATCAAAATAGAGGAGCATTGATAGAGCTCAGCAGAAGCCCCAGTTATGAGGTAGGGACGCTTGCTGCAGGTCAGTACCCCAGTGTAGCATGAAACCCACACAATTATATGAGAACAGGGACTCGGCGGATAGGATTATATAAAGGTACACCATGAGATCCCCGTTCTTCCAAGTGGGGCACATGTTGTCATCTGCGCTACAAAGCCTGCGACACAATCTACTTTTCTATTTTTTGTGTCGTTCCTTCTCCTTGCAAATGTCTCGCATCTTCTGTCATCAGTGGTATCGGCAGTCTTGGGCCTTCTCTTTTGAGTCCAGCTAGCTGGTGCACAAGGAAGTTCTAAAGTTCCTTGATGCCATGGCCAGATCCGATACCTCCCCTTACTGTTGTCCGACACAGACCGTGCCAAGTGTGCTCTCACAACCGGAACGCTGGTCAAACCAGTTCTGTGCGAAGATACAGCCAAGAAACAGCCGCACCTTCAAATTCTGTGTACCAGCTGCATTGTGACTGCAAGTTTCTTAATACTTTAAAAAAGTTATTGTTTTAAATTTGAAGTGTTTGGAATGACCAGTACCTAACTCTAATGAGTAGCAAAGCACTTTACAGAGAACATTATTTATTGTACCAGGATCAACCGAAGACCTAAGAAGGGAAACTACAGTGTGATGTGGAGTCAGCCTGGGGCGGTGGGACTGTGCTGGACTGCACACTCCTTAGTTGGTGGCATTCACAGTTACACATGGTTACACTTTGATAGACTTGGACATTAAGTTATTGGCCTTGAATCGCTGTTTTTTTAATGCCAAAGCCGGTCGTCGGGTTCCAGCCTCATGTCATGAATACGGCCATGAAGACGCAACTCCTCCCAACGGGGGATCACGGGGTACGACTGACTGCAATTATAGCGCACACATTACTCGTCAAGGGTCTCTTGGCACGTCAGAGTGAAATAACATACATTTGGAGTATCTTTAAAGTCACTTAATCACCTGCTGTGTTTTGTGGATGAATATGCATTTTTGCATGGACATTTTTATTGTTAGAACTTAGCTCCAGCAGCAAACAACATTGTCTCTAGGTATATGCTATAATGAAAATACTGCATTAGGATAATTCAGCATAGGTGCATGATGGGGCTCTGATGCCTGACTAAATGTTTCCCTGTGACTAAGGGCGCTGTCCTGTTTCTCGCTAGTTTGAACTGTGTTTGCATGAGGTGGTCACATCTTTGAATCTGAATTTACAGATGTTACCGAAACTGCCACCACCAGAAGTCCTGTTCTGAAACCTGTTCTGTTGTTTACCTATCACATGTTGGGCAGCACAGAAGGCTGCTCATCTTTTGAGACTTCTTGTGTTAATTAGAACTTTTGACTCAATGTAGCTACATCAAAAATTCCGATAACTGGTCACCTATCTACAGCCAACACACATTCCAAGTGGGTTGGTAAGATAGAGACAGCATCAAATGCCTTGCTCTTGTCTGTAGTCGCATTTGTGTTCTGGCCAGACATAGCAATCTGCTTCTTGTCTATCCTAGTGTGTATGGGAACGAGGTGAGGGAATTCGGGTGCTAGGCTGAGTGTGTAGTACCATCAACAACCCTAATGTTAACTTTGCGTTGTGGAAAGTTTGGTGCTACAGTAAGATGTGGAGCAGAGATTTGGACATTTAATTCCAGCAAGAGTGGATTTCTGGAAGTGATGCCCCGTTCCAAGCTGATTTACTTCAATCTAGGTCTTGCTTAGGCCTGGGCGGTAAATTCCGCTCCGCTCGCGGAATTTGCGGAATTTTGGCAATTCCGTGTTCCGCGGAGAACGCGGAATTGCCGAAAATTCAGTGATCCGCGGCGTAGCGGAATTTTTTCCTTGTTCGCGCTTTCAAAATGCATGTTCGCGGAAGCGACTTACCGGGATCCCTGCATTCGCCGACGAGTTTCCCTATCCGTTCGCATGCGCCATGAGATTTTGGTAGCCGGCCGCGCGATCCCGCAAGAGTGTGCGATCGCGAACACGTCATTCGGACGCGCAATCGGACATCCGTGTTCGCGAACAGGAAACCCGCATCGCGAGCGGGAGGGACAAGTGAAACAAGATGGCCACGCCAATTGGCGACCGCTTGGGCAAGTTTGCGAGATATTTCCCCCCAAGCACGCAAACAGCGTCCCCGAACAGGAAAAACGCATCGCGAACGGGCGGAACAAGCAATTCCGCATGCTCGCGGAATTCTGCGGAGCTCGCAGAGATTTTTTACCGTTTCGAGGAACTTTGCGTAACGCGACTAAGCAAATTCCGCCCACCCCTAGTCTTGCTAGGGTGAGCGAGCTGATTGTCTCAGCATTTCCTCTCTTCTGGGTCTGCCACTGTATTCCATATGATTTCTATCATTACCAGTGAGCCAGGACATGAGCCCCCTGGTTTAGCTACATGAGTTTCTCCTAGGCTTCCTTGAAGTTGTTAAATGTTACAGGTGTTCCTCTGCTTAAGGAACATTTTTGTTCTTTCCAAAGAGCAAACAAGTTGGGATGGGGTGGCAGAATGTTCTTCTAAAGCCTTCCTTGCCAGCCTATTTCAAGATGAATGAGAACCAGGCCATGAAATGCTGCTTTGCCGATCTGGTATCTCGCAATGACCGTACACGTCTCCATTTCATGCTCTTTTATTGGAGCCTACCTGTGTGAAAGGACAATTGCTTGCCTAGGTGCAGACATTGCTGCAGGGCATGTCATGAGCATTTGCTCCGGAATTGTTTCTCGCTAGATGCTCTGCTGCTGAACTGGTTGATGCCGCTTCTTCTTAACATCAGATGCTCAGGGAGACACTTCATAAGAGTACTTCTAAAGCTTTTTCTGAAAAGATAGCCAGTGCATTCTCAAGTGGTCTCACTCTTCCATTAAGGATGAATGCATAGCTCATTGCATTTGTGTCTTCAACACACCAGGAATTGTTCTGGCATTTTATCCCCTAGCAGTGCATGTTGCCACCTCTTTCCAACATCATCAAGAATGGTGGCCACCTATTGTGGCTTGTGAGACCCTGTGATTGTGGTCTTTTAAGAACCCCTTGATTGATGCATCGTTAGGGCTTGCCCAAACCGTGGCAGAAGAGGGGAATGGTGATGTTTGTTTTATTCTGTCTGCGTAAGGTGGCCAGCCTGACCCCTGCAAATGGGAGAATCATTGTCCAGGAGGGATGTTTTATGTTCCTCTGGGTAGCAGTACAGCCCATTCTGATGGCCGAATTTAAATGGGCAGAAAAACTAATATTTATTATATGTTTGGGCACCTTTTGTAGTATTTTTTGCAAATTTTGTTATGCCCTTTGTCTTTTTTTATCATGTTTTGTTTTAACCCTTGTTGCATGTGATATGTTATTTATATTTACCATTTCATGCTTATAAATGTTGCACATAACATTTGTTTTTGCTCTTTGCCCAAGAACTGTTGTCTACTTTTTATTTTATTTATTATTTTCGTTTACAATATTATGAGATGTGGGATGATAAATGCGAAATGTAAAGTTAATTTATAGATGTAAATTTTAAATAACTCCTATGTATTTATGTGCTGTGGTACCTTTCTAGCACAAGCCTCTCCACATAAAGGGTAAAGCAGCACTTTAGAAAGAACTAGATTAAAAGGTGCATTCGATCAGCTTCAGGAAAGAGAATATTCAGGTTGGAGAGCCGAGTCTGTAATTGTTAGACATGATTTCTATAGCTGTACATCTTCTTGTCTTGATTGAGTGGGTTACTGTTTGCCAACGATCTGGTAGGTTTTTAGGATTAATGCGCAAGCATCAAAAGCGTTGGGAGGATCCAGTGGAACACAAATCTTTCACTGGGATTAGAGGGCAGTACTTTCTCCAAAACTCATCCTGAAAGTTTTACAGTATCTGGTGTCTGTCTCTCCTGTGCCCAGTTATCACACTTTGCAAATTTCTCATATTCTCTCTGTGAAATACTCTACAGGTAAACAAACAGATCTTAACCTAGATACACCACTTTACTAGTGGAAGGTGCAACTGTTGAAGGAGTGGCCTCATGTGGTCTCTTGGTTTTCCTTCCATGTCAGTCTAGCTTTTGTTTTCTGTACACGCTCTAGCCTTTTAGTGGATGTGTCTAGGTGACCCACACACTCTCCATTTCAATAAACAGTTTTCCATGGTGTGAGGTGGCACTAATTGATGGACTCCTGTGAGTGATGAAGAGGAGTGGTGTGATATTCCTGATTAGCTTAGGATGGGTGTTACTTGGTAACCAGAGTTGCCGCTTCACACTCTTGTGTTGGACAAGTGACTGAAATGAGGTGAACTCACAACCAAAATTTGTGTCTTATCACCAATCAAGGAAACGTGACAGGTGGAAAGCGTGAATTAATTTCAGATACTTTGTTTATCTTAGTATCAGTCAAGCAGTCTAATTTTCTCTCATTCACGATTGAATATCCAGGAGTCTGTTGGTTTCACTCTGTTTATTACTCAATGTTCTGCTATGCATCAATGTGTCGCTGAGACATGGTGAGCCTTATGTAATTTGTTAGGTCCAGGCACAGTTGATGTCTTGCAAATGAGAAACTGTCTTCCATGTGGTATTGTCTCTTATAAAGTAATAAGCAGACATTAGAAAAGAACTAAAATAGATGTTGACGTCTTGCAAACGAGAAGCTGTGTGCCATGTACTATTTTCTCTTAAAAAGGAGTAAGCATGCATTAGAAAATAAAAATATTCTTGAACAACATCAGTTTGTGGATGTGAGCACGTGTTAAAACATAGGAGAGCGAGAGGGATCACCCTTATAGGGGATACCACAACTGATTGACCCTTTCTGGGACCCGCAGTCTGCCAATTTCGCTTCGGCTGTCTGTTATCTAACAGCAAGTGTAGTGCAGCCAACAGCGTATTAGTGATGCTAAATCAAAAGTGGAGACTTTTCGTGGAATCGTGCATGTATTCTATCTGTCACAACTGACATTTCCAACAAAATGAGCAATGTTGCTTTCTACTGTTCCTGGGATTCTGCGATGTGTTCTTGGATCTTAAGCAAATCTGTCTCTGTCCATACTCCGGGGCAGAAACCTGATTGGTTAGAATTGAGACTGTTTGTTACATGGCTAATAACTAGAGTTTTCAAGCTACCATCCTCTCCATGACCTGAGCATTACACCACAGACCGGTCAAATTTAATGTGCCCTTGGTAAATGTCATTCTTTATGTAGGGAACCACACTTCAATGGTTTTGATGAATAGTAATATACAAACTGATACATTTCTTTTGATTACTGGAGGACAGATGTCCAGTTCACGTGATTAAGAGTTAGGGATTGCACATTTCCTGAATTTTCTTTAGAAAAAAATGGGGCGTGTAGGACCATTATGGATGAAGCAGAAATTTTCCTGTGGTGGTATACTTTGGAGAATTTATACTGACCCTCTATTTAGTAGTAATCTTTTGCAAGACATACCGGTGTGTGTCATCACAGAAATATTGGAAAGTGTGTTTACACTGTAGTGAAGAAATACTGTTCATTAGTTTGTTGGTGATTGGCGGGAAAACTCGATGAAGGGGTAACCGACATTAAGGCAGTTCTGGATTTGGGACAATCTCATAGAAGAGTCGCTGTCCTGTTTTGTTTGGTGGGGGGCTGCAGGGTGAAAGTTAATCCTCAGGATGAAGGGTTGTTCTAAAGGGAGGGCCCATTCAGAAAGGTTTTCTAATTCATTAAGATTGAAAAAAGTACATCTGCCCATCCTTTACAATGATTCCATATGAGGGACCCTGCAAGGGATGCTGCGTTTAGAAATGACATTTGTAGAAATAAGGATGCAAATAATTGATCTGTGAAAGTACAATATCTTATAAGGGCTCCTGGTTGCTGAAAGTGTGTACAACATGTAAGAGAAACAATGCAGAAGAATTCTACGTTTATAAATTTGAAGAGGTTGGGGTCCAGTTAATAAATGCTCCTCTGTGAGTAAACGGGTAACTTATAATTAGGGCTCCCGGTTTTATGGTATTTATTTTTTCAACATTTCTGTCTGTATTAATCCATATTTATTTTTTGCCCATCTTATTGGTATTTATCCATATTTATTTTGTGTTTCAAGAATAAATGTAGCTGTAAAATGGTATATTTCTGCGTTTATATAACTCTTCGTCGTGCACTCATTCGTGGATTCCTGTCACGTTTTAGCAAACTAAGCAGCCGCGTGTAACAAAAGACTACACTCACAGGTACATATTAGCATCATACTACAAATATATGTTAAAATATGCCTGTATTCAAGGAAATTAAATCCTGTATTTTAACCCTCCATGCTGTCTGCCTGCTCAGCTGTTGCTTAGAATTCATGAAAGACAGCATGGAGAGTTTCTCACAAGAAGCACCATTTTCAGTATTTTTCCGCTTTTAAAAATAAATACAGACAGGACACACATTGTTTTCTGTCTGTATTTATCTGTAAAAATCAGTAAAAACGGAAAACCAGAAGCCTTACTTAGAATATATAACTTTAAACAAAGGACACTCGGATTCACTTATTAATGGGTGAAAAGGAGACCACTGATTTTATTTTTGTTTCAGGAAGCTTGGGACCAGAAATAATGAAGGCCTCCACCTTTGGGTGTACTGGAGCTAGCCAACCAAGCTGTCTGCCAGTGTCCTCAAACATTATCCTGAGCCTTAGAGGGAGGAATTGGCTCCAGTAAACCATTCTTGTTCGTCAGGGAACTCCATCCTTCATCCTCGTGTGCTTCTTTTTATTTTCCACTACTTAACCAAGCATTGGCAACGCCTTGAGTCCTTGCTAAAACATTAAAGCAGAGCATGCTTCAGTGAAAAAACAAAGCACAACATGATTATTTTCTGTATACAATGTATCTATAATAAAGCATTTATTATGTGATGATTTATCGTACTTTCGGGATGTTTAGTAGCCTCTTATATTTGCAATGCTAGCACTCCACAAGAAGCAGAATGAGAGATGGTACCAATGTAGACTGCATTCTAAGACCTAGGTGGGCATTAGGAGTGTGCTTGGGTGCAGGGGCATAGGGAACCCCCACTTAAGCATCTTAAGCGGGGGTAGCCGCTGGGTGCCATGGCTGGTGAAATGGGTCATAGTAAACATTAATATGTTGTTTATGGGCCTCCTCTGTCTGCAGATCTGGAGACAAAGTGCTCATAAATAATACTGTTAGGCAACAAATGACAGAGGTGTGGGAGGTGGGCAGAAAGGCACAGCAAAGGAAAGCGAGAAAGAAAAAGTATGAAATCTCCAAAATAGAGGAAACCACGGACGGTCAAATAGAAAAAGTAAGCAAGAGAGAAAGGTAAGAAAGAAAAAAGAACAGGGAAAGTCAAAAGATGGTTAAATAGAAGGAGGAAAGAAATAATGGTGCAGAAAGGAAGGATGAAGGGAAGGGAAGTTGAAAGAAGGGAAGGAAGAAAAGGTAAAAGATTGATAGATGGAAAGGTGAGAGGGTGGATGAAAGAGCAGCAGGATCCGCAGGGTATATGGTGAATGAATGGAAGGATGAGGAATGGAAAGATGGGAAGAAGTGGAAGGTGAATTGGATGAAAGTCTGGATAGGGTTATATGTGGGCATATTGATGGGTGGATCTGTGATATATGGATGGACGATTAAAGGGTGAAGGCAACTGTCCTAAGGTGGGCCGGTTTGCTTGCCTCATATGCTGTGTGTGAGTAGCGGTATGCTTCAAGTGGGTGGTATTTTCATTTTCTGGCTACTCCCTTGCTTGGGTGGGTGTTTTATCTTTGGTTTAACTAGTTGAGGGCTTAAACATGGAAGGTCACTGGCCCTGCTGTCCTTTAGTCTGTACACAGGAGACCTAGGGTCAGAGCTTGGCAGTGCCAAGTGCTTCCCAACAAGAAGCTAATTAGGAAGCCTAGAGCCGAGCACACTGAATGTCCCTGAAACTCCCTCATTTGAATTGTGGCACTACATTCAGGGTATGGAAGCCAATAGCAATCACACAAAAAAGTATTCTATGCAAATTGAAGGGTAGAAATTATATTATATTTGAAGATTGGGTCAATGAACTTGTGAAATTGTTAGCATTGGAAATAGTAACCTTTTTAGTGAGAAAACGAGAATCTGATGTCTGTGATGTATGAGGAAGTTTTTGTTATTTTTTTTAATGAATCTGAATTGAATGTTACTTCCTCTTCTTTTATTTTGCACTATTTGTTTAGCCGGTTTTATAGTAACCTATACATGGGTTTGAGATGCAGAATAAGACTAACATTAACCAAATCAATGTTGCAGAGGTCGTCCAGGGGTTGGAGGCAGGAATGCTGACCTGCTGCAAACATTGTGTTGGCCAATAAATATTAATTATTTATCAAAGAAACAATGGTTCGCCTGTGATTCATTTATGTGACTGGTTTACCTTTTTGTTGTATACATATTTGTGGAACATGTTGCCAGTCCCTGGTCAGAAACAGACAGAAGAAGCGCGCCTTCATATAAATGAAAAATGTGTGTACCCCGGTTCCTCTTCGGCATATCGGGTAGCTCTGATATCCTTCGTATCCCAATAACACTAAAGGTAAATATATAGAGGCAAAATGGATGACGCTGTGATCCTGCCCTTGCCCCATCCATGTATGGTCAGTATGGTAACTCAGTCAGATATGTGCTTGCACCTGATAACAGCTTACAGGTCATTCACGTGAGAAAGGCTGTGCGTCTCAGCACACCAGGAATTGATGCCTATGCTCTGGAGAAGCTTGGGGGCAGACCCCTGGGAGTCAAGAATCTGTTTGGGGGAGCTCCAGGGACCCAACCCCAAGAGCGGTACCAAATATGGTGCGGGCAAGAAATGCCTACTAAGCGGAACGTTTTAGACAACCATTTATCTAGGCGCTACTGAAGAATATCAGCCAGTGTTCGCATGTCACCCTATTTGGACTTTAACCTTAATCTCTGCATGCAGGTTTGTGTCAACATTATCAGTGCTTTGAAGTAACTGAAAGGGAATATACAGCGCTTGACAAAATCACTAAATAAGTATGGTAACCCGGGCACAGCAGGATTCCACAATTTGAAGATCAAGATCCTGTAATCAAAATAATTAATAAATTGAAAAGTACAGATATGTATACATAGAGAGAATGCTGTTCAATTTCCATTCACATTTTGTTTCCGCTCAGCATTGTGTGTAGTAGGGGGCAGCGGGTCAGCTCGATTCAGCCATTGCCTCTCTTACACTGTGAGCGATGGAATTTTGCCAGATCATCTGTGCACATCAGACCTAACATGAAGCACACTTCAGTGCCTTGCTGGTGGGCATTACTTTACTGTGCCAATGCTTTAGCTTTTCCATCGCACCAGCTTGCTAAGGCCAGATCGGTTGGATTTGCCAGTGCTTGTTTAAATTTGTGAGTGTGCCATCAAATTACTGTTTGCCTGGTGGAAGTCAAAAAGACACATATCTGCCAAGGCTAAGAACAGATGCTTCTGTATGAAGAAGTGACCCATAGGATCAGATGCGTTACTGCAGAGTCTCTGACTGATGGAACAATTTTCAACGTGGTGGGCCCGATACATACGCTTTATTTTGCTGTGTTCTTCAAGATGTGCACTTGAGCAAAGCCGAAAAAGCCTGGAGCATTTCCAAGATGCACTTGAGCAAACCTTTCTGAATTCCATATGCACGCAAGCGACTCAAAGATGCCCCAGGCACCTCTACAATTACTCCATTGTAAGTCTTTGTGAATACGGTATATCATGGCTTGTGTACTGTAAATTAGAAATGTTGTGGAGAATTTTCTGACTGACCCAGAGGAAATGTTCGTACATCCAGCCCTGGTGATTACTTTACAATACTTCAAGAGCCTTTTTGTGGATTCCTGTCTAGTGGGGGGACCAGCCATCTATTATTTACAAGGACCATTTGCTATTTCGGACAAATGTCCTTTGTACACAACTAATACTGTAACAGACGACGTTTGTCTGTAATTTGAATGTCGCTGGCTGACAGCCAATGATGTGGCTGCATTCCAACTAGCATTCCAATAATAGAAGGCTGGTTGTGGCCTAGCATTTACTGTCAAAAACTCTCGGTCTAAAAGTTAATGGTTCGAATTTTGATATCTCCATGATCCTGTCTTGTTAAAGGTCTATTCAATTTTAAAGAATGCTGTCAAGGTTTGTTCAATAAGTAATTATTTTCAAACTGCACCGATATGTCTAAAATTGTGTTTGTTAATTGGAGACTAGTAGGACTAGACCATGGGTACTCACAAACATTTTCCAAAGTGACAATAAGTTTGGTCTGTAATGTGATCGAGGGCCGCATTGATGCCAGCAGGGTGGCGGTTGGGCAGGGGGTGTTGGCAGTAAGGTGGGTATAGGGGAAGCAAAGCTTAATTGCACAATGTGAAAACAGAAAATCTGGGATTAATCCCAGCTTCCAGGCTTTATCAATTTGTGTGATCCTAGGCAATTGTTTTATTTCACTGTCCCTCCTATTTCTTCATTATCACAAATAAGAGGACCTAAAAATAAAAGACTTAAGGATGTGCCCTGTACAAAACCTTCTCCTGGGTTTGATTTAATAAATTATAATGTAGTCAATTTATAATAGGAACCCAGGTCACCAAAAGAGTGCACATAACAACTGATTTGCCTCTTTAGTTCACTGTTGTCAGTATTGTCAGGGTGGAGGGAAGAATTAATGTTTATAAATTTATGTGTGAAAACTATCACTTTTAACATAATACTTCTCAATGCACTGATATCGTCTGATAAACTAAGGTGAAAAGGTTCTGCAGGCTAATTAAATACACTTTTTGAATTTTGAAGAGACTATCATATTTTTACTCTTGCTGCAGGATGTCTTTAAAAATGAAGATGTTCTTAAAGTTTAGCAGTGCAGGACTCCCTAGTTACATTCTTTCTTTAACACAAATTAACATTTAAATAAATGCCTGCCTATTTATTTAGCATCTTTTTATTGTTAGTGCTGAGGCAAGTAAACAGCAGCCCAGGGCTGCTGTTGACCAGGGGACCCATGTAGAGGTCAAAAGGGCCGCATGCAGCCACCGGGCTGTACTTTCAATATCGGTGGACTAGGCAAAAACAAATTTGATGGATAAGAACATATTTTAATTGCAACTCTAGAAATATCTTTTCCTAATATATGACAGGCCTCAATGGCCAAAACTCACTCTCTCCCTGTCATTGACATTTGTATCAAATGTTTTCATGTGCATTCGAACATTGGAATGTTGAGAGCTCCATTGAAGACGATGGAGTGGCTTCGGGCTTATAGTGGCTGGTAGAAGCCCGGAGCTCCAACATTCAAATGTTTGTCTTTCTGTTTCCCCCTTTTTAGTTTAGTACATTCTACCCTCAGTGGGTGGACTGTTCTAATAGCCTTATAGCCCTTCTGCCTCAGGCTATACTGGTTGTTAAATGCCCTCACCCTCGTTATAGGCCCGAGCCTCACGACCGGTATAGCCCTCTGCAGTGGGCTATAAGGCTATAATAGTGGACTGCTGGATGTGGCCCACTGCTTGAAGTGTAAGCATCTCAGTCTGAAAGTCAAGAGTTCAGATCCTGACATCTCTCTAAGCATATGTCTGCTCTAAGGCTTGGTCATTAAAAATGTCTAAGTTCATCCACTAAAAAGAAGAATGTTTTTCAAATTGCACCAATATGTCTAAAATTATGGTTGTTGTTGAGAACCTATTAAGAAAACACTGATTTTTATTGAAAACAAATATTTTAATTGACAGTCTTTCTGAAAATGTATTTTTTTAATATATGCAAGGCCCCATATCATCTCTCTCTCTTCCCAGCGTGTTGCAACACTGTGTTTCAAAAGACCTTCCATCCATCCCTCATCCTCCAGCGGTGTTAGGGAGCCTTTGTTATTTGTATTGTGTTTGCTTCCTCTGCTGACAACTTTACTGGTGAGGTTGAGCTTGTCTAAAGCACAGGTTCAAGGATTAGCTGAATAAAAATTACAGTTTGGTGTTTCAGCTCTGCTTGTGCCCAGGAATTCGATGATTCCGCATCTATGGCATATCTATATAATCATGGATTTACCATTCTTGTTACACTATTCACCATCTGGTGCCTAGTTTTTTAATTTTTTTTTTTTTAGCTCAAACGGATCAAATGATACAGTCCATCACGTATTCCAATGGAATCAGTTCCTGCTCAGAGGCAAACCCTTTGCAAAGTCACATTTGAGTTGCTGATTTCTCTATCTGGTTGTTAAACTAGTTCTAATGAGGTGAGACCTTCACCCAGACCCTATTAACAGTTTTTAACACCCGCTAAAGTGACAGAATAATCAATATTGCCACAGAATATGATGAATTATGAAACAAAAGTAGCCTTTTCTAGCCACAAAATGTAGGAAAATCTGCCGAATTATCTGGTCATCAATTGCTGCATAGTTTTAGTGGTCCAGCCTGTGCCCTAGCTTCGAGGACATATTTTGACATTTTGTGAGCATTTGTCAGTCGTGGTCTAAGGCAACCACCGAGATTGACCTAGGTAGCACTAGACTTATCTATATAGGCTTCTTTGACTTCCCTAAACCTTTCAACAACTCTGCGAAGCTGCTGAGGTGGTTAACCTGTCTCCTCATCTGGAACTCTAGTACCTATTCAGCAAATTGTTTAATTGTTCCCACTTTTCAAACTCTCGCAAACAACGACTTATCCTGTGCGCAAAAATGGCAAACTGTTTTTACCAAGTTGCCTGCTGAAGATCTCTCTGTAAAAAAATGTGATGTGCTGATACTTTCCACGAGTGACACCGGCGCAACAATCTAGCGCATTTTTCACAAGTAGGTGCGATATCAGAGTGGTTAAAGTAGAGGTTCAGATCCAGGATAATTTGGAACATTCCTGTTCAGCCTTCTATTCATTTGCGCTTGGGAACCAAGAACTTCTTAGGTCTAAGAGCTCTGATAAAAAGTACGCATTCAAAAAGAAAATCTAAACTAGTCGTGCTTCTGCCTATGAATTCTAAGCCTACATTCATCAGGACATTGCTTCTGGCTCTATCGATCATGGTAGAGCGGTAGAAGTGTGAACTGTCCCTGTCGGCTGTCAAATTCTGCTTAGTACTTATGTTTGCTAGTTTTTTACTACTTATATATGTTACAAAATCAAACCATATCAACCTATGGTTGACTTGTACTTCTGTCAACCGTCTAGTTTAGAATTTAGTTAACTCTGCAGATGTGTCTGTAACATTTACTTTTTGTGCTAAATTGTGGCTCTTTGTCCTGAATTTCTTCAGTCACAGACCAGAATTTGTCTCTTTGCCAAGTGGTTACCCTACTGTCCAGAGGTTTACGTTTTTTGGGGCGGCAATGAGCAGGCGTTAGAGCAGCCTTCCTGCCACTGTTACTGGAGAGGCACATTTTCAGTCTGACGTCTCACAATTAGGGGCAGGTGGAACTCCCAGAGCTTCACTCCACGGAATTCTGGATTTACATAAAAACTCTGCGAGATTCTGTGGAGTTATGTGAGTGGTTGGAATTCGGCACGTTGCACTGCTCACACTTATTTTTAGCACCAGAAGCTTGTTCTGCTCTGTAAAATCAGCACGAGCGGTACCACGTGGCACGCCAGAGGGTGCTGCTTCTTTCTGCCGCTCCAGTAGATTTTCTATTCGAGAGACAGCTTTCTCAGTGTGAACGGCTGCATTGAGAAATCTCACCTGGAGGCGTTCTAGCGCCCGAAAGTCAAGTTAGGGGACATAAATTCTCACCCGTGCTCGCCAACTTAAAGTTGGCGAGCCACACATGAGAAAAAACTTCACCACGCAGCAGTTGGCGGAGTTTTACTTTAACTCTGCAATCCAAGTTGAATGCAGAAGGGGTAAAACTCAGCGGAGCGGAATTTTTCTCCCACCCTTACTCAGAAGGTATGTGCAGTGCAGTATGCTACAGCTAACATGCACATAATGCTAAAGCGCCATGCAATATGATGGCCTCTCATAGGTGCTGTCAGCCAGCAGGCTTCAGGTAGTAGTTTTGATCACCATTGAATTGTTAGTAATGGCAATTGATCTGTGGCCAAGGCCCAAGTCGCAGGCCATTTATGAGCCTTATTTTCTGACTGGCATTTTACATTGGTTTATTTGCACAGGTCGACTTCAAAGGCTGTAGCACCAGGGCCGGACTGGGAACCAAAACCGGCCGTGGCAAAGTGCTCGGCCGCCCCCTCCCCCCCTCCCCCCCTCGGAGGCATTGGGGAGGACGGCAGAGCTGTTTGCCAAGGCCGGTTTAGGCCGATTTTGTTACAGGGCCGATATTGCAGCCATGCTGCAAAAACGTCCCTGGAACAAAATTGGCCCCCAGGGGCCCAAAACCGGCCCCCACCCTGGTGGCCCACTGGGGAAACGCCTGGTGCCCGCTACGGCCAGTCCGGCCCTGTGTAGCACACGGCTGTATGGAGCAGACTAGTGTAGCATAGGTGTAAGGAATGCACAATCTGGTCATGGGCTGGCTCTTCAGCCAGGGAGTGGCCTTCTTTATACCTCCAATGCCTGAATCCCTTCCCAGTGGCACCATCCCAGGCCTTTCATTGGCTGTCTTCCATTTCCCTCTTCCACAGGCTTCACATTGTTGTCTGAAGACTTGAACAACAACACACTTGGTCTTCTTTCTATGTAGTGCTCCTGGAATTTTTAGGGCAGTAAACAGTGAAGCAAAGGGGTGCTGGCCCAAACTCTTTCCCCAGCTGCTGACCTCATGACAACTAACGCCCTTTATCAGGGGGGCTGTCACCCCTCCTAGTCCTAGCTGACATGCTGCTCCAATTTAGAAGTGAATGTGAGCTGAAAGGAGACTTTTAAAAGCCGGGGGCGTTACTGAGGCCCCCACACCTGTCAAAGGGGGCCCCCACAGCTCCAGCAGACCAGCTGCAAGAAATGTAAATATAAAAAATAAAAATAAAAACCTAAAGCAATGCACGAAGTGTGCCTCCTATTTGAAGGGAAGGCTTGGTCCAAATATTCCCCCTGCACAAGGACATGCATGGACTGTGCCTACTAAACGTTAGCATCACTTTCTCCCTGCTGCTGCTTCTGTTCACAAGCACAGGGCCTCAGAGCCCAGCACTGGCAAGCAGAGCCACAGAGGGAGTTTTCTGTGCTGGCTTTAAGAGGGATCAGGCATGATGGGGAAAACAAAAGCAGCCCCACAAGGTCTTTCTGTGCCCAAACATGGTGAATAATGTACTTGCTGGAGAGGTCTGTGTTCTGTCTAGTCACAATTTTGATAAAGTAGCACAGAGGGTAAAGTGCCTGCTGCAAAGCAAGCACAATGTATAACAATCAGATTACACATTTGTATTTTATGTAGATAGCTCAGTGGGTTACTGCTTTCGTCACAGAGATTCTGTTGTTACTTGCAGATCCTAAGTTGCAATCCCTGTAATATAGCAAGGGTGAGCTATGAACTGTCATCAAAGAGTTGCATGCAAACTGCAAGGCACATGTTTAAAGCCTTATTGCTTTTTTCCTTCAATCCTTCATTATTCTGAGGTTGATAAAGGGGCTCCTTTGGGTAGTTAAAAATTCTTATTAGAAGAGACAACCCCAACTACTGTGTTATATTTTAATTCAGAGTCTGTTTCTCCAGACTAAGCACTCTTAATATATATATATTGCCTACCAATACAGATGGCCTGTGACTACTACCCCTTCTGGCACTCGTTGACTTATGCAACATTTCCTGTACACAGATTTACACACTTGTATGATTCATTGTCTGTGTGTGTGTGTGTGTTTGTGTGTGTGTGTGTGTGTGAGTTTGTGTGTGTGTGAGTCTGTGTGTGTGTGTGTGTTTGTGTGTGTGAATCTGTGTGTGTGTGTGAGAGAGATGTACATTGCTCTGGCACCCTACATTGGGATGAGTAGTGCTATCAAATAAATTAAATATATGTGAGAGAGGGGTAATGGCAAGATGAGGGTCACCAATAGAGGGTGGTAGTGAGGGAATCCGTAGAGAAAGAGGGCATGGGGGCATCAAAGGGTTTCACACGAGGCACCACTAACATGAAAGCCAGCCCTGCATGTCAGTGGCCTGCTCTGGACACAGTGCCAGTGAACCATCCACAGCTCACTTTCCATGGTGCAGAGTCCCCGGGCTGACCTCTTTACCCAGATCACTATGAATTCTCTAAACTGTGATTTTTTTCTTTCATTTAAGTGACTTGAACAGATGAAAAACAATATATAGACATCAATAAAAGCTCAGTGAAAGGGTACCCAGGCACCCAGTATAATGTGAATTACACCCATTAGTGAAAACAAATTAAAATAAGTGATCTTTAAAAAGCATTTTTGATCCAGCAGGTGTCTTAGAAGCGCATATTTTACAACTCTCAAAGCATGGCTACCAGATTAAAAACCTGTTTAAGTGCACAAAACAAATGCAACCAATGGCCCACTGACGCAGTGTTTCTTAAACATTTTGGGATTAATTCTGGCACATTTGATAGTGTTGTTTACATTTTCACTCACACACACCCACCCACCATCATATGAAACACCTCCAGCTAGTTCTAGCTTTTTATCCAACGTCCTTATGCTTTCTAAAAGCTTGTGTTTGTCTTTTTACAGTGGGTTCGAATTCCTGGTTTGTGCAGTGCTTTTGGATAATAAATCAGGAATGACTAAAGGTGGCACATGTGACATGTTGCCAATTGGGAATAATGCACACTTATGCCTTCACACTGCATCACCCGTGTTGTCACATAGGCTTTTTTAAACAATAGAAAAACTAGCATTGGCAAAGCCAGTAGGTTTTCCCTACGCAAGATCTATTAGCTTTATCAATGTTTTTAGACCTATTGCACAGCAGCATGAGCTGTGTGCCACATGGCTGAAAGTAACAGCATCATGAGCTGTGTGCCACATGGCTGAAAGTAACAGCAGCATGAGCTGTGCGCCACATGGCTGAAAGTAACAGCATCATGAGCTGTGCGGAATATGGCTGAAGGGAAAGAAAATAATAGCATTATGACACGGTCAACGCTGGCCGTGTCATAGAACATTTTTTCTTTACTTTCAGCCATGTTTCATAGTAGCTGCGCTGCTGTGCAACATGTCTAAAAAACGTTGACAAAGCCAAAAGACCTCACATAGGCAAAACCTATCGGCTTTGTCAATGCTAGTTTATTTGTTTCTATTGTTTAAAAAATAAAAATAAAGCTAACAGGTTCACAATAATTGTGGTCCATAACTTTCTAATGAACAATTGGTCTGCAGTTTGCCATGGTCAAAAAATTAAGAAAAGTCACCTTAAGAAATGTAAGGTGGCCCCTACCGAAGGCACATTTTTCTTCTGGTCAGCCTCGAGCTGGTGGGCTGAACCAGCACCGGTTTGAGGCCTTCCTCTTTTGCCTGTCCCCAGCAGCCTGGGAGCAGGGGATTGGGGGGCAGAGGGAGGGTAGAAAGGAGGTAGTCAGGGAGCCAGGCTGGTGGCAATGAGGACCCTGGACCCAGGCAACACTCGGTCCCTGGCCTCAATTGCTGTTCTGTATGCACACAGAGACATGCCCTAGAGGCGAACATTACATTTTTAGGTCGAGCCTAGCCGCAGCGCGCATGCGCTGCTTGCTCTGCAAGGCATGTAGTAGTCGAGTATGCTGTGGAAGCCTCGCCTTCTCTCCGCCCATATTTTTGATAGGCGGGTGTCATTGTCCTTGGTAAATGCTGGCTTCCGATTGATAATGAGGCTTGTTAGTCCCTCCTTGTTACCGCCCTGTCGCCATTTGTTACCTCCCATGAGGACTGGATCTTTTACTTGTGGCATTACACGGTCTCCTTCATAAGTCGGTAAGCACTATTTTTTTTATTTTATTTGCTGCGCGGTCCGCTTTCACTTTAGCGGCCGTGCTTGTTTATTTCATCAATTTGCCGCACGGGCCGAAAGGGAGCATTTCTACTAACTAATCTAACAAGCATTTGCAATGCAATAGGTCTCGCATTTATACGAGTTTGAGCTATTGACATTGCAAATAACAATGCCTTTTATTTTTGTTTTCGTTTTTAAAACATAAATAAAAGGCATTGTCATTTACAATGCCAATAGCTTAAACTCACATAAATGCGAGACCTATTGCATTGCAAATGCTTGTGTTTTTTTAAGCAGCACGGCCGCCCTGTAACACTGGCGCCTGCTGCTTTCAATCACTTTAACCTGGCATTATCTGTTGTCTTTTTCAAACTCCCCCCCTCCCCCCCCAAGTAAAATGGAATTAGAAATGATTAGCAAATTAAGTCATGTGAATTCCAGGTAGCAGTAATCATGTGCTAATGGGCTGAAGCTGACAACAGCACATCTGTGTTACATGTCATCTGCACTAAAGCCACCTGACTGGTTGTTTTCAAAAGCCTGTTTTATTAACAACAACAACACCACCACCACCACCAATACCTCCACCACTACCAGTACCACCACCACCACTACCACCACTACCACCACTACCACCACCACCAGTACCACCACTAGCCCAACCAGTACCACCACCAAAACTACCACTGCTACAACCACCACCAGTACCACAACCACCACCAACAGTACCACCACCACCGGTACCACCACCAGTACCACCACCACCACCACCACCAGTACCACCACCTCCAGTACCACCACCACCACTACTACCACCACCACCAGTACCCCCTCCACCAGTATCACCATCACCAGTACCAGTACCACTAGTACCACCACCATTACCACCAGTACCTCCACCACCAGTACCACCACAAGTACCACCACCACCACCAGTACCACCACCTCCAGTACCACCACCACCACCACCAGTACCCCCACCACCAGTACCCCCACCACCAGTACCACCACCACCAGTACCAGTACCACTAGTACCACCACCATTACCACCAGTACCACCACAAGTACCACCACCAATACCACCACTACACCTCCACGAGTACCACCACCACTACCACCAGTACCACCAGCACCAGCAGTACCAGTACCACCAGTACCACTACCACCAGTACCACCACCAGTACCACCACCACCAGTACCTCTGCCACTACCAGTACCACCACCACCAGTACCACCACTACCACCAGTACAACCAAAACCAGTACCACCACCGTTGCCAGTAGTACCACCGCCACGACCACCACTACCAGTACCACCACCACTACGACTACTACCACTACCACCAACACTACCACCACTACCAGTACCATCACCACCACTAGTACCACCACCAGTGCCACCACCACCAGTACCACCACCAGTACCACCACCACCACCAGTACCACCAGTACCACCACCACCAGTACCACCACCACCACCAGCACCAGTACCACCACCACCAGTACAACCACAAGTACCACCACCAGTACCACCACTACCATCTCCACAAGTACCACCACCACCAGTACCACCAGTACCACCATTACCAGTACCACAAGCAGTACCAGTACCACCACCAGTACCACCACCACCAGTACCACCACCAGTACCACCACCACCAGTACCACCACTACCACCAGTACCACCAGTACCACCACCACCACTACCACCATCACCACTACCAGTACCACCACCAGCACTACCAGTACCACTACCACCACCACCACCACCACTACCACCACCACCACTACCACTACCACCACCACCAGTACCACCACCACCACCACCTGTACCACCACCACCACCCATACCACCACCATCATGAGTACCAGTACCACCACCACCAGTACCACCACCACCAGTACCACCACCAACAGTACAGTACCACCACTACCAGTACCAACAGTACCACCACCACCAGTACCACTACCACCACCAGTACCAGCAGTACACCACCACCAGTACCTCCAGTACCACCACCACAACCAGTGCCACCAGTATCACCACCAGTACCATCACCACCACCAGTGCCACCACCACCAGTACCACCACTAGCCCAACCAGTACCACCACCACCAGTACCACCACTACCACCAGTACCACCACCACCAGTACCACCACCACCAGTACCACCACTACAAGTACCACCACCACCAGTACCACCACCACTACCACTACCAGTACCACCACCACTACCACTACCAGTACCACCACCACTACCAGTACCACCAGCACCAGTACCACCACCACCACCACCAGTACCACCACCACCAGTACCACCACCACCACCACTACCACCACCACCACCACTACCACCACCACCACCACTACCACCACCACCAGTACCACCACCAGTACCACCACCACCAGTACCACCAGTACCACCACCACCAGTACCACCACCAGTACCATGACTACAACCACCAGTACCACCATCAGTACCACTACCACCACCAAAAACAACAGTACCACCAGTACTAACACCAGTACCACCACCACCAGTACCACCAGTGCCACCACCACCTGTACCACCACCAGTACCACCACCACCAGTACCACCTACCACCACCACCAGTACCATCACCACCAGTACCACCACCACCAGTACCAACAGTACCACCACCACCAGTACCACTACCACCACCAGTACCAGCAGTACACCACCACCAGTACCACCACCACCACCAGTACCACCACCACCACCAGTACCACCACCACCAATACCATCACCACCAGTACCACCACCACCAGTACCACCACCACCAGTCTACCACCACCAGTACTACCACCACCACCAGTACCACCACCACCACTACCACCACCAGTAACAGTACCACCACCACCAGTACCACAAGTACCACCACCACCAGTACCACCACCAGTACCACCACCACCAGTACCACCACCACCAGTACCACCACCAGTACACCTAGTACCAGTACCACCAGAACCAGTACCACCAGTACCACCAGAACCAGTACCACCAGTACCACTACCAATAATACCACCAGTACCGGTACCACCAATACCACCAGTACCAGTACCACCACCAATACCACAGTACTACCACCAGTACCACCACTACCACCACCACCAATAGCACCAGTACCAGTACTACCAGTACCACCAGTACCACTACCAGTACCACCAGTACCACCACCACCACCACTACCAGTACCACCACCACCACTACCAGTACAACCACCACTACCAGTACCACCACTACCAGTACCACCACCACCACTACCAGTACCACCACCACTTCCACCAGTACCACCACCACCACCACTACCAGTACCACCAGTACCACCACCACCAGTATCACCAGTACCACCACCACCACCAGTACCACCACCACTAGTACCACCACTACCAGTACCACCACCACCAATACCACCACCACCAGTACCACCACAACTAGTACCACAGGTACCACCACCACCGGTACCACCAGAACCACCACCAGTACCACTACCACCACCACCACCACCAGTACCACCACCACCAGTACCACCACCACCAGTACCACCACCACCAGTACCACCACCACCACCAGTACCACCACCACCAGTACCACCAGTACCACCACCACCACCATTACCACCACCAGTACCAGTACCCCCACCAGTACCACCACCAGTACCAGTACCACCACCACCACCAGTACCATCAGTACCACCACCACCAGTACCATCACCACCACCAGTACCACCACCAGTACCACCACCAGTACCACCACCACCAGTACCACCACCACCAGTACCACCACCACCAGCACTACCACCACCAGTACCACCACCACTACCACCACCACCACTACCACCACCACCACTACCACCACCAGTAACAGTACCACCACCTCCACCAGTACCACCACCACTAGTACCATCACCACCACCATTACCACCACCAGTACACCTAGTACCAGTACCACCAGTACCAGTACCACCACCAATAATGCCACCAGTACCACCACCAGTGCCAGTACCATCAATACTATCAGTACCACCACCAATACCAACAGTACTACCACCAATACCACCAGTACCACCACCACTACCACCACCACCAATACCACCAGTACCATCAGTACCACCAGTACACCAGTACCACCAGTACCACTACCACCAGTACTACCAGTACCAGTACCACCACCACCACTACCAGTACCACCACCACCACTACCAGTACCACCACCACCACTACCAGTATGACCACTGGTACCACCACTACCAGTACCACCACCAACACTACCAGTACCACCACCACTACCAGTACCACCACCACTACTACCACCACCACCACACCACCAGTACCACCAGTACCACCACCACCACCACTAGTACCACCAGTATCACCACCACCACCACCACTAGTACCACCACCACTAGTACCACCACCACTAGTACCACCACCACTAGTACCACCACCACCAGTACCACCACCACTACCACCAACAGTACCACAAGTATCACCAGTACCACCACCACCAGTACTACCAGTACCACCACCAGTAGTACAACCAGTACCACCACCACCATTACCACCACCAGTACCACCACCACCAGTACCACCACCAGTACCACCAGTACCAGTACTACCACCAGTACCACCAGTACCAGTACTACCAGCAGTCCCACCACCACCAGTACCACTACCACCACCAGTACCACCACCAGTACCACCACCACCAGTACGACCACCACCAGTGCTACCACCACAGTACCACCACCAGTACTACCACCACCAGTACCACCACCACCGGTACCACCACCACCAGTACCACTACCACCACCACCACCACCAGTACCACCACCACCAGTACCACCACCACCACCAGTACCACCACCACCAGTACCACCAGCACAAGTACCACCAGTACCACCAGTACCAGTACCACCAGTACCAGTACCACCACCAGTCCCACCAGTACCACCACCACTACCACCACCAGTACCACAAGTACCACCACCAGTACCACCACCAGTACCACTACCAGTACCACCACCACCATCAGTACCACCACCACCAGTACCACCACCACCAGCACTACCACCACAGTACCACAAACAGTACCACCACCACCAGTACCAGTACCACTACCAGTACCACCACCACCACCAGTACCACCACCACCAGTACCACCACCACTACAACCAGTACCACCACCAGTACCACCACTACCAGTACCACCACCACTAGTACCACCACCACCAGTACCAGTATCACCAGTACCACCACCACCATCAGTACCACCACCATCAGTACCAATACCACCAGTATCAGTACCACCACCAGTACCAGTATCACCAATACTACCAGTACCAGTACCACCACCAGTACCACCACCAATACCACCAGTACCACCACCACCACCACCACTACCACCACCACCACCACCACCAGTACCACCAGTACCACTACCACCAGTAGCAGTACCATTACCATCACCACCAGTACCACCACCACCACCACCACCAGTACACCACCACCACCAATACCAGCACCACCAATACCACCACCACAAATACCACCACCACCAATACCACCACCACTAATACCGCCACCACCAGTACCACCACCAGTACCACCACCAGTACCACCACCACCAGTACCACCATCAGTACCATCACCACCAGTACCATCACCACCACCACTAGTACCACCACCAGTACCACCACCACCACCACCATTACCACCACCAGTACCACCAGTACCAGTACCACCACCAGTACCACCACCAGTACCAGTACCACCAGTACCACCAGTACCACCACCACCAGTACCACCACTAGTACCACCACCAGTATCACCACTACCACCAGTACCACCACCACCAGTACTACCACCACCAGTACAACCACCACCACCAGTACCACTACCACCACTGCCACCACCACCACTACCACCTCCAGTAACAGTACCACCACCTCCACCAGTACCAGTACCACCTCCACCACCACCACCAGTACCACCACCAGTACCACCACCACGAGTACCACCACCAGTACACCTAGTACCAGTACCACCAGAACCAGTACCACCAGTACCACCACCAATAATACCACCAGTACCACCACCAGTACCACCAATACTACCAGTACCACCACCAATACCAACAGTACTACCACCAATACTACCAGTACCACCAGTACCACTACCACCAGTACCAGTACTACCAGGACCTGTAGTACCAGTACCACCACCACCACTACCAGTACCACCACCCCCACTACCAGTATGACCACCGGTACCACCACTACCAGTACCACCACTACCAGTACCACCACCACTACCACCATTACCAGTACCACCACCACCACTACCAGTACCAGTACCACCACCACCACTACTACCACCACCACCACACCACCAGTACCACCACCACCAGTACCACCACCACCACCACCAGTACCACCACCATCAGTACCACCACCACCACCACTAGTACCACCAGTACCACCACCACCGGTACCACCACCACCAGTACCACTACCACCACCACCACCAGTACCACCCCTACCACCACCACCACCACCAGTACCACAACCACCAGTACCACCACCACCATTACCACCACCAGTACCACCAGTACCACCACCACCAATACCACCACCAGTACCACCACCACCACCAGTACCAGCACCACCAGCACCACCACCCCCAGTACCACCACCACAAGTACCACCAGTACCACCACCAGTACCAACAGTACCACCACCAGTACTACCAACAGTACCACCACCAGTACTACCACCAGTCCCACCACCAGTACCACCACCAGTACCACAAGTACCACCACCAGTACCACCACCACCAGTACCACCACCAGTACCACTACCAGTACCACCACCACCAGTACTACCACCAGTACCACCACCACCAGTACTACCACCACAGTACCACCACCAGTACCACTACCAGTACCACCACCACCAGTACCACCACCAGTACCACCACCACCAGTACTACCACCACAGTACCACCACCAGTACCACCACCAGTATCACCACTGCCACCACTACCACCACCACCACCACCAGTACCTCCACCAACAGTACCACCAGTACCACCACCACCACCACCAGTACCAGTACCACCACCACCAGTACCACCACCACCAGTACCACCACCACTACCAACATCACCAGTACCACCAGTACTACCACCAGCACCACCACCACTAGTACCAGTACCACCAGTTCCACTGCCACCAATACCACCACCACCAGTACCACCACCACCAGTACCACCACCACCCGTACCACCACCACCACCAGTACCACCACCACCACCTCCAGTACCACAACCACTACCACCACCAGTACCACCACCTCCAGTACCACCACCTCCAGTACCACCACCTCCAGTACCACCACCTCCAGTACCACCACCACCAGTACCACCACCACCACAACCAGTACCAACACCAGTACCACCACCACCAGTACCACCAGTACCACCACCAATACCACCAGTATCAGTACCACCACCAGTACCAGTATCACCAATACTACCAGTACCACCACCAGTACCACCACCAATATCACCAGTACCACCACCACTATCACCACCACTACCACCACCACCCCCAATACCATCAGTACCAGTACCACCAGTACCACGACCACCAGGATCACGACCACTACCACCACCAGTACCACAAGTACCACCACCAGTACCACCACCACCAGTACCACTACCAGTACCACCCCCACCAGTACCACCACCACCAGTACCATCACCACCAGTACTACCACCACAGTACCACCACCAGTACCACTACCAGTACCACCACCACCACCACCACCACCAGTACCACCACCACCAGTACTACCACCACAGTACCACCACCAGTACCACCACCACCACCAGTACCACCACCACCAGTACCACCACCACCAGTACCACCACCACCAGTACCACCAGTACCACCACCACCACCACTACTAACATCACCAGTGCCACCAGTACCACCGCCACCAGTACCAATGCCACCAGTACCACCAGTACCACCACCACCACCAGTACCAGTACCACCAGTACCACCACCAGTACCACCAGTACCACCACCCGTACCACCACCAGTACCCCCACCACCACCAGTACCACCAGTACCACCACCACCACTACCACCATCACCACTACCAGTACCACCACCACTACCAGTACCACCACTAGCACTACCAGTACCACTACCACCACCACCACCACTACCACCACCACCACCACTACCACCACCACCACTACCACTACCACCACCACCAGTACCACCACCACCACCTGTACCACCACCACCACCCATACCACCACCACCATGAGTACCAGTACCACCACCACCAGTACCACCACCACCAGTACCACCACCAACAGTACAGTACCACCACTACCAGTACCAACAGTACCACCACCACCAGTACCACTACCACCAGTACCAGCAGTACACCACCACCAGTACCTCCAGTACCACCACCACAACCAGTGCCACCAGTATCACCACCAGTACCATCACCACCGCCAGTGCCACCACCACCAGTACCACCACTAGCCCAACCAGTACCACCACCACCAGTACCACCACTACCACCAGTACCACCACCACCAGTACCACCACCACCAGTACCACCACCACCAGTACCACCACTACAAGTACCACCACCACCAGTACCACCACCACTACCACTACCAGTACCACCACCACTACCACTACCAGTACCACCACCGCTACCAGTACCACCAGCACCACTACCAGTACCACCACCACCAGTACCACCACCACCAGTACCACCACCACCAGTACCACCACCACCACCACTACCACCACCACCACCACTACCACCACCACCACCACTACCACCACCACCAGTACCACCACCAGTACCACCACCACCAGTACCACCAGTACCACCACCACCAGTACCACCACCAGTACCATGACTACAACCACCAGTACCACCATCAGTACCACTACCACCACCAAAAACAACAGTACCACCAGTACTAACACCAGTACCACCACCACCAGTACCACCAGTGCCACCACCACCTGTACCACCACCAGTACCACCACCACCAGTACCACCTACCACCACCACCAGTACCATCACCACCAGTACCACCACCACCAGTACCAACAGTACCACCACCACCAGTACCACTACCACCACCAGTACCAGCAGTACACCACCACCAGTACCACCACCAGTACCACCACCACCACCAGTACCACCACCACCACCAGTACCACCACCAGCAATACCATCACCACCAGTACCACCAACACCAGTACCACCACCACCAGTCTACCACCACCTGTACTACCACCACCACCAGTACCACCACCACCACTACCACCACCAGTAACAGTACCACCACCACCAGTACCACAAGTACCACCACCACCAGTACCACCACCAGTACCACCACCACCAGTACCACCACCACCAGTACCACCACCAGTACACCTAGTACCAGTACCACCAGAACCAGTACCACCAGTACCACCAGAACCAGTACCACCAGTACCACTACCAATAATACCACCAGTACCGGTACCACCAATACCACCAGTACCAGTACCACCACCAATACCACAGTACTACCACCAGTACCACCACTACCACCACCACCACCAATAGCACCAGTACCAGTACTACCAGTACCACCAGTACCACCACCACCACCACTACCAGTACCACCACCACCACTACCAGTACAACCACCACTACCAGTACCACCACCACCACTACCAGTACCACCACCACTTCCACCAGTACCACCACCACCACCACTACCAGTACCACCAGTACCACCACCACCAGTATCACCAGTACCACCACCACCAGTACCACCACCACTAGTACCACCACTACCAGTACCACCACCACCAATACCACCACCACCAGTACCACCACAACTAGTACCACAGGTACCACCACCACCGGTACCACCAGAACCACCACCAGTACCACTACCACCACCACCAGTACCACCACCACCAGTACCACCACCACCAGTACCACCACCACCAGTACTACCACCACCACCAGTACCACCACCACCAGTACCACCAGTACCACCACCACCACCATTACCACCACCAGTACCAGTACCCCCACCAGTACCACCACCAGTACCAGTACCACCACCACCACCAGTACCATCAGTACCACCACCACCACCACCACCACCATCACCACCACCAGTACCACCACCAGTACCAGCACCAGTACCACCACCACCAGTACCACCACCACCAGTACCACCACCACCAGCACTACCACCACCAGTACCACCACCACCACCACTACCACCACCACCACTACCACCACCACCACTACCACCACCAGTAACAGTACCACCACCTCCACCAGTACCACCACCACTAGTACCATCACCACCACCATTACCACCACCAGTACACCTAGTACCAGTACCACCAGTACCAGTACCACCACCAATAATGCCACCAGTACCACCACCAGTGCCAGTACCATCAATACTACCAGTACCACCACCAATACCAACAGTACTACCACCAATACCACCAGTACCACCACCACTACCACCACCACCAATACCACCAGTACCATCAGTACCACCAGTACCACCAGTACACCAGTACCACCAGTACCACTACCACCAGTACTACCAGTACCAGTACCACCACCACCACTACCAGTACCACCACCACCACTACCAGTATGACCACTGGTACCACCACTACCAGTACCACCACCAACACTACCAGTACCACCACCACTACCAGTACCACCACCACTACTACCACCACCACCACACCACCAGTACCACCAGTACCACCACCACCACCACTAGTACCACCAGTATCACCACCACCACCACTAGTACCACCACCACTAGTACCACCACCACTAGTACCACCACCACTAGTACCACCACCACCAGTACCACCACCAACAGTACCACAAGTATCACCAGTACCACCACCACCAGTACTACCAGTACCACCACCAGTAGTACAACCAGTACCACCACCACCATTACCACCACCAGTACCACCACCACCAGTACCACCACCAGTACTACCACCAGTACCACCAGTACCAGTACTACCAGCAGTCCCACCACCACCAGTACCACTACCACCACCAGTACCACCACCAGTACCACCACCACCAGTACGACCACCACCAGTGCTACCACCACAGTACCACCACCAGTACTACCACCACCAGTACCACCACCACCGGTACCACCACCACCAGTACCACTACCACCACCACCAGTACCACCACCACCAGTACCGCCACCACCACCAGTACCACCACCACCAGTACCACTACCACCACCAGTACCACCACCACCACCAGTATCACCAGTACCACTACCACCAGTACCACCAGTACCACCACCACCATTACCACCACCAGTACCACCACCACCACCACCAGTACCACCAGCACAAGTACCACCAGTACCACCAGTACCAGTACCACCAGTACCAGTACCACCACCAGTACCACCACCAGTCCCACCTCCAGTACCACCAGTACCACCACCACCAGTACCACAAGTACCACCACCAGTACCACCACCAGTACCACTACCAGTACCACCACCACCATCAGTACCACCACCACCAGTACCACCACCACCAGCACTACCACCACAGTACCACAAACAGTACTACCACCACCAGTACCAGTACCACTACCAGTACCACCACCACCACCAGTACCACCACCACCAGTACCACCACCACCACCACTACAACCAGTACCACCACCAGTACCACCACTACCAGTACCACCACCACTAGTACCACCACCACCAGTACCAGTATCACCAGTACCACCACCACCATCAGTACCACCACCATCAGTACCAATACCACCAGTATCAGTACCACCACCAGTACCAGTATCACCAATACTACCAGTACCACCACCAGTACCACCACCAATACCACCAGTACCACCACCACCACCACCACTACCACCACCACCACCACCACCAGTACCACCAGTACCACTACCACCAGTAGCAGTACCATTACCATCACCACCAGTACCAGTACCACCACCACCACCACCACCAGTACACCACCACCACCAATACCAGCACCACCAATACCACCACCACAAATACCACCACCACCAATACCACCACCACTAATACCGCCACCACCAGTACCACCACCAGTACCACCACCAGTACCACCACCACCAGTACCACCATCAGTACCATCACCACCAGTACCATCACCACCACCACTAGTACCACCACCAGTACCACCACCACCACCACCATTACCACCACCAGTACCACCAGTACCAGTACCACCACCAGTACCACCACCAGTACCAGTACCACCAGTACCACCAGTACCACCACCACCAGTACCACCACTAGTACCACCACCAGTATCACCACTACCACCAGTACCACCACCACCAGTACTACCACCACCAGTACAACCACCACCACCAGTACCACTACCACCACTGCCACCACCACCACTACCACCTCCAGTAACAGTACCACCACCTCCACCAGTACCAGTACCACCTCCACCACCACCACCAGTACCACCACCAGTACCACCACCACGAGTACCACCACCAGTACACCTAGTACCAGTACCACCAGAACCAGTACCACCAGTACCACCACCAATAATACCACCAGTACCACCACCAGTGCCAGTACCACCAATACTACCAGTACCACCACCAATACCAACAGTACTACCACCAATACTACCAGTACCACCAGTACCACTACCACCAGTACCAGTACTACCAGGACCTGTAGTACCAGTACCACCACCACCACTACCAGTACCACCACCCCCACTACCAGTATGACCACCGGTACCACCACTACCAGTACCACCACTACCAGTACCACCACCACTACCACCATTACCAGTACCACCACCACCAATACCAGTACCAGTACCACCACCACCACTACTACCACCACCACCACACCACCAGTACCACCACCACCAGTACCACCACCACCACCACCACCACCAGTACCACCACCATCAGTACCACCACCACCACCACTAGTACCACCAGTACCACCACCACCGGTACCACCACCACCAGTACCACTACCACCACCACCACCAGTACCACCCCTACCACCACCACCACCACCAGTACCACAACCACCAGTACCACCACCACCATTACCACCACCAGTACCACCAGTACCACCACCACCAATACCACCACCAGTACCACCACCACCACCAGTACCAGCACCACCAGCACCACCACCCCCAGTACCACCACCACAAGTACCACCAGTACCACCACCAGTACCAACAGTACCACCACCAGTACTACCAACAGTACCACCACCAGTACTACCACCAGTCCCACCACCAGTACCACCACCAGTACCACAAGTACCACCACCAGTACCACCACCACCAGTACCACCACCAGTACCACTACCAGTACCACCACCACCAGTACTACCACCAGTACCACCACCACCAGTACTACCACCACAGTACCACCACCAGTACCACTACCAGTACCACCACCACCAGTACCACCACCAGTACCACCACCACCAGTACTACCACCACAGTACCACCACCAGTACCACCACCAGTATCACCACTGCCACCACTACCACCACCACCACCACCAGTACCTCCACCAACAGTACCACCAGTACCACCACCACCACCACCAGTACCAGTACCACCACCACCAGTACCACCACCACCAGTACCACCACCACTACCAACATCACCAGTACCACCAGTACTACCACCAGCACCACCACCACTAGTACCAGTACCACCAGTTCCACTGCCACCAATACCACCACCACCAGTACCACCACCACCAGTACCACCACCACCCGTACCACCACCACCACCAGTACCACCACCACCACCTCCAGTACCACAACCACTACCACCTCCAGTACCACCACCTCCAGTACCACCACCTCCAGTACCACCACCTCCAGTACCACCACCACCAGTACCACCACCACCACAACCAGTACCAACACCAGTACCACCACCACCACCAGTACCAGTACCACCACCACCACCAGTACCACCACCACCAGTACCACCAGTACCACCAGTACCACCACCAATACCACCAGTATCAGTACCACCACCAGTACCAGTATCACCAATACTACCAGTACCACCACCAGTACCACCACCAATATCACCAGTACCACCACCAGTATCACCACCACTACCACCACCACCCCCAATACCATCAGTACCAGTACCACCAGTACCACGACCACCAGGATCACGACCACTACCACCACCAGTACCACAAGTACCACCACCAGTACCACCACCACCAGTACCACTACCAGTACCACCCCCACCAGTACCACCACCACCAGTACCATCACCACCAGTACTACCACCACAGTACCACCACCAGTACCACTACCAGTACCACCACCACCGCCACCACCACCACCACCAGTACCACCACCACCAGTACTACCACCACAGTACCACCACCAGTACCACCACCACCACCACCACCAGTACCACCACCACCAGTACCACCACCACCAGTACCACCACCACCAGTACCACCAGTACCACCACCACCACCACTACTAACATCACCAGTGCCACCAGTACCACCGCCACCAGTACCAACGCCACCAGTACCACCAGTACCACCACCACCACCAGTACCAGTACCACCAGTACCACCACCAGTACCACCAGTACCACCACCCATACCACCACCACCACCAGTACCCCCACCACCACCTCCAGTACCACAACCACTACCACCTCCAGTGCCACCACCTCCAGTACCACCACCACCACCACAACCAGTACCACCACAACCAGTACCACCACCAGTACCAGTACCACCACCAGTACCACCACCACCCCCAGTACCACCACCCCCAGTACCACCACCACCAGTACCACCAGTACCCCCAGTACCACCACCACCAATACCACCAGTATCAGTACCACCCCCAGTACCAGTATCACCAATACCACCAGTACCACCACCAATATCACCAGTACCACCACCAATACCACCAGTACCACCACCACTACCACCACCACCAATACCACCAGTACCACCAGTACCACTACCACCAGTACTACCAGTACCACCAGTGCCATTACCACCACCACCAGTACCACCACCACCACTACCACCAATACCGCCACCACCACAAATACCACCACCACCACAAATACCACCACCACCAATACCACCACCATTAATACCACCACCAATACCACCACCACCAATACCACCACCACCTCAGCGCCTCTCACTCACTAGTAATAGAAGGGGCACTGTACGGGGCCGGTGCTGCAGCCGAGACCATCCCTCCCTCCCTTAATGCGCGCCATAAAGCACAGCCCGCCCTGCACCAGGAGGTGAAGCCAGGGCCCTACTACAGCTGGAGTGTTTATCAGGCCAAAGATAGCAATGACATTACGCAATGCCACACTGCACACTCAAATCGCGGAGAGGGCAGGAAATAGCCCCCCTCTCCCGCTCTTCCCCTTGAGCCGCGACAGTGTAATCACAGTGTGAAAGGTGTTGGAGAGCTTTGTTAGTGTTTATAGCTCGGATCATATGTAACTCTTACTTCACACTTACACGTCTTCTTCACTGCACTATTTATCACTACTTTGAAGACGTCGCAGGCCGGTCTCTTCCTCTGATATTTACAATCTAACAAGCAGTCGAGAAGGCCCTTTATTGCAATGCAATAGGTCTCGCATATGCGAGAGTTTAAGCTATTAGTATTGTAAATGACAATGCCTTTTATTTATGTTTTAAAACCCAAAACCTAAATAAAAGGCATTGCCGTTTACAATGGCAATAGCTCAAACTCGCGTGAATGCAAGACCTATTGCATTGCAAATGCTTGTTTTTTTTAATATGAAGGGTTTGTCCTTGGAAAGAAATTAAACTTGCAGCTAGAGTTGGACAAAAAGAACTTCTCTTCGCAGACTCCCTGAAAATGAAGCAGTGTTTTGGGTTACGGTGCTGAACCCAGCAGCGGGAGCAGGAGACCGGGTGAGCATCTGCTTCTGAGTGGTAGTCTGGCAGCCCCTGACCCTGCACCTGATCTTGCCTGATCAAGTGCCTTAGAGCCCTGCGGGTAGCAAGCCTAGGCACTTTTCGAAAATCCCAGACTGCTCCTGTTGAGCTGGTTTGCTGCTGCTAGTGCTGGGCTCTAAACAAGGGCTGGCTGAGCCTGTGTGGACGTGCAAAAGTAGCAGGTGCAAGGTGTGTGCAAGGCAGGGGGCTTGCTTGACTATTCCTCGGAAGTTTCACAAGAGAAAAATAGCTCTTTGACTAGGCTAGCGTTGACCGCGTCATAGCAGAAGAATGTGAGGTGTGCAGATTGAAGGTAGCTCGGAGGGGAGAATTAGCAGTAGGGTGGCAGTAAAACTGGGAGAGGTGAGCACCAGACCTGGGCAAAATGTAAATTATGCTGGTGTAATTTCTCTTGTTACACAAAATTACCGATATTACGCCATCACACCACTTTGCACAATTCCTTGCCACTCACTGTAATAAAATTTACCATGAACGCATGGGAACAACAGAATGTGAGTGTCTTGTTTGCGGTGCTTTCACGTAAATGCATCCCCACATCAAAAATTGACGCAAGGATGCATTTCGTGTTGAAAAATAGTGTGAAATTATGGATTTGCATTTTACTTAATTTTGTGTAATTTTGCTGTAATTCAGCTTAATTACGCAAAAGCAATTTATGCTAATTTCTCAGTCCCCTAGAAAACATGAGATAAGTAGAGATATAGTTTAGCGAATGAGAGTTTGAGGTAAGCAGCAAATTGGAAGAGATAAAGTGAACTAATGAAAGATTGAGGTGCAAAGAAACAGAGAGGGCAAAATTGCTAGAACAAGTCGGGAAGGTGTGAGGGAACATGGTAGAGGGATGAGAACAAGAGACATGAATTTGTGTGAAGAGGAACCTCGAGGAAATGGATGAAACCAAAGGACATAGAGTCAATTGAACTGGGAGAGAAAGTGAGAAAAGAATGGGGAAACGAAGAAAAGATAGACATTAGATTGACAGAAGTAAACGACAGCAGTGCTAGTGATGGGGGCTTAAATATTAAGGTGAGGGGTATCAGTGCTGTAAGAATGAGAGATTTGGTCATATATTCAAAGCAGAAATGATGAAAGGATGGGAGCTAAAGATGAGAGACAGACTCGGAAAGATAGATTTCGAGAAATGTGAGAGACAAAAATGACCAGTACCAAGGTCCACTGGTGCATTGCACGGTGGTGCATTGCACCAGTGGACATTGCACTAGGCGCCACTTTTGCTCACCAGTCTTTGATATGCTCGTGGCCCTGTGGCTGTCCCCGGGGACCCCTCCATGTCAACAAGCCGTTCTCTGTTTCGAGCCCCATTTGGTAAATCAATAACACCCAAAAACATTTTTAGGTCTCGCCTAGCGATGCAGCGCAAAGCGCTGCTCGCTATGCGAGATCTATTGTTGCCGACTTTTGCTCCGATGCGGGACAGGAGATGTGCACGCGCATGGTGCGAGCAGGAGTTGTAATAGCGCCGCAAGCCGTACGCGTGCACATCAACTGTCTGTGCCGAAGCTTAACAGACAGGAGATGTGCACGCGTACGGCTCGCGGCGTTATCACAACGCCTGCTCGCACCATACGCGTGCACATCTCCTGTCCAGGCAGCCGATGCGCACGCTCACAGCGTGTCTTCAGCTTGTTTTATCTGCTCCAATATCTCCCTGACTGCAGAACGTGTTGGTCTCCTTAAAGCTATTTGTATCACTATAAACCCTGATGCAAGCTTGGGGGTACATTGCAAGGGTGAGGTGCTTGCAGGTGGTAGGGTGATCGAATATGGGGGCGCCTTCATATTAAATTGCCAGGGGGGTCTCTAAGGTTTTGTGACACCACTGTTGAAAGCAGAATATATTTTCAGGCTGTCTGAAAAAGCAAATTATGTCCCAAATAAAAGTTAAAAAAGTAAAAACGTGAACAGTAAACTCTGAGACAGCAGGCTTATCTTAGTGTAGACAAAGAAAACCATGCTTCTTGAAGGCTGGGTACATGTCCTCAATTGTATGTTTTGATCCACTAATAATGAGTAGGTTTATAACGTACAACACAGCATCGTTTCTTGGTGATTAATAATCTGTGTTCAGTACTATTCTGTGTAATGGTAGTCATGACAATACCCCGGAAGATGGATAGTGCTTTTCAGGCCCGCTGGAATTTAGTAAAACATAATAACTTCTTTTCTACAGAGATTCATGCCGCCCTTCTGCTGTTTATAAGAACTACAAATAAGATTGCATTATTACCAAATATAATGGTTCTCAGTTGACTGACCTGGGAAAGACGGAAGGCTGATTGATGGGATTTAAACTCATTACCTGCAGATCAGCACAGATGGCAGCTGTGAATATTCTGCTCACTCAGCCATCCGGTCTGCCTTATTCAAACACATGCCCGGTGGATGACATGCAGGCCTTAGTAGCAGGTGCATAACCAACTGAGCTAACACGGTAAAACTGGAATGTGTAAACTGCAGTTTACACCTGAATCATTGAAAGAAATATAGGAAAACAAATCGGTCTATGACCTACAGACTGCATAGACCGCGCTCTACAGCAGGGGCACTAACCACATGAGCAATTTTACTATTATTGGAGCCTGGCAAATGCGTGGCAAACCTTGCAGTGGGTGCCTCCATTCATTACACTGCCTTCCCACTTGATACACTTGGGAAACAGATCTAGCCGTTAAGATAGCTTAGTGGGTTAATGGTCTTACTGTGGTAATATGTGGCAACTCGGGGGATACCACAGAGCTGCCTAATGATAAGGTTATTGCAGTGTTGTGTAACAGCATAACTATGGTAGCAATATCCATTTTTAAAAACACAAATGTGAGGATGTATGCACATATATGTATTTTTTAGGCCCGGGAGGTGAACTGCGCTTTGTTCAGAGTTTGAGCTCACGGAGTTGCGGAGTCATGGAGTCGCGGAGTTGCAAAAAAGCAGAGCTTTTTCTCACTCACGCTCGCCTACCATAAGTTGGCGAGCGAGGAAAATCCAAAGCTAGACTACTTCCCAGTGAGATTTCTCGCTGCGGGCGGTCGCAGATGGTCGCGACCGCTCAAGTTGAGAAACCATCCGTTCGCGTTGAGGAAGCTGCCACTTCAAGTAGAAAATCTACCCGAGTGGCAGAAAGAAGCAGCGACCTCTTACCGCTGCACATTGTGCCATTCACGCTGATTTTCCAGTGTGGGACAAATACCCATCACTAAAAATCAGTGTGACCTAACGCATGCTGCCGCTTGCGGAACTTCGAGTAGCGTGGCAGAGTTTTTTGGTCACTTTGCGGAGTTCCAGTGGAAGTCTGCGACCTCCGCCCAGGGCTAGTATTTGTGTATTTTTTTTATACATGCAGTTGTTTGCTGCTAGTGATCCTACCACTCTGACAGGAGTGGTAGTTATAATTCCAAATTTTCATTTACATACAGGAGATACACGTGTTCCAAGCTCTAATTCCTTGTCCTTTACTGTAGCTGAGTCTTGGATCCTGGGAAAGGAATGAGGTGGGTGGCACGTTGAAGAAAACACTGGCTTCAGGTATCTGTGAGTCTGAAAATATTATTAATTTATTAAAGCAGGGGAATGGTGCTGGGGAGTCCTATAGCCTCGGGCAAGGAGTACTGCCTCTTGAGGTGAGATGAGTCATACCCTAATACAGAAGTTTCTAGAATCTGTTGCTTGTTTTAAAGTTTGATACAAGCAGGTGCTGAGTTGAGCTTATGAGAACGAGCACAGTTTCTGCTGAAGAAGCGATAGAAAAAAATCCTACCTTGAATGCCAGGGGCACTCTACAACTCATCCCCAAGATGGGACCTTCCGGATAGTAGGTTTAGGCCTTGTCTAGAAAACATGGCTGTTCGCAGTTACATTAGTCAAATGTCAGACAACACACTTATGGCACTCGTGTGGGAGCTGATATTGTGGGATGGTTGGGCGAGGAGACCATGGCTGACTGAGTCACTTGGTCACAACCTTTACCGCCTTATCCGTTCAACAGCAGGAAAAAGAGGTGTCCTGTGGGTGATTGAGTCGCGAGGCAGTGCATGCGCCCTTTTTGATTAAAAATGATTGCAAAATGCTAGTCCGAATACATTTGGCAGGTCCAACTAGCATATTATGCTAATTTTTAAAAGTGAGAATTTGGAGTGTTGTAGAGGTAAATAGTTCCTTTTTTGATGAAACCACTGTAAAATGCTGGGCGAATCGTCATTTTGCCCTTTTTACTTTTATTGAAAAATTACAATTTGCCAGCGGTGGCCTTCCAAAGTATCCCTTCAGTCTAATGTATTTCAGTGGGAAGTTCAAGTAAGACCAGAGGAGGGGACCCCGTTAAACGTGTGGGAGGCAGGTTGAGCATTCAGAAAGGGACAGTGAGGTTCGAAGAGAGATGACCGGGTGGTGATTGGGACAGAGGCCATTGGCCTGGCGTGGGGGCTTCCCAGGCGGCACTTACTTGCTCTGTCTGCTCAGATATGTTTGCTTGTAAAGAGCTCTGTATTCTGCATGTATCTTGTGAAATGTGTTATTACTCATTTGTTAATGAACCTTGTAAAGGGTGTGATATGTTTAGGGTGGATACGGCTGTGGATTTTCTCTTTTCAGCTGCACTCTTTGTGCAGTGTTACAATTAATCAGGCATGTGCAGGACAGGCACAACACTCGTCCGTGTCCAGTTGTGAAAAGTGATCCGCAGCCTTCCTAAAGACCTGTCAACACTCAATGCACAGGTTGGGGACCTTTGGAAACTCGCACAACAATAGCTTCAATGAGCCAATCTTTGTATCTTATGAGGGCCCCCCCCCCTTCTATTTAAGCTGCGCAAAATAATAAACAGCAATGCAATGTGTTTTCATTCATCTCCAAGTGTGGTTTCTATGTTTTTAATAGGTTTATAAATGTTTCCTTGTTAGATGGGTATAGCGTATGATGAGAAATCCCGAATTCTGAAAGTGCAGAGTTGTGAAAGTGATTCTCAAGTTTGCTTCATCTTTTCGGCCATGGGGTACTTTCATTGCTCCTGTGCAAAATATGTTTTGTTTGGTGGACATTATCCCCCATTCACAACTTGCTTTCATCCATTTTCTTCAGTTCAGTGGTTGAAACTAATAGTAAACTTCTCCATTAATCCTAATGGCATTGTGGAAAGAAAGTCACAAACACAAAGGAAGTCAATTCCAAATGTATTTACTTGTCTGCTCAGAGGCACGAGCGGTCCGGGTCACTGGGCAAACAGGGTGACTTGATGCCTGACACAGCCTCTGCCCATCATACAGCAAGGCAGCAGTGCCTACCAGGGGTGTGCAACATTTGGGTCATTTGCTTTTGCATAATTACATGAATTACATAATTACATGAATAGCATAATTACATGCAATTACACGAATCCAAATCCGCCATTAAACACTGTATACGTAATGAGGGAATATGAAAGCCTTAGCTATTTAACTCCACCATTTCTACAATTGGGTCTTGTTCATGGCAGGCATCGCATGCTGTTAGACATCATGAAAACAATAGGTACCCAAGAGGCTTTCTACTCCTGTACTCTGAGCATTTGGGTCTTGAGTTGGGGGAGTGGGGTATCTTTGGAGGGAGCAGATCCTAAGGGCTATGTTTCATCATAGGTTAGTCCAAAGAGGATCTTAAAAAGTGTCATATTCACCAATAATCCTTTATGGGTTCCAGAGAAGCGTGCTATTGCCAAAAAGCGCTTCAATACCTCGTCAGGGGTAGTAACCGCTATATAAATGCAATTACAATACAATACAATATGTGGTGGCATTGCAGACTCTGGGTCGGTGATGGGAGCTCAGATCCTGAAATGGCAGAGTCTCACTTTCCTGTACATTGGGTGTGAAGGTCTGATATGAACAGATCATAAGTTCTCACTTTCATCATAAGATAATCGACAGCGATGTTTACCAGCATCCTGTACAGATTCCTTGCGGATAGTTGCAGTTGGAGTTGCTGATGGAGGCTTGGACGTGTAATGGCCTCCATGGTGTAATGGCCTCCATCGTGTAATGGCCTCCATCGTGTAATGGCCATGTCTCGCTGTCAGCAGCGGAGAGCCGGTTCCTTGGGTTGCTGATCCTTTACCGCAGTGATCGCATGCCTAAACATCATCAAATATTTATTAATTTAGCATAATCAATGGTGCGATGATTAATAGCCGCGGTTTGGAAACAGGACTCTAGAGATATGAGACTATGTAAGGAGCTGGGGTCGGCTGAGATGCGGATGGTGGAGGCAATATGCAGAACCCTGTTAAAATTTCATATATTCCTAGAGCTCTGGCTGGCTTTCTTTGCCTGTTGTATTGATTTAGAAGGGCTTTGACGTATTACGGATTAACACCAGAATTCTAGGAATAGCTTTGTGCTGAGTGGAGGTCACATGAGAAATGACTTACTTGCAGTAACTACCTGCCATTGTTCCTACCTGGTGATTGATTCACCTGTACAAACGTGTTTGTCTCTCCAGTTAACAATGGAACCTCCATTTGAAACTGAAACAATGAAAATAATATGTGCTTGCGTCATTGCTTAATTTGAGCCGGTGGTTTCCAGTGCTTGGCACCGAAATTACAATTTGCCAGCGGTGGCCTTCCAAAGTATCCCTTCAGTCTAATGTATTTCAGTGGGAAGTTCAAGTAAGACCAGAGGAGGGGACCCCGTTAAACGTGTGGGAGGCAGGTTGAGCATTCAAAAGGGACAGTGAGGTTCGAAGAGAGATGACCGGGTGGTGATTGGGACAGAGGCCATTGGCCTGGCGTGGGGGCTTCCCAGGCGGCACTTACTTGCTCTGTCTGCTCAGATATGTTTGCTTGTAAAGAGCTCTGTATTCTGCATGTATCTTGTGAAATGTGTTATTACTCATTTGTTAATGAACCTTGTAAAGGGTGTGATATGTTTAGGGTGGATACGGCTGTGGATTTTCTCTTTTCAGCTGCACTCTTTGTGCAGTGTTACAATTAATCAGGCATGTGCAGGACAGGCACAACACTCGTCCGTGTCCAGTTGTGAAAAGTGATCCGCAGCCTTCCTAAAGACCTGTCAACACTCAATGCACAGGTTGGGGACCTTTGGAAACTCGCACAACAATAGCTTCAATGAGCCAATCTTTGTATCTTATGAGGGCCCCCCCCCTTCTATTTAAGCTGCGCAAAATAATAAACAGCAATGCAATGTGTTTTCATTCATCTCCAAGTGTGGTATCTATGTTTTTAATAGGTTTATAAATGTTTCCTTGTTAGATGGGTATAGCGTATGATGAGAAATCCCGAATTCTGAAAGTGCAGAGTTGTGAAAGTGATTCTCAAGTTTGCTTCATCTTTTCGGCCATGGGGTACTTTCATTGCTCCTGTGCAAAATATGTTTTGTTTGGTGGACATTATCCCCCATTCACAACTTGCTTTCATCCATTTTCTTCAGTTCAGTGGTTGAAACTAATAGTAAACTTCTCCATTAATCCTAATGGCATTGTGGAAAGAAAGTCACAAACACAAAGGAAGTCAATTCCAAATGTATTTACTTGTCTGCTCAGAGGCACGAGCGGTCCGGGTCACTGGGCAAACAGGGTGACTTGATGCCTGACACAGCCTCTGCCCATCATACAGCAAGGCAGCAGTGCCTACCAGGGGTGTGCAACATTTGGGTCATTTGCTTTTGCATAATTACATGAATTACATAATTACATGAATAGCATAATTACATGCAATTACACGAATCCAAATCCGCCATTAAACACTGTATACGTAATGAGGGAATATGAAAGCCTTAGCTATTTAACTCCACCATTTCTACAATTGGGTCTTGTTCATGGCAGGCATCGCATGCTGTTAGACATCATGAAAACAATAGGTACCCAAGAGGCTTTCTACTCCTGTACTCTGAGCATTTGGGTCTTGAGTTGGGGGGGAGTGGGGTATCTTTGGAGGGAGCAGATCCTAAGGGCTATGTTTCATCATAGGTTAGTCCAAAGAGGATCTTAAAAAGTGTCATATTCACCAATAATCCTTTATGGGTTCCAGAGAAGCGTGCTATTGCCAAAAAAGCGCTTCAATACCTCGTCAGGGGTAGTAACCGCTATATAAATGCAATTACAATACAATACAATATGTGGTGGCATTGCAGACTCTGGGTCGGTGATGGGAGCTCAGATCCTGAAATGGCAGAGTCTCACTTTCCTGTACATTGGGTGTGAAGGTCTGATATGAACAGATCATAAGTTCTCACTTTCATCATAAGATAATCGACAGCGATGTTTACCAGCATCCTGTACAGATTCCTTGCGGATAGTTGCAGTTGGAGTTGCTGATGGAGGCTTGGACGTGTAATGGCCTCCATGGTGTAATGGCCTCCATCGTGTAATGGCCTCCATCGTGTAATGGCCATGTCTCGCTGTCAGCAGCGGAGAGCCGGTTCCTTGGGTTGCTGATCCTTTACCGCAGTGATCGCATGCCTAAACATCATCAAATATTTATTAATTTAGCATAATCAATGGTGCGATGATTAATAGCCGCGGTTTGGAAACAGGACTCTAGAGATATGAGACTATGTAAGGAGCTGGGGTCGGCTGAGATGCGGATGGTGGAGGCAATATGCAGAACCCTGTTAAAATTTCATATATTCCTAGAGCTCTGGCTGGCTTTCTTTGCCTGTTGTATTGATTTAGAAGGGCTTTGACGTATTACGGATTAACACCAGAATTCTAGGAATAGCTTTGTGCTGAGTGGAGGTCACATGAGAAATGACTTACTTGCAGTAACTACCTGCCATTGTTCCTACCTGGTGATTGATTCACCTGTACAAACGTGTTTGTCTCTCCAGTTAACAATGGAACCTCCATTTGAAACTGAAACAATGAAAATAATATGTGCTTGCGTCATTGCTTAATTTGAGCCGGTGGTTTCCAGTGCTTGGCACCGAAATTACAATTTGCCAGCGGTGGCCTTCCAAAGTATCCCTTCAGTCTAATGTATTTCAGTGGGAAGTTCAAGTAAGACCAGAGGAGGGGACCCCGTTAAACGTGTGGGAGGCAGGTTGAGCATTCAAAAAGGGACAGTGAGGTTCGAAGAGAGATGACCGGGTGGTGATTGGGACAGAGGCCATTGGCCTGGCGTGGGGGCTTCCCAGGCGGCACTTACTTGCTCTGTCTGCTCAGATATGTTTGCTTGTAAAGAGCTCTGTATTCTGCATGTATCTTGTGAAATGTGTTATTACTCATTTGTTAATGAACCTTGTAAAGGGTGTGATATGTTTAGGGTGGATACGGCTGTGGATTTTCTCTTTTCAGCTGCACTCTTTGTGCAGTGTTACAATTAATCAGGCATGTGCAGGACAGGCACAACTCTCGTCCGTGTCCAGTTGTGAAAAGTGATCCGCAGCCTTCCTAAAGACCTGTCAACACTCAATGCACAGGTTGGGGACCTTTGGAAACTCGCACAACAATAGCTTCAATGAGACAATCTTTGTATCTTATGAGGGCCCCCCCCCCTTCTATTTAAGCTGCGCAAAATAATAAACAGCAATGCAATGTGTTTTCATTCATCTCCAAGTGTGGTTTCTATGTTTTTAATAGGTTTATAAATGTTTCCTTGTTAGATGGTAATATCGTATGATGAGAAATCCCGAATTCTGAAAGTGCAGAGTTGTGAAAGTGATTCTCAAGTTTGCTTCATCTTTTCGGCCATGGGGTACTTTCATTGCTCCTGTGCAAAATATGTTTTGTTTGGTGGACATTATCCCCCATTCACAACTTGCTTTCATCCATTTTCTTCAGTTCAGTGGTTGAAACTAATAGTAAACTTCTCCATTAATCCTAATGGCATTGTGGAAAGAAAGTCACAAACACAAAGGAAGTCAATTCCAAATGTATTTACTTGTCTGCTCAGAGGCACGAGCGGTCCGGGTCACTGGGCAAACAGGGTGACTTGATGCCTGACACAGCCTCTGCCCATCATACAGCAAGGCAGCAGTGCCTAGCAGGGGTGTGCAACATTTGGGTCATTTGCTTTTGCATAATTACATGAATTACATAATTACATGAATAGCATAATTACATGCAATTACACGAATCCAAATCCGCCATTAAACACTGTATACGTAATGAGGGAATATGACAGCCTTAGCTATTTAACTCCACCATTTCTACAATTGGGTCTTGTTCATGGCAGGCATCGCATGCTGTTAGACATCATGAAAACAATAGGTACCCAAGAGGCTTTCTACTCCTGTACTCTGAGCATTTGGGTCTTGAGTTGGGGGGGAGTGGGGTATCTTTGGAGGGAGCAGATCCTAAGGGCTATGTTTCATCATAGGTTAGTCCAAAGAGGATCTTAAAAAGTGTCATATTCACCACTAACCCTTTATGGGTTCCAGAGAAGCGTGCTATTGCCAAAAAAGCGCTTCAATATCTCGTCAGGGGTAGTAACCGCTATATAAATGCAATTACAATACAATACAATATGTGGTGGCATTGCAGACTCTGGGTCGGTGATGGGAGCTCAGATCCTGAAATGGCAGAGTCTCACTTTCCTGTACATTGGGTGTGAAGGTCTGATATGAACAGATCATAAGTTCTCACTTTCATCATAAGATAATCGACAGCGATGTTTACCAGCATCCTGTACAGATTCCTTGCGGATAGTTGCAGTTGGAGTTGCTGATGGAGGCTTGGACGTGTAATGGCCTCCATCGTGTAATGGCCGTGCCTTGCAGTCAGTATCGAAGAGCCGGTTCCTTGGGTTGCTGATCCTTACCGCAGGGATCGCATGCCTAAACATCATCAAATATTTATTAATTTAGCATAATCAATGGTGCGATGATTAATAGCCGCGGTTTGGAAACAGGACTCTAGAGATATGAGACTATGTAAGGAGCTGGGGTCGGCTGAGATGCGGATGGTGGAGGCAATATGCAGAACCCTGTTAAAATTTCATATATTCCTAGAGCTCTGGCTGGCTTTCTTTGCCTGTAGTATTGATTTAGAAGGGCTTTGACGTATTACGGATTAACACCAGAATTCTAGGAATAGCTTTGTGCTGAGTGGAGGTCACATGAGAAATGACTTACTTGCAGTAACTACCTGCCATAGTTCCTACCTGGTGATTGATTCACCTGTACAAACGTGTTTGTCTCTCCAGTTAACAATGGAACCTCCATTTGAAACTGAAACAATGAAAATAATATGTGCTTGCGTCAGTGCTTAATTTGAGCCGGTGGTTTCCAGTGCTTGGCACCGGCACGTAATTGTCAGCACCAGCGCTTATGACAGTCTGCCACATAGAAGGGCTGTCTGGCTAATTTAGGTATGAGCACAACAACAGTTGTTTATTATAAAATTTACATGTACAATGATTAATATCTGCCTCCCAAGCCATTCTTATAGCTTGGGGGGGCTAGAATAGTATGACTTGTTACACTTGTATGAGTGTGATGGTTAGTAGTATTGTTGGCACTGTCATTGGCAGGTGGCAATGGCAATGTGTGGTGCAGCCGCAGTGGCCTCACGTCGAGAAACATGGCACTTATTTTTTTAAATAATTAAGTACTGGCTCCTGTTTTTGTCACGCCCACCCCAGTTGTGCCAGTAAGAAATGCCATTGGCTCTTGTGTCAGAAGCACAGGCTTGATTTGCTGCTTGAACTGTAGGTGACAGAAAGGGAAAGGTCTTTACAACCGAGGTATTAATTCAGGAACACAGAATGTTTTCTGTGTTTACACCAGGTGCACTGTTGCTAGTGACTTGTTGTCATGGTGATTCCAGGCGATGAGACTTAGTGTGGGGGATGCCCAGATGGCAGAAATATATAGGTCATTCGAGGGTGGGGGAATGGGTACACTTGTGGTAGGAAGAGAAAGAAAACCTACCTCTAAGACAGTTGTCTACGTCCTGTAACTTCACCCTTCACTCCTACCCTAACCCCTGAACAGGAACTAGGAGGCTCCTGAGGGGTTAAGGGTGGGACAGGTGGTCAACACTGTGATGTCATCAGAGGTGAAAGGGTGCATGGTTGTCACTTCACTACCCCTGGTATTTTGACTTTCAATTGAATGTGTGTGTCAGGGCAAGAGCCTGCAGTGTAGCAGCACCAGGGAAGCGAGCAGCCTTCCTTGTGATACGACGAGGCGAGAGGTGCCCTGGACAAAAGAGGGGAGCTTAACGGAGGTATCCTCCAGCTATGGAATGAATGAGTGAATGGGCATAAATAAGTCATCTCTGTAACTTTGACTGCATTTTCGAAAGGAGGTTGATTTTAGCTCTGTGAGGGTTGTGACGCAGGCCCCTGCAGTCCTATGGAATGGGGGCCCAACTCTTCAGGGGCCCCCAAACCTTGAAGAGGCTCTCAAACCTTGAGGAGGCCACCATCCAGCCCAAGGCCAATGAATGTAAGATATGGGAGACTCAGGGGTCCTTCATTACAGTCTGCTGGGGGCACCCATCATTTTGTGTTATGCCACTGAGTTCTGTGGAGTGAGATGTGCATCCATACTCTGCATCAACAGCTCATTGAGTTTACGCAGTTTCCTATATCAGCCATGTACAAGTGTCGCTGTTCTGAGTGGCCTAGAAGGACCATTTCCTGTTTGGCCTTGGATTGAAGCCAGGTGAAACCTCTAAATAGGAGCGAGTGGTAGGTGGAGTGTCCCAACCTGATCCATCAGATTACGCTGTGTGTAATAATCCTCTGTGGACTCCCTCCCCTCGTGAACATTTACCAGACTGTGGGACAGTGGCAAGGGACCCAACTCTAGTGGGGCGCCTGCTCTGCACCCATGGAGACGGTGACTGTAGCATACATTTCATATTGTTCTTTTGCCCTCTCTATGACGTATGAGCACGTCATTGGCTTATCTGGATAGTTACAATTGCAATGCGAGGACACTACAAGAAGCCATTTTTTCATAAAGATCATCTAGTGAGCAACCAGTGGTGATAGCTGATTTCAAGCTGATTGGCTCAGCATGGGTCCAGAGGTTCTTATATTTGAGGTTGACTGGATTAAATGTCCTCCTTCCTTTATTGATTGACAAGCCGTAGATGAAGAAGAATATTGTTCATTCGAAGAGTGGGGATGGTCCTTCAGGGGATGGAGCGTGAAGGGAAGGAGTGTGAGGGGGCATGGACCATAAGGGGACATGGAGCATGAAGGGAAGGAGTATGAGGGGGTATGGACCATAAGGGACATGGAGCGTGAAGGGAAGGAGTGTGAGGGGGCATGGATCATAAGGGGACATGGAGCGTGAAGGGAAGGAGTGTGAGGGGGTATGGACCATAAGGGGACATGGAGCGTGAAGGGAAGGAGTGTGAGGGGGGCATGGATCATAAGGGGACATGGAGCGTGAAGGGAAGGAGTGTGAGGGGGTATGGACCATAAGGGGACATGGAGCGTGAAGGGAAGGAGTGTGAGGGGGGCATGGATCATAAGGGGACATGGAGCATGAAGGGAAGGAGTGTGAGGGGACATGGAGTGTGAAGGGAAGGAGTGTGAGGGGGCATGGACCATAAGGGGACATGGAGCGTGAAGGGAAGGAGTATGAGGGGGCATGGACCATAAGGGGACATGGAGCGTGAAGGGAAGGAGTGTGAGGGGGGCATGGATCATAAGGGGACATGGAGCGTGAAGGGAAGGAGTGTGAGGGGACATGGAGTGTGAAGGGAAGGAGTGTGAGGGGGCATGGACCATAAGGGGACATGGAGCGTGAAGGGAAGGAGTATTAGGGGGCATGGAGCGTGAAGGGAAGGAGTGTGAGGGGGCATGGACCCTAAGGGGACATGGAGCATGAAGGGGAGAAGTATGAGGGGGCATGGACCATAAGGGGACATGGACCGTGAAGGGAAGGAGTGTGAGGGGGCATGGAGCATGAAGGGAAGGAGTGTGAGGGGGCATGGACCATAAGGGGACATGGAGCGTGAAGGGAAGGAGTGTGAGGGGCCATGGACCATAAGGGGACATGGAGCGTGAAGGGAAGGAGTGTGAGCGGGCACAGACCATAAGGGGACATGGAGCATGAAGGGAAGGCGTGTGAGGGGACACGGACCATAAGGGGACATGGAGCGTGAAGGGAAGGAGTGTGAGGGGGCATGACCCATAAGGGGACATGGAGCGTGAAGGGAAGGAGTGTGAGGGGGCATGGAGCGTGAAGGAAAGGAGTGTGAGGGGGCATGGACCAGAAGGGGACATGGAGCGTGAAGGGAAGGAGTGTGAGGGGCATGGACCATAAGGGGACATGGAGCGTGAAGGGGTGTGGAACGGGAGGGGGTATGAGCATGAGGAAGATTGAGCATGAGGGAGGATGAACCATGAGTGCAGATGGAGCTTAATGAGGGATACACCACGAGATATAATGGTGCGTGAGGGGGCCTGGTGCCTAAGGGAGGCCTGGTGCGAGAGGGGTGATGGAGCCTGAAGGGGAGGAGTTCAGAGGACATGGACCGTGAGGGGGTATGAGAATTAGGGAGGACAACCCATGGGGGCGGATGGAGCTTATAGAGGGATAGAGCGTGAGGTGTGATGGAGCATGAAGGGAAGGAGCATTAGGGGGCATGGGCCATGACGAGGCATGGAGCGTGAGGAGGTATGGAACGTGAGGGAATATGGAACGTGAGGGAGTATGAGCATGAGGGAACACAAACCATGTGGGTGGATGAACCTTGAGGAGGGATAGATCATGAGGTGTGATGAAGCATGAAGAGAAGGAGTTTAGAAGCCATGGGGCATGGCGTGTGAGGGGGCATGACACATGAGGGGACATGAAGCATAAGAGGGCATGGAGCATGATGGGTGATGGAGCATGAAGCAAAGGAGTTTAAAGGCCATGGGTCACGACTGAGTAAGGAGTGTGGGTGGGTATGGAGCGTGAGGGAGTATGGAGCGTGAGGGAGTATGGAGCGTGAGGGAGTATGGAGCGTGAGGGAGTATGGAGCGTGAGGGGTATGGAGCGTGAGGGGTATGTAGTGTGAGGGGTATGGAGCGTGAGGGGGATTAAGCAAGAGCCAGGGTGAACTATAAAGTCGAATAGAGCTTAAAGAGAGATAGACCCTGAGGTGTGATGGAGCATGAAGGGAAGAAGTGTGAGGCCATGAGGGGGCGTGGAGTGTGAGGGGGTATGGAGCATGAGGTGAGATGGAGCATGAAGGGAAGAAGTGTGAGAGGCCATGAGGGGGCGTGGAGTGTGAGGGGGTATGGAGCATGAGGTGAGATGGAGCATGAAGCGAACGAGTGTGAGGTGAGGAGAAAGACCAGGGATGGGTTTAAGGATTTATTTTGTAAGATGAACAGTTTCCAAAGTGATCTGTTTGCTTCAATAACTGGTGCAAATTCAACTCTCTTAGCTGTCGTGTCACTCAGCACATAGCTGTCAAGTGGCCGTACGTCCTATGTGACACTCATTGCCAGTCTGGGGTCTCTATCCAACATCACTTTGTATGCTGGGCATTAAGGCTCGAATAAAAACAAGAAACAAACACACAGAATAAAAGGTGCTGCTGGCTAGAAGGCCAGGACTGGCTGGACGTGTTACCCAGGATATGGGTTCTCTGGCCGTGCACCCCAATAAAACAAAGGCTTGGGAACTTCATTCACAGCTCAACATGTCTGTTTTAATTATAAACGCAAAGCACCGCCGCCAGTCATTGGCTGAGCCCATATCGTGAGCAAATATGCGAATATTAATAATGACAACGTGCCCCTGACGAGGAGAGTTGAAACCACTGCGGCTGCTCCCAATACAGAAGCACAAGTGACGCTTCTTCCTGACCCTACATAGTCCACGGGGATGTTGCTGTTGTTCTTGAGGGTGGTTGTATTGTATCCTAGCAGTCACTGCTCGTGTTCTTCTGTTTCCTCACGTCAGCTATACTTAGTGATACAACTATGTGACCAGTGCCATTGCTGTTTATGTAAGAGTATACTAGAGTTTGCATTTTGTTTATAAACCATTAGCCCACTTTGAGTGCACTGACCGAGGGATGTACCAGCAGCGAGATGCTCGCGACCATGCCTCGGGGAGATGTGGTCAGGCGGAAGCAGTCATTGTGCTTCAGAGTGGTCTGAAAACCAGCATTAATGCTATGTAGAAGGGCGCTTGCAGACAGGTTTCTTCAAACTATGCTGACTTACAACTTATGAGATGTCTTCGCTCTTGGAAGCCTGGTGTTGATGGAATCTTGGGCTGATCTGTTGAGATCATCCTGGGGTCTGCGGTGTCTGATGTCTTTCTGTAGTTTTAATGTTGTTTCGTCTGTGACATATTTTGTTTTTGGAGACTGGCTCAAAAGGGGGGCTGGGGACAATGCCCTCTAGATCTGAAGCCAGTGTGATCTTTTCAGAAGGCTCCCTACCTGCCAGCCACCAGAGGAATCTACAGACTCAGTTATGATAGCTCAGTCTGGAGGGATGTGCCTCCAGCCCGTGGGTGGCTGATCATGAAGGATGAAAAGCTGGGCATTATTTTCATTTTTCATCCGCTGATGTAAACCAATAGAGTTCATCTGGCAGAGTGTCCATACTGGGCCAAAGACCTTGTAGTTCAGCTGTAGCCAGGCCTCCAGGAATGGCATTTCCATTGCTAACTCAGAGCCAGTTGGTGTTCATCCAGGATTTCATTCTTCTCACCTTATGTGCAGCCGCCCACTTCTTGCGTCCTTCAAATGTGTGCATTGAAGGTCGGTGTAGAGACTGATATTGATGGCAGCTATAGGCTGGGAGCCGATACTGAATAAAAGCTGAGTGGGAACGAGGACTGCTGCTGAGCTCAGCCTCTCCAGAGTAGAGCATCACAACTGAGCAGAGTGACCTTTTGCCCTCTGTGGAGAATCAATCCCTTGCATCAGTTGAAGGGGGTGCCACCTATGGGTTCCGGTTAAAGGATGGGCATTACATGATTAATTGATTTGAAAACCTGCGAGAGACTCAGTAAAAAGAGATGATTTTGTCCAGTAGCTAAGGTTTTGACTGTGTAACAAAGAGGCCTGAAATCTAATCTAATTGACAAACTTATGTGATCCTGGATAAGTAACTTTATCGCCTTCTACCTTAGTTTCCGTATCTGCTGAATTTCAGAGCACCTTAAAATAAGGCAATGGTAGTAGGAAGCATTGATGATTAATACCTTGACATTTAAGAACCTCTCGCAAGTTTCCCCGCTAGCCCCGATCTCCAGGAGGGCTTCTTGTTTGTTAAAAAGAGCCACCCCAGTTTCTTGCCTGTTACTTTCATGAAAACAGTTAGAGGTGTTGATGTTCCTCAGTTGTTGACACAGTGGAATTGTTTTGTCAATTTTACCACGGTGCCTAGCAATTTTCTTGGATAGTATGGAGTGTTTTGCTACCTGCCTGTCAGAATCTTCATATCATTACATCTCGATCTGCCATCTTCCGGCTTGGAAAGCACCTGGAACTTGTTTGTCAGCTTTGAAGAAATGACCTGAAGCGGCCTTATTGAGTCCTCTCACGCACCCCTTGCCACTTTTACTTAAACCAGTGTCGCTCTCCGAGGTTCTATAGGTGACAGTGGCTCATCAGGTGAAAATGAAGATAATGTCATAGGTTTTGCTGTTACAGTCAACCTACACCTGGAGATGTGATTTGCCCAATACTTTGGGAAGATGGGAGTTGGGCAGTAATCAGTGGCGGCTCCTCCACTAAGGTCGAGGAGCGTCGCCACACTTGTTGCGGCAGCTTTGTTGGTGGGGCAGGGCTGCTCTTCTGACAGAGCAGGGGAGGGGAGGAGTGTTTTGCACTCCCTAAAGTGCGCATGAATGTTTGGCTAGCCCTTTTGGCCCGGCCAAACAGTCATGTGCACTTTGCATGCATTACAGCCTGGGTGCAGAACATGCCCAGGCCCCGCCTGAGTGCCGAACCACGGAGCTCAGACCAATCACAACGCTGCATTGCAGCATTGTGATTGGCTCAGGGGAGCCTGGGTGCTTCCTGTTCCGGAGACGATGGTGGAGAGAGCGGCAAGAAGGTAAGTTTTTTTTGTTTTTCTTCTTTACCCCCTCTCCCGACCTCCCCGCCCTCCGCCTTCCCACCCCAGATCTGTGCCAGTCGCCACCGGCAGTTATGGATGCTCTTCATGGAGTTGGGGTATCACAGCGCCTTCTGGCTCAACAAGCCAGCTTATTGTCCTTTCTCTCTCCAAAAGCTCCAGAGTGCTTCCCTGGCTTACAGGAGAGATTTCACTAGCAACATGAAGCTGGAACCTGTGGTCCATTCAGTTAGCTTCATGATGGATTCTTTGCATGTTAATTCTCTTGGCCACTCGGTCCACTCATCTGCCAGGCTGTGAGCAGACTCTAAGTTAAGAATGTATCATAACTGGTCAGTCATCACTTATTCTGTGTCTCACATGGCTAAAAACACTATGTGGTGTTTGACGTAGTTTTTAAGGCTAGCCAACATGCTTTTTTTTTTTAACACTGAGTTTATTAAGTTTTGCAATTTTGATGAGAACACATATCACATTACATTTGTGTGTATATTAGTCTGTGAAGTCATAAAAAAACAGCAGATAATGGAGCGATAATATGACCAATAATAGAATCATAAGAATTATGCCCTCAAGGTACCTATTTACACATATAGGTCGTAGACATGGGCTGCGCTAAGTAGTGTCAATGAATTCCAATATGTAATATACATGTATAAGCGATATTTGATCACAATCCTGACTGTATTGTCTGTTATCTCGTTATTAACCATCTAATCTGTATTAAAGATAACAACAATTTCCACAACAATAAAGAACTGTGCTACTACAAAAACTAAATGTCCGTTTCAATTTCCATCGGAGGGCAGGTTACGGCAGGAGCATCAGTATCAGGGGGCGGGGGGAGGAGGAGGGAGGGAGGGACGGGGAAGCGGAGGAGGGAAGAGGGGCAAAGGGAAGGAAAAGGGAAGGGAGCTGGTCGCGACACCAGTATCACATCAGTCATCAGTGACATCTACATTTTGTACTTTTAAATGCTCTAGCAGTTGAGCCTATTCTAAAGAGATAGGTTTCTTCCTCAGCCCTCTGTATTCTTGCGGTGCAACGCCTCTCTCTCAGCAGTGGCCCACTTTATGACTTCCTCCCGCCATTGCCCTTTGCGTGGCGCCCTGTGTGACTTCCACCGCTGTGTGATAAGCCTCTTGGCCAACATTAAGATGAGACTCGTGAAGCGACGCAATACTTTTGCCTCTTGGGAAGAGAAGAGAGCCCTAGGAGGCAGGCCTCAAAGGTATTCCAGGAGGGACGCTCTGAAAGGTATGCAAGGCCTTGTCGAGCCTCCGTCCAAAATCCTACTAGGGAGGGGCAGGTCCAAAACATATGCATAAAATCAGCCTCCGGGCTATGACACCGAGGACACTCCGATGAGGAATTGGGGTACATGTGTTGTATCACCCGAGGCGTGAGATAGGCCCTATGCAGTACAAACATCTGTATAGTTTTTAGTCGGGCATTCCGGGACACGCGTCTGGGATATTCAAGGATCTGTACCCATTCCCGGTCAGTAAATTCTCTAGTCATCTCCGCTTCCCATCTTTGATGAAGAGACAACAGGGAAACTCCCAGATGGGATCGTAGGCCTCGATACAACCACCGAACCAGATGACTGCCATGTCCCATTATGTGCAGAGTCTGTAACAGTCTAAAGGTCGGGGGCTCTTTCTGATCCACTAACCAATACCTACGCACATATTGTGTAACCGCGGCATGTATTAAGAATAGTGTCGGGGGGGGGGCTGAATAGGTCTGTACAAATTCTTCATGAGGCATTAGGTTTCCGTCCAGAAATAAGTCCCCTACAGTTGTAGCACCAGACTCCACCCAACCGCGTAATCTAGTTGCAGACAATATTCCTCGTAACGTGGGTAAGCCGCACAAGGGTACATTTGGGGCATATGGTGCAAGTGCACCAGCATACTTCATCGCCAGTTTCCAATAGGAGAGCGCAATATGTAAAAGAAATGGAGGGTCTGTCACCCGAGGTGCTACAGGGCATAATAAGGATTGTAGAGTCCCAGCGAGTCCCAGCCCGTAAGCATTCGGGCAAATAGCATATCTCAAATAGATTATGACCAGTAAGCTAACCATTGTAGTTGGGCCACTATGGAATAGGATTTGAAATCAGGTGCTCCCATGCTCCCCTCAGTACTTGGTAACTGCATTTTAGCAAGTGCTAATCTATGCCGGCCCTGGCCCCAAAGTAATGATGTCAATAACGTATCCAGTGCTCTGTAGATCCAGACAGGAAGAACCACGGGTAGATTCGCAAACTGATACAGTAGTCTAGGGAGCATTAGCATCTTAGAAACTGCCACACGGCCTGCAGTAGTTCAAGGCAAGGTATTCCAAAACGCTACTTGGGTTCTGAGGTTATTAAGTGACCGGACAACATTTCCATCTAACGTGTCCGAAACAGTCCTGTAAATATGAATCCCTAAATATTTAAAGGTAGTGGGTTCCACCCTGAACTGCATTGGACCAAAGTGAAGCGTGGGGAGAGTATACGTGTCATAGAACGAAAAAGCCACTGATTTGGAGGCATTAAGGCGCAGTCAAGATATCTCCCCAAACTGCTCAAACAACAACGCGACAGGTGCCATATCTACATGCAGATCTGCAAAATAAAGCAACATATCGTCCGCATATGCTGAGACAGAGTGACGTAGCTGACCCACCGGGATGCTATATGTTGCCATCGTGCAATTTAACTGTTGTGCCAGGGGTTCTAAAGCTAGCACAAACAGCAAGGGCGACAACGGGCAGCCCTGTCGTGTACCCCGAAACACATTATAGGCTGGGGAGATATTAGTACCGGTCTTGGCCCTTGCCGTAGGTCCAGCATAAAGTAGCTCCACCCACTTAATAAATGCTGAGGGAATCCCATATTTAGCCAGCGTACCCAGCATATATGAACAACTTAAAGAGTCAAAGGCTTGACGGATATCTAGGGAGAGACAACCCGCATGGGGGGAATCGGATCGGGCAGAGTGTAAAAGGGCATAGAAGCGTTGTATGTTCAAGGAGGTGCTGCGGTTGGGTATAAAGCCGCATTGGTCCGTGTGGATCAGAGTGGGAAGTAAGGGGAGCAATCTCGACACCAAAAGCTTACTAAGAATTTTGTATTCCGTATTAAGGATCGATAGGGGCCTATATGATGTAAGATCAATTGGGGACTTATCCGGTTTCAACAGAGAGGTCACTATCACCTCCCTGGTCGTAGGGGGTAAGGCTCCCTCCACCAGGGCAGTAGTGTATAGCTGGAGCAGTTTAGGGACCATGAGTGTTGCGAAGGTGGAATAGAATTCGATGGGGAGCCCATCGGAACCTGGGATCTTGTTGCGAGCAATTCCTCGTATAGCTCCCCGGATTTTGGGCGCGGTCAGGGGAGCTGCCAAATCCTCAGCTTGATCTGCAGTGATAGTGGGAAGCACTATTGAGCCCAAGAATGTATCGGTGACGTCTGCCACGTCATGAGAGGAGGTGGCATAAAGGTCTGCATAGTAATCATGGAATGTCCTATTAATGTCCGCCTGAGTGATGAGCAACTCATGGTGGTTATTACGTATGGCCAGAATAGGTGTAGGGGAAGGCTGGGGTCTAATCAATCTGGCCAGCAGTGTGCCTGACCTATCTGAATCCGCCTGGATGCGCAGTGTGTATGCTCGTAGGTCTATCACTCTCAAGTGTTCTAACATCTCAGCATATCTAATTCTGGCCTCCTGGAGGTCTGATTCCTTCCTGTTATCAGATTGAGCAGCTACTTCTAGCGTTTGTAGCAGGTCCTCGTGGTCTGTGAGATCCCGCACGGCCTCACGCCGAATCCCCACCAATGTCCCCATAGAAACCCCTCGGATTATTACCTTAAACGCTTCCCATTTAATAAGCCTAGACGTTGCCGTACCCTCGTTGTCAGCAAAGTATGTGTTAATGGTAGTGGCTAATTTATCCCGATAAATCGGGTCTTCTAATTGTAGCGGTTGTAGGCGCCATGTGGGTATCGGCGTGGGGGCCCGACCCCAATTAAGTACCAACTCCAGGGGATTGTGGTCGGAAATAGTTTTACCCAAATATGTGGTACGCACTATCATAGGGAACAGGTCTGAAGAACAGAGGAAATGATCTAGACGTGTGTGCAGAGAATGTGGATAAGAATAGAATGAGTATTCCCGCATATCAATGTGTTGCATCCTCCACAAGTCCAGTAGTCCCCACCCCTTTGCCCAGTTAGTCAAGTTGGCTGCTTGTACAGTGGCGGCCACGTTAGTTAAGGGAGGGTGTGATCGGTCAAGGTAGGTATCAAACACGGCATTAAAATCCCCCCCTATTATCCATCCATGGATAATGCACCCAGTCTGATAGGGCCTGAGAAAGGCGAGAAAGGAAGGCATCCTGATCAGTATTAGGCACATAGATCGACCCTAGGACCACCTGTACACCATCTAATGTCCCCAGTAATAATACATATCTCCCTTGATCGTCGATTCTACTCTCGACCAGCGAGAAAGGGACTCCTGCTCGCAGCCAAATCGCCGCTCCCCGGGAGAAGGCAGAGTAGACAGTACCATATAATTGTCCCCTCCAACGTCTCTGCACCTTATTAAGTTCGGTAGAGACTAAATGTGTCTCTTGGAGATATACTATCTGTGCCCGGCGGCGGTGTAACTGGGCAACTATCCTATGCCGCTTTTGTATCGAACCCATCCCCCGTATATTCCAGGAGATGACAGTGTATGACTTTGCTACAGAAATAACATCCAAGCATGTATCCCACTCCTCTCCACCCCACCCCCCCACCACCCCACAGGCCCCCACCCCTCACCCCCCCAGGAACATCTGGAAACAGATCAGTAGCGTAAACAAAAGAACAAAAACCCAATTCTGGGTCAAACGACTAAACTTCGGTCGACCAAACTGTGCGAGCAAAACTTATAACGCACTGAATAACAGAAAGGCTTCTCGCCCGTGGGGTAGGCTGCTTACTTCAGATATGTAAGTATCGACTAGAAAAAGTAGAGCAACCCAGGACAGGCCGGGCCACGGGATTATAATAATTAAGCTTACCCTGCAGCTTCCTGCGGAGTTGTCTATGATTGGATCATGATAGAGCCAATGAAGTATCAACTGTAAAGGAGGGACCAGCCCAGGATGTGTCGGGCCGCAGGACCCCAACGATTGCACATACCCTGCAACTTACAGTGGAGCAGGCCATACTTGACTCAGAAATTAACTAACATTGCCTAACTGACAAGGAAACAATAGGATTGCACCTAACGGGATGGACCAGTTTCGGAGAACTGTAACAATATTCCAGATCACGACACATTCACAACATTATTCAGCCAGCGGGTCATTGCTCAATTGTGTGGACACAGAAGGAAATAATGCCATACTGCCCCCAGAGTCTGAGTCCGTGGAAGCGTTTACCGATGCGCTAGAGCTGATAGGTGCACAAGTACTCCGCAACGCTGAGGCCGAGCGGAGAGCGGAGAGCGGCCCGTCTGCTCTCCAGCACCGACTGCTGTGATGGAGGAGTGGCCACCGTGCTCTGCGTGGTGAGTCCCCTTCGCCTACGACGCGGAAGGCGCCATGGCTTTAGCTGTGATTGTGTGGGGCGCACGACCCGCGCGGTGTCAGGAAAGTTCCTGTCCAGCCATTCCCAAGCACTATCAGGTGTGTCAAAGAAACAAGTACGCTGATTGTAGATGATCTTAAGTTTAGCAGGGAATAATAGGGCAAATATCAAGCCTGCTGCGCGGGCCCGGGCCTTGGCCTCCAGAAATGAAGCACGTAGGCGTTGAACTGTTAGTGTATAATCTGGAAAGATGGAGATTTTGTTATTGTCGAAAAAGATAGGGCCAATATCCCGGGCTGCCTGCAAGATGTGATCGCAGTCCCTGTAATTCAGAATTCTGGCCAGCAGTGGTCTAGGGTTAGCACCAGGAACAGGTTTCCGCATAGGCACTCGGTGGGCCCGTTCTACTGTGAAAAGCACAGAGAGGCCTGTGGGGGCGACTTTAGTTTTTAGCCAGTCCTCGATGAAAGTAGTGGGGTGCTGCCCCTCCGCCCCCTCCGGAAGCCCCACAATGCGAAGGTTGTTACGATGGGCCCTACCTTCCGCATCATCAGCTCGGGCCTGCAAGTTCTCAACCTGTTGCTGTAGCAACTGTATGTGTGCATCATGCTCCTTCACTTGTGGTTGTAGCGTTGAAATCGAGTGGTCAAAGTCTTTTACTTTATCCGCCAGATTTTTATGGTCACCTTTAAGTAAATTCAGTTCAGTAGATATAGTGTCTATTTGTTGCGCTAAAGCTGAGCATGATTTGCGGATTTCCTGAAGGATCATATCTAGCTTGTCAATGGGAGGAAGAGGTGCAGTGCCATCATCGGTCCGATGTAATTGCAACGAGGAGGTCTCAGAAGGCGGCGAGCCAGCCCGGCCCGAGTCCGCCGTCGTCTTCGTTTTAAGCCAACATGCTTTTCTGCCATGGTGATCGCAACAACTTCATCATGGCCTGAGGACCAAGGATGACTTTGTCTCCCCTTTCTTGTCGTCTTTGACCTATCCAGTTCCTGTCTTGAACAAAGCGAACGCCGCCTGGATGCTACGCCCAATGTGCCAAAGAAAATGCTGTGGGATGATCCCTTGAAGAGTGTATGGAATCTGTAGCTTTGGTAAAAAGCATGGTAGAGTGAGTGCTGCCCCTTGTGTTTGTAGAAAAAAAAAGGTGCCTTCATGCCTTCGTCTATCAAGATAAATACGGTATTGTCTGGTGTAAAAGGGCAATGTGCATAAGGAGTTATCTCATGTACCATCCTGGACAGTATTCAAAAGAACTAGGTGTCTTTCGTAATGAAATGAACCTGGGAGACTTCATTTATCAACGAAAGGCTAAATAATGGTGTCTAATCGGACCTCTCACTACAGTTGGACAAAGCCTCCTATGTAAATCATCAAATTACGTCATCATTGTATTCCATTCGATCATATCTTGCAGACCTGTCATGTCTCCCCCTTCAGTGTATATCCACATTGCCTCCTTGCGATAGAGGGGATTTCTTCTCCATGTCATCCTTTTGTTTACAAAGGCCATGCGCTGAACCCACTTCTGGGTCGCCAACCCCAGGTGTGTGCAGCCTTCAGCCATGTGCAATGGGTTTTTATTATTATTATACATTTTTGGTACTACTGCATTCATACTGCAGTACCTGATGGGGGCCTCGCTGGGTCCCATGGTAGTATCGCGGTACCCGCAAAAAAATCTACAATTTTTGTAAAAAAAAAAGTAAATCATTTGGGGGTTCCCAGGGGGCCCATCCACATGGGGCTGGGGAACAGGATGTGCTCACACTGCCCCTTTGTGTGCCTTTGTTCACTTTTTTCCATGACTTGAGGACTGAGTCGTGTAATGGCGGTCGCAACATTGTGTCCCGATGTTGCTTCCAGAACGCTTCGTACTGTGGTTCCTTCTCAGGAACAGTGGCACTAAATTGTAGGATGGCAGAAAAAGCTCAGTTGACCAATCTGAGTTGAACATTTATTTAATTTGGAAACGCAGGTGTACAATGGTATTTCCTGAAGTAACAGTCCACATATTTAGAAATTTTTCTGGTGGTTAACCACTTCATGACCACCATGAGCACATTTTTTAATTTTAATTTCTCGAAAACAACTGAATTGATTCATATGGATTCACAAAATGCACATTATCTGTATAAAATTCTAATCAAATTCGAAAAAATTCTGTTGAGCCTTTTTTTCTGTATTGGAGAGCAAACTTTTCAATGGGAATTAAAACAAAAAATCAAGCTTTTAGAACCCCTTACCTTTTTTGGCCCCCGATTGATGGATCAACGCAAAACTTTCCAAAAGGAGCCAAAGTGGATGAACTATTGTTTTTGGACAGTTTTATGCAGATTTGTCAAACAGCATCAAAGTTATTAAGAAAACAAAAAAATGCCTTTCCTATGGTAAGTCTGACCTAACTAGAACTATACTGGCAAACTAGCTAGTGATATATGGCTATAGCAGCTACTGCAGCTCAATGATGTCCATACCCTGCCTTTATATCTGTTTGCTGTCACATATGTGTTGCAGTGACCTCTGAGAGCCATCGGCCTGAAGCTCAAATGTGCATGTTCGCTGGAGCCCTCTGAAATCTTGGTCACTCTCCTGTGTATCTGTGGTTCTTTAATTTATTCATCCTTCTGGCCTTCCGTGCATTTCTGCTGCGCTCTGCAGCAGGCGCGAGTTGGCAAAATGCTGACTGGTACTCTTTCTGCCTCCGCAGGAGCAGTTTTCTGAATTATAGGGCTTAAGACATAGGTTGTGATTCTGTTAGGATGCAAGGTGCATAGTTTATCATTGTAGTTCTCAACCCAACTGTAACCTGTAGAATCCGTCAATAGTGTAAGCTATTGACCTCTGCATCTTCTGTCAAGCGTAGATATAAATAGCACAGCAGGGGCAGTGGCACCAGGGACCATTGGTTTGAGGGGCCTATTGCTCTCCAAGTACAGCTGTTTTTTTTTTACTGTCAAACTAGGGGGTGGGGCAGTGGTTAATTTGTAAAAAAAAAAAAAAAAGTGCCAGTGTTCTCGTCAGGAGGTAGCTTGCATCAGCACATTTCTCCTGTTAACGTTGCCTAAAATAGAACCAATTATTAACCCTGAAACCCTACAAGTGGGGAGAAGACGTTGCGTAATGGCCAGAGCTGCCGATCTCGGAGCTGGGGAACCAGGTTCGAGTCTCGGTGTCGGCTCAACATCCTGTGATTCTGGACAAATCACTTAATCTCCTGGTGCTTACCACAAATGAATGGGTTGAGTTTGCACTATAAGCGCAGGTGTTGATGATTAAGTGTCGGTGCTGAGCACCGGAAACCACCGGCTCAAATTAAGCAGTGAGGTGGGGCACATTTTCCTTGCTTGCATTCGGGTCACTAGCGACCTTGCTAGGCCACTCTCTTCGGCACCAGAAAATGACAGGAGTAGTACCAACCAGGTCAAGTCAAGTGATAGCACTTCTAAGGTTATCTTACACTTGGAGGTGATGCAACTTGAAACTACTTTTCCATTTTATTTTAGCAATAGCTTGGCATCTAAGAGCGGAGGAGTAGTTACAGAGAACATTTTTATTATAGCAGGTCCACCTTAAACACAAGGTGCAATGCACAGACCAATGTAGTGTGCGGGGTGTGAGTCGGGCCCGGATTGCAAAAACCAGGATGTTACTGGCACGCAAAATGTTTAATTCTTTTTGCAGTTTTATTTAACGCAAACTTGGCCCAAAGGCATTAGAGCGCTTTATAATGAGCGCCAGATCACATTACAAAAGGTGAGACTTTTTTTTCGGGCACAGGGAGAAGGAGTGATTTGCACAGAATCACAGGCTGTTGACCCGAATCCAGGACTCGAAACTGGTTCCCAAGTTCCCGAGTCTGCAGCTCTGTCAATTAGGCAGAGTTTCCAACCTTTCCTATGTCTAAACCATAGCATACCTTTTGCACCCAAATTTACAATATTTTCTTGTGCTTTCTAGTTGGTGCTAAGAATGGAGGTGTTATAAACTCTGAAGTTAACTTTAAAGCTGGTTTCTCGGCAACTTTGAGCCTGGATGGATGGCGGTGATCGATTTTTTTTTCTTTCTTCAAAACAACTAAAAAGAGGCACAGAAGTCTCTACGGCAGCCAGAACATCCACATAAAGAAAACGTTACAAAATACAGGTAGTCAACACAATATTCCCGAGAAATCTGTGAAGAGGAAAGAACATTTTTGTGTACAACTCCAGTGATGGTGTCATGTCCTCTTGCAGTTGTTTTACATGTTTATATTACACTAACATTATGTGCATCACGCTATGAACATTTAGAAATTGAGGTACTGGGATATAAAGTGTTTTCCAGGACTTGTATGAGTTTTAATGTAGTCCTGGAGCCAGGATTGGAAAGCGGGCTTCAGAACTCAGCAATTTAGATATAAGACAACGCCCCTGTACCTCAAAGTCCTTTTCTCCCACACTTCAATTTAAATTTACCAATTTAGATCAAAACCTCATCCAAAAATTAATTAAACATAATTAACTCAATCTTAGTCTGTTTTTAAATACTTTTTCTGCATTTATAGAGGTTTTTTAGGTCTCGCCTAAGCAGCGCTTGCGCTGTCTCTTCAAGGCTGTATTGAGGTATGGACTTGAAGCTCTGCCCACTCTCTGCCCATATTTTTCATTGGCTTGTGACATTGTCCTTTGTAAATGTTGGCTTCTGATTTGTTAATAAGATTATTAGTCCTTCCTTAGTACCTCCCTGTCTTCTGTTGTTACATCCCTTGAGGACTGGCCCTTTTACATGTGTCTTTACTCCGGAGCTTTCATTAGCAGTTCTGAGAACTATTTACCTAATCAATGTACACAGCATGCACTGGACGCCAGCTTCAGTAATGGCGGCTGCATCTTCGCATTTCTTTTAAACACGCTCCCTGCACGTAAATCTGCTTGGACACTTCCTCCTTTGTTCCCCCTACCTCCACCATCTATGGCCTTCGTGTGCCTTTGTTTTTTTTTTTTACCGGAGCTTTGCGCTATAAATTTTAAATACGCTCCATTCCCCTCCCCCCTGCGGCACGAACGAACGAACATTTCCCAACAGTACACCTTAGATCACCGGGGGGAAGAAAACATTTTCCAGTTGTTCCAAACTCAGGCCAACCAGTCTCCGAGAGCTTCCATGTTGACATGGTTGCGTACATGCATATCCTGTTTACATACTGCGTACGTGCATTAATTGTTTTTGTTGTTTTCAAGCACCCCATGTTGCGCTTATACATTAATGGAGGCCATGCCCCTTTCTTTAGACGAGCCGCGTCTAAAGAACGGTCCGCTGCTGTTATTAAATTGAAACTGCGGCATGGGGCGCTTTTGCAAAAAAAAGCATTTGTTTGTCAACTTGACAAACACATGCTTTTTTTGGTACAAGAGCCCCATGCCGCGCTTTCACTTTAATGGCGGCCGCGCCCCTTTCTTTAGACACGGCTTGTCTAAAGAAAGGTGCGCAGCCTCTATTAACGTGAAAGCGCGGCATGGGGTGCTTGTAAACAAAAATTATTTGCAATGAGATAGGTCTTCCATTTGCGAGAATTTAGGCTATTGTCATTTACAATGCCAACAGCTCAAACTCTCGTAAATGCGAGACCTATTGCTTTGCAAATGCTTGATTTTAAAGCAAGGTTTTCCTCTGAGACTTGGAAACATTTAAAATAAAAAAACAAGGTGAAATATAGTTAAGAAGAGTGATCTAGATCGAGTTCGAAAAGAGCTTCATCTGGGGTAGTAAGCGCTGTATAAATACAATTACAATAATCTGCAATAGCTAAAGATGCCTCATGTTGGTGACACAAAACCAGTGCTTGCTTCATCCCTGCTTTCATTCCTTGTCTTTCTCTCCATCCTTCTTTCCCTCTTTTGTGTTTCTCTCTCTCTTTGCTCTGGGTCAAAGTCTGATGAGGAAAAATGAGTTCCAGTCCCCAAAAATGAGTGCGAGTGGGGCCCACCTACAACCACCGGTTCAAATTAAGCACTGATACCAATTGGCAGTGTGCTGCCTTAAGGCATACACTGTTGTTCAGCCACCCTCACAAAGAATGTGGAAAAAGAATTGACAAGTCCCACCATCCTGGTCAAAGGACCTAGGCCAGGTGACAACTTTTATAAGGTGCTACCTTAGGTTAAAACGAGTTTAGAGCAGCAGAACACTGAAAGTTCTGCAGACGTGAGTGTCCTAATTTGGGGCGTGGGGGGTTGACATGCCGTAGCAGTCGAAAGAGATAGTAGGTGAGCAGCACAACAGGGAGACCGGGATAATATCATTTCATTACTGAAGCTGATAAGGCTAGTATTAAGAAGTAAACATAGTAGAAAGACTGGGAGATCACGTTGATAAGCATGTTTGTAAACAAAAGATAATCAAAGCAATGGGTTAGGCATGAATGTTGAAATTCACCAGACTGCCAGGAATAGCAGGAAGTGACATCACACACCTTTTGACATCACATTGTAGATCCCTTCTTGCATTCTCCGCCCTTCAGAAGTCTCCAGTTTGCTACTGAGGTGTTAGGCGATGGTTATGGGGTATAATAAACTATAGGAAGCAGGCAGGCCAGATTGCTCTCTGATCCTACCACTGTCTTCATGACCCCTTCAGAGAGAATAAAACTGGACTTTATTGGTCCCAGGAATCCTGAAACAGACATGTGGAGCTGTAATCCTGGAGCAGAAGAGACTAGGAGGCAAGGGAGGTAGTGAGAGGGGTGAGAACACCAAGGTGGTCACTTAGATATGCAGCCTCTCTACCAGAAATGCTGCACATAGGAACAAAGCAGTCCATTGGATCTCCTAGGACCGTAAATAATAATCCCTTGATTAGTAATCCGCTGTATGATATATGGACTTATAGCATCAGAGAACTATCCGGTATGTGATTTAAATGTTAGAATGGTATGGATGCAACCCCAGGCAGCCAACAACACTACAAGTCCACACTGATGGAAGACGGTGTACTTTGTAAATAACAATACCATAATGTAAAGTAGACAGCACAATGGATGCATAGGTCAGTGATGGAGGCAATACATGGGGCATGTCAGTGCATTGCACTTATAGGACCTGATTCACAAAGGCAACCTTACACTCTCCGCTCCCATCTTTGTATGTGCGAGTCTCCGCAGTCATAAAATTACTATTTGTAAGATTAAAATTGCAGTACATGAATACCAAAAAAATGGTAAAGTTACACAAAAGTGTAAGATTACCTTTGTGAATTGGGCCCATAAAACCTTTTTTTCTTCTTCCAATGTTTGAATTGTTACAATTTCCTGTAGATGGAGATTACGTGATTTGCCCAGAATCACTAAATCTTTGGTCCGCTTCCAAAGCCAGGAATAGAAAACACATTTTAAAAGTTCCAAGGTCAACAGCTCAGTCATCGATCCACATTCCCTCCTACCAGGAGAGCAGGTGTTGTGATACACGTGATAGTGTTGTGAAATTCCAGAATTAAAGCCAAATCTGCTTCTGGGATCCATGCTGGGCTGGCTACTTAGAGCTCCACTTCCTTCACCTTGCATTGATTGGATAAAACAATGAGGCTGTGGTGACTTGATGTGAAAGGTGAAAGCATCGTGTTTACGTTGCATCACTGATCCTCCGTCATATTCTGTGCAATCTGCATCCTCGACTTTTCATTGGAGAGAGACAGATGTAGGTGTGGAGAGATTAACTGTCTTCTTATCTGTCCGTACTCATATATTTGGACATACAGACAAACGGAGCAAGACCTAGACTGAGGAAAAGGCTGAAGGTCCTTACCTGGGGAGAAGGATGAAGGTCCTTACTTGGGGAGAAGGATGAAGGTCCTTACCTGGGGAGAAGGATGAAGGTCCTTACCTGGGAGAAGGATGAAGGTCCTTACCTGTGGAGAAGGATGAAGGTCCTTACCTGTGGAGAAGGATGAAGGTCCTTACCTGTGGAGAAGGATGAAGGTCCTTACCTGTGGAGAAGGATGAAGCCACTGATACAGGAAGAAGCATGAATTGATGGAAAAACTTAGAGTAGAATTAGTTCAAAGTGGCAGCGGAGCAGAGGCAGATAAGGGAACAATCCGTTAAATTGGTGGTTTGGAAGAGCAGCCAGACTGGGAATTTATGGATTTAGGAGCTCTCTCAGTAGAGTGACGAGCAGGAGACAGTGTCAGCCTGTTTCATTTCCTGGTAGGTTGTGGAAACAGGACAAGACTTTTAAGAACATCGGAAGAAAAGGAAACAATGAAATGACATGAGATTAAGATTAAGAGATTGATTGAGAGAACGTCTTTGAGGAAGGATGAAGAAATGGCGCGTCCAAGAGAAGTGAGAATGGTCAACAATGGTAGAAGGTGCAGAAGGGAGGAGAAGCAAGCAACTGGGCGGTGAAAGTACAAGAGCAGGAAGATGATTATCAAGAGCCACTGTAGGGCTAGCACTGTAAACAATAGACTCCTATAGAAACAAGCCTTTTCAATGCAATAGGACTCACATTTGCGAGCGTTTAAGCTTTTGGCATTGAAAATGACAATGCCTTTTATTTATGTGTTTTTAAAAGGAACACATATATAAAAGGCATTGTTGTTTTTAATGCCAAGAGCTCAAACTCTCGCAAATGCGAGACCACTATAATGGTGGCCACGCCCCCTTTTTTTTCCGCTGCTCGCATATTCAGGTTACCGTGAGTAGCGTCTAAACAAAGGGACGTGGCCACCATTATAGTGAAAGCGCGTATGGTGCTTTCACCTAAAGTTTATAATAAAAATAAATAAAGTATATTCAAAAACGTTGTAGCGCGGCCACTAAAGTGAAAGCAGTCCGCGATGGAAATTAAATAATTAAATAGGCGCGGCCGCTAAAGTTAATTGCGGACCACGCCTTATACTAAATATTTAAATAGGCGCGGCCGCTATAAAGAGGAACACGCTGGAATTTGAATATAAAATATATTACAATTTAAAAAAAAGCAGGCTGGTTCTCCAATGCAATGGGTGGAATAGGGGAAGAGCATTAAAGAAAATAGTGCTCACCACTTATAAAGCGTACCGTGTAACAACCGAAGTAAAAAGGCCAGTCCTCGTGGGAGGTTACAAGTGAAGACAAGGCTGTACTAAGGAGGGACTAACAAGCCCATGTACGAATCAGAAGCCAGAATTTACGAAGGGCAATGACATAAGCCAATGACAAATATGGGCGGAGAGTGGGCGGGGCTTCAATAGCATACTCCAGTACAGCATGCCTAGCAGAGCGATCAGCGCATGCGCGCTGCCCTTAGGCTTGACCTAAAAAACAGAAAAGGAGGATTAAACATTCAGATGAAGTAAAGTTTGGCAGGAAAGCAGGCGGGACGGAAGTGGGCAGGAGGTTGACTTTAGAAGCAATGTTGATGGTAAAATCCCAGGTGATAAGATAAGGTCGAGGTGGATGACAGAGGAGCAAAACCAATGGCACAGCTTAGTCACAAGAGAGATTTAAGAACAGATTTAATAATCCAAATAAGCTAGCTTGACTTCATTGAATTTAAACGTCCCATTTTATTTTGCACTTGAGGGTGGCCGTGCACATACATCCTAAAGAGCAGTCCTGAAGGTCTCCAAAGAGCACAGGGAATATCCTATCAGCAGTTGATGACGGCTAATCCTACAACATAGAGGGAGAACTACACCCCACGAACATGGCGTTTGTGTGGCCTCTCATTCTATGATTATTAATTCCTTAGCTGGAGTGTGGCATCCAGCCCTGGAATGTGGCATTCAGATCTGTAGCGTGAGGTCCAGCCTGTAGCGTGATTTCCAGTCCTCTGGCATGCCATCCAGCCATGAAGTGTTCTTGTCCAGCCCTGGACTGTTATCCTCCGGCCTTGGACCATTGTCTCGTCCAGCCCTAGACTGTTGTCCTCCGGCCTTAGACCATTGTCTCGTCCAGCCCTGGACTGTTGTCCTCTGGCCTTGGACCATTGTCTCGTCCAGCCCTGGACTGTTGTGCTCTGGCCTTAGACCATTGTCTCGTCCAGCACTGGACTGCTGTCCTTCGGCCTTGGACCATTGTCTCATCCAGCCCTGGACTGTTGTCCTCCGGCCGTGGACCATTGTCTTATCCAGCCCTGGACTGTTGTCCTCTGGCCTCGGACCATTGTCTCATCCTGCACAGGACTGTTGTCCTCCGGCCTTGGACCATTGTCTCGTCCAGCCCTGGACGGTTGTCCTCTGGCCTCGGACCATTGTCTCATCCTGCACAGGACTGTTGTCCTCCGGCCTTGGACCATTGTCTCGTCCAGCCCTGGACGGTTGTCCTCTGGCCTCGGACCATTGTCTCGTCCAGCCCTGGACTGTTGTCCTCCGGCCGTGGACCATTGTCTTATCCAGCCCTGGACTGTTGTCCTCCGGCCGTGGACCATTGTCTTATCCAGCCCTGGACTGTTGTCCTCTGGCCTCGGACCATTGTCTCATCCTGCACAGGACTGTTGTCCTCTGGCCTTGGACCATTGTCTCATCCTGAACAGGACTGTTGTTCTCCGGCCTTGGACCATTGTCTAATCCTGCACAGGACTGTTGTCCTCCGGCCTTAGACCATTGTCTCGTCCAGCCCTGGACTGTTGTCCTCTGGCCTTAGACCATTGTCTCGTCCAGCACTGGACTGTTGTCCTTTGGCTTTGGACCATTGTCTTGTCCAGCCCTGGACTGTTGTCCTCCGGCCTTGGACCATTGTCTCATCCTGCAGAGGACTGTTGTCCTCCGGCCTTGGACCATTGTCTTGTCCAGCACTGGACTGTTGTTCTCCGGCCTTGGACCATTGTCTCATCCTGCACAGGATTGTTGTCCTCCGGCCTTAGACCATTGTCTCGTCCAGCCCTGGACTGTTGTCTTCCGGCCTTAGACCATTGTCTCATCCTGCACAGGACTGTTGCCCTCTAGCCTTAGACCATTGTCTCGTCCAGCACTGGACTGTTGTTCTCAGGCCTTGGACCATTGTCTCATCCTGCACAGGACTGTTGTCCTCCGGCTTTAGACCATTGTCTCGTCCAGCCCTGGACTGTTGTCTTCCGGCCTTAGACCATTGTCTCGTCCTGCACAGGACTGTTGTCCTCTGGCCTTATTATTATTATTAGCTTTTGTAAAGCGCGTAGCTACCCGAAGGCGTCCCAGCGCTCGCGTCTAGACAGAGGTTTACGGCAGACTAAGCAACTGGTTGTTGGAAGAGCCAGGTCTTAAGAAGTTTCCGGAAGGGAAGCAGTTGGGATTCAGCTCGAAGGAAGGGGGGCATTGCATTCCACAGTCCGGCCACATTATAAACGAATGATCTTCCTCCGCTTCTTGCCCTATTTATTTTCGGGGTGACTGCCAAGTGGAGATGGGTGGAGCGGAGGCATTTTCGAGGGAAATAAGGGGTGATCAGAAGTCTATTAATAACTGGGCCACTACCCCAGAATGTCCTATGTGCTATGCACAGGGCCTTAAATTTGACTCTGTCGGAGACAGGTATCCAGTATAGCGTTCTCAGGGCTGGTTTGGCTGAATTGTTTTTCAGTACCCCCAGCAGTAATCTGGCCGCACAGTTCTGAGCCACTTGGAGTTTCCTTAATGTTGCAACGGGTGCTCCAAGGTATAGGGAGTTTCCATAGTCCAAGCGTGATAGGACCAAGGACTGTATCAGGATCCTCCTGGCACTTTTTGGCAGGAGGGGGAGAATCTTGCGCAGAAGTCTCATAGCGCCGAAACATGCTCCTGTTACTCTTACCGCTTGATCTTCGAATTTAAGGGAGCTGCCTAGCCAAACACCCAGGCTTTTTATCTTGGTCTTTGGGGAAGGGGCAGGTCCCAGGCAGTTCGGCCAGACCTGTTTGAGGTCCAGGCCGGAGGTGTTACCCAGAAGCATTAGTTCGGTCTTTCCCCCTTTTAGCTTAGGGCAGGAGTGTTCCATCCATGAAGCCACTTCTTCCAGGCAGGTTTCCAAGTCGGAGAAGTGGTTACGTGGGCCATTAAGGGAGATTACCAGTTGGGTGTCATCTGTGTAGGTGATAATTTTTATCCCAGAAGGCAAGATGATATCCGCCAGTGGCTGCATATACACATTGAATAATGTGGGACTCAGGGAGGATCCCTGGGGGACTCCACAACTGAGTCCCAGAACTTTAGAAGTAGCTTCCCCTGAGGAAAACCTGGAAGGTCCTATTCTCTGGGTAGGACTGGATCCACCCGAGACACCCGAGACACCTCTCCTCCTGAGTCTCTCCCCTAGTATATCAAAGTTCACCGTATCGAACACTGAACTTAAGTCTAGGAGGATGATGGCCACTGCTCCCCCTTGATCGAGGATCAATTTAGATTCCTCCACCACGGCCAGCAGTGCAGTTTCCATGCCGTGTAGAGGCCAGAAGCCTGTTTGTGTGGCGTGCAGGAGGTAATTAGTTTCCAAGAATTCTGAGATGGCTGAGTTAACATGCTTTTCTAGTGCTTTATTGATCACTGGAAGCAGAGATATAGGGCGATAGTTACCCAGATCATCCGGATCCAGGTTGTTTTTTTTTTAATAGAGCCTTCACCATGGCGTGCTTCCTAGGTGTCGGGACAGAGCCACTAGCCATGGATTGATTCATTATTTCAAGCATGTGGGGAAGAATCACTTTTCCTGCTTTGTATAGTACATGGGGTGGTGCTGGATCTAGAGGAGAGCCGGATTTTATCTGGTGAAAGATTTCTGAGAGCCTGGTTAGAGTGAGCGGGGGGAGTGCGTTGAGCACATTGTTGGTGCCGGGCCGGAGCGTGTCCCTTACAAGGATGTCACTGGGGCATGCTGGTCTAGGAAAGACCAAGTAGATTTTTTCAATTTTTTCTAGGAAAAAGTGGGCTAATTCATCACATCGCTCAGATGAGGCCACAGGATAAGTTTCTGATCTAGGGAGTTCTAGCAGGTCTTTCGCTATGCAGAAGATTTCTCTGGGGGTGTTGGCTACTAAATTAATCCGTTCCTCATAGTATGCTGCTTGTGCGTTTTTTATTTCGCTTTGATAGCGTTTTATGTCTTCTCTGTATTTCTGTTTGCTGTGACATTGTAGTCCTTCCTCCACATTCTTTCTAGTCTTTTACACTCCTGTTTATTTCTCGAAGTGTGGGGGAATACCAGGACGAGGACCTTGGACCATTGTCTCATCCTGCACAGGACTGTTGCCCTCCGGCCTTGGACCATCGTCTCATCCTGCACAGGACTGTTGTACTCCGACCTTGGACCATTGTTTCATCCAGCCGTGGACTGTTGTCCTCTGGCCTTGGACCATTGTCTCATCCAGCACTGGGCTGTTGTCCTCTGGCCTTGGACCATTGTCTCATCCTGCACAGGACTGTTGCCCTCCGGCCTTAGACCATCGTCTCATCCAGCCCTGGACTGTTGTCCTCCGGCCTTGGACCATTGTCTCGTCCAGCCCTGTACTGTTGTCCTCCGGCCTTGGAGCATGCCTTCCAGCACCTGTGCATAATAACCAGCTGTTGTGTATGACACCAAGAGTGATGTTCGCTGAAGTGTGATGTCCTGCTCTTGTATTCTCATCTTTCTACAATGGGAGTGACTTAAAAAATACATTTTTATCAAAAGGGAGGGAGTTTTATTTTGGAGATACTATAAATACAAAGCGGAAGAATCAGTGCAATACACAACATAGTTCTGCAGAGAGGTCATGCAAAAGTAAAGATCATTTCATGATCTGAGACTTAGAGGGTGATTTATTTCTTGGCGGATGGCCCACCGTTCCACCATGGGGATGGAGTAAATTACTCCATTCCCATGATGGAGCAGATGGTCATTTATAAAAGCATTGCCAGGAACCACCATCACGGTAATGCATATTACTGTGTGCTACAGGGCTGGATCAGAGGGACGCAGCTCTGTAGCACAGATTATGTTTTTTCTTTTTGTAAATAAAAAATACAATGCTCCCCCTGCCGTGGCAGTTTTCTCCCAAGGTGGATAGCATTATAATATTTGCTGTTCATTACGGCCAGGTTTAACCCGGCACTAAGAAACAGTAAAAAATGACTACATCTAAATTGGGCGGGCGGACATGTAGCCATTTCCAGTGGAGTACGGGCCGTCGGAGAGCTTGGCCAGGGTAGAGACAGAGAAGTCTGTGGCTAAACTGAATGTCAGACAGTCCGCCCTCATTTAAATCGGGCGGTGCACCCTCATATTGGTGATATTGTATACTCTGTTGCCATTGCAACGGAATATATATGCCGTGTGGGACTAAACAGTGGCATCCAGAAAAAGTTTACTATTATGGAAATAGTACTGCATGCATTTAACAGCCTTCCAGCCTAAGTGGGAGGTCTGGAATAAGTAAGTTATGGGGTGGATGTAGAGTTTGTGGATGTGGCACGTCTGCCTAAAAGCAGCGGATGTCCCGCCCCCCCTGTCGACAGTATATTGATGTCTAGGCACTATAAGTAGGGCAGGCAGGATTTCCACCAAACTCTAAATCAGGCCATGCGTCTAAAAGCCGGAATGAAAAGAGGGGGGAGTAGTGCTGGGTGACCACGGACAAAGCTGGAGCCTATGTAGGGTCTGTGATAAAGAGTAGGCAGGTGAGGGTAGGCTGGATAAACCAGCCAACTTTAACCATAAACAAACTATATGTTTCTTTATGCATTTTTTTGGGGGGGCTGAATTTTGTTATACAACAAACAATGCATGAATAAAAATAGCTGAAATTGGAGCGAGGAGCATTGATTTGCCTTTACTTTGTTTGGTTTATTAATTAAAAATAATTATATGAAAATTATCAAGAATAGTGTAATGATATAATCAGTGCATTGGGATTATGTGCTTCTGCAGCCACAGCATTTTCTGCAATGTTATGTATTTACCACACATGTCATATAATTAGGGCTCTCGGTTTTATGGTATTTATTTTTTTGTCATTTCCGGCTGTATTTATCCATATTTATTTTTTGTCAACTTTATCTGTATTTATCCATATTTATTATGGGTACTGTGAAAACAATAAAACTGAAACTGGTATATTTCCACATTTATTTACCCAATAAATATGCAGTCATGCTTGAATGCCTGCCAGGTTTCAGTGATATGAAGACCCGCAGAAGATAAATCAATGCACTTATATGAAAATATGCACATTTCAGTAACAGCCTTGTGCATATCTGCTGTTTAAGCTTCTTTCCGAAAATGTCTTTCATTTTTAACCCCCTTACCTATCAATCCACAAAGTTATTGGCCTGGCAGTCATGACAAAGTGTAGTCTAATTTCCGTTTTTATCCACATTTAAAAATAAATACAGACAAGAAAATAAATGGTTTTCCGTCTGTATTTATCTGTAAAAATGGAAAACAGGGAGCCTTAGATATAATGCACCAACTAGTGATCTTTCAGCTACTACTTGCTATAGGCAGGTGTTAAACTGGAACCGAGGTAAAAACTTTGGTCCAGAGCGTATTCATGTGTGGTAAAACTAAGAAATAGTGAAATAATACTGCTACCCAATGTGCTGCATTATGCTGCGTAATTTGCCTCTTCTTGCAGAATAACGAAGCCCACCCTGCTGCATAATTTGGTCGTACATTGCCACATAATTCCAGTGGCCCAGTTTGTGATTAGTGTACACTATGCTGCTAAGATGCAGGGGGTGGCTGTTCTCGAGGTTTGGCTGGACTGTTCATGTTGAAGAAGGACCAAAATGTGTATGGCTGGTATCTGTCTTGTTGAAATGTAAATGTTATGCACTCGTTTTGCTTACATATTGCACTATGTAAAGTTGGCATTCGCAGCACCATTTTAAGTTGAGCCATCATTTTGAGCCATGATCGAAACTAACTTCTGTCTCCCTCTGTCCGCCTCAGCAGAAAGCAGCTGCGATATTTTTTTTTTTTGTATTTCTCCAAGGTTGAGCTTCGCTGTACTAATGAATAGACTGTTTTGTCATCACATACCTTTCTCTCTAGATAGTCCTGCTCCCACCCTTAGAGCGGCAGGCACAGGCAGAGTAACCTTGACGCTGAGATAGCATGTACCCGGCCCCAGGATGGTAGCTTATCCTTCTGTATCTCCTTTGTTCACTAGCTACCAACTGGAAATTTCCAGTCTGGGCGTGTCTTTAGTGGTTCTGAGGATGTACATTGTGTGTTACTACGTTGGCAGAGGTCGGTCCCTCTGCAGCAATCTAAGGAGGCTGGTCAGACGCGACTTCACTCGAGTGTACCTCTAATAAATACCTTTGGTTTGTATTCTCTACTGTCTGACCGACTCTTCATTTGTATGGAAGGCTGAGAGGGGGTTGCGAGTGACCCGGGTGACCCTAATCGGGTCACTTCCTTTATTTGGCGCCCGAACAGGGACTCCATCGGGTGACCCATCTTTGCCTGCGGACGGGTGAGGAGGTCGGGGCCACGTTGGGTCGGACGGGCGGACCAGGGATCCCTGCACAAAAGAGTCTTGTACTCGCAGCTGCCCCATCTGTCTGACCGGGCGGTGCCTCGTCCAGTGATCATCCCGACTGGGGTCCTGAACGGCGAAACCCTTGGATCTGACCACTTGGTCTGAAGAGTCGGCAGTGGAGAATAAATTTGTTCGACCTGTGTGCACCAGGTGAGTTTGCTTTGGTTCTTTGTGAATATGGCGCCATTTTGATTTGTATTTGACGCGGTCTGAAGACCGTCTTTGGACAAGCGCTTGAATTTGTTTGAGTTCTTTATGAACATGGTACCATTTTGATTTGTACTTGATGAGGCCCGGGGACCGACTTTGGTAAAGATATTTGCAAATATCTGCTCTGCATAAATAGCAAATTTGTTTTCTTTTGAAAGATGCCATGCTTTAGTAAGGTGTTTTGTTTGGGCTGTTGTTGTTCTGCTGATGCTCGATTGGAAGAAAGTCAGCCAGCGCCTCCGGAAGGTACTCCAAATTTTGACATGTACGTCAAACATGGCATTGGCCCTATTATGTTTAGTACGTTATGGCACAAATATACGAGGGACCATGCCGAGTTGCAGTGGCCATTGACGGGCAGTTTTGATGAACAGAAAATTAATTTCCTGCAGGAAAAATTGTTTGCGAAAAGGAGTAGGCAGTCGATGTTTGATTCCCTCAGAACATGGCAAAAAGAGGCTAAACAGAGGCGAATGAAAGCAGAGAAAGGGTACGGGAGGGGGAGAATGCAGACATTGACTCAAAAAGCTGCAGCGCATGATAGAGAGAAAATAGACAAGCATTTTCAATGCAATAGGTCTCGCTTTTGCGAGCGTTTAAGCGATTGGCATTGTAAATGGCAATGCTTTTTATTTATGTGTTTTGAACCCAACACATATATAAAAGGCATTGTTATTTTTAATGCCAATAGCTCAAACTCTCGCAAATGCGAGAGCACTTTAATGTGGGCCACGCCTTTTTCTTTAGACGCTGCTCACCGTATTCAGGTTACAGTGAGCAGAGTCTAAACAAAGGGGCACGGACAATATTAAAGTGAAAGCACATATGGTGCGCTTTCACACAAAGCAAAAATAAAATAATTTAGAAACGTTCCATGCAGCCGCTGAAGTAAAAGCGGCCCGCGCTATTAATTAATAAAATAAATAAGCGCGTCCGCTAACGTGAAAGCGGCTGCCTGTAAAATAAATAATTAAATAAGCTTGGCCGCTAAACTGAAAGCGGACCACGCCGTAAATAAAATAATTGAATATCGCGGCCGCTAGTTAAAGCGGACTGCATAATAATTTAAATAAATAGAGTAGTCAAAGCCTGGGGAGTGCTGCGATGTTGTGGGTGAAATATGGTAAGAGCATTAAAGAAAATAGTGCTTACCAACTTATATTGCAGACCATGTAACAACACCAGTAAAAGGTCCAGTCGTTATGGGAGGTAACAAATGCAGACAAGGCGGTCCCAAGGAGGGACTAACAAGCCTACTAACGACTCGGAAGCCAGCGTTTACGAAGGACAATGACACAAGCCAATTAAAAATATGGCCGGAGAGTGGGCGGGGCTTCAAAGCCACACTCCACTACTGCATGCCTCGCAGCAGCGCATGCGCTGCCCAGGCTCGATCTAAAAAAGGGGGTTGCTGTTCTAAAAAGTTTGGGAACCACTGTTCTTGACCATTCTTGAGAGGAAGTACAAAGTCCAGAGGAGACTCTACTGATGGGATTTGTTGCTCCGTTCTATCTATTTAGTGGCGGCACTTCCCTGTGGATTCTGCAACAGATTTAATACTTCTTTCACAAACTGGTAGATTTCTGTTTCCACCCAACTCAAAATCAGGCCCTTGTTTATAAGAGGGGAGGGAGCAGAGAAGTAAAGGTTTTACTTTGGGGAGGAGGAACTAATTGTATTGTATTGCAATTGCATTTATATCGCGGTTACTATCCCTGGCGAGGCGCTGGAGTAGCACGCTACTCTGTAACCCCCAGTTAGTGGTTAACCCAGTGGTTATCAGTTATTGTTGTAAATTTGTTGGTTGTTGAGTTAGTCTTGTGCTCAGAAGAAACTGTCGGAAACATTTCCTCCAGTTTGTAGATGTGGGTCAAGTTAATAGGACCTTGGTTTGAGCATTAGGGCAGGTTCATGCAAATGGGAAAAATAAGTAAATAGGGTGGAGGGGGTCAGACATTGTGAGATAACAAAAAGAGGTTACACAGAAGGAGAAAAGGACGTGCTCTAGAGCGCCTAGAAGTGAAGTGGTCTCCTGTCCTTCTGGTGATGATGTGTGATTCTCCTGTAAGTAGTTAATTTTTCCAGGGATCCTGCAGCATGGATACAGGGAAAGCCCCCATGTCTGTCCCCTCTCACCTCCCCGCAGACTTGGGAATCTACATAGCAGAGACTTTCAGTGCAAGGGGAGCACAGGGGATTACACGAATCAGACAGCGTAGGCCTGCACTACGTTGGTGGGGCATCCCATCAGATGAAAGCCCCCACCTCCAGGAGTCACTCCAACTCTCCCATGGCAGCAGTGCTTAATTTGTAAGAAGAAAAAAAAAATAGAAGTGTCAGGGTCTTTGTCATGAGGGCCACCACTGTGACTTGCACCACCCATTCCCCTGCCTGTGCTGGCAATCACAACTACTGACATGATACTTCTACAAGGGTGATAATTTGGACTATTTCAGGCCCCCAAAGCTATAAGAATGGCTTGGGCAGCTTGTATTAGTATTTTTGAATGTATAAATAATTATTAAACAACTGTTGTGCTCATTTCAAAATTAAAGAGACAGCGCCACTATGTGGTGGACTGTCATAAGTACCATTGCCGACAATTCAGTGCCGGTGCCGAGTACCGGAAACCACTGGCTCAAATTAAGCACTGCATGGCAGACCGCCCCAGAGTAGGAAGATGTTTGCAGTAGGGAAAGGTGCTGTTGAGGGGTACTTTTGAGGGCCAGCGACTTACATTCACTGCAAATGGTTGAGATTCCAAGGCTTTGTACGCCTCAAAAACTCCCAAATTGAGAGAGTTTGTAGCCCTGCATTAGGCTTTATTTCTGCACCTTAACAGGATGGTGCATGGCCATTATCTGTCCTACATAGCATTCTGGGTTGGCTGTGGGTGTGAGGGCCTTAAAGGCAAAATAAAACACTGCAAAACATAACAACATGCAATAAATTGAGATAAACACAGTGACTCAACTGCAGGCGCTCTAACAACCTAGCTTGTGTTTGTCCTGTAGCGCTTCAGTCTGCACTTTTGCTGTAAATAACAGGTGCTTCTTTTACCCAATGTAAATCAATTTAACGACCTCTAAAGGATGAATAGCTGAGTTGGCCTTGCCAGGTTTCGAACTTGTGATCTATAGATCAGAGTAGATGCCAGAAGCCAACATTAACTCACTGAGCATCTGGTCTGCTTATGACTCAAAGATGACTTAGTGCCTCATTCTGAGTTTCGGGAAAGCGCTACAGGTGGTGTTTCCTTTGTCATAGGACTGGGGTGGTGGAGGTAATACTTAGTGCTTCATTTACAAAACAATAAGTGTGGGAACCCAACGTTTTGCTCTTGGGCCTCAGGCTGGCGCTATCGAAGACCTGGGGTGGCAAATACAAAGGCTGAGTAGTCTTGATTCCACCTCAGGCCTCTTTCATCCACCACAGACACTGCCTGCCCCTTTATCCCACTCTGGCAGGTTCCTGCTTTCTCCCTTTGTTGCTGTTTTCCATTCATTTCCCCCTTCTTTCCCCCTTGTGTGCTTTTCTCTCTCTTGCTCAGGGGTTAAATAGAATAAGGAAAAACCAGTGCCGGTCCCTAAAACTAAGTGGTGGGCCCCACCTGCAGCCACCAGCTCAAATTAAGCACTGCCGACTGATTCTTCTCCGGATGTAGCTCTTCCACCAGAAATCGGGGCCGTTACTACCTAACTCTAGATCGGAAACAAGAGCCTCCGTCACCTGGGGAAGACAGTAAACTAGCGCCTCGAGTCTGCTGGTGACGCTTTGGCAGAGCCTGGGAAAAGTTGGGAGCGCCCATCAAAGAGAATGGGGGTGTGTGTGAAAACGCACCCAACACCTGCACCCTGGAACAATCGCGCCTCGGCAACCAATGAAGTGCTAATCCGCTCAGGTTTCACTGCCCCGATCTCTGTGACGGTAAATTACAGGTTAGGACGCGGTATTGGCCTCTCAATGGCTCTCGGTAGGCAGTTGTAACCCGAGGCCGGCCTGGAGGGGGTGGGGACTCGGTTTCAATGGCTGCCAGGGGGCGGGCCGCCTCCCCCTCCCCCTGAAAGGGCTGAAATAGGATTAACACCCTCTTGGTGCTCAGAGAGGCGTGTACTAACTAACGACCAGGGAAACATATGGGCCAGAGCTAAGTGCACCCACTGGGGCGGGGGGCACCTCTGGGACCAGGCTGCAGCCCCCCCGCCGTAGCATCTTCCCAAGTCACCAAGCCCTGCTGCAGCAGATGCCTTGGCCGCCTGACCTGATGCCCTCTCTGGCTCGAGTCCTGCTGGAGCTTTTTTGTGCTCCTTGAGTTTTGCAAAGTTTGCGCCCTTCTCCTTGACTCCAAAGTTTGTTCAATTCTCAATGATTTTGCAGGAGGCAGAATGTCGCTACTAGCTAAATTAAACTTTGCGGGACCACTACACACGTGGTCTCATTACTAGCGCCTTGTAGTATACTCAGGCATAGGCACTGCTGGAGGGAAGAAGCGCTATGTCAGGATGAAGGTATTTTTTTCTGGCGTTTTTCACGCCGAATTCCAGATTTTTCCACTTGAAATGAGCAATAACGTGAGAACCTGATCTGGCGAACGGTTTTACCTCACAGTATTCCCATTTCGGCGCTGTTTTATCTCTGCAAACTCCTCCAAGCATTATCTGAAGTCAGTTAGGCAGAATCTCTGCCGCAAGCGCATATTGCGCAAAACTTGTGATATCGAATGATGCGCAAACAGCATGTGTACCCAATTTGAAACTTCCTGCGGTACTCCTGAAGGGATCGTAAATGTTTAATCCCGGCTACCCACATGTCCACATTCTGTTATTCTAAGCAAACTGCTTTACCTCCTTCGGTCCTTTTATCTGCACAAGGTGCAATATAAGCGGTAACTGGTAAAGTAACAAGCATTTGCAATGCAATAGGACTCGCATTTACGCGAGACCTATTGCATTGCAAATGAGAGTGCGGGCGAGCGGGAGGCGAGAGGACATGAACAATGGGAGGGGGTGCGGGGTAGAAGGAAAATAGTGCTCACAATCTAAATAACACATACCATGCAACACTGGAAGTAAAGGGGCCAGTAGCCTTGGAAGGATACAAATGATGATATAGCCGTCATAAGAAGGGACTAACAAGCCCTTAAACCAATCGGAAGGCAGCATTAAGAAACGACAAAGACACAAGCCAATGAAAAAGATGGTCGGGGGAGTGGGCGTGGCTTCTCTCCCGTACTCAACTACCCCAGATCAACCCCAGAGCAGCGCTTGCGCGCTGGCTCAGGGCTCGACCTAAAAAAGGAATAGAGTGTGCTGATAGGAAGTTCCGATTACAATGTGAAAAGTCTTATGTTGCCCGAGAAGAAAATGACGCATTTGTGGAGGAATTGTTAGATACCCGACCTCCACCTCCGTATGCCCCACAGAGAATATACCCTGCCATGCCCCAGCCCCAGTCATCCTTTCCTTCTGTCTCTGCTGCTTCTGCTTCTTCTGCTATCGATCGCGCTGTTTCGGCCACTGCGCCTCCTTCCCTTTCATTGATTTCGCCTTCTACGGCTACGATGACTGCCAGTCTCCCTGCAACGCCTATTGTTTCGGCATCTCTCTCGCCAGCCCTTACACCTACGACGCAGCAGGCAGCGACGTTGGTGCCTGGTACTTCTGCTGTTACTTCTCCCCTGTTGCTCCATCCCCCTGCATTACTGAGCAGCGGAACGCCCGTGCGTGGACTAGGGGACGGAGACTGGGCGACAGCTAGGGAGCGACTAGGATGGATACCAATACGATCTGATGTGGGAGATGAAGAGAAAAGGGTGGTAGCCAATCAGGCCACCCAGTGGGCTCGTAACCCCATTTACAGTGTGGAGGATGTGTGGAGTGTAATGAAAGATTATGATCCGTTTGTGCAGCAGCATGCCCTTAAGCACATGTCGGCTACTTTGATTGGACTGTGAGAACAGTGTTTCAATGAAGTAGAACCCCAGATTATTTATGATATTAGGGACCATGTATATGCTGCAGATATGGCACCTGGTGAGGTTTTCGGTAATGTCGCGAAGCTGGTCGCTTATCGGAGTAGGTTGCTTGAAAAGAGTCCAAAGACAGTATCCCAGTTTCCAATGAGGGAAGTCCACCCCATATATCACCCTGAACTACCGGAGCTGCGGGATCAGCAGAATACTGTTATTAGACCGAGGGTAGAAGCCCGTTTCCAAGAACAATGGGTTTACACTCCATGGAAAAGGAGTGAGGTTTTGTCCCTTAAGACTCAGCTGCCCAACCCTAGGAAAAACCCTACTGCATATTATAAGGAATTGACTGAGGCTGCTTCCTCGACAGTAATGACACTTGCGGATATTGAAACGTTCTTTGGTTTGCTGGTGCCCGTTGATATTTGGAGACAGGTGCACACACAGGATCATGTTGTGGAATTGGGTGGTACCTGGGATCAGATTAAAGCATGGGACCAGGAGAGGAAGCCTGGTGAGAAGCCTAAGGCCGAGATACTTGCTTTGCAAGGTCCCATTATCACGTATATGTATTCTCTTATTCCACTGAGAATTGTAGATTGGGGCAAGTTAGTGCCATGTCGTCAGAAGAAAGATGAGTGTGTCTGATTTTTTTACTCGGTTTGAAGGCGTGTTTTGGGATTTTAGTGGCCAGGATTTTTCGGTGGAGGGGGGTGTCTGACTGTTCGTTAATAGATTTGTTACGAACCTGCTTCCTGAGATCTCGACTCGGTTGCAGGCCTCGGAGAGCACTTGGACCACCTCCTCCCCTTCTGTAATTCTGAGTATGGCACAGTATTATGAGCACAGGGAAAATGAGGAGAAGGAAAAGGTGGAGAAAAAACATAAAGAATTGAAGACGAAGGTGTTGTTGCAACAGGCTTCTCGAGGGAATGGTAGAGGACGTGGTGGTACGGCCCCACAGCTTACCCATACAGGCGGGAATACTATGTCTGTGGGGCCGAACCAGTGTGCGTACTGTAAGGAGGAGGGACACTGGTGCAGCGAGTGTCCTGTGCTTTTGCAGAATGTGGTGGTCACGGGTCACGGAGACGGTGGCCGGGACAGAGTTCAATCAATTGGGACTTCACAGGGTCACACTGACCAGAACTACTTTGACATTACTAAGGGCAAACAATACTACCATGATGATTATGACATAGACGAGGTGACAGGAATGTCTCACAGCTAGGACAGCCAGGGACAGAGTGAGGGACCAGTTCAGATACCTGTAGATCAGCGCGGTCCTTACGTTACTGCAGATTTGCATGGCTCAGCTATGGAATTTTTGGTGGATACAGGTGCAATGAATAGCTCTATTTCTCGTTCACTGGTCCCCGGGGCAGCTCTGTCTGGCCATAATAAGGTTTCGGTAGGATTTTCTGGTGTACCGGTTGTGAGCCCCATTTCCAAGCCTCTTACATTGACAATAGGTCCTTTTACTGTGGATTCGCCATTTTTGTTGACGTCTAATTGCGTAGAAAATGTAATGGGTTGCACGCGACCATTTATTGTTCCCCGGAAGGTGTTTATATGACATTGGGTCCGAATGTGGTCAGTACTAAACAGTGTCTGTCCAAAGATGCACCCCTCCCTGCTGAATTTAAGGACGTTGTGGGCAACGGGTGACACGGACGCAGGAATTAAAGATAATGCTATCTTGCCTCATATTCCTCAGTACAAAATACCGCAAGCAGGGGAATGAGCCTTGTTGCAAATTATACAGGACTTGATTGCGTCAGGAGTTGTTGAAGAGACGACTGCTAATGTGTGTAATAGCCCTATTCTTCAGAGGGCACCTTCTGGTTCCTCTGATGATCATCCTGATGTTTATCGTTTTGTGATTGACTTGCGCGAAATTAATAAAATTGTGGTTCCTCAGTTCCCGTTCGTCCCTGACATTACTGCTCTTTTGACGATGATTCCTTCCTCTGCTAAATTCTTTTCTGTCATTGATCTGAAATATGCATTCTTTAGTATTCCGATCCAGACAGCAGGCATATGTTCGGTTTTACACTCGCTGGCAGAAGTTTTAGGTTCTGTCGAGCTCCTCAGGGCTATACTGAGAGCCCTGGTATATATAGTCAGGGCGCTTCCTTCAGGTAATGTATTGCTCCAATATGTAGATGACCTTCTCATCGCTTCTGACACTGAAAAGGGTTGCAAAGACAGTATGGTTAAATTGTTGTTGCATTTGGCACACCACGGACATAAAGTGTCCCTTTCCAAATTTCAATATTGTCGACAGGAGGTCCCCTACTTAGGTCACCTACTGTCGAAGGAGGGTCGAAGATTGACCCTGAGCGCATCAGTACCATTGTTAAAATGCCTATCCCTAAAACTCAGAGGGATGTGCGTGCTTTTATTGGCATTACTTCTTATTGTCACCAATGGATTCCTAACTATTCGTTACTAACAAAGCCCCTGCTGGCCTTAACCACTAAAGATGTGCATGAACCCTTGCCTTGGATGCCTGAATGTCAGCAGTCTTTTGAGCAATTAAAAGTTGCGCTTTGCTCTGTGCCTGTGCTTGGTACGCCTGACTATGCCAAGTCGTTCGTGCTGTACGTACACGAGACAGCTGGCTGTGCGCTCTCTGTCTTAACACAGACCTTTGGAGGTAAGCAACGGCCGTGAGCTTATTTTTCTGCTCTTCTTGACCCTGTCGCAAGAGCCCTCCCGAGCTGTCCAAGAGCGGCCGCGGCTGTGGCCTTCTCTATAAGGCAATCGGCTGGGCTCATACTTGATACTGACCTCACAGTCATGGTACCCCATGCTGTGGATACCCTTTTGAATAAGACCAAGACGCAGCACCTCACCAGTGCACGTCTGACCGGTTATGAGCTAACTCTCTTTGCACCACATGTCACGATTAAAAGATGTGCCACTCTGAACCCAGCCACGTTACTACACCTCCCTTCTGAGAGTGAGGAAATTGACATACATGATTGTATTTTTCGGACTGAGGAAGAGACGAAGGGACGGGTAGACTTGACTGATGTTCCCTTATCTGACCCCCAAGGGGAACTATATGTTGATGGCTCTTGTTTAAAATTGCCAGATGGCACCACCACTGCAGCATATGCAATCACAACAATGTACATGGTAGTTGAGACGTCGCGAGTTCCCTATCAGTCGGCCCAAGCTGCAGAGCTCGTTGCCCTTATTCGAGCCAGTGAGTTGAGTGAGGGACTGGCTGTCAATATCTACACCGACAGTCAGTATGCCTTCGGAGTAGCCCATAATTTTGGACGGCTCTGGGCAGAGAGAGGGTTTATCACTTCCCATGGGATGAAAATACAGCACGGTCCTCTTATACATAGGCTTTTGTCAGCTTTGACACGCCCCAAAAAATTAGCGATAGTAAAGTGCAGCGCCCACAAGACAATTACTGACAATGTGGGTAAGGGGAACGCCTTTGCAGACCAGACAGCTAAGGAGACAGCCCGAACGAAGATGAAAAAGATGTTTGTAGCAGGTCCCGCTAGGTGGGTGCCCGAGGTCACTATGTTTGAGGATATGCTGGAAAGCGTCAAGGAGATACAGAGTGAGGCTACGATTGAGGAATTAGCAGTCTGGCTGGAAAGCACAGCACGTTTGGATGAGGAGGGGTGTTGGACTGTGTTACATTTTCTTCTCTTCAATGATCTCTCTCTCTCTCTCTCTCTCTCTCTCTCTCTCTCTCTCTTTTCTCTATTTCTACCACTCTTTCACTATGTGCCTGTCCACTATGGCATGTGCTATGTTTACCCTTAAATGACATTCTAGATTCTGTAGGACTGTGTTATCCTGATGATTTTGTTTGGCTGCCAGTTGCATCTGGAGCTGGATCTGTATGGACTTGTTTGCCGTGCTGAAATAAACCTACTTTAGATTTACCCTTTGGATATGAATATCTTTTTAATATTGGCGACGAGCGGAAGAAGAATCACTCTTGTCATCATCAGACAGCGCGGGTACAGAGTGTTTTCTTGGACCTATGGATTGAATTTCAAATTGCCTTTTTTGGAAATATCTTCAGGTATTTTTTTATTCACTTTATTCACCTATGTCTATTCATAGCAACCACTCAGGTTCCTGTTCCCAATTACTGTTATTAACAATTTTTAAATATGACATGATTGCACCGGCGACTGTTTAATTTATGCTTTAAGTGATCTGATTGCACCTGCGGGAGTTGGGAGTGTTTACAGCGATTGGAACATCGATTTTGCTCTTGCTACAAAAATTTTCATTGCGGTTGAGTGTTTATCTGCCGAATTCAGCGGAAACCACAGGCATACCTTTGCTTCGTTGCTGACGGCATTTTTCAATTGCGGTGGCACCTTCTGAACCTCGCCTCGCTCTGTCGAGCGTCAAGAGAACAAGCTTCGCCTCAGCACTCACGCAACACGCACTGCGTGTCAGCGTCAGGAGCGCATTACGTCTGTGGTGGCCATTTTGAATTGCCATGGTAACCGAAAACAATTCCCTGATGATGAAACGGATCGCAAAATAGCATTTTTCAGCGCTGTATCAAGTAACGGAGTAGGTGTATTGCGTACCTATATTACTTATACATTACTTCATGTTGGAGCAAAACAGTCTATTTCAAGTGAGTTGTGCATAAATATATTTAACTATTACGCGTTAAAGTACAACATTACATTGGTGAGTTGAGCATAAATACCCTCACCAATTACTTAGTAAGGCATCATTTTAGACACTGTTTATTTTCAGTTTATTCACATCTCCTATTATTTATCCAAGCTTATTTATTCTGTACTTTTTCATCATTCTACTGTCAGTCAAAGTTTAAACTGCAGCCACAACATGCAGTTTGACCCACCAGCGAAATGTCTTCAATTAAAAGGGGATCCACCTATGCCGTGGTCAAGGTGGAAAGAAGAATTTATTACATACATGAAAGCTATAGATGGGGAACGCATGGGAGCCGAAAGAAAAAAAGATATTTTCTTGCACTGTTTAGGCTCTGAGGGACAAGTCATTTTCAGAACTTTACCCCAAATTGTTGCACCTAATGATGATGGAGGAGATAACATCGATGTATATACAGAGGCTTTGATGAGGATGGAGAAAAGGTTTAAACCAGCCATGAGCATTGCGTTGAATACATTCAAGTTCTACACTAGAGCACAAAAAGTGGAGGAATCTTTTGATGACTTTTTGACTGCTTTAAGAGCATTATCGCTACACTGTAACTTTGGTGCGATTACGGATGAAATGATAAGGGACCAAATAATAGTACATGTTAAAAATAAGAAAATACAAGAGAAGTTATGGGTTATGGGTGATCCCAATTTAACTGAAGCTTTTACAGAAGCTAAAGCATTAGAACAATCCGAGAAGTGGATGGAAGTTGTCAAACAAAATTCTAGCAAAACCTCCACGGAAGAAGAGATATGTGTTGTTAAATCTAAAAATGAGGTTAAGAATGAACATCATCAATTATTACCTCAGTCAAACACAAAATGTAATTATAACAGATTCAATGCATCTCATATTCGTAAGAGAAATGATAATGTTCCTAATCATAATATGTGTTATAGATGTGGAAATAGATCTCACTTGGCTTCTTTTCCAGGGGTGCCCAACCATTAATAGAGAATGCAAAAATTGTGGCAGAGTTGGACATTTTAGTAGTGTATGCAGGGACAATAGGCGTTATTCCACACAAACATGTGGTGCAGTATCCTATGTGGCTAATAGCAACAATACCAGTGAAGTTAGTGAGATTTCTGAATTGAACAAGGGTTTTGTTGTGTCTATTATTGATGGTGTACCAAATAATCAAATGAAATCCCCAAAGTGTGATGTTCAAATTTTAGGAAAGAATTTAATGCTCATGGTGGATTCTGGTTCACCGTGGACGATCATCACACACCAATACTACGAAGAGAAATTAAGCAATGTTATTGGATATGATAATTTATTACCCTCTGATATAATTGCAGAGAGTTTTGATGGAACAAAAATTGATATTGATGGTTTCTTCCAGGTGGAGTTACATTTCAAGAGTAGGTGTGCACATGTGAAGTTATATATAACACAAAAAGGAGTGAACGTGTTAGGCTGGCGAGATCAGTGGAAACTGGGCTTGACACTAAATCCCCGGTCTACTGAACCAGTGTCTTTGTGTGAAGAACATTTTATGAGCAAAATTGCAGTGGTGAATACTGACAACTACAACTTGAGTAACAGAGAAACCAAACTAATTAACACGTTTGACAGTTTTTTGTAACAAGTTAGGTAAGTTAAAAAAAAATTCACACAAAATTGTGTTGAAAGAGAACGTCATCCCAGTAAAACAAAAAATCAGAGGTGTACCAATCAACATTAGGGAAGAATTGAAGGAAATGTTAAAGGAATTATCCGATGAGGGAATAATTGAAGCCATTGAATCCTCTGAATGGGTATCTCCCATTGTTCTTGTTCGTAAGCCTGACCAAAAACTTAGAGTCTGTGTGGACTTGAGGGCACTCAATTCAAACATTGTAATTGATTGTCACCCTCTGCCGAATATTAATGAGGTAATTTGCATGTTAGAGGGTGCTCAAATATTTTCCACGCTAGATTTGCGTTCGGCCTATCACCAAATAGAATTGATGGAGGAATCTAAAAATATACAGCGTTTATTACACCATTTGGGTTGTACCAATATACTAGAATGCCTTTTGGCCTGGCGTCAGCTGCGTCAGTGTTTCAGAGGGTCATGTTCTATATCTTTAGAGATGTGGATGACTATGTGAAATGTTTCCAAGACGATATTTTGATATTTTCAAAAAATGAATCAGAACATGTATTACACTTAAATGAGGTTTGCAAAAGGTTAGAGAGTCATGGACTCACACTCAAGGCACACAAATGTAAATTATTTAAACGATCTGTTGAGTATCTAGGACATACATTGTCTGGAGATGGCGTAATCCCTAAAAAATCTAACATTGATGCCATCGTTAAAGCTCCATCACCAATTAACAAGGATCAGCTCCTATCCTTCGCAGGTATGTGCGAATATTATAGTAAATTTGTGGAAGGGTTTGCGACTAAAATGGAACCATTAAGAAAATTGTTGAGACAGAATGTAAGATATGAATGGGAGGAAGAACAACAAAGAGCTTTTGAGTGCATTAAAAGAGATATTGTAAATGCTCCCACATTGAAACCTTTCCGCATGAAAAAAGAATGTATTATCACGGTAGATGCGAGCTTATATGGACTTGGAGGGGTTCTTTCACAAAGAGAAGGTAAAGAGGAGAATGGAATGGGCTTTTGCATCTCGCACATTAAACGAGTGTGAACGTAAATACGCTGTAATTGAAAAAGAACTTCTTGCATGTGTGTGGGCTGTTGAGCATTACAAACTGTATGTGTGGGGCAGTAAGTTCACACTTAGAACAGATCACAAGCCATTAGTGAACATTTTATCCACTGGTGGGGGTTGGAACTCCACTGCCAGAATTGCTAGACTAACATCTAAATTGCAAGAATATAATTTCAAAACAGAGTACGTGCCAGGAAAGAAAAATGTTACAGCTGATTTTCTTTCTCGGTTACCTTGTGACCTTGGTGTGGAGAACACCATTAAAGAATCTGATTTTATTGTTACCATTAATGATGTTGTTCCAATACAATTCCGAGGAATAACTGAAGACTGTTGGCAGAATTGCAAGCAACTTGATGACAGATGGTGTGATTTAAAGAAATGTATTATAGGAGGTTGGCCAAAGAAAAATTTGGTAAGGCCGGACTTGGTACCTTTTTTCAATGTTTCAGGAGAGCTGGAATCAGAAGGAAATTTAATATTTAAGTCTGGTAAGTGTATTCCTCCTAAAGGTATGCAGGACATTATTCTCAATATAGCTCATAAAACCCATCCAGGTATTTCATCTATGAAACGGTTAGTCAGAAGTTTTTTTGGTGGCCAGGCATGGATAAGTTTATTGATCGTGTGGTTAGAGAATGCAAAGAATGTGTTTCTAGTGAGAAAATGTTAAAGGTGCATGTACCTCCATTGAAAGTTGTCAGGGGGCCTGAAGAACCATGGCAAAAAGTTGCCTTTGATATTTCAGGTCCGTTCAATTGTTTACCTGAGAGTTCGTGTTTTGCTTTGGTCATTATCGATTACCATTCGAAGTGGCCAGAAGTAAAATTTGTTTCAAAGGCTACCACGAGTGCCGTTATTTGTTTTTTAAGGAAGTATTTGCTCGTGAAGGGTGTCCTTCCATGTTAGTTTCAGATAATGGGGTACAACTTACATCTATAGAAATGGAGAAGTTTCTCAAAGATTGTGGCATAAAGCATAAACTTACATCTCTGTATGAACCACACGAAAATGGACAGGTGGAACGCTTTAACAGGGTTCTCAAAACTTTTGTTACAGATTCCTTGAAGTTTGGGGGTAGTTGGTTGAGTGCGTTAAGAGAACGTTTGTGGGTTTATCGCATTACACCCCATTCCACGACGGAGGTCAGTCCTTTTAAACTTCTTAAAGGTAGAGATCCTGCGTCTAGCATGTGTCCATGGTGGTTCTGGGACAAATGTCAAACTAAGGGGCATATTATCAAGGGCTTTATCGCCGCTTTAGCGGCACTTTTTGCCGCTAAAGCGGCGATAATTTTATCGCCCTATCAGCAAGCTGTCGCTAACAGGCGTTAGCGACAGCTTTCAGGCGTTAGCGGCCGGGATTTACATCGCCTTGCATGTCAGCGATAATTATCGCTAATGACATGCAAGGAAGGCGTTCCCTACTAAAAGCGACTGAAAACAGTCGCTAACACCACTACCCCCTATTAGCAAGGCAGGCGAAGCGATAAAATAATTCGCGCTAAGCGCGATTATCGCTAGATTTTATCACCTGCTAGTGAGGATGACTTACCTGTTTAAAGTATAGGAGGTGGATTCTAATGCTGAATCCACCTTAGCGTTAATGCGAGAATATCGCTGGTTTCCCAGCGATATTCTCGCATTTTGTCGCTATCGCTGGAAATTTTATCGCTATGGAGATAAACCTTACTAATAGGGTGTTATCTCAGCGATAAGTTCCAGCGATAGGCGGCGTTAAAAAAAAACGCGCTAGGCGCGGTTAGCGATAAATATCGCACTTCCTTGATTATATGCCCCTAAGTTTACTAAAAAGGAGTGTGTACATGATACTGCAAAAAGAGTTGAAATGAAACAGTTTAAAACTGCAAAATGGTATAATGACAAATGGAATACTAAGGCTCACACATTTCAAGTGGGTGATTGGGTTAGAATTCTTAAACCAGGTTTAATGAATAAAGGTTCCAACAAATTTGGAAAAGCTATCCGGATTAAGAAAGTTTTTAGCAATAGTATTATTACACAAGATGGTAAAGTGTGGAATGTCAAAAGAATAGCCAAATGTCCGTATAAGTGCACTCCTCAGATAGACACTTATAATAAAACATGTTATTCTAATTATAATTAGGGCTCCCGGTTTTATGGTATTTATTTTTTTGCCATTTCCGTCTGTATTTATCCATATTTATTTTTTGGGCATTCTTTCTGTATTTACCACATTTATTTTTGCCACAAGCAAAAGACGACGCTACAGCTAGTATTTTTCCACATTTATTTAAATTGACAATGCACACATGCGCTCGGTTGTTATTGGTCAACACTATACATTCATCTGAAAACTTTGCCATTTGCAGAACGTCCCAAATATGCTTAAAAGTGCTATCACAAGCCATTTGTCTCAGAGCCTTGCAGTTTCTGTCATCTGCAGAGTGCCACATCCTCTCCCCCACTGAACACCATACTGCCCCACTGAGAGAAACTCACACTGCCTTCAGCTGCAACCCAATTGTGCTCCGCTATAAACACCTGGAAGCAATTCAATTAAAATTATGCACTAGACTACAGTAATATGTTGCCTGAAAAAAAGTAACAACATACTGGAAAAAAGCAAACACTCATAGGGAATACAACTTAAAGCTTTTACACTCATTATTCAGAAATCAATGAGCGTTTTTGCTTGAAAAGCTAACAACATGAAACGAAAATTAGCGCTTCACTGGCAAACTCTGTAAGGTGGCGCTAATGTGTTTGAGTGTAAATAAAACCAATCTGGCCACTTTGCGACTACTCTGTCTTGCTTTATTTAGTTATGTATTTATTGTTTGTATTTTAAAACCTTTTTTCTCTCCTCCTGAGGCTGCATTTTGGAGTAGAAAAATGTCTGACAAAGACATCTGCAGCAAAAGTGTTTCTTCTTTTTTTGGATCCATTTCACAGAGGAACAAATGACGGAAAGGAATGCAAAGAACAATCACGGTTTTCTACAAGTGAGGAGGAGCGCAACAGAAAGAGAGAGAAGAAGAGGAAGAAAGAGTGGGGGCAGCAGAAGTGGAAACTGTCCTTGACCTTGTCCGGGGGAAAAAGGAAGAGACCGCCGCTGTGTAATTGAGCACTTTGAAGTGGCTTTGAATCATATCCGTGAGTGACCCGCTAATGCTAGACACAAAACGCTAGAGTAGGTACCTTAACCGATTGAACTATCTCTCTGAGATGCGTTATTGCTGGTGTTAGCTGTGGACGGCCCTGTAATAGACGAGTGAGGCTACTGTTCGTACCCACAGTGGGGAGGGCACAGACCGAGGCACAGGCAGGTGTTATGTTAATACTTTTACTCAGACACACTCACTGACGGCCCATGGCCTGTGGCGAGCTGCTGCCCTCCTCCTCCTCAGTTATGCAACCTCCAATGGCACAGTAGGGACCGTCCCCTGCTTGTCTCTGGCACCAGCGACCTTTCCACCCTAACCTGTTGGGCTACTGCTACCTGCACAACAAACGCGCTCTTCAGATAACAGAGGCTGCAAGTGCCCCTCAGTGCCAGACCGTGTTTAATTTAATAGGCTTTGCCGCCCCACGGGGTGCTGGCATTCGATTCCTGCTTTTGCCGCCCCCAAAACTGCATACGCCACTGACTTCAGCCCCCACCCCTTCCCCGAGGGCACCTACTTTTGTTTTGAAATGGCTGCATATGCTGCAATTAGGCAGGTCTGGGGTCAGACCGTCAGCCTCTTGGCCACTCTGGGCGGCTTCTTTCTATTCCTGGAGGAGTGAAAGAACAACAAAGCCTCGTTACCAAGTAAATGGTCTTTCAAAGACCTGTGAAGTACTCGGTGCGGCTGTGTGTGCCCGGGAAGGCTGACACCTCTTAACCCTCTAAGGAGGGGAAGACACCAGATGGTTGGGGTGTGATTCTATTGATGCCAATGAAGACCTCACTCGAGGGGCGGAGCGGAGCCCCCGGAAATGGCTGGGGCATCAATAAAAGCGTTTTATGTTACTGTAGGCAGGTCTGCTGGTGCACGGCAGCGCGGCAAAATGTACTAGTATTTTCCCGTTTTTATATATAAATACAGATAAAGGAAAACTTGTTTTCCGTCTGTATTTATATGTAAAAATCTGTTTAAACGGAAAACCGGGAGCCCTAATTATAATACAGAAGATGAACAAAACAATGAAACTGTTGCTTCCAGAGTTAAACTCTCTGACCGCGTCAGACAATTACCACAAAAATTTAATGATTTTGTATAAGTTACACATTTTACTTGTTTAAGCTTTTTATTAATAAAGGGGGATGTGTTACATTTTCTTCTCTTCAATGATCTCTCTCTCTCTCTCTCTCTTTTCTCTATTTCTACCACTCTTTCACTATGTGCCTGTCCACTATGGCATGCGCTATGTTTACCCTTAAATGACATTCTAGATTCTGTAGGACTGTGTTATCCTGATGATTCTGTTTGGCTGCCAGTTGCATCTGGAGCTGGATCTGTATGGACTTGTTTGCCGTGCTGAAATAAACCTACTTTAGATTTACCCTTTGGATTTGAATATCATTTTAATAGACTGATAAGTCAGGGAAGCAGAGATGGATGCTGCCAGATGCATATGTTCTTCCTGTAGTTACCATGACACCCGGGCCAGCTCATATCAGTGCTAAGGGTATTTGTAAGTTGTTAGACCCTGTATGGCAAAATGATAACATTCCAAAGACTGCCGCCCATTTGGTCAAATATTGTATGGTGTGTATGATGCACAATCCATGAAAAGGTACCCCTGCGCCACCTGGTAACTTTGCACCTCCCACTTTCCCTTTTGAGGTCCTTCGGATAGATTACAAAGAAATGGATTGAGTCAACAATTTGAACTATGTGTTGGTGGTTGTGCATTTAGTAAATGGATTGAGGTCTATCCCACGAAAGAAATTACAGCCATAGCGACTGCAAAAGTACTCGTGAAGGAGTTCTTTCCTCGCTTCAGCTTGCCCCGTTTGATTTGGAGTGACAATGGAAGCCACTTCAATGCTAGAGTGATTCAGTGGTGTGTGAGGGACTACATATCAGACAAAAATTTCATGCTGCAAATCACCCCCAGTCAGCAGGTTTGGTTGAGAAGTACAATGGCACTCTCAAACTGAAATTGGCAAAGATTCAGGAGAGCACAGGGTTGCAGTGGCCAGATGCTTTACCATTAGCCCTTTTGTCCACAAGAACTACAGCGCATTCTAGGACAGGACTGTCACCCTACAAGGTCGTGTTTGGGCGCCTGGCAAATGTTTGGGGCGTCCCGCGTCCTCGTAGGTTTTCCGAAATTGAATATCCTCTGTTAGTGGACTATCTGTATGAGTTAACAAAAAGTCTGCCTTCTATTCACCAACAGATCCAAGACTCCCTACCGGCAGTACCCGAGGGGCCAGGACATGACATTCGGCCTAGAGATTATATATTAATCCGGAACTTTCAGAGAAAGAAGAACTTGGAGACGAGGTGGAAGGGACCAGTCAAGGTGCTCCTTGCCACCCACACTGCAGTCAAGGTCACCGGCCGAAAGAACTGGATTCATAGTCAACACTGCCGCAAAGTGCCTCTACCCTTACCCTATGATCAGTGGGTCCGAGATGGAATAGGGGACTCGGAGTGGGAGCAAGTCCCACGGTTCGTCCCCGTTTCGGATGCCCAACTTACGTGGACCCAAACAGAGGCAGAGAATGAGGAGGTGCTAAATGAGGCAGTGCCCCTGGAGATTAAGGCAATTCCAGAGCCCCTCTCTACTGGCCCCTCTGTGTCTGAGCCCCTTTTTACTGACCATTCTGTGCCTGAAGTAGCTAGGTACAATTTGCGCCCCCGACGGAGGAACAGTGCACCAAAGGAAAAGTCAGATTAGCAGGGACGGACTGCACAAGTTAGGGAGAGGCGAGATTGGTGCATTGTTCGGACATTGTACAGGGTAAGCTGAGTGTGCTCCCCAGGAGGGAAGTACATTACCCTGCCACGTGGGATACGGATCCGAGCTAGGACTGAGCAGCTCCACCGCCGGTGCTCAAGAGCGCCAACGTTGATGAACAATAGGAGTCTACCAGTGAGGCTCAGACGGACACTGGGAACATTTGCCCCCTTTTGTCATCAGTTCCATTGCATTCTTTTTCCCTTGTTTACAATGTATCCGTTTGGTCGGCCCATTACTGAGGAAGAACAGCCCTTTGCACCTCCGCGTCCAGCGCGGGGTTGGTCCACGAAGAGTAAAATAGTTTTTGCATCAATAGTTGTTATTGCACTAATAATTGTATTAGGGATATCCTACTTCCTGGATGAGAAGTATCCTGTACACTCCTTGGTTGGGACAACACCTGTTCCCCCTGAACACATGTTTGTTACTTTGGCCCCTCACAAAGGAGAACATCGAAAAGCTTACGTAGACAATGTATTTTTACAAATGTTGCATCAGGCCCATGATATGTCCAATGCTACTAATTGCTGGATCTGTGGATTGCTCCCCTCAGTTACACATAAGAGTGATATTTTATTATCGATGCCATTATTCTATCTCAGAAGTTGTGAATGGTGGTTTGAACTGTTTACTGTGGTACATTATCACTTTCAATTCTCTGCTATAAATATGACATCTGCTGACTCACGCACTGTGGTAGAATATATATGTTTCCTTCAAGTGTTTACTCACACAGGGTTAGGAGACCAAGGGACCCCTGGTACATTGTCTCCAACAGCTTGTATGAATGTATATGAGAGGGTAAAGAATGAAACATGGCTTCGAAATGAAATGTGAGATTTCCAAGGGTTCAATGCCACTGAATATTTCCGATCTTTCCAAACCCGCAATATTACTAAGGACAAAGCGATGCCAGTGTCAGTAGTCAACACAACAGCTGGTTTCTGTGTTCAGGGAATTGGGAAGGTGAAAGTGGGAGAGAGTAATTGCAATTACACATATATGCTGAGTACGATAAGTAGCCCACCTTTGCTCCCACCATATAATGTCTATTTTGTTTGTGGATCCCAAGCTTATGTTTGGCTTCCTAGGATGTGGTCAGGTATATGTTACCTCTCTTTTCTTCTTCCCTCAGTGTATATAGCACCGTCCAATTACAATAAGAACCATTGATTGCAGCGTAGGAGTGCATACCTGCCCCGAGTTAGAAGGGTTATTAACACAGAAGATATAGATCAGACCGATACCACTTTGCAACAGTTCACAGATGCAATGAAGGGTATTGTACCCTTTTGGGGCCCTGTGTCCAATAGTCTTAATATTCGTTGACTCACAAGAGTTGTAGAAGGGGTTATTAATACATCAGCAGGAATACTGGCGAATATCACAGCTGAGCTCCAGGCTACATGGCTTGTTGCCTTACAAAACCGGATGGTGTTAGACGTCATCCTTGCTGATCGGGGTGGGGCCTGTCGCATTATTTGCAGTAGCTGTTGTGTATACATCCCAGACCAAACCCCTAATGTGTATGCTGCCATCAGGAGTTGCATAGACTCTCCTCTGACATTCATCAGGAAAATGGTACTTGGACCCTATCTGGGTGGTTTTGGGGTCTGTTTACGTCTTGGGGTTGGAAGATCCTTGCTTTCCTGGCTGTAGTCGCTGGCATTTCCCTCACCTGTTGCATCTGTATACAATGTCTCCCGGCCTGTTTCTCTTATTGTGCTACACTTCTGACTCCAAAGCAGAAGACGCCTGTCCATGATACACATGCTGTGATTATGACTCAGAAAGAAATAGATAGTTTTTTGCAGATAGATGAGGGTATATTTGAGGACTCTTCTTCCCTTGATGCTGAATACATGGATTGCTCTGAATTCTGAAGATCAATTGTTGTGTGTGCTATGCTATAACTCATATTCCCTCAACTTCAAATGATTAGCTCATGCTAAAAGGAGGGTCTGTTGAAATGTAAATGTTATGCACTTGTTTTGCTTACATATTGCACTATGTAAAGTTAGCATTCGCGGTACTATTTTAAGTTGAGCCGCCATTTTGAGCCATGATCGAAACTAACTTCTGTCTCACTCTGCAGCTGCGATATTTTTTTTTTTTGTATTTCCCCATGGTTGAGCTTTGCTGCACTAATGAATAGACTGTCTTGTCATTACATACCTTTCTCTCTAGATAGGCCTGCTCCCACCCTTAGAGCGGCGGGCACAGGCAGAGTAACCTTGACGCTGAGATAGCATGTACCCGGCCCCGGGATGGTAGCTCATCCTTCTGTATCTCCTTTGTTCACTAGCTACCAACTGGAAATTTCCAGTCTGGGCGTGTCTTTAGTGGTTCTGAGGATGTACATTGTGTGTTACTACGTTGGCAGAGGTCAGTCCCTCTGCAGCAATCTAAGGAGGCTGGTCAGACGCGACTTCACTCGAGTGTACCTCTAATAAATACCTTTGGTTTGTATTCCCTACTGTCTGACCGACTCTTCATTTGTATGGAAGGCTGAGAGGTGGTCGCGAGTGACCAGGGTGACCCTAATCGGGTCACTTCCTTCAGTCTGACATGGCACAGTGAGACAAAAGCAATGGCCTGGAATCCGGCCAAAGCCACTGTCCATAGCTGAGACCTTTGAAGCATTCCATCCAGCATCTTTGTGTTTTCCTCAGTATACTTTAGAACATGGTGCAATAGAGGGAGCTTTCCCTTCAGAGAAAAGCAACGGTGGAAAAGAGAGGGGTGGAAGGATTCACAGCGCTTACTTGTCTCAATGCCAGTAATTGTGCTCCAGCACCAGTATTAAAGGGAATAAACTTAAGGGATGCCAGTAGAAATGCCAGTATTTTCGTAAGTGCAATATCCCTCACCAAATATGGGTGTCAGTCAGTGCTTAATTTGTAAAAAAATAAAATAAATAAGTGCCAGGGTTCACATCAGGAGGCCTCCTCAGCTTGCACTACCCTTTGCCACGGACAACACTGCCGGTGACAGTACAAACACACCTATGAACATCACACTACGTCAAGTGTGGCACTTAAGACTGACTATTCCAGGCCCCCAAAGCATAAGAATGGCTTGGGTGGCCAGTATTAGTCATATAATGTATTTTGAATTAATAAGCAACTGTCTGCTCATCTCTAAAAAGCACAAACAGTGCCACCATGTGGCAGACTGTCACAAGACCTGGTGGTGACAAATAAGTGCCGGTGCTGAGCACTGGAAACCACCGGCTCAAATTAAGCACTGGTCAGTAAAGGACAGTGTTAACTACATTCAAGTCAGTGAAAAGAACTAATGTTTGTGTCGGTACCCTGGGGAGCAGTTCTGTAACTTGATGGCAATATCTATGTATCCTGAAGTAAGAACGTGCCAATGACCAGGTACTGTTTAATTTGTAAATAAAAAAGAGCCAAGACCCAAGGTAGGAGGCCATTGCAGGCGGACCACCGGCTCGAACTGCCATTGCAGCCACATGGCAGTATACTATAAATGCTGGACACTAAGCGTCACACTCCTATAAATGTGACAGTTTGGACCATTCCAGGCCACCAAAAGCAGTAAGAATGGCCTGGACGTGCTAGAATTATTTTCTTAATATGCATTTAAATGTTAAACTGATGTACTTCATACGAACATAAGTGATCAGTAAAAAAAATGTTTAAAAACTAAGTGTCAGTGTTAACAATTAAGTACTGGTACTGAACACCGGCACAAATTAAGCAGTGCACCACCAAGTGAAAGGTTGGCTGTAATTGTGCCATGGGGTGAAGGGATAGCCGTATTTTTGCAACGAGGTGAAAAAATGCTAATAATTCCGTGCCATGAAAGGAAACTTGGCCAATAAATACTTAAGTGACATGAGGCTAATGAGTGCCAATAGGTGTGCGCCATGAGATGGAAGGATGGCAGTCATTATGCAGTGGAAAAAGGGTGCCAAGGGATTTGAGGCATAAAGTGAAAAATGGACAGTAATACTGGGGCCTGGGAGGAATAAAGCAAAAAATTATAATATCTGTGAATAGAGTTGTAATGCAATCATTTTATACAAAGGTGATAAAATGACTCTTGCCTATGGCGCCCGGCGTACCCAGAGGAAAAGCCATATGATAAGGAGATGAAGAAATGTCAGTAATTAATATTATTCCTAAAGGAGCCATACTCTACCGTTGGAGAGAGCAGTACACGTATAATTAATAGTCATTGGGGTTATTACGACTTTAAAAATATTCTGTTCACGTCATTGCTGTGTCTTCTGCTGTTGGATGCGAGCGGGCTGTGCTTTTCTACTTCCAATGCCTATCGACTGACGTCATCTCGACACTGGCCTCCATTTGCTATTTTTGTTGTTGTGAGACTGTGTTATCTGTATCCAGGTTCGTCCGAAAAAGACGCTTTTGTTTTTAACCCAAAGCCCCAAGTTTGAACACATTTTTAAAAAATAGGTTGTATAGGCATAGGAAATGCTGATGCTCAGCCCAACTTCCAGAAAATGTAAACACCGGCATGCCTCGGCACAAATTAAGCGCAGCCCACACCTTGCACTGCACTATGTGAATGCCCCTTTTCACCGTAGGGAAGTGGGGGATTGGATGTTTGCTTTCTGGGCGGGGGGGGAGATAATAGCATCATTACGGACTGCTTTACTGATGTCCTGACTACGGGTGCCGGTTTGGGAGTCCAGGCACAAGGGCGTAGAAGTAGTTCCAGCATTGCCAGCGGTATTCCCTGTGATGCTCGGACAGGAACAGTACATAGTATTTGGCAGAGGAGTATGGTACTTTGCAGAAACTAGTGCCTTATGGCGAGGGAGCACCTTTGGTAGATACCCCATTGCGCGTTGCATGCAGTACTTTGCTAAAGCTCAGTGGGAACACTGTCCTGCCCCCCCATCCTTGCTTCTGTCCTTCGTCCTTCATGAGGGCTGTATTGCTTTTTATGTGGCATCCATTTTTATCTCAGTGTGAATTCTTTGTAGGCTCCTCAGCCCCTTCAAATAGTGCACTCCAAGTACAACAACCTCTACCCCTATGTTTACTTTGACATGGCCATTACTGAGACGAATCGTTACTTCGGTGTGGTTCCAGTTCCAAATTTATCTAAAACTGGATTTGGGGGAAAAAAAAGATCTTTTCAATTGAATTAAGGGTCAGGTAAGGTTGAAGCAATGGTCACTAGCAGTAAGGATGGTTTAGGTGCTGACCTATAACTTCTTCGACCATGAACGAATGGACACTAAAAATAGTGGTGCCCAAGATATTGTCATACACCCCATTCGATCATGAAGTAAAGTTCACTAAGAGTAGTGGTGGTAATGGTAGTGACATAGATACTTCTCCTTCAACCATGATGTAGTGGTTGGTGTATTAACACACATCCTCTTCAACCACAAAGTCAAATTCATCTAAGCAATGGTGATCGACAACTTTACCAACACCCCCTTGGACCAAGAAGTAAAGTTCACTAAGAGTCGTGGTGGTAATGGTATTGACAAAGATACTTCTCATTCAACCATGGGGTGGTGGTGGGTGTACTAACACTCATCCTCTTCAACCACATCGTCAAGTTCACCCAAGTAGTTATGGTAGACATCATTGCCTACACCCCCTTTGGCCATAAAGTAAAGTTCACTAAGAGTAGTGGTGGTAATGTTAGTGACATAGATACTTCTTCAACCATGAGGTGGTGGTTGGTGTATTAACACTCATCCTCTTCAACCACATCGTCAAGTTCACCCAAGTGGTGATGACTGGAGCTTTATCAACACCCCCTTCGACCATGAAGTAAAGTTCACACAAAGTAGTGGTGGTTGGGGTATGGACACACATCCCCTTCGACCACAAAGTAATAGTCTCTTAAATTAGTGGTGGTTAAGATGTTGGTAAACAACCCACTCGACAACATAGTTATGTTCCCTCAAAGTAGTGGTGGTTGATCAAGTCGAAGGGAATGTATCTCAATACATCAACCAACCCATTGTATGGCATGAGCGTAAGGGATTGACAGACGCCTGTTTAAAAGATCACGCTCTGCTTCTAATATCGCCTCCCTCTTACAAACAATAATATAGTTGATTCCCTGAAACCAAGCCTTTGTCCTTTAAACATCCCCAGTATTTGCAGTGGCGGCCGGCACCGATCGTGCAGGGGTGGGGGTTGAGGGGGTGTAAGAGAAAAAGAAAGGTGGAGGCTGGGTGGGGGATGAGGGGTGTAAAAAAAAAAGAAAAGAAAAGAAAAAATCTTTCCTGATTGCTGTGTCTCTCCTCAGTCGTCCCTCTGTCGTCTCTCCGGCAGAACAGGAAGCAGGAAGCACCAGGCTTCCCATAGCCAATCACAGCGTTGTGATTGGTCTGAGCACCGTGGTTCGGCGCTCAGACGGACAGTGGGAGCCTGGGCATGTTCTCACCCCAGGCTGTAATGCAGCCTGCGTGGAGAACATGCAAAGTGAGCATGAATGTTTGGCCGGCCCAAGACGGCTGGCCAAACATTCATGCACATTTGGAGTGGGCAAACCACTCCTCCCCCTGCTCTTGTGTGAGCAGCCTGGCCCCGCCCGCAAAGTTGCAGCAGCAGGAAAACAGAAAATGATAATTACATCCATTTTTATCATTTTATGTTTCCTTTATTTCACTGCTGCAAAGCAGTGGGGCGTGCTCCTCCGCCTTAGCGGAGGAGCCGCCGATGAGTATTTGTCTAATAGATATGCTTTCCCACTGACTACTGGAGTCCTGCAATGCAGTCTCTCGGCGTGTGCTGACTAGCGTGTTATCCTAGATTGCACGGTGATAGGGTTGCAACATCCGCTTACCGGGTCGTTGGTCTGCTGCCAAGGGGGGGCAATAACCAACGGGGACAAGACGAAGGTCATGTCACCGGGGCTGATGGAAGCACCTTCTACCTAGTGTTGGAAAGTCGAGAAGCTGATCACCGCGTCAGAATATACGCTTTTGACATCAGGTTGGCAAAGACTGTCGGATGGGGATAATGAGTCAAAAGTCCGACCAGACATTACAGTGGCAAAAGGAAGCCTCAAGATATGATTGAAAGATTTAGAGGTAACTTTTGGAAGTCTTATGAAAGCCTGTGTGGCCCTGGTTATCTCCATGTTTACAGATGAGACAGCTTTGAGATACCCAGGTCTAGAGAAGGTACATGGACATCCGTAGTCAGCGAGCGTTTGCTGTGGTCCTCGATGCCCCCGCGGATGCGCACATTGAAACAAGCCTGAGATACAAACACACCGTGGAACAACGTGCGGTCCATACCTCCTGGAAGATGAGTGAGGGGCGGGACACTTTTGGATAGAGTCAGCTTGACGCATCCCATGCTTCTCAGGCGTGTTGGCTGAGAATCACTCCAAAATATTCAATCTCACTCATGGGATCTGAGCCCAGAAAGACTTCATGCTCTTTGTGCCCACGCAAGCTGGCATAGGTTCCACGTCATGGTCAACACAAAACCACAGAAGGTGCCTGTGTCTTTAAGAGGTCTCAAGTGCCTTGAAATAGACCAGGCTGAGCCTGCAGGCTTGTATCTGGGTCCATTTCCTTCTGGATAGTGGGGTTAAGGGAGGGGGGACATCATCATTTTCAGGCTAGAAATAACACTCGTGTAGCCTCATCAGCTGGTGGAGTGTGGATTGTATATGGGCCTGAGCTGCAAACACCGAGGGAGCCATTAGGCGACATTGCGCAAGTCATCTGAACTGTGTAAGATCGAATTATCTTCGAGGCAGGAGATGGGGCAGCGGTTTGTCTGCTGGGAATGGCCTTTTTCGAAGCAGTAAAGATGATCGTAGCATCGATGTATAACAGCTCCACGGGGCGGAAGGGGCTTGCAAAACTAGCATTTCACCTGCACATTTTTTGTAAAGGAAACAGTCTGAAATTTCGCGAAGTTGCAGAGTGTGTTTTCACAATTACTTCATCTGTGGATGAAAATTCCTATAAAAACCTGTTTTCGAGAGATTATTTTGCCTCAAAACCCACTTTTCAAATGACTTTTCGCCTGCTAGATTTGTCATATTTTCCAAGCCAGTGAAGTTAAAAAAATATATTTCATTTTGTTGGTAAAAATCAACTTTACAATTTGTTTTCACAGTCCTCTAATATTAGAGCCATGTAAGGGAAACAGTTTTTAAGGGCAGTTTTTAAGGAACAACATAAGGAGAGTGTAGATATTAATTTTAATAGAGACAACATGGTGTGTTATTGGGTAAATAACTTAAACTTGGGTGGCTGTTTGAGGACACAGAAAACCTGCAAGTCCTGGTGCCATATTTTTGTAAAATTGCCAACAGTAGAAGTTGGATACTGAAAGCGAATGGCAAAAATATTTGGAAATGCCTGATAAAGATCCAGGGTAAAATCTGTTTTAGCAATTCAGGAAAGAAAGCATTTCACCCCCCTCAGGTTTGCCCTATTTTGCTACATTTGTGGAATGCAATCTAGGACAGCCCTCTCCTACAGACTGGAAGCGTGAATCAACAAGCCTCCCTTGCGCGGGCCTGCGCGGGCCTGCTAGGCCAGGTAATCAATTGCCGAGATGTCCTACTTGCCTGTATTCTATACTATTCTATCAGAAGTGGCACTCGAGGGAGACGCCCCCCCCTTTCCCTCCCCCCACTAGATGGAGAATGTGTTCCAGATGTTGTGTTATGATTGGCTAAACCCAGGGCAGCCAGAGATATTCCAACCTGCGGATATGTCTTCTACTCAGACCTGTCCCCCAGGGAGAGTGCATCCCAGACTTCTGTTGATAAATCTATCTGCAGAACTACACTTGAATGCACTATTATTATCAGCAAATACATTATGCTATGTTTGCTTAATGTATGTGTAATCTGCATTCAGTTGCTACGAACCCACCCCTGATAACTTACGTCTCTAGTTTTAGCCGATTAGCAGATCTGTTAAGGCCCAGCATTGGTCAACTGATGAAAAGCATTGCTTTATTTATGTAAAGTACGTCAAAATCTGTAATTACCTGTATAAAAACAGTCCTCAATTTTCTTATTACATACTATCTGTGGCATTAGTACAGGCCTGTAGAAAAGCACCATTCCTTCTCTACTGTAGTACGTTATTACAGATGAGCTCTGACATCACTTCACTGTAGTAGTTATACGCCCTTGCACAAGTTATGTCTCCATATTTAGTTTGTAATGTGTAATTTTTAGTGAATCTATATTTTGTAGATGTGTAACCATCGCTCTGCATAACTCTAGTAGTTATACGTCTTGTCACCTCTACCATGTTACCTGTAATGTCTAATCTAATGTACTTCGCTCTATTGTAAAGCACTCTGACACCTCTGGGTAAAGTATACGCTATATGAAAACGCATAAATAAATAGGCAATGCCTGCCACAAGAGCCTGGTTACGGTGTAAAAGGCAGTCACTGAGTGGAATGTCAACTGTTACCTAAAGGGGTCGTTCATTAAAGAGAAAATAACAGCTCTCCTTACCCAGTGCTGCATCTGTAACAATCACCGACAAATGCATCCTAAAATGTTTGTTCGATGAGTCACCTGGGGTTTTGAAATGTATTGTGACATCACTCACTGCATGGTCCCCTTAACAAACATATAGAATTATAGATGGATAACTGGGGATATCAAGGATGTTGTTCACAGGCCTACCGCACGGGGATCCCATTTCTGTTTTCACAGCCGAACAACTATGAGCATGGTCAGGGGAGGGATTAGACATGGCGGGAGATCTTTATCATCAAAACTCCCTTATCACTTTTGAGGACTTGGTGGAAAACACTGGTCTCCCCCTGGACAATTCCTCCAATATGAAGCTTTAACACGGACATTTAGGGAACGGTGGGGAAGAGGAAGAGAGGAACCCAAAACGCTCCCAGTGTTACATTTCCATACTAACCTTGGGATCCGCTGATCACTTAGTGAAATGGCTGTACTGCTCCCTGACAGAAGCAACCCGTTAACTCTCTAACACGTTTGTGCGAGCACGGGGAACTGGCATTGGAGAGGGAGTTCTCAGACCCAGAGTGGAGTAGAACCCTGGCTTACCCCAAAACGGTCTCTCGCAACACAAGATTTAAATACACACAATTTAACTACTTACATATGACATATATGAGTCCCCATAGGTTGAATGTAGGTATGGCGGCAAAACTCGTGGTTGCCCTAGATGTAATCAAGAAGACACAGAATTTATAGACATGACATGGGCATGTCCTAGTCTGAGGCCGTTCTGGGACGAGGTGGTTGAGGCACTGGGGCACGAGCTTATCCCCACGGTTGGGGTTTGTCTATTGGGGCTCTTCCCCTGCCCGCCAAAACGAAAAATCGGAAACAGGTTTGTAGATCTGGCCCTGGTTCTTGCCAGACGAAGGATTGCCATGGCCTGGAAATCCACTATTGGTCCAGCGGTGAACGCCTGGAGACAGGATGTTACATACCGGGCGGGGGCAGAAATAGGGCTCTGGTTAGAGAGAAGGCGAGAGGCTTATGCAGGCGTCCTCTCGCTACCCAATGGAGAGAAATTCTGGAAAATTGGGAGCACCCAGAAAGAGAACAAGACTCGTAAGTTAGTGACAGTAGCTGAGTCGAGTTGGGAATTGGTGAGCACCGACGACAGCGATTGAGGCAATCAGAAGAGACTTATTGAATAACAATGACTAGAGGCGAAGGTTAGGGGTATGTAGCGGAGGTGATAGATGGGTGTGTCCCGAGACGATTCGCATGGGAGGCAAATACAACAGGGGTGCTCCTTGCGAGTGAACAAGATTGGAGTACTGGCCGATTGAGAGTCGCTCCCCCCGCTGCCTCCTCCCCCGCCTATCCACTAGGATGCGCACCTCAAGTGAGTCCTCATTGAATCCTGGGAAATTGTACCACTCAGCATATGCTTATTATCAGCTTTGGTTGAGCAGCATTACTTAGGAGACCTCCCTGTAGGAGCCCCTATTTAAGATAGACAAGCCCATAAACCGATTAGCCGTGCTTAGTTTGGAGAACTTGATATGGCAACCATGGGAAGTATCCCTTGCACAACGTGCTGTTCAAGAGGTTTCACATTATTGTAATCACAGGAGGCTTGTTGTCCCTAGATGCATGCAGATACGGAAGAAATGATGTATGATATGAAGACACTGATTGTGTCATTAGTGTATTGTATTGGAATATGTGGAATACTATCTCAATAATGACTGTTACAGGCTTAATGTGATTCTGATAAATGCCAATAAAAATATGTTACAAAAAAAATAATCAAGGATGTTGTTCACCAAGGGGTTCTGGGTGACATGAAATAGACAACGAGAGCAAAGTGCACGTTGTCTGTGACGTCACTTGGAACCCCCAGGTGAATAATATCACTGTTATTTATATTTACCTGTCTCTAATTTTATGCTGTACATGCCCCACTCAATCTTCTGCACCTGCTTCCAACATGATGCAGGGGCACAGGTGAAATGGGGGAACCATATTTAATGTGTAAAAATAAAAATGTGGTCTCCTGCCACCCTACCAACACCACCCATTGCATATGCCCCCCACCTACTTTAAATATAGTGCACCAAAAATAACCTGGGCTGCTGACACCCGCCCCCCCCTCCCCCCACCCTCTGCAAAACTTACCTCACCCCCTTGCACTGGGATTTTACCACTGGTGTCCTGGGGCTGACCTTACTATTGAGCCCCAAATACGCCCCTTTGACACTTGACCCTCAGGGTGCAAAAGTCGAGCAATGCCAGGCTTACTCAGGGAGGTGGTGTGGTGTAAATTCTTAGCATTTAAAGAATATAATACCATAGTGCCATACAGCACATAAACTCCAAACTTATCTGACGGCACATCTGGGTGGTAATGAAACATGCGCCACCCTGGCCCCACATGGATGGAGTGAAGGGCCCAGCTGCAAGGGATTGAGAAGCCAGGAGGCAACTCACCCTGGTAGGTGACAGGTAAAAAGGCCTGCCCTGCCACTGTCATCTGTTGCTGCCACCACCTCCAATCCTCCACAGCCTGGTGAGCTGATGGTAGGCACCTTCAGTAAAGGAGGGGGTGCAAGGGGTGCCCTGCAGAAGACAGAAACCATCTCTGGGTCACATTCCATGTCAAACTTGGCCATCCACATTTACAGATGATTGTTGTGTGTGCCAAAGCCCCAAAAAAAAAACAATTAACCAAATTCGTTATTGTGTAAATCTGAAGTGCCTGCTCTCCAGAGCCATGCAGGGGAGCTTTTCTGTCCCAACACAGCCGCATCTGAAAGTTACTTACATTAAAGTGCTTCAAATATACTTTGCAATTAGTTATAAGGCGCATACTCTAGTGTAAAGCTAAATATGAGTATGAACATAATATCCCTTTCATAAGAAAGAGCAAGAGACAAAGGAGTTAAGAGTGTTATGGTGTGATCTGGTATTATAAGGAATAAAATACCCCCTACTGTACATTATTGCAAGACAGTACTGCATTCTGTGACTTTTTAAAGGAATTCAGCCTTTGGCTTCATTCCTATGTACGTACATGGAACTCCGTGTGCTTTGAAATATACTTACTATACCGCGGTGGGTACCTTATATATTAAAGGTATTTATGTTCGGTAGTCCTCACTACAAGGGCTCTCATGAGCTGTATATCTACACCAGTTGATGGTATGATCAGAACCAAAACAACATTTTAAAAGCAAATATTATTTCCTACTGGTTCTTGTCAGCTAGGTTCAAGATTCCAACGGGGTTTCGAGCCCCCCCGCCCCTCTCTCATGCTATTAAAATGTTTTGAGTAGGGTGGCGCCCACGTGCCAGCCAGGCAGGTACCCTGCACTCGCCAGAGTGAGGCTGCAGACTTCAGGTGGGCCAAGAGAGATCTGCCTTCAGACCTTCTACGCTCCTCCCTCCCAGTACTTAATTTGTGCTGGGGCCCTTGTCAGGAGGCTACTGCATCCCAATGCCCCTGCTAGCGCTGCCAGTGACAGTACCATCACAACTAACCATCACACCCATACAAGTGTGACAGTTTAGACTTTAAATATACATTAAAAATGACTTAATGAATGCCGCCAGCCTTATTCTTATAACTTTGGGATGCAAGTATTCGTGATTTTAACACATGGGTACCCGCAAACATTTTCCCAGCGGCCAAAAAGATTGGTCTGTGATGTGACCGAGGGCCGCACTGATGCCAGTAAGGTGGCGGCCGGGGGGAGGGAAGTTTGGGGGGTCATTAATGGTAAGGTAGGTGTAGAGTAAGCAAAGCATATACATCTAGTGGCAGAGTTGTATAATGTGCAATCAGAAAACCTGGGATTAATCCTGGCTTCCCCACTTTACCAAATTGTGTGATCTTAGGCAATTGTTTTTTCTTCACTTTCCCTCCTTTTTCCTAATTTTCATATATAAGAGGACCTCGAAAAACAGGACTTCAGAATGTGCACTGTACAAAACCTCCTGTGTTAAATTAATAAACTATAACATTGTTAACCGCTTTGCCGCGATCGGAATTCCGCCCAGGTGCTGGACATTCCGATTGCGGGTGTGGTCGTGACGAGCTCAGCTCGTCATGCGCACAGCGCGACCGCGCCGCATGACGAGCTGAGCTCGTCATGAGCATCGAAGGGGTTAATTTATAATAGGAACCCAGGCAACCCAAAGAGTGCACTTAACAATTGACTTGCCTCTTATTTCAGTTTTGGTTGGGTAGAGGCTTGGTGGAGGCGGGTGAATGTTTCCAAATTCATGTACTATCACTTTAAAAAAAAATAGTTCTCAAAGCACTGATACGATCTGATTTACTAAGGTGAAATGCTTCTGCATGTTAATGAATGTTGAATTTTAAAGAGCCTTTATCATATGTTTGCACTTTTGCTTCAAGATGTCTTTAAAAATGAGTGTTTCTAAAGTTAAGGGGCTGCAGGACAACCTAGTTACTTCCTTTCTTTAACTTCAATTAACCTTTAAATAAAGGCTTGCCTGTTTAATTAACTTCTTTAGAATGTTAGTGCTGAGTCGAATAAACAGTAACCCAGTGCTTCTTTTGTCCAGGGGGCCGAATGTAAAGGTCGGGAGGGCCACATTCGGCCCCCACTGTTTTAATGTATATTTAATTATTAACAGGAGTGTTGCTTCAGGAGGGAGTTTAGGGTGTTACACCCCTCTAATAAATGAATTTTCTCATGAATAGTTGGGTATATATGTGCTTTCAGTCGGGGATGGTGCAGTGTCTGTCGGGTTTCACCTGTGATTTTTGCATGCACAAACTGACAAAAACACGCATACACTCTATCTCATCTCTTTTCAAAGGGCTAAAAATGTTGATTATTTTACAAAATATTGTGATTTTCTCACTTAGTACCCCTACCAATCTGTATTCCTCTCCCTTTCCACTGCCTCTTTAGACCCTCTCATGCTTCCTGCTTGTCATACAATGTATTTTAACATTATATGCCAGCGTGATTGTTGGGAAATCTGAAGCTCACACCCCCCAATCTTACTGACCAAGTTACACCCCTGATTAATAAACGACTGTTGTTGTGTTCCTCACAAAATTATACAAACAGCGCCATCATGTGGCAGACTGTTATGAGAGCCGGTATTGACAATAAAGTGCTGAGCACCAGAAACCACCTGCTCAAATTAAGCACTGCAGTTGGGCCTAACATGTAATCTTCTTGTAAAATTTGATTCCAAAAACGATAATCAATGAGTGGCGTCTAATAGTCCCCTCCAAGCACTTATTGTTTACTGGTCCAGAAATTCTGTAAACCATCTCCTATTTGGGCAATATTTTTGGGGCCAACGAGAAGGGGCGTTACTTCCTCCATTCAGACCTATCTGTGAGCTAGTAGGAAGAGGGGTCATATAAAGGTGGGGAGAGGATGTGGCTTAACGGCTAGAACGGCCGACCTTGAAGCTGGGGAACCAGGTTCATGTCTGGCGGGAGGCTCAAGCGTCCTGTGTTTCTGGGCAAATCACTTAATCTCCCCGTGCCTAAAAATGAATGTGTCCATATGTAATGCAACTGGTGCTCATGTAAAGCACTGTGATACCTTCAGGTCTAGTTCGCGCTATGTAAAACTACAACTACAACAAAAAGGTCACCAGGTGGTCCAGGTATACACCTTTTCATTGAACAGGAAGTCGTTAGACTTAGCAGTCCTTCTGAACTCTGTGTGCCACCACATTAATCACGTGGTAAGTAGTGCACGGTTAGCGGCCTGCATGTATGGATTTCAGCACTAGACACATGAAACAATTCCATACTTACAAAAAAGTCTATGATATGGACAAAGAGCAAAATAGCACAATGTTTAGTAATATGTGTCTGCTGCACCAAGCCTGTGATGCAAACAGTGTTTGCCAGCACTGGGCCCCGATACACGGACTCACTGTGTCTGTCCTGCTTACTCTGGGAGCAGATGTGCACACTACAAACACTGCACTGGCTGTAACGCAACAGGCTGTGCCAGGGCCGGCTTTAGCACTGCTGGCACCAGGTGCAACAGTGTTTGTTGGCGCCCCCAATGACCACCTCCGCCACAGATTCCCTCACTACCACCCTTTAACAATGCCCCTCAAGTCTCCATAACCACTCTCTCTCAGATGCATTTAATTATTTTTATAGAGTCATTCATACCAGTGTAGGGTGTTGGAGCACTTTACATCACACACACACATTACACAATCATACGTGTGTAAATCAGTGTATAGGAAATATTACATAAGACCGAGGACTACAAGGTGTTGGAGTCACATGTCATCCATACTGGTAGGCAGTATAGTTTAAGATTGTTCGGTCTGGAGAAGCACAAACTCAGATTTTAAAATGTAGCCCCATGGTTGAGGGTTCTCTTTAATTATAAGAATTGATTTCTACCCAAATGAACCCTATTTGCAACATTAGGATAAGGAAAGACTGGGGAAAAATCATAAGCTCTAATCCATACCTTGCAGTTTGCAAGCAGCTCTTTGATGATTGTTAATAGCTCACTGTTCTATATTAGGATTCTAACTTAGACCCTGAAAGCAACAAAAGGATCTCAGACAAGAGCAGTAACGCACTGCACTGACCTACTTACATTATATGCACTTTGTGATCTGCATTGTACAAATGCTTTACAGCAGGCATATTAGCCTTCTGTGCGTGCTACGTTAACATGAGCCAAAACTTGTTTTTTAAATATGTTTTTATTAACAATATAGGACAGTAAGAACATCCAGAGGTAACAAAATACAAATGTGTGGCGGTTGCATACATACAGACAGAGTGTCATGATGTACATATCTTGGCTTAACAGATTTATGTTGTGTAGTAAGCAACCATTCGAACAACTGATCCATTGACATTCAGGCAGGGTTGAGGGTAGGGGAAGGTATAAGAGAGAGAAAAAGGGTAGAGGGGGCATAGGAACAACAATAGAACAGTGTGAGAGCTCTGTAATACATAATACCTATTAGTGAGAAAGTGAAGATCCTCGTAGCCCTGTATCCTGGCATTATAAAGGGAGGGTACATCACAGTGTGGCATGTGGAAAACGTGATACCCACCAGCTGGGCAAAGGAGAAAGATGTGACAGGCACCGATCCCAGCATGGGGAGGGGAGGAACGGACAGGCCGGATATACAGAGGACGGCAGGGAGGGAAGCAACATACAACACGAGTTGTCTAGTAGGCGAGAGACAAAATCATTACAGTTGTACTATCCATGAGAACAGTAGATGTAGACCGTTTTATAGGAGAAGTTCTTCCCCCTTAGCCAGATGCCAAAGGAGATTGAGTGGTGTTTGTGGTGTTTCTTTGAGTCCCATCACCTTGTTTGCTTGCATTTTCAAACAAAAGAGTAAGGCATCACCTAAGCTTGCTGCGTGACCTCAGTGTTTTCAACGTTCCCTCCTACTGACTGCCTCCTCTATCTGTGACGGTGGCCCACAAGTGGTTATCATTGGACGTCTTCACCGCACACCATATGGCTTCATGAGGTGCAAATGCTGGAAACAAACACCTTAGAAGCAATAGGGTAAACGTTTTCTAGAAAAACAGCGTAAGCCATGGCAAAGCCAATGGGTCTGGTTTTGTCAAGTTTGTGTGATGGTTAATTTGTTTTTTGTTTATTTTTTATTACACACATATGCCACAAAACCAAAAGGAAGAAAAAATGAAAGAAAACATACCGCTGTTTAAATATGGCGGCCATATACGTATAATAAAATAATTAAATAAATAAATAAACAACCATCACATATAAATTTAATAGAACAGCACATTGTAGCAGACAGACCTAAGAAACACTTTTCAATTATAATGTGTATTGATTATGTGTCTTATTAGTGCAAAGAAAGTACTATTGGCCTTGAGTTACTGTAATAAGAAGACATAGTTTAAACTCACAGTGATGAGTAAAAAAATAAAAGGATAAAGAATGGGAAAAAAAGCCCGGGTCCCCACCACACCAACCCTAACACTGATGTGCACTTCACTTTATGTGCACATTTCCTCAGACAAAATGCCTCTACTCAGAGTGCGAGAAGCCATTGGCTGAAATGGGATGACCCACTGCCTCAAGCTGTAGTGAGCAGGTGCAAATTGTGAATGACAGGTGAACAGACAATGAAATGAAGAGAGTTGACCTAAAACCCCTCTATGTATGAATGCATTTTTATTTATGAATATTTTTTATGTCGAAGCTGGTGAGATAGCTAAATCTGTTTCTAGGCAAGACCTAAAAAATACACCTAACACATTTTATTTACTCCAGTTTAAAATGTAGTTATCAAATTCCATGCTGTTTGAGACTGTCGTCACTTTCAGTAATTTCTAAGCTCAATATAACACTTATATATGGGAATCAGCACACAGCTGCATTCATTTGTTGTTTTTGTAAAGCACTCATGGAGTCAGGAACCACTTCAGATCACCAACATCTTGCGCCATGTCATGTATTAATGCATCCCTAGCATTTGCCATAAACTTCACTCGATCACCCCGAAACCTGCATCATTAGCCCCAGATATACATGACAACATTACGAGCATATAGGTGCACATGCATCAAGGTAGGCTTTTGCAACTCCTTAATTGCGATTATTAAGGAATCACAATTAAGGAATCGCAAAAGCCTATGCATGTAGGAATCGCTATAAAAAGCGATTCCTGAACATTCCTTAATTGCGACTCGCAATTTGCGAGTCGCAATTAAGGAATGAATGGGAATTGCATGCGCAATTTGCGAGTACCCATTAGGTACTCGCAAATTGCGCATGCAATTTCAAGGGTGCAAGTGTGTCAAAAGGACACCCTGTTGCACCCCTGAAATTGTAATGTGCACCCATGTTGCTCACACACATACCCCAAGGGCATGTGTGTATGTAACATATAACTTTGAAAAATGCACTTTTGTGCATTTTTCAAAGTTTTTGCAAATTACCAACCAGTTTTTTTTCGGTAATTTGCGACCCCTATTAGCGAAATCGCTATTTTAAATTGCTTCTAGCATTGCATTTAAGGAATCGCAATTTGCGATTCCTTAAATGCAACCGCAATTTGCGATTTTTGCATTTGGGATGATGCATTTCAAAAGCAAAAATACCGGTCGCAAAGGGGCAGATTGTGAGAAACTGCCCGTTTGCGACCGGTTTTTGCCTTGATGCATGTGCCCCATAGTATCTTAATCAGTATTTGTATTCATCAATTTTATATTTGTACATCAGCCACATACATTTTTCCTTATTTCATACTATGCAAGTGAGTAAATGTGTATAAATGCATGGATTATGCTTTAATTGTAGACCTTCTTACCTAATACATTTGCAGCTTTATGATGACGGACAAAACGTTGAAGTATGTTATGGTTAGTTTAGCTATGAACACCTGTAGTTACGTTCTTATGTATAGCAGCCTGTGCCTCAGGTTTGACTCTAAAGTAGTCCCATTTCCTTTTACATCGGTGTGACGTCACTTTGTGACATCACTGCATATGCCAATGAGCTCTGCACTGGTTTGATGGGATTTGCGTCCGGCATCTGTTGCAGAACACACTGGCCCAGTCTGATTTATAGTTGAATAAGGAGCATGGTGCACTGCACTCTACCCACACTTCGGACTCCCTTCTTGCCTCCTACAGGCCAACATCTTGGAAGAAGATATTACAGTGCTTAATTTGTAAAACAATAACTGTGGGGGGCATGTGCTTCTTAGGACTGGCACTGCTGAATAATGGGTTTGCAAATTCCAAGGCTGCCTAGTTTTGAATCCACCTCATGTCTTTCTTCCACCACCGTAAACTTCCTGTCTCTTTATCTCATCCTTCCAGGTTCTTTTTTAACCCCTAAATTCTTCCTTTGTCAGCGTTTGCCTACCTTTAAGAGCAGCAGAATGAGACAGTATAGGAGAGCCACAGAAAGGCTAAAAGAGAGATCTATTGAAAGGAGCAGTATAAGAAAGGCTCACAGAAAGTATGAGAAAGGGTAAAAGAGAGCTCCACAAATGTGGCAGCATAAAGGACACCGACCGAAAGAGAGAGGGTAAAAGAGAGCTATAGAGAAAGAGACATCATAAGGGAGGCCTACGGAAAGACAAAGGAAGAAAGAGACATCCATGGAATGAGAATGAGTAAAAGAGAGACCCACAGATAGAGAAAGTATAAAGGGGGCATGGAAAGAGAATGATGAAAATAGATCCACAGAAGTTATGAAGTTTGAGAGAGAGGCCCAGAAAAAGAGAAAGGGTTAAAGAGACACCCGCAGAACGAGAATGAGTTAAAAAGAAACTCATGTAAAGAGAAAATATGAGGGAGACTCACAGAAAGTGAAAAGACAATTGCAATGGAAATTGAAAGGTTAAAAGAGATACCCATAGAGAAAGAGTAAACGTTACCCTTGGGAAGGGAAATCGTAAGTGAGACCCATGAAAAGAGAAAAGGTAAAAGAGAAAACATGGAAAAATAAATCAAATGGAGACCCACAGAAAGAGTCGACATAAGGTGATGTATGGTAAATTGAAGATAAACAAGAGATCCACAGAAAACGAAAACTTAAAATAGAGAGTCGGGGACAGAGAGGAGTAATAATAGAAACCCATTGAAAAAGAAAGGCTTTGAAAGTGAGACCAATGGAATGAGAAAGGGTTAAAGAAAGACCGATGGAATAAGAAAGGTTAAAAGAATGGATAGAAGTGGTACCTACAGAAAGACACACAGTAAAAGAGAAACCTATACAAAACGGATTTGCACATGCACACCTTTCCAAGGTCTGACTCAGCACAGTTATCAATTACATTGGGGTGAAATTACCAAATTTACTTTACAGCTGAAAAATTTGATTTAATGGTTACCTTTCATGTTTTCCAATTGGCTACAACAAGTTTCAGCTGAAATTCAAGCAACTGAATGTTTGTTAGGTTTAGTCCATGAAGACCATATTGTCTGCTGTAATTCTTTTGCACACTTATGTCTCTTTCACAGGCTTTGTTTTGGTACATCAAAGAGGTGGTTTAACACCCCAACATTTGGAATACCCACAAAATCTCAGTTTCTTCACATTTGTGTCTTAGGTAAACCTCTGTGGCTACTAAAAGTGAGGTTATTGGAGCAATATACTTACATATAGGAGCTTTTAGCCAGCCTTCATCATCCATTTGTCTGTCGTTGTGCCATTCACATATTTCTTCTGCACAATACAGTATGGGGCAGTAGGTTAGCCCACTTCAGCCATTGACTAACTTCATTGTGAGTGACAGCATTCTCCTCTCAAAAGAGCACCTCTGCACACATTGTAGTTTCCTTTAGTGCCATGAAATGAGAATGTATCCTTTTTGCGACCAAAATATATTTTCACTTGTAGTTATTTTTAGGTCGAGCCTATGTGGTGCACATGTGCTGTCTTCAAGCCATGCTGTAATCACTCTGTAGGCTTAAAGCCCATCCACAGCTTTTGATTGGCTCATGTTAGTGTCCTTTAAAAAACGTTGCTTCTAATGGTTACTGTTTCATGTTTGTCCCACCTTTTCATAATTGTTAACTCCCATAGAGTATCGCCGCAGGACTTGTCTTCTTCCATTGTATTTCATGTCTTTGCAACTTTTTTTACATTCAGGACGAGCACTTCCCACTTATCACTCACCCGATTCACGTCCACCGCGCTTCAATATAATCGAGCGCTTCCCTCAAGTGTTTGTCATGTTTTGTTTTATGCTTTATCAGTGCGGCACACGGTTCACGTTTAGCTTGATGCTCTTTTAATTTATACATTTAGACCGAGCAGCTACCACTTAGCGCAGCACCCGATTCACGGCCACTGCGCTTCATTTTATTCCATTGTTGCTTGTATCAGGATTCCAGTGTTTTGGCTCAACCTCTTCAGCTGGGGCGTGGGCAGGTGTTACGTTTTGCAGATTGGTGATTCCCTGCAAGCGCGGTTTATTTCACAAAAGCCATGAACAAGGAGACCTGCTGCTTTCCCTCAAGTAGTTGGGCGTTGAAGGATAAATGGGCAATGCTGCTTCCCTTCACAGAGCCGGGGGTGGACACTGGCAGCAAAGGCCTAGAGTCATGGGGCAGCAAAGCCCTTCCCAGTCCAGGCCACCACTTCTTTGCTCCAGAGTGTGAAGCAGGGTGGGCCGGGGAAGGAGCTTGATGGGGGCGGGTCCCAGAGGCGGTACGTCGAGGCAGCTCTTCCTCCTTTCCTCAGGTCTGCCCTGGCAGCAGAAAGGTCTGGGGTTTCCTCCCTCTGCTCTCTCCGGCTCCCCTGGTACTGCTGCATGCTCCCTCTCCTCGGACTGTGGCTGCCTCCTCCACATCCTTAAACTGCTTGACAGAAACACCAGCTTTTCACCACACTATAAATAACGTTCATTGAGGATAAACCCTTAGATCGGAAAGCTTCAAATGGCTGCCACTTTGCCAATGTACCAAAACCAGTCGCTGAAAGCGGGAATTAAGGAATGAGTTAGTGAGCATCATTGACACTCAATGGTTGCACCTTTATACCGGAGGCCAAACATAACCCCTGGCACAAGAGTTCTGGAAGTTGTACCCTGGCTGTATAACTCTGCAATTCAGGAGTTCGAATCTATATGTGGCAGACTCGTCCTTCCATGCTCGATTACCAGAGCGCCGTTACAATGGAAAGGTTTTTCAATTTCTTTCCAAAGTTGTTTGCCATTTCTACATTTTAAAAGATAGATGAGGAGGTCGCAGGCCCTTTTGGCGGCTATCTAACCACACCACGCTCTTTTACAATCAGAAGCCTTGCCCAGCTACAGTACTTCCCCTCTGTCTTCCTCCCCTGCCCCTCCATCCCACGCCCCTTTCCAACAAGACCGGGGGCAGCATCGCCATGGGCTGTCAGAACTGTTTTCATGAAATCTCCTGCCACAAGTAATTAAAAGGACAGGAACGGGCTAATCCAGAACCCCTGGGACATAAGTGGGGAATTCAAAGTGTCACAGAGCAGTTCATCTTCTACAATTGTGAAGAGAGGGGCCACGGAGCTCCCAGCTGAGGAACCTGTGTGCTTCTCAGGTTTTCCAAACTTAGCTGCATTTGCTTACAAGCTGTCTAAGTTTAGCACGGGTGGCCGGTGTTGGGAAGCAAACACGTGGTGCCTCTATGGAACAAAATATAGTGATCTAAGCTTTCTGATTTTTTCTGTAAAGAATTTAGGCACACATTGTCCTATTTAAGAGTACGTAAAAGAGAACTCCTGTTGTACTACCTGTAATCATAAATGCATTTGTGGATTGGCCCCCTGCTCATTAGTGTAGCATCCATTTGTGTAGCAAGTGCAGTGGCACTGGGACACAGAGCGGCCCATTGAATTCTGATAATTGCTGTATTTTGTTACACCCACAGCAAAGGGGCCATTTTCCTTGTTTGCACCAGGGTCACTGACATTCTTGCTGAGCTACTGCCCCTGTGGCCTTACTGTTGAAATGTGGATTGCCACAATCTGGACCACGCACTCGTGGCATCTGAACCTCCTGCCTTCACTCGTGGCATCTGAACCTCCTGCCTTCACTCGTGGCATCTGAACCTCCTGCCTTCACTCGTGGCATCTGAACCTCCTGCCTTCACTCGTGGCATATGAACCTCCTGCCTTCACTCGTGGCATCTGAACCTCCTGCCTTCACTCGTGGCATCTGAACCTCCTGCCTTCACTCGTGGCATCTGAACCTCCTGCCTTCACTCGTGGCATCTGAACCTCCTGCCTTCACTCGTGGCATCTGAACCTCCTGCCTTCACTCGTGGCATCTGAATCTCCTGCCTTCACTCGTGGCATCTGAACCTCCTGCCTTCACTCGTGGCATCTGAACCTCCTGCCTTTGCTGTTTGAATTCCTTCGGCTGGTGCTTGGTGTGCTGGCTGATTGGCGACTCTTCATCGAGTTGAGGTGGGGGTGCCGAGAGTATTTAAGGGGGACACACTTGGCATGTACCCTGGCCCCTCTTCCTTGACAGATTCTGTATAGCGTATAAGACTTCTTGAAGCTGTAAGAGTGCGGATTACATATGGCCTGCATGGATGTGATGCATGTATTTGAGGCCATCCTACATTTAGGATTAATTTCAGAGCTCCGTCGTACACCATGTTAGAAACTCTTGTATATTGCGATCTGGTTTTGTAGTTGGTTTGTGTAATGTGTTTTTCAAATTGTCAGTTTTTAATTTTATAGTGTTTGGTAAAGATTAGCACAATGGCAATATTCATGGGTAAACAGATGTCCGAGAGAGACAAGAAACCATATACAACAAGACACTTCTGAATATAGACTTTTTATATATATGCGTTTTTAAAATTAATCAAAACAAGTGAATGGTGTACCAAGTGACAAATTGTGACATACAAATGTTTTGACAAAATCCTAAAGCGAATCATTCATCGTTGTCCTAGAAGGCTGTGACTAATTATTGATTATTCCTGCTATGGTCGTTTTTGTATTCTTGAAACCTATTTGTATGTCACAATTTGTCACTAATTTGATATGTAGGTTCTAAGTTCACTTGGGACACCATTCACTTGTTTTGATTAATTTGAAAACGCATATATATAAACAGTCTATATTCAGAAGTGTATTGTTGTATATGGTTTCTTGTCTCTCTCGGACTTCTATTTACCCATGAATATTGCCAATGTGCTAATCATTACCAAACACTGTATACATTGTCCACAGGAACCACTGTTCCTTGTTATATTATAGATACCCTGGTTCCATGTGGGTAGGGTGGCCCTTGTTTCCTTAAACACAGTTTTTAATTTTAACCACACACGAGGGGATGTGGCGTAATGGCCAGAGCTGCCTACTGGGCACTGAGGAACTGTGTTTGAGTCTCGGCGTCAGCTCAACATCCTGTAATTCTGGGCAAATCACGTAACCTTCCTGTGCCTACAAAAAATAATGAAAAGAACTGGTGCTTATGTAGAGTGCTCCCTGCAAATAAAAACAAAGTAAATAAATAAAAAAAACATACGCAGCAAGTTCCTTTTATTTCCACTAGACATCTGTAATCCAATTTATTACAAAATCTGGGGCGCCATATCTAGATGCAGAAGCAACCATGTGATAGCTGGTCAGCTGCAGCCCGCCACCAGATGTGTCGGCTGCTGTTTCCAGGACAAAGGCCACGCACACAGACACCGAAACATTTGTTAGCATCAATGCACAAATGGGGCTGCAGTGGAATTCCAATTCCAATGGGCTTTGTGCCAGTTGTTTATTTAGGTAGAAACATCTGCTGCAAGGTCTCCTTCCTGCATAGTTTGTCACTGGTCTGACTGTTCAAGGCTGTAAGTAAGTCAGTAGATTGAGATAGCGCGGCTTATCACCCGTGAGGGTATCCAGCCCCACAATGTACTGCTCACTTTGTCATAACAAGCATTGGCATAGTCAATAGGTCTCGCTTTTGGGACCTTATAAGTATTTAGTTATGCAGCATAATATCCTTGGTGCAACAACATTAACTGTTGCATGGTTAAACACTTATAAGGCCCCAAAGGCGAGACCTATTGGCTATGCTAATGCTTGAGGTGGTGTTGAGTGGTGTTGAGGTGGTGCTTAGTGATGCTGTGGTGGTGCTGAGTGGTGTTGTGGTGGTGCTTAGTGATGCTGTTGTGGTGCTGTGGTGGTGGTGCTTAGTGATGCTGAGGTCGTGTTTAGTGGTGCTGAGTGATGCTGTGGTGGTGGTGTGGTGGTGCTGAGTGGTGCTGTGGTGGTGCTTAGTGATGCTGTTGTGGTACTTAGTGATGCTGTGGTGGTGGTGCTTATTGATGGTGAGGTGGTGTTGAGTTGTGTTGTGGTGGTGCTTGGTGATGCTGAGGTGGTGTTTAGTGGTGCTGTGGTGGTGCTGTGGTGGTGCTGAGTGATTCTGTGGTGGTGCTGAGTGATTCTGTGGTGGTGCTGAGTGATTCTGTGGTGGTGCTGAGTGATGCTGTGGTGGTGCTGAGTTGTGTTGTGGTGCTTAGTGATGCTGAGGCTGTGTTGAGTTGTGTTGAGGTGGTGCTGAGTGATGCTGTGGTGGTGCTTTAGTGATGTTGTGGTGCTTAGTGATGCTGAGGTGGTGTTTAGTGGTGTTGAGGTTGTGCTTAGTGATGCTGTGGTGGTGCTGAGTGGTGTTGTGGTGGTGCTTAGTGATGCTGTTGTGGTACTTAGTGATGCTGTGGTGGTGGTGCTTATTGATGGTGAGGTGGTGTTGAGTTGTGTTGTGGTGGTGCTTGGTGATGCTGAGGTGGTGTTTAGTGGTGTTGAGGTGGTGCTGAGTGATGCTGTGGTGGTGCTGAGTGATGCTGTGGTGGTGCAGAGTGATGCTGTGGTGGTGCTGAGTGATGCTTAGACGAGTTTTGAATTTAATCTGTACATCCTGCTGTGTAGATAATTACACTCTAGGCACAGATAGATATGCATTATGCTGCCTTCTGCACAGCGACAAGCATGTGCAAGGCTGAGCGAGAAGGGGAAGATGTTTGACAGACTATGTACTTAGCGAGACTTTAAAATGAATGCATTTAAGCAGAGACAAACCTAGCCCATTGTATTGGCTTGTTGACTGTTTAACTCTTTGCTGTAAGCGTCCGTGGTGGCCTTGGGGCCGACAAGAATGCAGCCTGTTATGATGCCGATAACAGAGAAAAGAGTATGCAGACTAAATAGGAGGCAGGTAGGATGTCTCAAATCCTATAGGCGGATAAGGGCCGCCTGTTAATGAATATCTGTAAAACAGGAACATGTGTAGACTCTGCTTCGGCTTCCTTTAATTCAAAAGATACATTGCCTTTTGCACCATTGCGCTTCTCTAATGCAAAGAAAGAAAATGAGCAATGTAAAAACTCCTCGTCTGCTGACAAAACACAGGCAAATGCAGATGCAGTGGTGACGTGATCTGTTCCTTTAATTCAAAAGATACATTGCCTTTTGCACCATTGCGCTTCTCTGATGCAAAGAAAGAAAATGAGCAATGTAAAAACTCCTCGTCTGCTGACAAAACACAGGCAAATGCAGATGCAATGGTGACGTGATCTGTTCCTTTAATTCAAAAGATACATTGCCTTTTGCACCATTGCGCTTCTCTGATGCAAAGAAAGAAAATGAGCAATGTAAAAACTCCTCGTCTGCTGACAAAACACAGGCAAATGCAGAAGCAGTGGTGACGTGATCTGTTCCTTTAATTCAAAAGATACATTGCCTTTTGCTCCATTGCGCTTCTCTGATGCAAAGAAAGAAAATGAGCAATGTAAAAACTCCTCGTCTGCTGACAAAACACAGGCAAATGCAGATGCAGTGGTGACGTGATCTGTGGTGGGGGAGGGGGCATTAAAGCGCTTGTCCGAGCGAGAGGAAAGCCATATGGCGCCTCTGAGAAGGGAGGGGGTAGTGTGCACAGAGGAGCCATTAGAGAACACCCAGGTGGCAGCTGCGCACGTGCACGTCATCGTGAACGCAAGCTGGAGGCCAGTAAAAGCCTCTCTGGTAGCACTTCAAAAACCCACTTACTAAATGTCTCGGCCAGAGCAGCGCTAAGCGCTGGCTCAGGCGAGACCTGAAAAACAGTAACAAAGACGTGCTATATCCATTGTTTTTAAGCGCAGGTGGGGTACTCATTTTACCAACCTCGTAAAGATGGCGATGTGGTACTTATTGTACCAACCTCGGAAAGACACGGCGTTGATTTTGTCGACTTTGGAAGGATAAATAGCTTTATCTGTTCCGCTGGGATTCGATCCGGTGACATATAGTTCGCAGGTAAAAGGAGGCAACACATGTTTAAACCACCACACTATAATATTGTTTAAACCGCCAAACTATAATATTGTTTAAACCGCCAAACTATATTATTAAGCTATTGCTTAAAGAGGCAGTGAATGCAAATTAGTGATCATGACAATACCTCTCCCAAGCTCCAATGCCGCACGGTCCCACTTCGGCGCACACAGAGTCATAACGGGAGGTAAGGCAGCCGGCATTGCTTCTCCTCTCTGTGTGTATCTCAGTCATTGCTGACACACAGCCTCCCTAGAGCTGGGGACCAAGGGAGGAGAACACCCCAAAGAAAGGAGGAGGCGCACCCAGCTGCGCCCTGTGGGTAGGGAGCTGAGCGCACCCAGCTGCGCCCTGTGGGTAGGGAGCTGAGCTCACCCAGCTGCGCCCTGTGGGTAGGGAGCTGAGCTCACCCAGCTGCGCCCTGTGGGTAGGGAGCTGAGCTCACCCATGCTGCGCCCTGTGGGTAGGGAGCTGAGCTCACCCATGCTGCGCCCTGTGGGTAGGGAGCTGAGCTCACCCATGCTGCGCCCTGTGGGTAGCGAGCTCACCCAGCTGCGCCCTGTGGATAGGGAGCTTAGCTCACCCAGCTGCGCCCTGTGGGTAGGGAGCTGAGCTCACCCAGCTGCGCCCTGTGGGTAGGGAGCTGAGCTCACCCATGCTGCGCCCTGTGGGTAGGGAGCTGAGCTCACCCATGCTGCGCCCTGTGGGTAGGGAGCTGAGCTCACCCAGCTGCGCCCTGTGGGTAGGGAGCTTAGCTCACCCAGCTGCGCCCTGTGGGTAGGGAGCTGAGCTCACCCAGCTGCGCACTGTGGGTAGGGAGCTGAGCTCACCCATGCTGCGCCCTGTGGGTAGGGAGCTGAGCTCACCCATGCTGCGCCCTGTGGGTAGGGAGCTGAGCTCACCCATGCTGCGCCCTGTGGGTAGGGAGCTGAGCTCACCCAGCTGCGCCCTGTGGGTAGGGAGCTGAGCTCAGCTGCGCCCTGTGGGTAGGGAGCTGAGCTCACCCATGCTGCGCCCTGTGGGTAGGGAGCTGAGCTCAGCTGCGCCCTGTGGGTAGGGAGCTGAGCTCACCCAGCTGCGCCCTGTGGGTAGGGAGTTGAGCTCACCCATGCTGCGCCCTGTGGGTAGGGAGCTGAGCTCACCCATGCTGCGCCCTGTGGGTAGGGAGTTGAGCTCACCCATGCTGCGCCCTGTGGGTAGGGAGTTGAGCTCACCCATGCTGCGCCCTGTGGGTAGGGAGCTGAGCTCACCCAGCTGCGCCCTGTGGGTAGGGAGCTGAGCTCACCCATGCTGCGCCCTGTGGGTAGGGAGCTGAGCTCACCCATGCTGCGCCCTGTGGGTAGGGAGCTGAGCTCACCCAGATGCGCCCTGTGGGTAGGGAGCTGAGCTCACCCATGCTGCGCCCTGTGGGTAGGGAGCTGAGCTCACCCAGCTGCGCCCTGTGGGTAGGGAGCTGAGCTCACCCAGCTGCACCATTAAACCCGGGCTCTAACTACAATTTAATTGATGTATTTCTCTTTCATATGGAGTTCAAGACTAGAAACTATCACTATTTTATAGCGCTGTACATTGAGGCACTTGTCTTTCTGTCTGTGCATTAAAAAAGTCTTGGAGTGCGTCCATAAGTGTTTCCTGAGGCAGGCATGTATCCTGAATCACACTGCATGACCCAGTTTGTAGTAATTGTATAGCTCTTCAATCCCTGGCGGCACAGCACCCAGGATAATGCGCTTCATGGCTAAACACTTATGAGGTACCAAAGGCGAAACCTATTGGCTATGCCAATGCTTGTTTTATGTTACAAGGGGATTGAGAGAGCTCCAACAGTAAAGTTGTGCAAAACTCCCAACAAAATCAAACAAGCATTGTCAAAACCCAAAAACCTGCACCCGCTGCCGGACCTATTGGCTTTGGCAATGTTTGTTCCTGGATGCAGTTGCAGCATATGTGAAGTTTAAGCTTTATTTGTCCAGTAGGAAAAAGAATGGAAATGTAATTGGTGAAATAAAAATACCAGTTGAGACCAGCAGCCCTAATTGGACAGTGATAACCAGTTCTTACCGGGTGCATCTAGATAGCCCCTGAGTAAATGTATGGAATCCCAAATGCCAATAATTGGTTCCACTTGTGCCTGGCTAACTATCCGTTATCTCTACCAAGATATTGCTTTGTCATTCAGCTAGTAATTTATTTGAAAAAATATGAAGCTTGTGTGAAAGAAAAGTGAACATTTGGTGGAAACGGAGAGATTCTTATGGAACCAAAAGACCTTCCCACGCGCTGTACGTGATGGGAATAAATGGAAGCGACGCAATGAATAATGTACTGGTTCTGTCTGTAAATCCCCAGTCTGGGCCTGCCCCCACACCCTCAGCTGCGGTTTCTGCCTGAGAGGTGGGGGGGAGGGGGGGGCTAGAAAGGCGCTGGAGAGACAAACAGATAATCTGGACCGTTGTTTAAAGATGGTTTGACGCGTTTACTGTGTTGTGACGTCTCTGACAGAGAAGGATTCAGTGTTGTTAAAGCAGAGCAACATTGAGACAGTGGCTGCCGGGTCACGAGGCAACGTAGCAAAGGGCAACGTGGTAACGTGGCAGTCACGTGGCAATAACTTTTTTAGTTCAGAGGATTGTGTCCATGCTCTGAACCTGGTGGAGGGAAACTCCTGAGAACCATGGCAGCTTGGCGCATCGGAGTACCCACTCAAGATGATACAGGTCCAAAATCAGAGCAGGCCTGTGCTCGGATGGCGCCCTGGGCGGAAGCAGATTTGTCGCCCAGGCTCCTTCTAGTAACTAAAGCAAGAAGCAATAAGGAATCTGTTTCCTGTTGGCAGATCCGCTGCTAGCTCATAGCAGTGACTGGCCTTTGAACACAAACATTTCTCTCCTACCCTCAGCTCACCATATTTACTCAGATCTTACCTCCTTCATACCGGTGACCAGTTCAGGGTGGTGGGGTGTGAACATGTGGGATGGCAGAGGGTGAGGGGGAGATGGGTGGGGAATTGTGGGTGTTGATAGGTATTAACAACGGTGCCTGTAGCATGTTAGGGAGAAAAATGATTAAACGCAGTGTAGTCAGAATCACTGCAGTCAGGTCAGAAGGAGACTGCTTCATATATGACCTTTATACAGAAAGGTCAGCGCGCCCCTCGATAGGATGGCGCCCAGGCCTGGACCCAGCCTGCCCATGCCAAAGCCGGCCATGGCCACAATGGACTTCAGTGTAAGCCTAAGTGGATTAAAGGGCTGTGGATGCTTTCATCGGCACATTACTGTTATACGCGAAAACCAGCATAATCTGACATCTTCCAGTTACAAACAAGATTCAAGGGGCAAACAGTTCAGAGCAGTAGGACAGACACCAAGATGAAGCACAGACACACTCCAAATAACAGCCCTGGCCCAGCCATTGTGTCTGTCTTTGATATGTCAACATATGTAAACTGCTGCATTTTCAAATGCCCTTTACAAGTGTTGGATGCACAAATGCTGTTTATCACATTATAGCCTGTCGTAATAGCTTTGCCAGTGTTTGGAAAAAAGAAGTAAAGAAGGTGTGCTTGCTGTACAGGATATGTATAGGCTATGCAGACTGTGATGGGATGGCTGAGTGTACTTTTTAAACGTAAAGTAGTCCCTATGAATTCCAATTGAAGCACTTCCCAGAAGGTGGAATGATGCAGCACACAGCCAATAGCATAACATAAAAAACACTCCTGTGGGCGGAGCCAAAGCCCACTTTACATATATATTTCAAAGAATTTGTAACAATAGCTAGACAGATAGCCACACTGTCAAGCCAGACCTAAAAAGTAGAGGGAGTGGGTCCCAGTCAAAGACCAAGGCCTGAATGTATGGTCTTCTATGACATCCCCTACTGTGGAGTGCCACTCAGGAACCAATTAAACCGACATGTTGGAAAAAGGGGTAATACAGTATAATAGGATCTCTGTTTCCTTGTGTTTTGGGTCCGGGATGGAGCAGCACTTAAGGATTGGGCCCGGTGAATAGAAAAGCAGAGTAGTCATCACGGCCTGCCACCAGGACTATGGTTTAGGCCTCATTCAGGCAAAGGGAGCTATCCTTTAACCAAAAGGTTACTGAATGTTGTCCAAGCTCTCAGACATATTACATCCATGGCCAGGCTCATCCTTCAGCGGAACAGCATCGGCCTCCATCTGGAGCACTAGATATTGGCTGATTTCTAAGGTTACGTAGGCAGATGTTAAATAGGGGTGAGGAGGAAGACAATCTCTTGAGGAAAGTAAAGCGAAACACCAATTTACAACAGAGCATAGAGTGACTGAGAGATAGGCAGCAGGCCTCCGTCCACAAAAGAGACCACAAGAAGCAAGGACCGCTGGATCATGCAGGGCACTTGTGGTTACACAATTTTTACTCTTCTTGATGATCTTGAATGTTATCTCACACCCAGCCTGTTTTGCCTGACAATGATTGTATTCCATATAGCTTACTGTATTTTTCACTACCTCCAGGATTCCTGTGCCCTACGTCTCTCCATTTTCCCTTTCTGAACCATAAGCCATGTTTTATAAATCGTGAGCTCGTGCAACTGACCCCACTCGGCACTTTCCTACAGGGGTCAGAGCTGGCCCACTCTCACTGGTTGAGAAGCTGGACCACATTTTCCCATTTCCGGTGTCACTTCACTAAATGCCAGCTGATGCGCCTACTGACTCTTGTTTGATTGGTTCAGGGACCTTTTACCAACATGGACCCCCCTATATTATACAAGGCCTGGTTTGGGGTTTGGTGGTCATTGATCATTCTCCAGTTTCTGAAAGAAAATCGCTTGCATTTCACCCATCATAAGAAAAGTATTGTGAAGCACATTTAACTAGTGGATTCTACTCATGATATAGTTCTTCCAGACATCGGAAGATTCCTTTCTCAATTCTCAGAATTATACCTGGTTGGAATTTGTCCAAAATAAATGGTTTTTACTTGCACACTGATTCCCCGAGAGTGGTGGAGTCATTGTCTGAACAAATATGCTCAGAGGAACGTGTTTGAGGCATATGCAATACTGCACACTCACAAACACACAAAAGTGTGGTATTCCTAAACATTTTGATGGTAGATTGGGCCCTGAAAACATTAGTTATATTTAAATCTGTCAAGGACAGAAGTAAATTAATTTTAAGGGTCAGAATTTGGGTGGGAACACCCCCAAAACTGATGGATAAGGAAGAAGGGGTTTTATCAAATATATCACCTGCAGAGAAATAAAAGAATATCTGCAACAGTCACAGCTTCATAGAAATATTCACAACATTTTCTATCAATTCTAAACAGCTGACAATCGCTCAGATGTGTGTAAAAATACATTTCTGGCTTCCTTTTCCCTGCCCTTTGGGACTCAGGTTCACAGAGTTTCCCGATTCTTTTCTGCCCCAATAGACCTCGTCAGAGGAGCTGTCCCATAGAATCCAACGAGCATCGGTGGACAGGATGTTGTTCCTAGCCTTCTTGTAGCAGTGGCTTACTACATCTCACCACTGCACTAGAGGAAAGGCGAGAGAATACCAATTTTACTTCAGATGTGTGATGTAGAACATTTTGCCTGATTAAATTCACCTTATGTTGTGCATAATTCAAGACAGTCCTATAAAGCCACTTGTTGGTAATATCTGAAACACTCTAAAAAGAATTTCAATCACGTAGCATCACTAAACGCTTGCTCCCTGTATTTTCCTCCAGCTTCACCCCAAGGGGGGAGTTGAAATGTGTTGTGTGCCGATCAATCAATCGATGAAGTATCTGATCATTGAGGGAATATTGTAGCCCGTCTGTATAACAAATTTAAGTTTTTCTCAGTCAGCGGAAGATAATTGTATGTTTCGCAGAGGCAGTGGTGTAAATCTAAAAGGCTTTAGCTGCTTTCCACTCGGCGGTAGGTACCCTTGGAGGTACCATGTGAGGGATACTAGCATTCATGCTGTGAGACTTGGCAGGTCAGTCTTGCCTGAAATCCTGTTGAAATAAGGCTTAATATCACATTTGTGTGCCTTTAAGAGAAAAGGCAGTGCCAGAAAACCATGGACTGTTTATTATATTTATCATTTGCATACAGACACTCGTGTGTTAAGATTGAGTGACTTAATCACACATCTGTCTTATATGGGCCATTGCCGCTCCCTCTGCCCACTCGCTCATTCTTTGCTCCTCATACTGGGTTGATCAATACTTTTGATCTATACCCTCAAGGTTGGCCAAGTTGGCAAACTTTGGACTTGCCCAGTTTGCAAACTTCTCTGACATTGCCAACCTCGCAGAGCTTCACCAGTGATGGGTGTTTTCTGCATTAAAAAGTTGGTTTGCAAAAGACTTTTCTAGCAATAAAATTTTTACAAAAAAAAAAAAATCTCCCGGTGAGAGTGTATTTTGCTCAGTTTTTTTCTCACATGAACTGTTATCAAAGGACGTCTTCCTCCAAAAAGATTGTACAACCCTTCACTCTTCTGGGCTCTGTCATCCACTACTCAACTTCTGGCTGTTATGCCTATGCTGGCTATGCTTCCTGCTCCCTAATACTTTTATCTGTCTGCTATGCAGTACCCCTCCTGTGTGCTTCTGTGTCATTTCTCCCTCACTTACTTTTCTGTCCGTTTCCCTGCCGATCCTCTCCGCCTCAGAGTAGGAGATCACCAGCAACATTGTAGGGACCTTAAGGGGGCACATTCAGGACAGAATCTAAAGGCAGGCCTTCTCAGCAACATCTAAAGCAGTTACCATTACATAACGAAGGCAGGCTGTCCAATCAGCTTTCAAGGGCGCACAACTCATAGAAACTGAAGAAAGATTTCTATTCCCAAAAAAACACATCCACACGGCCCTCCGTGTCAGTGTGTTAATAAAAAAAAAAAGAACCAACACCCTAGAAATTGAAGAACTGTCTGTTGTCATACTTCTAAGACTGAGAGATAGAAATGTGACAGAGGCAGCCCAGCCGGGCATAGAAATAGGACTATCACTAAAACACAAAGACCTGATTCACAGAAGGGGGGCGTGGTTTGGCGCGCGGCAAGATGGCAGCACAGTAGTGCAGCTCTGCCGGCCGCCGCCGTAATTCTGCAGGTATCCTGAGAGGCTGAGGCCCGCCGCGAGCTACACACGGCAGCGGAGTGCGCTGAAGCGGAGAGCTATCCGGTGCGGCCCTGAAGGCGGGGGATCGCCCCTGGGTCGAGAAACGCGCGCCGCTGTGGACGCGGCTCCGGCCTAAGATGGCAGTCGAACAGCGCTGATCGAGACCGAGTGCCCGGTGCTGCGCCTGTTGTCCCACTGCAGAGGCGGCGCGGGGATTCGTGGGCAGCGGCTGGAAACGATGCCTGGCGGGCGGTGGAGCCCTGTCCATGGGCCGGCGCAGACGGATTGCTGTGACTGCCTGAGGCCCTACGCGCCGTGAACCTGGAGTGCCGCGGGTGAGTGCCACGCAAGCGCCCGGCTTCACCCTGTACAAAAGGCCCCAGCACACAACATGGCCGCCAGCTCCCTGTAGGAAGGAGACTCGGGAATTGACACGCGACCCGGGGAGACTGCACTGTCATTACCACGCCTGGCACATACTTGCTGAGAACTTTTAGCGCTCTTCCCCCTCTGCCTGCCTCTGTGGGTTGCAATTGACTGGAACTGCGAAGCTGGTGTACTGGGGGCAGAGATTTGCTTTTCGAATGACGCAGTGAGGAAAGTGTGGAGACTAGAACAGAACCTTGCTGTCTGTATCTGCTGGCGAGAATCTTGACGCCCGAGTGGCAATGGACTTACGGCCCTGGAACGCCTTGGCAGGTGCGGGTCTCCTGGGGCTAAAGACTGCGCTCACGGCCCTGCTACTGTGGTTCCTGTGAGCAGGGACTGCTGCCCGCTCCAGTTGCTTAACGTGAGGTTGGGCGGTCGGCCTCATCTATTGATCTCTGAGACAGCGGGACACTGCCGAGTGGTGAAGCTGCCCGCACTGGTGGGAATCCTGGTGGCAGCGACAACCCCTGTGCGCTAGCTGCTGTGCACCCTATACCCTCAGTAGTTATGGGCAAGCCGGAAAAAAACCAACCACGGCTAAACTTTGAATTGCGTAAGGGTGGCAGACCCACACAAAATGCGGCATCGGACTCAGAGCTGGAATCGACTGCGCAGGCATCCACCGCACTTGAAAAGACGCTAGCGGCGATACAAGCCAGCCTGCAATCTATAGATGGCAAGATCGAGGCGCTGAATGGCCGCATGGACACTATGTCGGCCAAGCTTGACAAGCAAGCAGCACGGCTGGGGAGGCAGAGCAGCGGATATCAGACGCCGAAGACGGCCTACAGCAAGTTGCAACCAAGACCTCGGACATTGAAAAGATCCTAGCGCTCATTAAAAGTAAGAATGAGGACATCGAAGCGCGATCACGGCGCAATAATGTGCGCATTTTAGGGCTACCAGAATCCACGAATGTGGGGCGGCTGGAAGAATATGTTGAGGCTCTCTTTCGGGACATCTGCGGCCCAGAGAACCTATCCAATATGCTGGTAGTGGAACGGGCGCACAGGTCTCTTGCCCCCCGGCCTCCACAGGGAGCCCCCCCTAGGCCTATCATTGCACGCCTGCTCAACTTTAGAGATCGTGACACGGTACTACGCATAGCCCGTCAGAAGGGCACCGTACAACATCAAGGGAATACCCTTTCTTTTTACCCGGATTTTACAGCCTCGGTCCAGACTGCGAGGAAGGAATTCCAAGGGGTCAAGAAAATATTGCAACAAGAACAAGTACCTTATGCCATGCTGTATCCCGCTCGCCTTCGGATTGGGGTGGACAATGCGGCAAAAATCTTCAATAATCCAAAACAGGCCATGGATTACGCCCAGTCGCTTCGGCGCAACAGGCAGACAGCTGCGCACACATCTGACATTGATGACTGACAATACGTGTCTCTGCTCTCCTACTGTTCTGGGATAACAGGGCTGGGAGGACCTGCCAGATGCGGGTCTGGCTGTATAGTAGGGGATGTATCGATGTGCTGATGATGTATCCCAGCCCTCCATGTTCCTTGGCTGCATGATGCTGTTCACCCTGTTTACGTATTTTTCCTGACAGGTTTACTCTGTATTGGAATAGACATCCACGTTTGGGTTGTTGCGGCCCTGCCGCGGAGTTCTTCGTGACGCACACAGTTGCTGGATGTGTATTTGCACATCCTCATATTGTTATATACTGATATAAGGCAGACTCTGAGAACCTGCTGATGCGGCCTCTCTTACAGATGAATGTGTGCGGGTCTGGCTGGATAGTAGGGGATGTATCGATGTGCTGATGATGTATCCCAGTCCTCCATGTTCCTTGGCCGCATGATGCTGTTCACCCTGTTTACGTTTTTTTTCCTGACAGGTTTACTCTGTATTGGGATGGACATCCACGTTTGGGTTGTTGCGGCCCTGCCGCGGTGTTCTTCGTGACACACACAGTTGCTGGAGGTGTATTTACACATCCTCATATTGTTATATACTGGTATAAGGCAGACTCTGAGGGCCTGCTGATGCGGCCTCTCTTACAGATGACTGTGAGCAGGTGGACTTGGCTCGAAATATGCGTCCGGCAAGCATTGGGAGGGTTTTGATCACTTAACCGCTCTGGTTGCACTCACGTTTTGTAATATCCAAATGTGAAAAGCGGACCGCGGGTGGGTCAGAGGCTTCACTCCATACACTTGCAGGCGGCCTCCTCCCTACTACACCGGGGAGAAGTAGGCGCCACTACGTTCCCCCCTATGGGAATACCCCATCAGGCTTCGAAGGGGCTGCCCTCTGTGTTTCTGTTGGGGTCCTTTCTGGGCAATGGGTATGGCTTTGGCATGATTGGGTTGCTGAAGTGGGAGGGGGAGGGGGATTATGTTTTGATAAGTTGCAGTTTGTTTCATGTGATTATATCGGTACCTCTTCTGTGCAAGAAATTCTCCTATTAAAGTGTATTCTCAGTTGGCGATTCCGCACTCTGCTAGAATATACACCTCCAGGCACCTATGGGTGAACAATACAGATGTTTGACATGGAATGTCCGTGTGTTGAATAACCCCAAAAAGATTCGTCAAGTGTTTGGGTATTTGGATAGACACGGCGTACATGTGGCTCTCCTGCAAGAGTCGCACCTTACCAAGGAGACCGAGGCCAGAATTGCACGAAAATGGGCAGGGTTCAAATTGGCGTCCTCCTATTCCTCTTACGCCAGAGGTGTCCTTATTCTAGTCAAGAGGGGCGTCCCTTTTCTTCCAATTAATACTCATATAGATACGGAAGGCAGATGCGCCATGGTTCATGGGAAACTTGGAAACACACTGGTTACATTTGTTAATATGTATGGGCCTATTGTTGACGAACCAGAGTCATTTCAGCGCATGGTCGGAATACTTAGAGACTGGCCAGAGGTAGTCACACTGTGGGGCGGAGACCTCAATACGCACCTGGACCCTGAGCTGGATAAATCATGCCCACAGGGTGCCCGTTCACCGAAAGTAGCTCGATGTGTGAACGAAGCTATATTGGAATTCGGGTTGGTGGACATCTGGAGATTGCACAATAGGTCAGTGAAAGAAGGCACACACGCCACACCTGCGCACAATAGTTGGTCCAGATTGGACTACTGGCTTATTAGTGCTGAGATAACTGGGTGGAACACGGAGGTTATCACGCTACCCCGCACACTCTCTGACCATAACCCAGTACAACTAACCTACACTGTCCCAGATACACGGCGCCGCCCCTTCACATGGCGTTTCAGATCCGAGGCGTTACTTGACCCCATTTACACTGACACCATAAGAACGGCCATAGAGCAATATTTTGAACTCAATGTCGGTACGGTCGCTAGTACGGCCACACTATGGGAGGCCTTCAAGGTCACAATCCGGGGTGTATGTATGAGTACTACGGCCGGCATATTAAAGGACATTAGACACCAGCTAGCAAAACTTGAAACCACACTTGCCGGTCTGGAAGCGGCATATACAGCACACCCGGACCAAGAAACACTCCACCGTATTCACAAACTGATTCTTGAGTACGACACACTGGCGGAGTCTGAAATGCGCTATCTCTCTCGCAGGCATGTGTCCAGGGCATATGGAGAGGGCGGGAGGCCAGGCAGAAACCTTGCTACAAAACTAAGGATACGTGCCGAGCAGACGCGCATTGACAAAATAACCGACACTCAGGGAGTAGAGCATTATGCAACACTGGAACAGGTGGAGCAATTCCGCGCCTTCTATGCTGAAATGTACCAATCGTGCGGGAATACGACCGAAGCCAATATAGCGGAATATTTGGCAGATATTGCGTGCGCGTGGCTCGCAGATGGCCATAGAGAATACCTATCCCAACCTATTGGACTATCCGATATCAAAGCGGCCATACGCGACCTTCCTAATGGAAAAGCACCAGGGCCAGACGGCCTTACGGCTGAGTTTTATAAGGAATTCGCGGACATCTTAGCGCCGCACTTGTTAGCTGTATACGCGGAGGCCCACGAAGTGGGCATCTTGCCACCTTCCCTTCGGCAGGCACTGATCATAACGCTACTTAAAGAAGACAAACCTGCTGACCGCTGCGACTCGTATCGGCCGCTATCATTGATTAACTTAGACGCCAAAGTACTGGCAAAAATTCTGGCGATGAGACTACAACCCCTGATGCCTTTGCTGGTTCTCCCGGACCAATCCGGCTTTATACCGGAGAGATCCACCTCACACAATCTTAGAACTATATTTGCGATGATGCACATTCTCGATCCAAGCTTACATGCCGCGGCAGTCATGCTGGACGCGGCGAAAGCCTTCGATTCTATAGAATGGAGCTATATGTTCGTTATCCTACAGAGAATGGGATTCCCTCCGATGTAACTGGGCTGGGTGCGGCTGCTTTACAATGACCCGACGGCGCGGGTGAGGGTGGAGGGTCTGACGTCAGAGCCATTCTCGATAGGTCGGGGTACCAGACAAGGGTGCCCCTTATCCTCCTTACTATTTGCGCTAGCGCTTGAGCCCCTGGCTTGTGTGATACGTCAAAGACATCGGGAAACAGCCCTTAATTTTCTTCATCGCCCGGTAAGCATATCCCTCTATGCGGACGATATGGTCCTATTCGTGCGGGAGCCTGATCGTAACTTGGCGCCTCTACTGAGAGAATACACTAGATTTGGCCTATTCTCCGGTCTAACTATTAACTGGGACAAATCTGTCATTATACCTCTGACAGCCATTACTTCCCCACCGCCAAGAGACTACCCTTTAGTGTGGACCTCAGATCCAGTTAAATACCTGGGGGTCTGGATACATCGAGATCCGGCGCTTGTCCGGCAAGAAAACTATGGACGCGCTTGTGCCACCCTCGATCAGCAAATCGATCGATGGACTACTCTACCGCTCTCCCTAGCTGATCGCATAGCCATTGTAAAGATGGTTGTCCTCCCGAGATTTGTATATCTTTTTTCTAATATTCCAATAACTCTGCCGCTGCACTTTTTTAAAACCCTGCGTACGGCTTTGCTCCGATTGATCTGGGGAGGCAAACAGGCGCGAGTGGGCTGGGCTACCCTGATACTTGACTACGCCCAGGGCGGGTTTGGTGCCCCGGACCTGTACACGTACTACCTGAGTGCTCAAGCGCAATATGCATTTTATTGGTTCAACCCACATGCTTATACTCCACATGTTGCCGTGGAGGATGGAGACGCCAATCCGACCCCCCTGTCGGGTATCATTACACATACATCTAGAAACACCCCGAAAGATGAAATTAATCCCATAGACGCCACTATTACAGCATGGCAAGACATTGGCAGGCTCACCTCCAAACTACCCATATACGCTCCGGCATTGCCCATTGCACACCATGCCGCCATCTCGGTACTGCAGGAGAAGGGCCCGTTGAAGGCGCTGAGAGAAGCTGGACTGAACGCCATGCAGGATCTATACCCGAATGGTAAACTCCTCACGGCGGCAGACCTTCAATACATTACTAACCCCACGCCCATTTTTACATTCACGATACACAGGCTTAGGCATGCTATAAAGTCGCATTATTCGAAATATCCAGACGAACCATCTACTCTACAGTCTTTGCAAGTATTATTGACTACACCTACGCAGAAAAAGTTGGTCACCAAGCTCTACAGAGCAATACGAGCCGACATCCCTAGAGCCCCAGACAAGAGTCTAGCCCGGTGGAATGACAAGCTTCCCAACCCCCTAACGCTCTCAGAATGGGAAAGTGTATGTAACCTAACCAGCCAACTTACACCCAATGGCAACCTTCGTATTATACACTTTAAGTACATTCATCAATTGTATTACACGCCGTCTAAGCTATACAAGTATGGCCTCCGGGACTCTAGTCGCTGCACGCGCTGTCGCCATTTAGAGGCAGACTTTTGGCATTTGGCGTGGGAGTGTGAATGTGTTGCGGATTTCTGGGTGCAGGTTGTGCAACACTTACGCCAAATGACTGGGATAGATTTACAATGTACGCCAGAAATGTGCTTGCTGGGTTTGCTGCCACAAGTGAAGGGCACTGTTGGTAAATTTGCACGAGTATCACTGTTGATGGCCAAAAGGCGGGTTGCAATAACATGGGGAGGTAAACATGCACCGAAAGACACTCACTGGCTCAAAGACCTAGTATATTGTAAAGAAAGATTGGAGTTATATGCAGAGGAACTGCCGTCGACATCAAAACCCAGGGACATTTGGGAGCCATTGCGCCAATTTCTTCACCAGCGTGCCATAACTAATTCACCTATCCAAGATGCTTAATGGTATTATAATGTGGAGGGTGCACGGAAGATTACAGAGGACTCATTAACTTGCACTATGTAAAATGTTTACGTACTGAACCGATGGATCACGAGTTATGACAGTTGTTTGCAATGTTGCACTGTATTGCATGATACCTATATTGGTGAAATTTGTCTTTGAAATGCAATAAACAAAGTAAAAAAAAAAAAAAAAAAAGACCTGATTCACAGAAATAGGGAAAAAGCAGACACCTGAGCCAACAGTATAGCTGTAGAATCAGCAGCGATGCAAACCTCACCTATATAAACGGGATTAGCGATGGTGCACACGGCTTAGCAAGGGAGAAAATAACAGATACTATCTTCCAAAGTCCTCACCTGGGAACAAAGGATTAAAGGCTGATATTACTTCTTACCAACATCCTCAGTGTAGGCGTGAGTGTATAAAGTGCTGCTTTCCATGACTGTCCGAAGAACATTAAGAAATGTCACCACGATGGTTGAACCTCAAAGCCAAGACATGGCACCTGGTTCTAAAGCAACAACGTTTTAGGAGCCTTCCTAAGGGTCAGATGCTAGACTTCATTTCTGAGACTAGATGAGAGCAAATGGTGGGAAAATGTTCGTCCATGTTTGATTACTTCCCTGTACTCGGGGCCAGGAAGAGCAGACGACTAAAGCTGAACACGGACAAGACGGAGGTCCTCATCCTCGGCTCCAACCCTTCAGCCTGGGACGACTCCTGGTGGCCAACGACACTGGGGGCACCCCCGACACCCACCGACCACGCACGCAACCTGGGAGTCATCCTCGACTCAACGCTCTCCATGGCCAAGCAAGTCAACGCAGTCTCCTCCTCCTGCTTCAACACCCTCCGCATGCTCCGCAAGATCTACAGGTGGATCCCGACAGATACAAGAAGAACAGTCACCCAGGCCCTCGTCAGTAGCAGACTCGACTATGGAAACGCCCTCTACCCGGGTGCCCCGGCCAAGCTCATCAAGCGACTGCAACGCATTCAAAACGCCTCTGCACGTCTGATCCTCGACGTACCACGCCACAGCCACATCACCCCCCACCTGAGAAACCTGCACTGGCTCCCCGTCGACAGGAGAATCTCCTTCAAACTCCTCATCCACGCACACAAGGCACTCCACAAGACCGGCCCAGCCTACCTCAACAGACGACTCTTCTTCTACGTCCTCAACCGCCAGCTCCGCTCCGCCGACCTCTCCCTCGCCACCGTCCCTCGCATTCGAAGAACAACCACCGGCGGCAGATCCTTCTCCCACCTCGCCGCCAAGACCTGGAACACCCTTCCACTCAGCCTACGACAGACCCAAGACCTGCTGACCTTCAGGAGGCTACTCAAGACCTGGCTGTTCGACCAGTAGCGGCACCCCCCACCCCTTTTCTTCCCCAGCGCCTTGAGACCCTCGCGGGTAAGTAGTGCACTCTACAAATTATGTGATTGATTGATTGATTGAGGAAGGAATAGGTCACAAGTGCGGGTATGGAGCATTCTTATAGATCTGTCAACCACAATGTTAGAATTTATATGGGAGCCAGCACCTTCTGGAAATGCGTGGACTATACGGATTTCCTCAACCTTGTCCTCTTTTCCACAGGATGGTACTGAAGGTCCCTAATTGCTGGTGCAGTATGTTTCCATTGTCCAGCCCACAAGAGCTGCAGCACAGCGGTGTTCTGAATCTGCTGATATCGGTTTAGCGGCTTATCTAGGAGCACTAGATACAAGCGGTTTCCGTGATCGATGAAAGAGGAAATGACTCTGGTAACTCTATCCGGGGAAGAAAGGTTAGGATGCAAAGCTGCGTTCGGAGATGGAAGGATCTGCTAACTGCTGCGCTGGTTTGGTGAATAAGGAAGAGCTTACTGAGCTAAAATTTAAATGTGTTCACCTTGTCTGCCAGTGGAGCCCATAGACTGTTACTTCAAACTTGGAGATTATTAGCAAATATTTTAAAATTCCAATTTAGAAAATTAGTCATAACAAATATTTAGTCATTCAGGCATGAGCGGCCTCGAACAATTTATGTTGTGCCTGTTCCACTGGATCCCTTTTGCCATCAAGCGATAAATGTACAACAGCTAACCCAGCAGAACTATCTCATCTGCCACATAGTGAAAATGTAGTTCAAATGTGGCTAACCCTGAACCCTGTTACCGCACTTGTGGTGCACGTGGAGAACCACAAGACCAGAGACAAAGTCATCTATTGGCTTCTGTTTGTCAAAAGTGGCATTAGCCACTCCACCACCTAGCCTTAGAAAGTCAGTCATTATCATGGTCCTTAGTGTCAAATGTCACTTGTATTGTATTGTATTGTATATGGTATTTATAAAGCGCAACAAACACCCTACGGGTACCCTGGCGCTAAAAGTACATGTATACAAACCAATGTCAGGCAAGAAAGGACAGAACCTAAAGAAAAACATTGCTCAAAAGAAAGACAGGAACATTATCTGGGGAACAGCCACGTTTTGATCCTTTTTCTAAACAAGGACAAGGTACTGCATTGTCTGATTTCAGTTGGGAGTGTGTTCCAGAGCTTTGCAGCAGCAACACTAAAAGATCTTCCTCCCGATCTGACCTTATTGAACCTGGGTATCTTTGCCAGGTAAGCAGAAGAGGAACGAAGGGTCCGGGTAGGAATATACCAGACCAATTTCTTCTGCAACGGTCTAGGACCGAGTCCATGTAATGCCCTAAACCCCATACAAAGGGATTTAAAATAGATTCTTTGCTGCACAGGGAGCCAATGTAGCTCCGATAGGCACATTGAAGCAGAAGAGCTTCGAGGTCTAGACAAGGCCAGTTTCGCAGCTGTGTTCTGGACACGCTGCAGTCTCTGTATCAAATACTTTGGGGACTCCAGCAGCAAAGCATTACAATAGTCAAGTCTACTTAGGATGGCGCCTTGAACAACCAAGGCTCTGGCCGAAATTGGGAGCAACAGAAGAATCTTTCTCAGAGCCCTAATGAGGCCAAAACAGCACCCCACCAACTTGTTCACTTGCGTCTCCAGAGATAGGTTGGCATTGAACATAACACCCAAATTTCGCACCGTCTTAGATGGCGCCAAAGTGGTAGATGAGCCAAGGGGCCAAAAGTTGTGAGGAAGAGGCCGGTGGACCTTCCCAACTGCGCAGTGTACAATTTCGGATTTATCCGAATTGAATTGCAAGGAGTTATTCCGTAGCCACTGCGCAGTGTCATGCATACATGCATGAAAATCCTCCAGGGCGTTGGGTGACGTTTCATCAAGAGAAATAATAATCTGGGTATCATCAGCATAATTCACCAATTTTACATTATGAGCCCGAATGATGTTAATCAGTGGGCTCAAGTAGATGTTGAATAAAATTGGGCTGATGGCGGATCCTTGTGGAACTCCATGACAGATATTAGTAAAGGCTGACTGGAAAGGGGGAAGGGCCACTGCCTGACACCTGCCAGATAAATAGGATCGAAACCAGTCCAGGGCAATGCCCACTACTCCCACCTCCTCTAAACGTGTTAGCAAAATGTCATGGTTGACCGTGTCGAAAGCGGCAGACAGGTCAAGCAAAATAAGTATTGCTGATTGTCCCCTGTCTGCCAACAGACGCAAATCATCCAGCACGGTCACCAAGGCTGACTCTGTTCCGTGTTCTGGACGGAAACCGAATTGTACATCTGCCAGACAGTTGTTACGTTCTAGAAAAACTGACAGAGATTTGCTAACCAGACGTTCAAGGATCTTCACTGGATAGGGGAGGAGAGAGATGGGCCGATAGTTACCCGGACAGGTTGGATCAAGAGTGGCCTTCTTCAAGAGTGGCATAACTACCGCCTGTTTCCAGCCAGATGGTACAACTCCACTAGATAGTGATTGGTTACATATCTGTCGGAGTCTAGGGAAAAGTTCTGAAGCAAATTCCTTCCAGATTTTATGAGGAAGGGGATCCAAAGGAGAGCCCGAAGAAACACCCATAGCAAGCCTATAAAATTCCTCATCCGAAAGGAACTCGAAATGGTCCAGGAAACTCTGTTTATCGGTCCCTTCGCCAATCTGTGTTCCTGCGCCAGGCACCCCTCCCGTATCGACCAACGGAATAACTGCCCCTGGAGTCACAGCCTCTGTCCCCCCAGAGAGGTTCTTTTTGAGACCTGAGATGATCGTTCTAATCTTATGATTAAAAAAAGTAGCCAAACTATCACAGAGATCTTGAGTAGGCTGAACCTCATTTTGTAAGCACTGAGGATTAGTAAAGTCATCAATGATTTTAAAGATACATTTAGACTTATTCAGTGATGTCAAGATAAGCTCTGCAAAATATTCCTGCTTCGCAGCAGAAATTTCTTTCTTATAGAGAGAAGTAGCCGCTTTCCAGGCGATCTTATCCTCATTCACGTAGTACTTTCTCCACTTCCTTTCTGCCTGTTTGCATTTTAATTTCAGGGCTTTTAGTTTTTCGTTGAACCACCTAGCAGAAGGTCTACCCCTGTTTTTGCAATTTTTAAAAGGGGCGATTTCATTAACAAATGAGGAAATAAGATTGCGAAAGTCCGTATAATTCTCCTCCACTGACCTAAGCATATCCAAATCCCCATTAATAGAGAACGTAGGTGACTGTGACGCCTTTTCCATTAACCTCCTCCAGTCCCTTCCCACGAAACTCCTTACATCCCTCAGAGCAGGAGCTCCACAACTGGGGATGACCGTCCGAAATTTAACCAAATGGTGGTCAGTCCAATCTACGGGAAGCACCTCCATATGGTCAATGACCCCTTCCTCACTAAAAACAAGGTCAAGCAAGTGCCCTCCCATATGTGTAGATCCGGTTACTCCCTGGAGCAAACCCAGACTTTCACAAGATTGGAGAAGAGTATTAAATCCTGTATCTAGGGTCCCATTTAGCCAGAGATTAAAATCCCCTGCAATCAGCAGTCTCGAATGAGTGACAGCCATATTATTAAAAGCATCAATCAGCGCCTGCAATTGAGATAGGTTGACCGCACCAGGGGGCCTATAGCATACTATACCATCTAGTAAATGCCCCCTGGGGTCTTTTAAGGAGAACCCCAGCAGCTCGAAGCCCTCTACAGCATCAATATCCAAGGGGACAAAATCCCATCTTTCTCTAAACATGAGACCCACCCCACCGCCTCTGCCTGTTGTTCTGGGCTTGTGAAAAAACTTATAACCTGGAGGGCACGCCAATCCCGGTTCAAGAGCAGAATCAGGATAGGTCCAGGTCTCCGTCATAAGTAACATGTCAAGGTGGTGTATTTCAGTGAGCAGTTGGATCTCTGTGACATGTTTAGGGAGAGATCTAACGTTAAGTAGCCCACAGACCAGTGCCTCTTTCCTAGGACAATCAGGCCTTGGGTTAGCCGGGTTCTCAGTTAAAGGCAGTCCTACCCCACCACCGCCATTCTCACCTATCTCCCGCAATGTCCGGCTCGAATAACAAAGTCTTCCCGAATCACACACAGCATGGCTGGCGCTGTGTGCGGATCGTGCGCGGACGGGCGCAGACGGGCTTGCCTTTGGCGCGCCTTCGGCGCGCCCGCTGCGCACGTCCGCTGCGCTCCCTCGATCTTGCCGGCATTAATATCCGGTATTGGTGTCAGCTCCTCCCCTCACCCGCTCTGATTGGCTGCCCTGGGGGAGTGGCACTAGAAGATTTAGAATGAGGCTGGTAGCACTGATAGCGCTGATCACGGCGAAATAGAGCGTTTTTAAAAAAAATACACAGTATCAAATTCAAGACAACCACAATACATGCAAAGTAAAAGCAATGTTAAAACTGGTTCTGAGGACCTCCCTGAACTCTGGGCAGCAAACACACACTCTGTGAGCGCTCCCGCGATCTTGCCGGCATTAATATCCGGTATTGGTGTCAGCTCCTCCCCTCACCCGCTCTGATTGGCTGCCCTGGGGGACTGGCACTAGAAGATTTAGAATGAGGCTGGTAGCGCTGATAGCGCTGATCACGGCGAAATAGAGCGTTTTTAAAAAAAATACACAATATCAAATTCAAGACAACCACAATACATGCAAAGTAAAAGCAATGTTAAAACTGGTTCTGAGGACCTCCCTGAACTCTGGGCAGCAAACACACACTCTGTGAGCGCTCCCGCGATCTTGCCTGCATTAATATCCGGTATTGGTGTCAGCTCCTCCCCTCACCCGCTCTGATTGGCTGCCCTGGGGGAGTGGCACTAGAAGATTTAGAATGAGGCTGGTAGCGCTGATAGCACTGATCACGGCGAAATAGAGCGTTTTAAAAAAAAATACACAGTATCAAATTCAAGACAACCACAATACATGCAAAGTAAAAGCAATGTTAAAACTGGTTCTGAGGACCTCCCTGAACTCTGGGCAGCAAACACACACTCTGTGAGCGCTCCCGCGATCTTGCCGGCATTAATATCCGGTATTGGTGTCAGCTCCTCCCTCACCCGCTCTGATTGGCTGCCCTGGGGAGTGGCACTAGAAGATTTAGAATGAGGCTGGTAGCGCTGATAGCGCTGATCACGGCGAAATAGAGCGTTTTTAAAAAAATACACAATATCAAATTCAAGACAACCACAATACATGCAAAGTAAAAGCAATGTTAAAACTGGTTCTGAGGACCTCCCTGAACTCTGGGCAGCAAACACACACTCTGTGAGCGCTCCCGCGATCTTGCCGGCATTAATATCCGGTATTGGTGTCAGCTCGTCCCCTCACCCGCTCTGATTGGCTGCCCTGGGGGAGTGGCACTAGAAGATTTAGAATGAGGCTGGTAGCGCTGATAGCGCTGATCACGGCGAAATAGAGCGTTTTTAAAAAAAATACACAGTATCAAATTCAAGACAACCACAATACATGCAAAGTAAAAGCAATGTTAAAACTGGTTCTGAGGACCTCCCTGAACTCTGGGCAGCAAACACACACTTAAAGAGTAAAATCAAAGTACTGACACCACTGACATCTGCTAGAAGTCTTACTTCATTGACTCCCCAACACTGTTAGAATGGTACAGCTACCGTGAAAGGCAGAATATTATGTTTCTCTGGTAGGCTCTGTGTGGTCTCCAGCTGCAACATGACAAGCTCTTCAAACGCTAGCCCAACTGGCCAGTTATCAGCCTGAAAAAGTCTACAGTAGATGGACCCGTCCATATTCTTCCTACGAGGCTCTACCGCTTCCTGACAGATTGTAGCTAGAAGTCAATTGCTCATGCCCCAGGTAGGCTGGAGAGCAACCTGTTGGATTTCCTTTTATAGTTTTTGAGTGAAAGCTGAAAGAGTGACACAGTTTACAAGTAACCATGTCTAGTTATTGCATAAGGCGCACTAAGAAGTGAGAAAGTATAGAATTTCCGTATTAGCAGATAACTTTTGCCTCACCCTGTTAAAATTATTGCTAGTAAGGATGCCAGTATCAGCCTGAATGCTCGCAATTTCTTTTGCAAAATACTTAGCCTGATCTTCACAAATTAACTGAAATGGTTTCGTATGTGTGTGCTAGAGACCCGGTCGGGAATCGCTTATCAAATCTGAGGATTCTTTGACTGACACATCAGAGGATTACAACACTCTTTGTTTATCAAATTCTAGCTTAATAACTATAACCTTTAAGATGAAAGGCATAAGATATTTTGTCAAGGAAACATTTGACTGACACCAATGGCCATCCAGTGCATGAAGCTTAATGTTAAAATTGTGCAATGGGGCCTGGGAGATATACAAGCCATGTGTCGGAATAACTGATTTGAACAGTCTGTAAATCCTTTTAGTGGAAAAGGCTTATCCCTGGTGGTAGTTGCCCAATCGATAAGATTCTATTGTCCATGCAGGCTTAATTCTTCGAGTGTGAGTCATTTCCAGTGGAGATCCCACGAACTTACTAAGTCCTGTAAGTGGTGACTTATCGAAGGCAGATGTTATCCTACAGGGCACAGCCAGATCATGACAACAAATCATAAAATAATGGGTTGCAGAACTTCATTCTCACCGATTCTGCATCATATAAAAAATACCCTTTTGGGCATTGGCAAGGTCAGAAATTGATAGAAGTCAAAGACATGCAGATTGCAGAATTACCTTACTGATCAGTATAGCGCATGATTCATGGACTATCTTGGGGCCAGATTATAAAAGGGGTTACCCAACGCAGTTCAGCAACCAAAGTTGCTGCGCTACGTTGCGTCACAAGGAGAGAGCAGGAAAGCGTCATATGTACACAGATACGGCACTCTCCTCCTCTCTCCCTAGTGCCGGCGCACAATCAGGCAGCCGATTGCCAGTGGCGTAACTAAACTTGAGAGGGCACCCCTGCACAGTTCACAGAGGGGGCCCAGCACACTCTGGAATCAGTCAGGAGCTTCAAGGCCAGTGGCCCGCTGCCCGTGCACAGTGCCGGAGGGAGCCCACTGGAGCTCGGGGCTCCCCACACCAAGGGGGGCTATTGTCACGCCACTGCTGAGCGCCACACACACACACCTTTATAGCATAGTGCAAGGGTGTCTGCTTGGGTCTTGCACACTGGAAGGTACCCTGCAAATACAAAATACTATTTTAAGGCTAACTTTAAAACTTTTCCAACATCAGCTGTGTGCTGTACAGTGTAGCACACGTGCAAAATGGGAAACGTTAGGAGAAATAAAAGCATTTCTCCTTTTTGTAGGAGAGTAGGATCTGCTTCTTATAGTTACCCCCACTTTTTGCTGATGTCTCACTGTTTTTGGCCTAGTCTGACTGGGATCCTGCTATTCAGGACCCCAGTCAATCTGCTTTCTCCTGTAAATTGCAATACATGTACTTTAGGTACACTCCAGATTGGATACTGGGGTACCTTTATAAGTCCCTAGTATATGGTACACCATGTACCCTGGGCATAGGTACCCCAGATGCCTCCCATGGGCTGCAGCATGTATTATGCCACCCATGAGAGGCCATTCAAAATGACACAACAGGTCTGATACAACAGCCTGTGTAAGCTGGTGCTTGCACCACTTACTTAGATATAGATTCACTATATCTATCTAAATTACTACACTTAAAAACCTATCAGTCACCCCTATGGCAGGCCTTATCAATCCTGAAGGCAGGGTGCTGGGTTTTACGTGAGAGGGTGCCCTTGCATGAGCAGAGCCCCTCTGAAGCCTTCGGAAACCATTCTCTGGGGTTGTCTGTGATGCAGCGAGACATATAGGTCTAAGTGCATTATAACCTCGCGGTAAATGCTAACTTTAAAACGGCTGCTTAGAAACATGTCGTGGTTGGTGTCAAACACCTTGGAATCATACCTCCACACCAGTAACTGGTGTGGGAGGTATGATTCCACCCTTGTAGAACCACTACTGTGGGTCACCGGTCTACCCGGTACCAGCTTTCTCGACCTGGGCAGCACAAAATGGATGCTGCCAGCCACAGACACGAGTCTGCCCTCCTGCTGCTGAGCCAAACTCGAGCATAGGAAGGCCTGGCACTAGGTTTCCTGTCACAGGGAGGTGTTACCACCTCCCAGACAGGATTTAGTGTATTGGGGCTGGGTGGGTGCACTCTCAGAGTGCCAGAAAGTCTGCATTGGGGGCACATTTGGTGTCCCTGTGCATAGTCCAGCTAGAACCAGTTCTGGGAGCCGTTGGCTCCTGCTCTGGCGCGAAACTGGACAAAGGACATGGGTGTAGCCACCCTCTGTCCTGCCCCTCCCCTAGGAGGGTCCCCAGAGTCCGTCCAACCCCTTCCCATGGGTATGAAGTGGGAAACCTGATTCCAGGACTTTAGATTATACCTGGACAAGACTCTGCAAAGAAACCAAGTACTTCGATGGTCTACACTTCGCTGGACGACAGAAGAATCTCCCTTGGAGTAAAGGAGTTACTCCCCTGCAGCAGCAGGCACCTAAGCGCATCTGACCAGCTTGCATCTCCAGAGCTCCTGCGGACTCCGAAGATTTCTGCAACACAAGAGGTGGGTTCCCAAAGGTCCCCGAGGTAGATCTGACCTCTCAGCAATTCTGAGACCAGTATCCCTCGTGGGGGCCATGCAACCCGTACCCTGTGCACCGCGTCTATTTGCAAGTGCATATGCTTGTTGGCCATCCCTGAGCTTGTGCATTGGACTACGTGTAGTCCTGACTCCGAGCAACATTTGCACTGAAGATATTTGGCCTCCACTCCACGAGTGCTCTGTGGGCTGGTACTTTGTGAATTCGCTCAAGGTCTCCTCGCGATCCCTGGTCCGTTGGCCTGTGGGTCCTGGTGAGGGTCATCTCATTTGTTCTTGGGCTTCTCTGGTTTCTCCAGACGTGCCCTGACTCTCCATTGCTTGGAGAGTCCCCTGGACCTTGCTGCTCCACACCGTAACCTGTTTCCTCTGCCTGCATGGGTTGCCGTTGCCAAGGCTTGTTGGTGCTCCAGCCGGACACTGACCCCTCAGTCTCGACATCCTTTATGGGACAGCTCATCTCCGGACCCTGGTCATCGTCGGCATCTCCTGGTCCCCGTGGCTGCACAGACAAACATCCTTTCTCTTCACCTGAAGCACCCAACATCGGTGGGCATTCGACTACCGAGCCCCTGGTCACCTGAAGTGACCCAGACTCTGTCCCCTCTGCTTTCAGGTTCTTCTCACCTCGGATCCAGGCTTGGATTCCACCGGACACTCTTCGCCTTCCTGGCAGCCGTACTTTCTTGCAGCTCTCCATTGAAAACGACTGAGGTTTCCGACACCACTTGACCCCTATGCACCCGGTTCCTCTGGGATAGGTAACACGGGTACCTCGGTACTCACAAGGGTGCTGGCCTTAGAACCTCTTATGTTCCAAAGGGTTTGCTTGAAGTCCTCGCAGAAGTGTCCTTAAACTGTAATTTTCCAACCGCGACTTTCCCATAGAGTTGCACGGAGCACGCGGTCGTGTTTCCTCACTGCACCCGTCCTCTGTGGGCGCCCTGTGTCACTGCCTTGGGTGGTTCCTTGGGGTCCCAGCGATTCTACGTGCTCTAGGCACTGTGTCTATTGAAGTTGTTGTTGTTATACCATTTTTAGTCTCGCAGACCTAGCGCTGGAGCGCGCTTGCGCTCCTTGCTCTGCGAGGCTTATTGTAATCGATACGATTTCAGAAGGGGACTTGAAGCCCCGCCCATCATTCCCATTGGCTGGCGTCATCATTTATGGTAAACGCTGGCATCCGATTGAAAATGATGCTTCTTGGTTACCGCTCTGTCTCCTTTTGGCCCCGCCCATCCGGACTGGATCTTTTGCTTGCATCTTTACACTGAAAGCACTTTTTTTTTTTACCCCTCCCTGACGGACGGACGGACGGACGGGGCCTCAGACTCTCTGCCGAGATCTATGAGCTCCAGTGGGTGCTGGGGGCGTGGCCCCCTCCGCTCCCTCCCATCCCACGGACAGATGGCTTTTACAAGGCCCTGGCGGGGCTGGGGTTGTCGGAGCTCCGAGGAGCCTCTGCACGTTGATACAGGGGTGACTGCAGCCAGCTGCTTCCTGCGTGCCGGGAGTGTTGACGGAAGTTGCTGGAAGGAATTTTCCCTGAATTTGTGTAATCCATTAATGCCGAGAACGGCAGTGGAGAGATCTGTTAAAGAAACAATTTAAAGATAGTCTGGATTGTAGTCTTTTTCAGTTGCGCCTTCTATGTCTGCGTCCCTGGCTCGTCTCCAGTGCTCCGCTTTCAATGCACTGAGCGTACGTTTTTAAATGACAGGAACACCCCCGTGTGTATAAGTTGGTACGGCTTGCAATTGACCTGCAGTTTAAGGAAAGCTTTACCTCTGAGTCTCTGCTCGGAAACTCATGGGCTCTCTGTCACATTGTATTGTTATAAGAGCATAAGGCAGTACCGCCCACTAGATAACTTGTGAATGTTTTGCATGTCGCGTGGCATTGGCGTTTGTTCAGGACACCCCCCTTATGGAGTTGGTTTCGCTTGGTGTAGAACATTCCTTTCAGATCACTGCTTTTGCCCTCAGCAGTCAGGGACTGGAGTCACCCAACGGCGCTACAGCCGAAGAGTAGGGGAGTGAGGCGGAGAGGGAACCTCTCTCATTTAGCTCCTACAGTTACCACCCCACCTCGCATGGCCTGTGCTGCGTCTTCTGTGACGGGGCCATGCGAGGACATCGAGCCGGAATTATTTATTTATTTTACGATGGGAACTGCAGGATCCCCCTCTCTCCGCTAAGCACGTTGGTTTGGCCCGAGTCCCTGGCTCATTGTGCTGTAGCCTCACGCCGGTTCCATGATGGCGTCGGGGAGCCGCCAAGTGTGAGAGGCGGATGGGGGGGAGGAGGAGGACAGCGAGTAGGAGAAGTGTGGAGTAGGGAAGTCTCCCTGCCCCGGTGTAGGAGAGCGTGCAGGCCGCCCCCTCCCCGTGAATGAGTGAGTGTGATCCTGGGCCCTTCCTAGTATCTGTTTGAGCTCGGCCCCCCTCCCGGTGTGTGAACCACCCCTCCTCTGTGTGTGAGCGCGCGGGCTGCCCCTTACACCCCCTTTCCATGTGTGTGTGAGCGCGCAGGCCGCCCCTTCCCCTCGGATCTTTAGTATTATGGTGCTAGCGCGATGGGTGAGAAGCTGGAACTGAACTCAAATCCCCAGTGGAAGCCGAGCCCTCCATCTACCCCTGGCCACTGCCAATTTGAGTACCAGCATTAGCCGGGCGTGACTGCGAGGAGTTTGAGGGTGCAGCCTTTGGACGAAGGGAGACACAGGAAGCGATGGGGCGAGCACCCTGGATCAGCAAGTCCAGGGTTGTAGGTTGAATGCGGGAGAAAGTGTGCTGTTTTGGGCAAGTGGGATTTTTGGGTGCTTTTGAAAGGGAGACTTGACTTCAGTTTCCTAGAGTACTGGAGTTTGAGGGGTGTAATTTACGGGGAGTCGATTCTTCATGAAAGGTGCTTTGTTCATGGTGGAAAGCTGTGCTTTTTTTACTAACCAGCATTATTTAAAATGGCTGTCCATTTACAAGAAACACTGCTACAAAGTGGGAGGCAAATTCCCAACAGGCTCCTCCTGTTCTCTCTCCGCTCACCCCCTACAGACAGAAAACACGTCAGGCTGGTTTATTTATTCTTTGTGCTGTAAGCTTCATCAAGATCTTTATCTTAAATGTATTATTACAAACTCTTGCATCTGTGTAATTTCATTATATAGCTGCTCGTTCTCACCCCTATAGTACTTTCACTAAAGAGAGCTTACAGTAGAATTGTACGCTGACTGCTTGCACACACCTGTAATCACAGGTTCTGGAATTACAAATAGCCCCTCCCTATTTGCTTCAGTTAATATGACCCGTGCCAGAAGGCTGCTAAGTGATATACAGGAAGTACCCCCTGCTGACTTGTAGCACTTTGTAAACAACAAATTATTTCACTTTCCTTCGTGCAACACAACAAGAAGGTTGTTCACAGCTAATGTGCTGCGATGTACAGCCCACGCTGCCACTCCTTCTCCCATTCCCTTTTCCTCTGCCAGCATCTTGTTGTATAATCCCATAATAGTGCCCCTGCTCCTCCATCACCTCCACTGCTCCTGTCTCGCGCAGTTTGTCGTCTTGCCGCCATTTGGAGAGTATGATATGTCCCCACAGCAGGCTTTAGCAGCCCCGTGTGTGCCCCAACCTAGGCTGAGATCCTCCTCTCCTTGCGCTGCTATGGGCTCCGTGGCCAGTGTCTGGCATCTTTTCTCAGGCTCCCCGGACTAGTTCACAGGTCTTTAAAAGACCATTTACATCCCACAGGAAATGGTTAATAAAGCTTTTGAATACATTTGGTAAATACCTGCAGCAGTGGTTTATGTTTTGCAGAGGGCGAAGCCTTTTAAAATGATGCTTCTTTCACAAGGCATGTTCATGTTGTTACCTTTTGCATGTCTCTGCAGTCCCTAATTCATCCCTGCTGTTGCTGCTCCATCGCTTATGTTAGTTACACCCGGCCTCCTCCCAGCTGTTTCTGCTTGCTTTCCCGCAACGCCACACCACCCCGCCCCTGTCACCCCACCACCGTCCAGCTTTAATTACCAACAACATCCCTCCCTCCTCCTTTGTGTTGCTTGTTACAGCTGGCACCATAGTAAACACAGTAATGACTTTGGGAGGATAAAATGCATTTTCGGCCATTCTTTGATTACAAATGTGTGCTAGTACACCAACCCGTTAATTGTTTCTATCTTGAATTAAAGAACATTTTTAACATGAAAGCATCAAGCAGAGGATAATGCAAAGTATCTTTTTGTGAGAAACCAAGGCGAGGTTACTGAACTGGAGAGCGCTTGGGCAAACTCTCTCAACACAAGCATCTTCATCCAGCTCAGCCAGTCACTTTGTGTTGTGCTTGACGGCATTTCTGCTAAGTATACCTATTTCCAGCTCCATTTCCATACTTTCACAGTTACTATCCACATGCTTCCACTACACATCAGACCACATAATTCCACTATACACCATATCATATAATTCCACTACATAAATCCACACCACCCAACACAATTCCACAACTAACAATACCAATACAAGCCACATAATTCCACTACACATCACATACATACACTCCATAACACATGGGTAAAATACATTGTCATTTACAACGCCAATAGCTCTAACTCAAGGAAATGCGAGACCTATTGCATTTCCAATGCTTGTTTTAGTATATGGTTCGGTCTCCCCCTGGAGCCCGTTGTATATTTTGCTACTTACGTATGTTCTATTGATTAAGTATTGTGTGCTTTATGTTCTAATCTCGTGTAGAGATTAGTAGAGGGTGTTTTAATAATAAATACATATTTTTACATAACCCTTGTGTGGTTCTCCTTGCATTTAGTCATTCAGGAGGTGATATTCTGGTAAAACAAGCTGCTTTACATTCCTTCAAGATTAAGCCTGAAGGCTGCTCTCCACAGCTACCACTAGGATAGCTTTCTAAAGGTTATCTTTGACCTCATACATCATAAGGGTCGTTTGGACTGGTGCAAGGTGCCCACTTTAATTAGTGGACAGCATATACCAGGCCAACTTCTCACACTTTTTAAACGCCTGCTTCAAAGTGGTGTTATTTTTTGGCTCAAAACCCTGTCTACTATTATTCGTAGATAGAGTTTGCATCAAGAACCATAGGTGGTTGCATTTGAACACCCATGTACCACCCGTGGGACGCCCCCTTGGTGCAGATTAAAATAAAGCACTGCTAAGCGCTGTTTTGCTTACTTTGAGGGAACTTTCCAGTGCAATACTTGTTTTGCGCTGGAAAGCAAAGTTAAAAAACAATTTTGAACAGGTTTGCATCACTTTTGTGATATAAACCCAGCGCTAAATGTTTGTTAATCTGGGCCTTGGTATTTCCACCACTGGATCAAGTAATATTCATGAAACATGGAGTGAAGTTTGGTAAGACAACAGGTCAATGAACTAATGGAACTTGAATAAATAATGGAATGAAACTTTGCCTGGAGCACCAACACTTGCTGAACTGTTTGTTCTGCATGTTCACCTCTACATGTGTGTTAATGTATATAGTCCATTACACAGCAGATATTATCTATCTACCCTGTCACTGTTGGGCCTAATGTTATCAACATTCTATTTGAAAGGCTGTATAAATTACCTATCACTGCTGATGTTATCAATTCTAGTCGGTTCGTTTATAAAGTGCTCTGACTCTCTTTGGGGTCTAGCCTGTGAAGTGCATTATATTCTATAACATGTGTAATAAGGCAGATGGGCTAGCCATCAAGTTTGTGGCAGAGTCACTCATCCACCAAACTCTAAATCAAGCCCATATTTTTATTTGGTTATTAATTGAAAAATATTTTTTCCATCCATAAAAGAGTGTTTTTGGTAGAGCAAGTTGATTAACAAGCATTTGCAATGCAGTAGGTCTTGCATTTGCAAGATTTATAGCTATTGGGGTTGTAAATATGAAAGCAGGCGTTGTGCTGAAATAATGCAAAAAAAAATGTCATAAAAGCGGGCTCCGTGGTAAAATATTAAGCATGGCGCCCGTGTTGCTAATATGAAAGTCGGCGCCGTGCTGAAATCTCAAGCGCGGCGCCCGGAGGCGGGACGGGGATGAGGAGCAAACAGTGAAGCAAAGAGTCGAAAAGTGGATGCCGTGCTGCAACATAAAGCGCAGTGCCTGTGTTATTAATATGAAAGCGGGTGCCGTGCTGAAAGCTTAAGCGTGCCGTCTGGGGGCGGGATGGGGATGAGGGGCTGTGACCTAGGAGAGTTTGAATAAGCTGGAGCCGCCCAGGCACCATTGTTGACTGTGTGTTTTGTGAGTGTGTTGATTGATTTGGGCGAGCCGCACATAACAAAAGAAATATGCGGCCGCCATTCTTGAACCTGAAGCGTGCCAGTTGAAAAGAGAGCATAAAGCGCAGCTTAAAACTGAGGTGCTTTCAAAAAAATATATTAAAGCGTGAGCAGCGTTAATGGCGCGGCTGCCATTGTTGAAGCAAAAAACATAAAATAAGATAAAGCACGGCTGCGCTGCTAAAAAAAGCGGTTGCAGGACAGCATGTCCTGCGTTCAATAGGAGAAAGTCATTTAAGAAAAAAGTGCTCACAGACTGTAAATAAAACATACCAAGTAACAACACATGTTACAGGGGCAGTCCACATGGGAGGTTACAAAAGGAGAAAAGGAAGTACTAAGGAGGGAGTACTAAGCCTATCCACGAATCAAAAACCACCATTTACAAAGGACAGTAAGAGGAGCCAATTGAAAAGATGGGTGGAAAATGAGCTGAGCTTCAAGTCTATACCTGAATACAGCATGTCTCGAAGAGACAGCACAAGCACTCCGTAGGCGAGACCTAAAAATGTACTTCCAGAACAATTGACAGACACCTCTTTGGATCTTGTAATTTTACATAATACAAATTTCAACACTTGCTTTATTACTCTAAACCTGAATTGCTGATTCCACACTGTTTTAACATTCTGAGCACCGTCTAGTTATGCTCCTTTTATATGTTATATATTGTTTTAATCGAAAAGAAGAGGAAGTTCAGCAGTGCAGCACTGTGTGATCTGCAAGGCATCAGTTAAGATCCAGCCAGTCCATTTCAGCCCTTCACCACAATGCGTTTGGGAAATTGTATACCATTAAATTGGGAAATAACACTGTACAAAAACAAGACTGTAGCTGTGAATGGTGAAGTAGGTGCCAGCTGTGGCCTGGGAGTTTCAGGTGTCCGCTGCCACCCCAATTTGGACAGTCTTTTACTACCCAAAATAAGAGCAGGGACCCCATTTTACTTAGTTACATTAGAGGGCAAATTCAAAATAAGGTGTTACTAACAAAGTATTTGCTTAGTATAAAAACAAGATGATGCTACAAATATAGTCCAGCCTACCCCAGTAGTTCGTGAAAAAAAGGCTATTTTAAGATTCAGGGATATTCGCGCACAAAAATAGAGTAATTAAATACTGCTAGTCGTGTATGAATCAGTTGATATATAGACCATCTGAGAGAAAATAGAGACATCCATCCAATGTATAAGTGCGGAAACATCCTTACACTTAATAAAGAATTGATCACTGACTCGTCTCCTACCAGGCCGCATGAGACTGACTACTCGCACTCGATATGGACAGAGAGACCCGCTGTGGACAACTCTGAGACCGTACTCCACACTACTCGCTCGAACAGCTTCTACAAACTGCCCGACTCTAAATGAAGTTCCACTGAACTTTGCCTTGGAATTTTTGACCTAGTGATAAACTGTGAGATTGAGATTGGTTACTCATCTTCTCACAATCTTCGAGCCTTGAAAAGGCCCTACGCCCGTGTGTCATGACAGGGCGAAACACGCATTGACTGTTGTCTCTTGGTTGTGAAGAACTCAGAATATATTAAGTTGACTTTGCATCCGATCTCCAATACCAGTTCTTTATTAAGAGGATGAATGTTTTTGCTCTTATACATTGGATGAATCTCTTTATTTTCCCTCAGAAGCTCTATGAATCAACTGATCCATATGTGACTAGCAGTATTTAATTACTTTATTTTTGTGTTCAAATATCCCCGAATCTTAAAAGACCCTTGTTGAATCACAGTGTGAGGGGCGCGGGACATGCCCTCAACGGGATATTTATACGCTCCCTAAATATGAACTAAATACAGCAATACTAGAATATTTGGATCAGAAGATCCCTTTATACAACTCACCCTCATCTCTAGAAAAACGTTTTTAGCAATTTTTGTTCTTAAATTAATATTTGATTAAAATAATAAGTATGTGAGGAACATGTAAACAACAACAAATGCAGTGAAACTATTTTTACAGAAGACTAAGATGTACTTATGGAAAAGGGATGATGTAAAACATAATGTGTATTTATAAAGCTCACATAAACTCCTTGAGGCATCTTGCCACTGAATAACAGGTGTTTATTATCCAACTCATGGTAGTACTCATTTTATCCACCTCAGAAGGTTGAAAGGATGGATGAAAGCCTGGAAATACTGTAAAGGAAAATTAAGGAAGCGCTATCTTAACACAAAGCGATTTACCGGTTAGGAAGTGTTGTTTTTTGGTGAATTATAGAACTAAATATTTATTTATGTTCTTGATCTCTGTTCTTCAAAGACATTCTCTCACACACCAGTCCTGCCATTGCAAGTGTCCAGTTTTCCAGTCTTAGATTTCCAAAGTGTTTTCCAGAATCTGGGAATTGTTTTTTTGTGCAAACATTTCCTGCCAGCACTAGGACTCCCTTCTCCAGATTCTGATTCAAAATATTAGGATTATGGTATTATTGTTTATTGTGTGCTCGATTATGGCATCGAGAAAACCTACATCTTTTGTTTCTGACAGATCAAACCATAGTGCAGCATGCAGTAATATGAAAATTGTGTTCAGACGTTTAATGTTTTCAATATTGGTTAAACCTCATAGTTCAATGAACATTCATAGCGGTATCCAACCTAGAAAAATCTTTTTGTTCTAAGTCAAAGCAGGAGCAGCAGCAGCACTGGACTGGAATGTATTTGATTACATTATTTCCCTTCTGAGTCAGTATGGTTTTGCATGAGACAATTAATTTCCATGGGATATATTTATATATAGTGGGTATAGTTAGGTCAGCCTTTCCAGAGACAAGGCATTTATTGGTTTGCTAATAACGTTGGTGCCATTTGATGAATCATTTGATTGAGCTGTGTTCCCTCCTTCCCCTGATATATATTTTTTGACCCCAGGGAATGGGGTTCCCTGGGGCCACCATTGGCTCGGAGAGGGGGTCTTGAGCCCCCTCCTCTTTTAGGCCCTGGGGCCCTGTCTAGTCAGGGAGGGGACCCATGTACCCCCATACTCTTTACAAATATCGTTTGACGCTGGAGAATGGGATCCTCTGAGCCTGAAGTGGCTCGGGAGGGAGGGGCCACATGCCACCCTTCCCTTTACAAACAAATATGCCCCAGGGAATGGGGTCCCCACGGCCCAAAGGTCAACCTACACCATGCATGCCAAAGGCTGTGGGCGGCGTGGGGTTGGAAGCCTGCACGGGGTTGGTCACAGGACCTGGCCGTGGGGGACCACAGTCATGCCAGACACAGCTAGCAACTGAACTGCCTGATTCAAAAGATGGAACCCATTTGTGTCACCATATACTGTGAGCATGTCAGAAAGGAACCCACAGCTTCAGTGTGGCTGAAGCTGCCTAGGTACATTATATCACACATGTATATAGGTTAGTACTTGGTGCTCAATGGTTATCTTATGTGGAAATTGTCATGCTGAGACAATTCTGTCTAAAAACTCAAGGCTGCTTACTATACTTAGTATCTACTATGTTGGAAACTTTTTCTGCAGAACCAAAAACCTTGTGTGGAACATACTGGACACAAGTCGTCAAATGTCACCTGCACACAGAGTTACTCCTGAATACAAAGATGTATAACATGTTCAATTCCTCTACACACCTATGATACAGTAGGAACTATGTTATGTAAACACACTTGCTGGACACAACATTAGGTAGAGAAGAAACATGGTGGTTACCTGCCACTGTGCAAAGTAAAAAACAAACTAACACGCTCATTGGATGACGTCATCAGAGATGTCATCAATGATGTAGTTTGAGATGTTATCAGTGATGTCATAAATGATATCATTGAACATGTCATGAGTGATGTAATATGTGAGGTCATAAGCAGGTCATGATGGGGGCGCAATTTATAGTTGGCTCTGTTAACTTTAACTAATGGTTTGTTGAGTTAAAAATGTTATGTTGGCACTGTCATATTCACCTAATTATAACGTCACTTTAGCCTTTAGTTCTTTTCAGTGAATTTTTAAGTTTTTATTTTTATTTTTTTAGTAAAATATAAATTCCTGACTATAACATCATTTTAACCTTTGTTGTTTTCAGTGAATATATGGAGGTATGTAAAATGGGAAGTAAGAACCACCCCTCTTTTCTTTCTGTTTTTTTTGGGTATTTTATTGCACCACACACTCTCCACTCTGCTACTACTTTTTCTCTACCCAGGACTTGCTCTTTCCGTTTGAGATTGGCAGCGCTTCTGCCACATGCAAGCTCTCTCAGAAGAAGCAGAAACAGACAGCAGACACATTGGCTCCATTGCTGTAGCTGCGGTTTCTAACTGGAAACCACCTCTACGTGTGGAGTTTTGGAGCTCTGCCATGCCATAGTGCTCTGTGTGGCAATCAACTGAAGGCACCGGTCATCACATCACACACAGAGTCGGAGGCACGTGGGAACTGAGGTTGTGAAACTAACTGACCAGTGCAAGTGCCCTCGCAAAGCATACTGATTTTAATATGTAAGAAAAACCACCTAGGTAAGCCAATAGCCCTGGGCAGGCTGGTACAATGGTAATATTTTATTTTCTTCGTTGCAAGCATATGGTAAGAAAATAAAAATAAGAAAGAAAGGCTGCGTAATATGGTGGCCTTATGCTTGTAATAAACATTTTAAATCTTAAATGCACATAAAAAACAGCCATTGGCAAAGCCAATAGGTCTCGCCTCTGTGAATTATTGGATTTGCCAACAGTTTTTAGCCATGCTGCACAGCATTCCCGATGCGAAGCATCACTTGAGAGGGTGGGGCGGATGTGAAACCAACACAGGAAAGGGCGGGAAGGATGGAGAAGCAATACAGGGATTGGGGAAAATCAACATGGGGAGCGCGAGTGGGGAAAGCATCACCCGGGAAAGAGGAGGAGGGCGCAGGTGGGGAAAAGCAACACCGATAGTGTGGGGAGGCAATAAGGAGTGCGGTGGGGAGAAGTGCTTGGGTGACATAGAGCAGCACAGAGGATAGAATGAGAGAAGTATATGCGGGAGACTGCTTAAAAACACATGCACTCTCCTGCTTAACGTAAAATAAGTAGTGCTTTAAGCAGAGATGGTAAAGACACAATACTTCATGGGAGGGACAAACATAAGATTTATAGGCTGGGACATTAATAAGAATCAGGCAAATGTGAGTGACAGGAAAGCCAACCAATAGTAAGCAATGGATGGGCCCCAATCCTCTCTATGTGTTGGTAAGCCACAGTATGCCTAGAACAAAGAATATGAGTTCATGCGTTCTCTCAACTCATTAATTTCACTGACTTCCCAGCAATATTCTATGATCTTCCATGGATTAGGAACATTCCCTGTATCTAGAAACATGTTGTGATCTTCCATGAAGTAGAGACAAGCCCTTTATCTAGCAACATTCTCTGATCCTTTATGGACTAGTGACATGTCACTTATTTAGCAACATTCGCTTATCTTTCATGGATCAGAAATCTTCCCAGCCAGTATCTAGCAACATTCTGTGATCATCCATGAAGTAGAGACATGCCTTGTATCTAGCAAAATTCTTTGATCTTCCCTGGATTGGAGACATGCCTCATATCTAGCAACATTTTCTGAACTTCCACGGATTAGAGACATACAGCTTACTTTATGTGATCTTTCGTGAATCAGAGACATGCCCCATATCTAAAAACATTCTTGGATCTTCAATGGATTAGATACATGCACTGTATCTAGATGCATTCTCTGACCTTCCATGGAGTATAGCCTATGCCCCGAATCTAGCAACATTCTCTAATCTTCCAAGGCATAGACACATGCCCCATACAGTCTCTGATCTTCCATTGATTAGAGACATGTCCGGTATTGAGCACATTCTCTGATATTGCATAAATTAGAGACGGGGCCCATACGTTCTCTGATCTTCCATGGGTCAGAGACCTGCACATATCTAGAAACATTCTCTGATCTTCAATGTATTAGATACATGCAGTGTATCTAGAAATATTATCTGATCTTCAATGGAGTAGAGATTATGCCCCATAACTGGCAACATTTTTTGTTCTTCCAGGGTGTAGAGTCATGCCCCATACAGACTCTTATCTTCCAAGGATTAGAGATATGCCCTGTATCTAGAAAATGTTCCCTGGTCTTCCATGAATTAGAGACATATCCGGGTCTAGCAACATTCTCTGATCTTCCATGGATCAGAAGCATGCCCCATATCTACCATATTCTCTGATCTTCTGAACCACAGACAGGCTCCATACATCCTCTGATCTCCCCTGGATTAGAGACATGTTCCATATCTAGTAACAGTCTGTGATGTTCCATGAACTAAAGACAGGTCCCATACATTCTTTGTTCTTCCATGGATCAAAGACATACCCTATAAATTCTCTGATCTTCCATGGATCACTGACATGCCCCGCATCTAGCACATGCTCTGATCTTCCGTGAACTAGGGAAGTGCCTTGTACAATCTCTGATCTTCCTTGGATTAGAAATATGCCTCCTATCTAGCAAAATTCCCTGGACTTCCATGCATTAGAGACATGCCCGGTTTCTAGCAACATTCTCTGATCTGCCATGAATAAGAGACATGCCACATATCTCTATTTCTGTGCTCTCTTTGAATACCATCTCTCCTAATCATTACTGATATAGCTGGGTTCTTTTTAGTTTAGGATTTGGGATAAATTGTCCCATAACTCCTGTGAAAAAAAGGAAAGCCCATGGGAGTAGGGAGGTGTAAGATCTTGGCGGCAAGGACAGGGGATTTACAGATCTTCCGAACAAAAATATAAAATGAATACAGCTGGTAGGAAGATCTCCCTTTAACTGAACTTCTGAGACATGATGGTACTGGACTCCCAAAATGCAATGTCTTAACGCCCCTGTAAGAACAGCTTTGCCACAATTATTGGTCTGCATCTAATGCGTAGAATGTAATTCACAACTTTGTTCTCATGACACCTCCTTCCATAAGCATTGGACAAATTTAATGAGAACTATCCTTTCCCAGGTATGATATTAACTAGCATAGCTTCTGCAGTCAATTCGAATTCTGGGTTCTGGAGAATCAACGTCATACACACATTGAGAACTCATATATTGCATTAATGTAGGCCCTATATGGACATTGAGAAAGGTATGGCCCATTCTGTGCCAGCCCTGTCAGCTTGACTGATGCAATAGAGGGTTCTGAAACAGGCAGTATCCCAGAAATAGTGCTCTGTACCATGGCATTTGACTGGTAGAAACCATCTTATGTCCACAAATGGGGGCTATACTGGGACCATGGGGATATGTAAACTATGTAGAAATGCTTCCTTACTTTAGTCTTACAGGCACTTACCATAGATCTGGCTAATGGATGGTGGTGTTAAAGCAGGGACCGCCTCTAAACAGTCACAACCTTTGTAACTCTGTAATGACAATTTTAGACTTCTTCCCTTCAAATAACGTGCACTTGCCCCCATTAATTAGTTGATTGTCCTTAAAAAGTTCTAGATCTTTAAATATTTGGGCTGGTCTTGCCTGTCACCAAACTGGGCATACACTGCCGGAATAGCAGCATGCTTATTAATGTCCCATGTTATGACAATCTCTTGAGAGAGTCATGGCTTGTCAGCCATAAAGATGCTAAGAACTATACTTAATGAAAAAGTAAAACTTCAAGTCCCAGCATGCTTAGCTCTGTTGGCTAAACAAACCAAAACTATTTGAAAGTCAACCTCCTGACATGTGGCCAGTGTAATTTAGTACCCCTTTGCACTCCAAAACCAAAACTATGGAATGAGAAAAGGGCAAAGGGAAGAGTGAAATGTGCCAGATGTCAAAACATAAGAGATTGGGGGGCTGGGGGAACAGAGGGTAGTAAGACTCTATTACATAAAAACAAATTGTAAATTGAGCACCTTGGAAGTGCATAATGGATTTCTTCATTTAAAATACAAGGCCTGTGTGAGGGACGTGGAACTAAGCTGCTCTCTCCTACCCCTGCCTCCTCACACAGTGGGGTGAAGCAAGAACAGTGCTTTGTACATCATTATTTTAACAGATATCCTTCCGCGGGATTATCCAGTGCTGACAGGCAGATTTCATGGCCTATTTGTTAGTGAAGAAAACTAAATATGCTGACCTGTTAGGAGACAGTGGGTACATGATTTACCTTCTTAAGAGTGGAAATACGAGGGCATGTGTCACCTCATAAAAGTAGCAACCTGACAAGTACGTAGAGACACCTGGTGCCCCCTACTGATGCCCCAGAAAACAGCAGCCTGGTGTTGCCTTGCTGTAGACCTGGCCTGAATGCTCTGGAATACTCACAGTTATGCGTTGCTGCAGATCAGTGAATGTGGGGGGTGGGGGGGGGAAGAGTGGCACCTGACACGGATCTGGGGTGGCGAGGCGAGGGGGAAGGGGAGTGTAAAAGAAGAAAAATACTCGTTTGGACGATGTCTTATTTCATGACGTATATGGCTATGCTCTAAATTGTCATCTCTTCTATATCAAGGTACATAACTGTAATATGTTATTGAGAGCGCTTTACCTATCTGGCTGAAAGCTTGATATGTACATATAACATATTAAATGCAGCCGCAGCCTTGTTAACTAATCAGGTTTTTGACTGTGATACATTTGTGGCCCTTTGCCCTGCTGTGCACTTAGAGGAGTGCAAACCCCTCCTCCCCTGCTCTGGTGTCAGAGCCCAGCCCCGCCCCGACTCCCGCATAAAAAAATAAAATGATGATAACATCCTGTTATTATTTTATTTTCCTTTTTTGCTCTGCTGAAATAGCAGTGGGGCGACGCTCCTCCGCCTTAGCAGAGGAGCCGCCACAGTCTGCATCTGCAGCTCCTCTATGCATTCATCAGTGATGCTGTGGAAGACATGGAGGGTTGGGTATGCCCAGGGCACAAGTCCTAAAAAAAGAAGTGGGGGGACTAACCTAGTTAATCAGTATGCAAGAGGCATCACAGCGCGTGACATCGCGGCACGGGACATCGCGGCGCGTGACATCACAGCGTGTGACATCACAGAAAGTGGCATCACAAGAAGTGACATCAGATCTTAAGCCCTCACATATATGTTTAGCAGGTCTATCATGAGTACATTTGAGCACATTTTGAGTATACTTGCAAACCCTCCTGATTTAGGCAGAAGATTCACACTTTTGAAAGCTTCACATAAAACAATGTTGCCGTTTGTCAGCGTAAAGCTTCCTTTAGCCATAGTGCTTTAAAAGAAAAAATAGTGATATTTAAATTATTACAACGCCTCCTCAGGGGTAGTAAGCGCTATATAAATGCTATTTATTTTGTGCAAATACTGGGAAAGATCAACACATCTGACATTCTTACAGTGTGTGCATATCTCCTAAACAGGGACTGAACAATGTGAAAAGCTGCCTCTCTTAAGTATGTGTGAAGTGCTGCCAAGGTGTGAAACTTTGTTTCCCCTCTGCCTCATTTGCTTCTAGGTGTGAGGCTCCTGACTGCTGCCAGCCAGGAGACTCGAACAAAAGGAGGCCTGATGACCCCTCAGATTCGGCCTTTGTTATGGGCCCAGCAGTAGTCAGAAATAAGAGAGCCCCATCCCGACCCCGCACAACGTGCAGGCGCTGCTGAATGTGTCCCGGTGTTTGGAAATTACACCAGGACAAATTCAGCATCTTTTTCAGTTGGGCCCAACTTGAAACAAGCATTGAAAATGCAATAGGTCTCGCCTTTGATTAAGTTAAAGCCATTTGCTTTGCTAATGATATTGTATTGTAGCTTTGCATTATTTAGTGTATATTTGTGATATGTGCATATATTTGCTCTCCCCTCACTCTTTTCGTCTGCCTCATGCTATTGTAATCCTCACTATACGAAATTAACACTCATACTATTCTTCTATTCATTCACCTCCCAAATCTGAAACACTGCTCTTTTCCTACTAACGCTTTGCTTTAAACTACTACACAGCTAACAAAACAATTCTAGCTACATACAACTACAACATATCACAAATATACACTAAATAATGCAAAGCTAGAATACAATACAATTAGCAAAGCAAATGGCTTTAACTTAATCAAAGGCGAGACCTATTGCATTTTCAAGGCTTGTTAAGTAAGGATACTGCTGAATGGGCCCCGCCGGCTGAGAGCTTCGATTTCTGCTCCTGATTCCATCTGTCTGTTTCAGAAGGACTGAAGCATAAGTGAGGCAAAGGCGTTCATTAACTCTTGGTCAGGCATTCTCCAAGGTGAGGGTACAGGCCAGTCTGCCAATAACTGGCAAGGTTTCAGATGGCTATATGTGACATTTTCATAATTTCATTGTAATTATGGGTCAGCCACCGCAGTTGTTTGCACCAGTTTTAAAATCTTACAGTTTCTCGGTCTGATTCATTTCTGACATTTTTATGTTTCCCTTTCTTCATTGCTTGATTTTTTTGCTTGCAAGAAAGTGTCACTCTTACTCGTCAAAATGTCACTCATAATTGCATTTAAATTTTGAAAATGTCACTCATAGCAATCTGAAACCTTGGCAGCTATGGATGCACTCACTTGCGATATGCGCGCGCAGACATGCACACACGCGCAAACAGGCTGATACACTGAGGGAAGAGAAGGAAGGTGTATGTGGCGGGAAGGACTCTTATTCTGACACTACTTTCTTCCTTCCAAATGAGGGTCTGGAAAAACTGAGCAGGCGAGCTTGGCTCCCAAATCACAGCATTCCCACTGACACAAAGCCAGGCAGAGGAGAGAGAGAGAAACACAGAAGCAAGAGCGGGGCGAAGAGACCGCGAAGAATGAGAAAACAGGGGCGCGGAAAGTGAGCGCGGAAAGAAGAGCAAAGAGAAATCAAAGAATGTGGAGAAAGAGAGAAGGGGAGAGAGAGAGGGGGAGATATGGGAAAGAAAGAGACAGCAGCAAGATGGGCCGAGGAGAATGAAGAGATAAGTGGGGATCGAGAGAAAAGGGAAGACGGGCAGCGGAACAGCAAAGAAAGAGAGGGGGAGGAGAGAGGGAATAGAACGGAGAGCAAAAGAAAGAGAGGGAGGCGGAGGAGCAACACAGACCAAGGGACACATAGGCACACAACGAAACAAATAAAGGATAAAGGAAGTGCAAGGGAAGACAATGAGCATTGGAAAGTACCGAGAGACTGGGAAAGAAATAGCGCAATATGCAATGGAGAGAAAAAAGAGGGAAGAGGATGGAGAGGAAAGATGACAAAGAGAGTGTCATAGAAGTGTGGGGCATAGAGGGTGAAAAGGACACCCAAAAGAAAAAGGAGAGACTGATAGAAGGAGTTAGAAAGAAGAGGACTAGCGAGAAATGAAGAGAACATGTGAGAAGAGAGAAAGAGACAAGGAAGGAGAGTGGAGGGAGACAGCATGATAGGGGAGGGAAAGAAAGAGGTGAGAGTAACAGAAAGATGAGAAGAGGAGAGGGACAGAAAGTGAGAGGAACGGAGAGAGAAAAGGAGAACGATAGCAAGCGATGAAAGTAACAGAGAGAAAGAATAGGAGACAGGGAGGGGGTTAAGTGCGCAGATGCCTCTCCTGACCCACGCAGGGCAAGCAGCTGCCGAGCGCCCTGTTACGAGGCTGCGCTCCCGGCTGTGAAGGCAGGCGAGAGGTGGGGGAGGGATGGGTCACATTTCATCGGGAGGGGGTGCGCAGTTAGCAGGGGGATTGTGAAAGCAGGCAATGAGCCCCTGTTTGTGATCACATTCCTGAGCAGTGTAGTCTGTACACACAAACACAAGTAGAAGCATACTAGGGCACATTTAACACTACAAACACACGCGCAGAACATCTCACACGTCATCACTGCTCCTGCACACACAGGCTGGAGGACACTGAACTCTACCAACACGTACGACAGACACCGACAGATAGAATCAATCTCTCTTTGTCTCACACACACACGGACAAACACATGAACAGTTAATCACCACTGTGACACACACAGACTGAGGTACGGTCCTCAGACACGCTCAGACACGCCGAACCCCAAAAGCTCTCTCACACACACACGTCACGGCAAACCAAGGCCTGTTTCCAAAGTTGGATGGTAAAGCCAGATATTTTGTCGTGGAGCTCTGGACCTTCGCCGCTGACAGCAATTTATACCCAACTAAGGATTTTACAGTAGTAAAAGTCACAGAGACTGTAAACTTCAAGACGGATAGAATCCTATTGCAGCAACACACCCTATAAACAGCAGTGATTAGAGAGGAGCACTTGAAAAGCCTCGTTGTTCCTGCAATGCCTTTACTTGCTGCAGAAAAGCAGCTGTACTCTGCGTAATCAGGCACAAGCGATACTTGACTAAGTAGCGGTATTTAAGTGCTACGGAGAACAGAAACTTAGGCGTGAATATTTAACGGAGCGCGGGCATCCGGTATAAAATAAATAAACTGAGCGCGGTGTCCCTAAAGGGGGTGCCGCGCTCCGATGTAACGTAAAAACTAATAAATAAACAGCGTGCGCGCCGCGCTCCACACAAAAGCAGCTGTACTCTGCGTAATCAGGCACAAGCGATACTTGATTAAGTAGCGGTATTTAAGTGCTACGGAGAACAGAAACTTAGGCGCGAATATTTAATGGAGCGCGGGCATCCGGTATAAAATAAATAAATAAACGGAGCGCAGTGTCCCTAAAGTGGGCGCCGCGCTCCGATGTAAAGTAAAAAATAATAAATAAACAGCGTGCGCGCCGCGCTCCGAAGTAAAGTAAAAATTAATAAATAACAAGCCGGAATGACACTAAATAAACAGCATGCGCCGCGCTCCAGCCGGAATGACAACAAAAAAATCCTCACCCTCTAATTAAAGAAGATAGAAACACGCCGCAAGTAAAGCATCCAGTCCCGGTGGGCGGGGCTAAAAGTGGACAGGGTGGTAACCAGGAGGGACTTAAAAGCCTCACAAACAATGGGAAGCCAGGGTTTAGCATGCACGATGACGCTAGCGAATGGAAACAGGGGGCGGAACCTGCACTCCACTTCCAAAACTGTATCGACTACAAGAAGCCCTCGCATGGCGAGAGCAGCGCATGCGCGCTGCTAACGCCAGGCGAGACCTAAAAAGTGGGTGGACGCCGTCCACCCGCGTGTATCCCCGACTCGTGCCCTGGGTATGCCACATTCCAAATGCAGCAAACAATCATGTTGCAGGCATAGTGCAATGTCTTCTAATAATATTAACTTGGTTTCTAAATAGCGCATCGTATTGTACATCGGCCATTTCTAAGTGCTGTACATAACAGCTGTTACTATTATCCAATTTACTGACCTAGGGAAGGACGGAAGTATGAGTCGGCCTTCCCAGGACTTGAACTCATGGCCTTCATCAATGCTTCTCTCAGGTGGGAAATGTTCAACTCACTGAGCTATCCTGCAAGCACTAGCCGGCCTGTCCGGCTTAGACAGCCCGAGGAGCAGTACAAGATGAGAGGTGAAATCTTCCAGGTTACAAAAAAGTACAATAATCTTAGGTTTTACCTTAGTAGATGTTCTTATGATGTCCTCAGAAGGGCAACAAACTAGGTCAAAATTAGAGAGCAAGTTGGGGTGCACAGGGAGAGCTCATATCAGCAGAAAAAGGGAGGTGTGTTACCATTGCACATGTCTTACTTGTGCGTTACTCGATTCTTCAGCCCGCGTGGCCTGAAAGATTGTACAAATTCTGTGGATGGACAACCCAGGGTTGAAATCTATAGTTTCACTGTTTGTGGAATTTCACAAAAACTTCACCAACTTCACTTGGCTGGTTTCTGCGTGAAACTAGAACGCAAGGGCCTGCCTCGCCTCCCCTGCAAATGTCACTCAAGACACCGGCAGGAGACAGAAGCAAGAAATGGCTCTCGGCTGTTCCTGTAAGAAAGTTTATGCTTGAAACAGTCTACGGTGACTTCATGAGATTCACCCACATAAAACCCTAGGTTTAACCTCTTCGAAGAAAACGTTAAGAGTTCGAAGATTTATGGACTGTAAGTAAGGCCAGATGGGAGGAGACCTGACCTGTCATTCAAACCTGTGCAGTCTCTAAACAGGGGAAGGCTCTTAGGAAAAGAGGAGAGGGTAGTTGGCTGGAGAGAGACTCGAGTCCAAGAAACCACATTAGAATATGTCTCCCTGCATATGGAGAGAACTCAAGGTGCAGATCACAGCAGAGGTGAGAGAAACAAGACAGCAAGACACTCAAAAGACCTGGGATCGTCGTGTGGGAGCAATAATACTGAGAAAGTGAGAATAACAAGCATTGGCATAGCCAATAGGTCTCGCCTTTGGTACCTTATAAGTGCTTAGCTAGAGCTATTCGCTTTGCCAATGTTTTTAAGCTATATTGTAGAGCAGCAGAGACATGGACCGGAGACCACTGGCACAGTGACACGGACAAGAGGCCGCTGGGACAGTGGCACGGATCAGAGATCGCTGGGACAGTGACACGACCAGAGAGAACAACGCCACTGACACGGATCAAGGGTGCACAGACTGTGTTAAGACAGGTGACTGCAAAGCCATGGGCTAGAGGCAGTAGACACTGTGGTAAGAGACGTGCAGGGAGTGCACACAGAGGCTTGATAAGGCGGCGGAAGAGGCAAAGATCAGAGACTGCAGCCACAGATCAGAGACGGAGACTGCGGTGACAAGGGGCCCAGAGACTGCGGAGACAGAATGTGTTAGGTGACTGTAGAGATAAAGGCCCAAATGCGGGATGTGGAGACAGGGGGTAGAGACAAAGATCAGAGACATACTCTAGACTAGAGACAGCAACAAAGTTCAAAGATAGGCGATTGCAGGCACAAATATTAAACGTTGCAGACTGCAGGCCCAGAAAGAGACTGGACACAAACACAATTATCCGATATACTGAAGACTGCAGAGACCTATGACCGCTGGGACCTGAATCCGATCGTAGGCGATGGGCAGCAGATATAAACAGACGCAAAAGTCACACACAGATAAAGAGACACTTGACACACAGTGGTGTGAGACAGCAGACATGAGAAACGAGGATCAGACATACTTCAGAAAAAAAGCATTTGCAATGCAATAGGTCTCGCATTTGCGAGACTTTGAGCTACTGGCATTGTAAATGACAAACCTTTTATATATGTGTTGGTTTTGAAAACATATAAATAAAAGGCATTGTCATTTACAATGCCAATAGCTTAAAATTTCGCAAATGCGAGACCTATTGCATTGCATTGAGGGTCACATACCCGCAGTGGCCATACAGTGAGTTGAGCGAGCCGTGCTGCTCGATAGAGCTCATTTCCATGGCTATAACCAGATAAAGCCCTCCGCCTCCCGCGGAAACCAAACGGGAGCCCGCAACTAAGACTGACCCACCTGTGGGACATTTACTCCCAAGACTAAATAAAAGAGAAGGTCGTGGCCTCAGAGCACTGACTTCCGAAGCTCCTGACAGAGGTGAATTACAAGCTCTGCTCTGACATCAGTGGCGACGAAGAAACACAAGATGGGCAGAGGCGATGAAACAAAGAGGGACACTTACCTGTGGGTTCTGACACCGACTCAACAAGACGACCCCGACGTCCACAGAGCCTGCAGGGAAAGGAGGGAGTGCCTGGAGGACCCCCGATGTCCACAGACCTTGCAGCGAGAGGAGGGAATGCCTCGGGAGGTACCAGTGCCGGGGCCCAGGAGCAGCAGGAGGAACGAAGTTTCTCAGCAGGAGAAAGAAGATGCTCTCAGTGATAGTAGTGAGACTCTCGGCAGGAGAGGCTGTGAGTCAGTGGGCGGAGAGTCGGGCAGTAGGAAAAAGAAGTCTGTCAGATAGAAGAGACACGGTCAGTAGGAGGAAAGTGAGGCTGAGAGTCAGCGGGAGGGAGAAGAGGCTGTCAGTGAAAGTGTGGTGCTGTCAGTGAAAGGGTGGTGCTGTTAGTGGAAGGGCGGTCCTGTCAGCTGGAGGGAGAAGAGGCTGTCAGCGGGCGGGAGAAGAGGTTGTCAGTGAAAGGGTGGTGCTGTCAGTGGTAGGGCGGTCCTGTCAGCGGGATGGAGGCGAGGGTGTCAGCGGGAGGGAGAAGACGCTGTCAGTGGAATGGTGGTGCTGTCAGTGGAATGGTGGTGCTGTCAGTGGAAGGGGAGTGCTGTCAGTGGTAGGGTGGTGCTGTCAGTGGAAGGGTGGGGCTGTCAGTGGAAGGGCGGTCCTGTCAGCGGGATGGAGGCGAGGATATCAGCAGGAGTGAGAAGAGGTTGTCAGTGAAAGGGTGGTGCTGTCAGTGGAAGGGTGGTCCTGTCAGCATGAGGGAGGAGAGGCTGTCAGTGAAGGGGTGGTGGTGTCAGTAGAAGGGCGGTGCTGTCAGCAGGAGGGAGGAAAGGCTGTGAGTTGGAGGGAGGCGAGGCTGTAAGTGAGCAGGAGGAGATGCTCTCAGTAGGAGGGATGAGAAGTTTTCAGTGATAAGGGGGAGCCTCCCAGCAGGAGGCAGGAGATGCTGTCAGCAGGAAGGAGGAGAGGCTGTCAGTGATAAGGGCAAGCCTCTCAGCTGGAGGGAAGAGAGGCGGGGAAACAAACGAAAGGGTGGCAGGTTAAGGGGGTTTGGTGTCTGCACAAGCGGGGAAGCAGGTGTGAGAGGCACAGTCACTGGAGACACAAGAGGAGATATGTTAGATGCTGCAGAATATTTGGAAAGAATCGTGTCTCACCAGCCTGTCTCCAGTCTGCTGTCCACCAACCTCTCCATCGCACCCAGTCGTAAGAAGCCGGCCGGTTCACCTGCAGTCTCCTGGGCAGAGAGTGAACCCCACTCCTGTGCCCCGCTGAGCCTGTGACGCAGCCGGACTTGAACCCAGGAGGTCAGTGGCTCTGGCTCCCTCTATCCCTGGACAGCTGACCCGGTATAACTCCCAGTACCCAGGCCGGCTGGCAGTGTTGTGCTACGGTAGCCCGGAAGGACCAGGCCACGCCCACCCTGACCTCCACCGAAGCCTGAGTGACGCCATCTTACGAGGGGAACAGAGGTGACGAACCCAGAGGATAACGGGTCAGAAAAGAATAACAAGACCAGCAGCTAAAGACCAGGGAGCGACACAAGATGTATTGCAACACCACCTGTAGCTGCTGAATCCACAGTTAAACCAGCGGTGGAGCAGGTACAGGTAGTCTGTAACAAGTGACCATGGAAACAGAAAAGGGACACCAGCAAACAGAACTGTACTGCGGCTCCTAATCGTGGCGGCCATGATGGACTAGTCATATGTACCGAAACTTGGTACTCCAGTAGGACGAGGACTGAACAAGACCACCAGCAGCGCTCTTAGTCATGCCACAAGCCCACACGGAACTATTCTAATTTGGGAATGTAGAGGAAACTAGAGACAATTTAGTTTGGGAGGTTAATTTGCTGAACCATATAGGTTCTTCCAAATCCCCAGCAGGCCACCTTCCCGAGAGAAAAGAAAGAGCGCGGTGTCCCTGAAGCGGGCATCGCGCTCTGAATTAAAGTAAAAAAAATAAAATAAACGGAGTGCGGTGTCCCTAAAGCGGGCGCCGCGCTCTGAAATAAAGAAAAAATAAATAAATAAACGGAGCGCGGTGTCCCTAAAGCGGGCGCCGCGCTCCGAAATAAACATACATTTGAAACATAAATCCCAAAAAACGCACATACATACCGTCGGAAAAACACATAGCCAAAAAAAATCAATAACAAGTTACCGAAACAAACCCCCCCCCAAAAAAATGTCAGCCATTATAAGTATTGAAGCGACCACAATGGTAAACAGACATTACACGAATGGTAAAAAAAAAGAGTGCTTACCCAATAATTAAAAGACTCCGTGTACTGCTGCAAGTAAAAGATCCAGTCCGGGTGGGCGGGCCAAAAGGAGACAGGGCGGCAACAAAGAGGGACTAAAAAGCCTCACTCACAATGGAAAGTCAGGGTTTACCATGCACGATGACGCAAGCCAATGGAAAGAAGGGGCGGAGCCTAGACTCCACTTCTGAAATTGGTTTGATTACAAGAAGCCTCGCAGAGTGGGCAGCGCATGCACGCTGCAACGCTAGGCGAGACCTAAAAATGGAGGCAGTGTAAGGGGTAACATACATAGGGAAATTTGATTAGGCTATTGCTGCTCCTGTGCAATTGACTTGCCTGATTGTAGGCCTGGGCGAAATTAAAATTACTTGGGCGTAATTAGAGTGATTTCGATATTGTCGCATCATGCTTGTTCCACTAAATTCCCCAAATTGCGCCATTTAGCCACACTGCATAATCACGCACCATTCGCTGTCCAAAATGTACCATGAGCACACGGAATAACAGAACGTGAGCTGCTGTTACGCTATACTTTAGCGCACAATGCATCCTCGTTTCAAAGATTGATGCAAGAACGCATTTTGTGCTAAGATATAGCGTCAAATGATGGAATTGCATTTTGCTACATTTTGTGTAACTGCTGAAATTTTGCATAATTATGCAAAAGTGAATTACGTGAATTATGCACACCCCTAGTGACATGCCCCTTCTGTCCTCTTGTCTACACCTGCTAGTAAAACTTCACACATAGACCGTTTGGGTGCTTGTGGAGGTGGCCTTGGTGGATGAGAGACACTTAAGCATCATTCTCTATATAGACCTCCACTTTGCTTCTATGCCTGCCCTCTTCGTTCTTCTGCTGCCAATACTGACCAATCACAAAGCAGAGCAAGGTTGTTTCTTGTGGATGTCCTGCTTGAGACACCATCCAACACAGGCACATCCGGGCTGGTTGAAGATTCCAAATTCATGGTCGTCCAGGCTCTAATTAATCTGTGGGCACAAAACATAAGCCTAACTGTAGGAAGGCAGTTTATATTGTGAACCTCTACCCTGAACACAAAACGAAGCTTCTGTGATGACCATCGAAGCTCGGCAGCGCGTGAGTCAGTGTTTGGCCGAGCTGAAAACTGCTGAGAATATGCAAATCTGTGGATGGGGGCGGGTGGGGGAGGGGGCACTGGTTTAATGTAATGCTCCCAGATTAAGTGGGAGCGGAGCAGAAACGGAACCTGCTATTAAAAGCAAAGGATTGCATTTAATTGCTTTTCGCATAGCTTCCCATGACAAACATTATGCATGTCTTAAATATATGGAAAGGAGGGGAGAGTAAAGCAATATTTTATCTCTAAATATGAAATATCAGTTTGCCATGCTCAGCAATTCTGTCTGCTGTACTCTCTCTCTTTTTCTCCCTCTCTCTCTCTGTTTTTATCGCCCTCCTTTCTTCCTTCCCACTCTCTCCTCCCAGCCAATCTCTCCCTTTTACTGCTCTCACGCATGCAGGCACACACTTCTCTCCACTGGCCCCTTTCCTTCTTTTCTCCATCACTCCCTTCTCGATCCGCCTTCTCTCTTTTCTCATATACACTCCCCCTCCCCCCGCCCCTCTAGAGTCTGTCTGATCTTTTCCCTGTACCTTTTGTAATCCCTTAATCTCACATGTTTCCGCCAGTCAATCTTCTGCAATGGTTTCCACGGGGTTCTTGCATGTCTGCTGCACTTTTCAGTGTTAAGCCTTTAAGTATTAAGTACATTGTTCAGCGGTGAGTTCTGAAAAATGCCCGGACCGAATTTTAACCACCTTGAGGCCCGCCTCTGAGATTCATCTGTGCTTGTGCAATTGGCAAATAATTCGCATTTTGGTTTAGCCATTTTCAATTAAAACAGCCCAAAAAAGATTTGGAGTACCCTTATGGTAACTTTTGTCCTTCGTTTAATTTTGAAAACAATATTTTGATTTTTAGTAAATATGAAATTAATTTCAGACTTGTGCAATGCCATATTGGGGAGCAAACAGGGTATCCATCTTGGAGTTATTTATATGATAAAGGATTAAAAGAAACAACGATTCTTGCAGGAGCACAATTAAAAGTCCGAAATTCTTCAAAACATATATACTCTCCTTTGTTTCGTAACATTTTATATAGGGCCAGATGTACAAATGCGTAAAGTGAGAAGCTGCATGAAATGGTTAAAATATAAATGACTATAAAGAATAGTGTTCATCCAAAGAGAGCTTCTTGGTGCTGGAGGGATAACAGAAGCAAGCCATCAGCTGCCTGAAGTCTTCTCTTGGACAAGGGAAGGGAGTTTTAGAGCAGTGGCCCCAGGTAGGACAACATTAGCCCCCCGTTAATTACTAATGATTTGGGGGACTTTGGAAAGAAGGGCCTCCGAACAATGAACCAAGCATTTTTTTACATGTATTTTTATTTGTTTAAGCACAACAGTTGATACATGCATAACCTACAGATACACAACAATCATAATAAAATGATGTAACAGAAACCCCATCCGGGGCAGACAGTTCCTTTAAGCTGGTTTTAAATTAAATGTAATGATGTAGCACGGTGACCATTCCCACACCTTGTGCACATCCTACACACTGCATATTTATCATCATTTCATAACATACCCGGGTGATGTAAGACTTTCACTCTACCTAATTTAATCAGTTTAGGCATGAATGTGCATACAGTGGGGGGATGAGAGGGAGCAGGGCTTAATTTGAGCCGGTGGTTGCCGGTGGGTGCACCAGCACTTATTTTTGGGGACCGGCACTTATTTTTCGCTATTAGATATTTACCGAGTGCAAGAGAAGGAAAAGCACATAGACCAGAAAGACAGAGGAAGAAAGGGATGGCAAAAACCATCACAAACAGAAAGCAGGAGCTTGCAAGAGCGAGACACGGGGGGTAGAGATTGGCTGGTAGTGGATTAAGGCCTAATGGCGTATGTATTAGGCGTGCACCGGCCTCTGGCTTTAGAGCAGAGCTTCAGGCACCAGCACTCTTTCTTTCACAAATTAAGCACTGGGGGTGTGTACTTAATTTGTAAAAGAAAGAGTGCTGGTGCCCAAAGCTCTGCTCAGAAGCCAGCGGCGGTGCAATTAAACATCTGTGTGCAGAATACCAAGGCTGTGTAGTCTGGAATCTACCTCATGCCTCTTTAATCCACTCCCAGACACCCCCTGCCCCTTTATCCCACTCCTGCAGGACCCTGGTTTCTCCCTCTGTGATGGATGTTGGGTCATTCTCTTCCCCCATATTTCCCCTTTGTGTGGTTTCTCAGGAAAGCAATAAGTGATCTGTGCTGCAAAGGGGTTCCCCGTGCTCTCTGCACAGCTCCTGAGTGAATTGTATCATGATTAAACCAGAGCAAAGACTCCTGTGTCACCTGGCAGCCCACTGTGAGCTTGAGATATTGGTACTGCTGCAGCCACTGAAGAAACGGAAGCTGCATCGCCTTCAAAGCGGGAAGCCAGGACCGACCTTGAGTCTGCAACTCCCACACAGACGTCACTGTGAAGAAATGCGGCCACGAGGCCACAACCGCTCCATCCAATCACTGGTCTGCAGCCAGCCACAAGGGCCCGCACTGCCAAAGATTTGTGTGACCGCGCAGATCTGCCCAGCAAGTCCAATCTGCAAACTCTGACCCACACAAGGCTGCAGTGATTCGATAGTTGTAGTCAGTGCTTCAGACTATGTGTTAAAATCGGAGCACACCCCTTTATGCTGTGCTTAATTTGTAAAAGAAAGAGTGCTAGTGCCCGAAGCTTTGCTCCGAAACCCGCAGCCGGGCAGTGAGCACAATACTAAAGCAGTGTAGTGTGGTGCCCACCTCATGCCTCTTTAATCCACTGCCAGATACACCCTGCTCCTTTATCACACTCCTGCTGGACTCTATTTTCTCCCTTTATGACAGTTTTTCATCATTCTCTTCCTCCGTCTTTCCCCTTTGTGTGATATTCCCTCCCTTGCTCTCTGGAAATGACTGATGTGGAAAAATAAGTGCTGGTGGCCCCCACTGGCAACCCCTAGCTCAAATTAAGCACTTGAAGGGTAGGGGGCATGTATCTAGCTGGTATAGCTATGCCTGTTTAAACTTTCTCCAGTCAGACGAGTCCTCTTAAATCCTCTTCCATCAAAGAGCATTCATTCAGCCCCCTGATTTAGTGCTCCTCTTTGGGGGTCTCAGGACAAAACCATCTGATCGCTATCATATATCTAGCCAGGATGAACGCCAGTCATGTGGCTTTCTTTTTATTTTTGTATGGGAGAGACTCGCAGTAACTGGCCTGTGGTGTCATTAGGTCGCGCCTAACAGTTCATGCAAGCTGTCTGGTTCCAAAAGACCTATTGTGACCTTTCAGTGGGCTTACAGACTGCTCATGGCTTACCAATAATTGGCTTTATTGTCACTAATTTGTTTACTTCAACTTTAATGGCTTGCCTCCCCCTTCTTGTTTTTGCTCCTCCCCTGGAGCATAGCCTATTTACCGTCCTTTTGATTGGCAGACTTGTATCCTTGCACTGCACACTATTAAGGAACTACTTGTATCCATTATATTCAGTGCTCCATGAGAGTTCATGTGTTTTCTAGCTCCCTCTCTCGTATGGTGCTTCACGCCTCAAATACACCCCCATGCTGTATTGTGTCACACCCATCCCAGCTTGCCTGCAAAAGCTCAGAAGGAGGGATTTTTTGCTGGGATAGGGGTGAAAAGCAGACCTTAAGGGCTGTTTTTGTTTTATCTTCTGCATTCCACACATTGCATGAAAGCACAAGCTTTGTCACACAAAGGCTTTCATGGAACTGCAGCCTGTAGGAAATGCCATCTGCTGCACTCACTCAGCTGGCGTTCGAGGCAGAAGGTGTGCTTACCATGACCCTTCTCTTGAGGCCCATAAATCTGCTTCCTGAGCAACTGCAGAGAACAAATACCTACATCCAGTTGAAAGTAAATTAGGCCTTGACAAGTGTTCCCTTTACATTATGATCCTTCCTCATTCTTTTTAAATTCTGTTCAGAGCTTCCTGGTGAAAGATATTTGAAAAATACACTATCCCATTTATTAACATTGAAAACATTGAATTCAATGTGCAGTTCTGCGATGCCCTATGATATCTATTTGCTTTTCCACCAGGATTTGGAAATGTTACTTGTTTTCTTTTTTAAACAATACATTACAGATTAACATCGGCAAAGCCAACAGCTCAGCATTCGCATTAGAAAGGCAAGGTCTTTTGGCTTTGCCTCTGCTTGTTTTTGTTGCAGCCTAGTAAATTCAGAAAATCTGCTAGTCACCTTGCCTCAGATTTCTGCAACTCTAGGGAAATTCCTGAAAAAAGTGAAAGAACCAAGAGCCTGATGTGCAACCCATTTTGCCAGTACCTATGCACCAACCCTATTTTACGAGTTGGTTACCTATCACTGACTCGCAAAAAGGGTTTGCGAGTCACTATTAGGAAGGGGCCTGTAAAGGGCATCCCTTCCTAATACCAAGTTGCACTGGTATGTATGAATGTATTGCGACCAGGACTGCAGTCTCAAAACATTCACAGATTACCACCAATTTCAAATTGGTGGTAAGCCATTCTCAAATGGGGGTTCCCCAAGGAACCTCTTCCCCTTTGTGAATGGGGGTACAAACATTTTTTCAGAACAGGCAGTGGTCCCATGGACCACTGCCCACTGTAAAAAAAAAAATGAAAAGAACACGTTTCATTTGTATTTTTGAAATGCATTCCGTTTTCCTTTAAGGAAAACAGGCTGCATGTAAAAAAACAAGCATTTGCAATGCAATAGGTCTCGCATTTCTGAAAGTTTAAGCTATTGGCATTGCATTATTATTAGCAATGCCAGTAGAGTGGTTGCAACTGTAAGCAAAGGGATAATGTAAAGTGAGATATGTGTTCCTAAAGGGAAATCTGGAGCCTATTTTTGTAGATTAAGTGGAAATTGTAGTGTTGTTTGTTTCTTGTAAGGAGAAGCAAAGCAGTACACATACAGGCAAGTACACACACAGAAATAGACACTGAGACATAGAGATGCAGACACAGACATGCACACACAAAGACAGATAGAGCAAACATACAGAGACGCATATACAGAGATGTACATATAGAAACAGACACAAGGAGATCAAAAAGTAAACACAGACACGCACATACAGTAACGAGATGTTCACAGAAAAACAAAGATACACATATACAGACAGACACGTACACACAGAGACAGAAACACAAGCAGAGATGCACATATAGAGACTATAGAATCAAAAGTGCATACACATAGACATACACAAACACATTCATGCACATACAGAGACATATTGCACATACAAAGACACATACACACACAGTGATGCACACACTGAGACAATCATGCACACAAAGGCTTGATGCACGTCCTGAAAAACTGCTGTACAGACAGAGACAGTAATACACATACAGACACAGTGATGCACAGACAAAAACACTAATATACATACAGAGACAGTCATGCACACAGATGAGTGTTGCACATACAGAGGCAGTAATGTAAATACACAGACAAACACGTACACACACAGACACAGTGATGCACTCACAGAGACATAATGCACACACAGAGACACAGAGACAGTAATGTACACACATACACAGTGATACACACACATACACAATGTATCGAAGCAATACTTGTATGCGATCTTTACAGAATGTGTATATCATACATTATGTTTCATGTCCTGCATGTCCACTTTTACTGTTGTTTTTCTTACTATTAGCTTACTTGTAATGCCTATCATGTATACATTTGCAGCGAGCGCATTAACAAAGCGAACACGCGCTAATTAAAAGCACATGCTTAATTACGTATCGAATAACACTGCTGCACGTTACAGACACCACTGAGCATGAACGCTTACATTTCTCAAGAAGCTACAACATGCACATGCCTCCAACTACATAATCGTGGCTTTTAAAGATGTACTCGAGATTCTCTTATATACACTATGATTGTTATCACAAACATACAATAATAACGTCACTATCCATTGCATAACCCCTGCCCTCTCGGGTGGTAATTAACAATTGCGTCAGAAACAAAGGTAACTTTTGCAGGGGTTTAGAACAGGGGTTTAGAATAATAGAGTGAACGCCGTAAGCTCACTAGATATGCGGCAGGGGAGGGAAGGGGGCATTCATCCGGTTCTTTGTGTAAAAAGTCCGAGCACAGGGCAGGCACTGCGACGCTAGAACGGGCTCACACAAACGGGCACTGTAAAGAAACGGTGTGTCAGCAGCAGCGGGGCTGTGCACACTGGACAGTATGACTAATTCCCAGAAACTAAAAACTCGCAACACTAAAGCAACTGCGCGTAACAATATTCATTTCACAGTTGTAAGAAGCAGGTAGTTTTACACAGTCTACAATTTCGTGCGCGCATTCTTAATTATTTGTAATTAAAGCACTAAACACTACATTGCGTAACCAACAGCGGTGTCATCGTGCCAGCATTATTGTACGAGACGGCGTTTGTTTTATTTGCGCATACATAGACGTCAACAAAGCAAAACCAATGGTGCGCGCGCACCACAAAGAAGCAAGGGCAAGGGAGCGCGGCAGCAATGCGAACGCACGCTGCTGCATTCCCTGGTACTACAGCAATGGAAGTGACTAAATCTCCATGTTATTAGCTGCTGTCAGGGTTTCTGCTCGGCGAGTCTCATTTCAGCAGTTTTCGGTGGTAATGGTGGCAGCTTTCTGATTAACAGCCATGTAACTTGTTTCTCCGCTGAATGTATCTCTTGCGCGCTTTACAATCTCGTGCTTTAACTAATGAACTCGCTGCAGCGTGAAATGCACGGACATGGCAGACTAATGATCACGCCATGATATAGTGTTCCCTCTTAATGGAGGGCTCATAATTCGTTTTGCGATTTTCAACATGAAACTAAACAGTGGTGCGCGCGCACCACAGAGGAGCGGGGGGAGGAAGCGCGGCAGCGAGGCGAACGCGCGCTGCTGCGCGTGCTAGCCACCAGTGGGAATGGGAGGAGCAAAGGCGGGACATGCGCCCGCCTTTGCCCAATCGTGTGCTGTATTTATTTTAAAAAACCACGCGAAAGCCAATAACAGCAGGCGAAAGCAAAACCACACGCACGAGCGTGTGGTTAGCTTTCTAAAGCCCGTACAAGAGGTCTCGCGCTGCGCGAGCAGTGCTGCGCACTGCAACGCTAGGCGCGAGACCTAAAAACTGCTTTATTTAAAAAGCAGTCACAGACATGGTGGTCTGCTGACCCCAGCAGGCCACCATCCCTGTGAGTGTGGGCCATTCCCAATGGGTCGCAAATTGCGACCTGCCTCATGAATATTAGTGAGGCAGGTCCCTTGCAACCTATTTGGAAATTGCAAACAGTGTCTGAAACAATGTTGTAGATCAGGTTTTGCATCTCACAAATTGCGACTCGCTAAAAATCGCAATTTGCAAGTCGTAAAACCTGTCTGTCGTGCATGTGGCCCCAAGTTTTTAACATTCCACACTAAGGACAAACATTGCTTCTCTTGGATTCCTTTTTTGGTCTCGCAGACCTGCGTTGCAGCACGCATGCGCTGCTCGCTCTGCGAGGCTTTTTGTAATCGAGGAGATTTCAGAAGTCGGGTTGAAGCCACGCCCATCATTTTCATTGGCTGGCGTCATCGTTTCTGCTAAACGCTGGCCTCCGATTGAAAATGAGGCTTCTTTGTTACCGCCCTGTCTCCTTCTCGGCCGGCCCATCCGGACTGGATCGTTTACTTGCGGCGTTACACTGTCTCCTTAATTAGTCGGTAGGCACTATTTTTTTTTCACAATGGCGACAGCTTGTTAGGGACCCCAGGCGGTGCCGCATCCTCCTGTCGCCATCTCCCTCAGGCGCCACCGGGGCCATCCAACGTGTCGACAGCTTGTTTACTACGCCACTACAGTAGCATCTCGATCCGTTTATATATTTATTTTTACTTTATTTCGGAGCGCGGCGCCCGCTTTAGGGACACCGCGCTCCGTTTATTTATTTATTTTTACTTTATTTCGGAGCGCGAACACATTTGTGATCGTCTCCTCAAACAGGCGAGTGAAAGCAGGGCGTGCTTATGAAGAGGCGAACTGATATCTTCATGACACCTCTGCACATGAAACTGCCGTTCGGTAGAGCTTTTCGTGGTAAGTTGACATTTTAAACACCAAATACTGTATTTTCTCTGTTTTTCTGTTTAACAAGGTCCGGGCAAACATTGTACTGTTCATAACGATTTCAAGCACGTTTACGCAAATGCAATGTTTTTAAGAAACGGTATACATTTGACTCTGAAGATTACTGAATATTACAGTGTTTTTTTTAAATCTACTTCTTTGGTCTTGAGCGGACAAAATTGTACTTTCAAGTTTAGGGATGTAGTGGGGTATTCAGCCTTTACCAACTAAGATAGACCCCTTGAACATGGAGAGGACACGTGAGAAGGATAGGAAATGATGACCTGGCTGACATCCGCCTCTCGGTCTATACCCTCTTTGTGTACACATGTCCAGGTGAACCCCTAGGTGCATATCCCATGGTGTTGCCACCCTCAGATCAGATGCTGAACATAATTTGCGGTTTGGTTTTGCCTTGTTTTTGAGAACGAGAGAGCAGTGGCCGCACTACACTTTTCCAATCTGTTTCCGGTTTTAGTGTTGTCTTTCCCGGACCCCGTGGCTTATGTGAGCCCATGCATGTGGTATGTTCTGTGTTCAGCAGTGGCCTTGTGTGGGACTGTGCACAATATTACTCGCTCTTACAATTGCTTTCAGTAGGGCTTCTGGTGCAGGGAGGGGCTGCAGCTCTACTGGCCTGGGTCAGACAGGCAGGCATGACCTCTGTAAGTGCCCCCACGCTCAATCCCTGGTATGTGTCTGTTCTAAAACTGTACAGGGGTGTTTGTTTGCCCTGTATCTAGGCCTTCAGAGGGGCCTGCCCGATGGCACATTTTTTTTATTCCTCAAGTGGCAGCCTGCAGTTTGTCACCCACGGGATTCCTACATGCAGGAAATCGTAACGCCACGGTACATTTCCTGAAACTAGTTAGTGAGTTCTATACCGAGGTCGTGAAAATTACACCTGTTGTTGCCTGAAATATCACATCATGCGATGTCAATGAATGTAATTTTATGCTGTTGTAGATTTAAATAGTTGAAGCGCTGCAAGCATGCGTGGTCTAACAGCCAACCAGCCCACCTTTAAATAGTGCACCCTTAGTGCCAATATCGGCAACACTCCCCATACCACATACAGCAATATCATCAGTAAATAAACCACACAACACATTGTTTGTGGAGAAAATTGCTGCAGGTTTATTTGCATAACAAATAAGCCAACATGGTGGGTTATCTTACGGGCGATCCAAGGGCAGGCAAGCCCTCCTACGCCGCCTGCCCGCGTAACTGCGTAACGGGCAGCCACAAAGAGGCTGCCAGATGGGCGGGGAGAAGCACTTATACTGCATCCCCCGCCCACCCCTTACCAGAAGTGACGAGGCACGCGGACCCATAGTGGGTCCCTAACAACTGGACTTACTCGTGTGCCCTCATGTGGCACTAAGGCGGCCGCCCTCTTAGGAGGGTCCCCTTCGTGGACCACGGGCAGCCAACATTTCCTCAGCTCCTCGAGCGGCACTGTAGCATATCTGTTCACTCCTTGACGGGTGAGGAGCACAAGCTAAACGGCATTTGTTTTTTAGATGAGCACGCTGCAGCAGAACTCGGCCCTCATGTCGTCCCAAACAAGCATTTGCAATGCAATAGGTCTCGCATTTACGCGAGTTTAAGCTATTGGCATTGTAAATGACAATGCCTTTTATGTATGTTTTAAAAAGCAAAACTTAAAAAAAGGCATTGTCATTTACAATGCCAATAGCTCAAACTCGCGTAAATGCGAGACCTATTGCATTGCAAATGCTTGTTATGTAGAAGTGATGGGGTAATGTACGTTCATTCTGGCATTTATTAATAATGCATTAACACTACTGCAAGTGTCTGTCCAATATTTATCTGGAAGACCAAAGCATATCGGATGGTACTGATAAAATTTAGCAGTCATAAATTAGTGTCTCTGAGGCACAAAGAGCCCAAAGAAGCAGAAGAAGGTTGTGCATGGTAAAGTTAAAATTACTTATCAAGTGCATATTTGCCCTAAATCCTCCAGGTACTAGAAAAAATTCAAATTATAATTTAAACAAAAACATGGCACACTTGCCCAAAAAGGGCCTAACTGTCAAGAACTATTTGGGGAACGGTTGGATTTTGAATTATTTCCGAAAAATGAGTCTATTATCAAAATATTTCTCAGTTGGAAAGCTGGTGCACTCCATATTTGATGGGCCAGTGCAGAGAGAAACCTTCTTCCAAAGCGTGCCTCCCTAGTTGTAGGGATTTTGAGTGGGAAACCTTCGGGCGATCCAACGGACTGTACAAGTGTACACCGAGTTAGTTTATTTCACATTCTTGGTGGATCAGACACACGGTCTTGAATTCAGTACATCGGTCTATGCGCACCCACTGGAGGGATAGCAAGGCCAGTGTAAATTGGTCTCTGCAATTCAAGCCCTTCAGTATTTGTGCATCTTACAAATGTGTAAGAGTAGCCAAGGCAAAGCGAGTGCCACAACCACACTGAATTTCTGAAGAAAGTCTAGATATGGATAAAATCAGAGAAGGAGCCAGAGATGAAAGTGGCAAGTTTCATCCACAGCTGAAACTTGTGCGTCTATGATAGAAATTTGGTAAAATGGGATACCCACACCCTGCAACTGAGAGGATGGAGTGGGACAGTGAACAGTTCATATGGCCACAACTTAGCAGGTCATGGGTAAGATAAGCCAGTGAAAATGATGTACCTATGACCTACATCTCCATCTTGGCTTTATTCAATTCAAGATTTTTTTCACACATACATTGGTTTGCCGCCAGTAGGCCACTGTTTAAGTTTCTCATATCTTCCACCGAAGATGGTGACAGGTAAAAAAAATCATTAAGAGTTGTGTCATCTGCATAATCATATGATAATGCCCCAAATGACTCAATCAATGGAAAACAGTGTGTGGGGGTAGATGGGTATTAAAGAAACGTAACCTGCAGTGCAGATGAACATAGTCTCATTAAAAGTAGCTCGGTTCTACTCCCGAGTTGTGATGTACCAGAAAGAGCAATACCAGTTTCGAGCTATCCCCAATCAGACGATTACTAGATGAGATGTCCTGGAGTTTAGAAAGCTGCTTCAGGAGACACTGAATAATGCAAAGAATACAAACTATTGAGGCCGGGAGTAGCAGGGCTGGATTAGCAAAGTACGAACTGCTGCAGCCTCTAATCTTTGATGACTGGTCGGGGCAAATTTATGGTCAGAAAGGACTCTACTGGCAGAGCCCTTTCTTTATGTTATGATGTCAAGTGTAGCCCTGGTCCATTGCAGAAAACCAGTTTATAGGAAAATATGTCAAAAAGTTCTCAAATGGAGTCAGTTACTGAAGATTCTGCTCCACTGTCAAGAAACAGTGTGCTCGCCAGGTGGACCCCAATGCTTTTCAATGGTGGTACAGATGATGGACTGGAACCCTAGGGAGAAAGGGCGAGAAGTCTGCTGCCCATACGTTGCTATGGAGACGAAGGTGATAACCTCTATATTGTTTAGGTTAAATTGAAGGGCATTGTATGTTCTCTAGTTGAACCCTCTGAACTTTGGTGCCTCAGTGCAACCTGTAGATGGTCAGCATTGTTGGACAACAGCAGACCATGGAAGAGAAGGTGATGGCTGTTCACTAGGGGCAAAATGCAAATGTTGAAAAAGAGTGGTGGCAAAACTGATCCAATGGGGGACGCCGCAGATCATGGGCGGAGATTAACAAGGCTACCAGCTACCAGCTGACACAGCCCAATGAACCACTGAAAACGTTTTGTTTCATCCAAATGTCAAGAGGTATTTGTAGCCATTTCCCAACCTCTAGAGCAGATTGAAGCTACTGACTGTGTAACTGACATCTACAGGCACACACTTGTCAGCCTTTATCTCATACATTCATGCAACCTTCCACAACATGTGTGTGGGAGTGGGGGCAAAAGGCACTAAGACTGGTTGTATTTTTAATTAGCTAAAAAAAGAACATTTTTCAGATTTTAATATACTCCTGTTGGCTCATTTGCTTTTGTGTGATACAAAAATCAGTGGATTTAGAAAATTAGAGTTAAATTGAAGACATCCTAAGGCCCTTGGAGGAAAGGGTGGTGTCGGAAGGAGTGATATTGAGGAAGCTTTTGATTTTTTTTTAAAGTAAATTCCTCTAAAAATGATGGTTTGGAGCAGTAGGATACTGAGCTGCACTACTCATTTTCTACTTGCGCCGCATCAGTCTATTGATGTCTCTCCCTGCTCCCACTCTGCAGTTTCTGGAATACTTCTCGTTTTCTTCTTCTTTCTCACTTTTTCAGTGGCTCTCTCTCTAACACCCACTTTTTCTGCTTCTAGTTTCCCTGGTCTCCCTTTTTAAATTTCTCTCTCGGTTTCTTTTCTCTCTCTCTCAATATATATATATATATATATATATATATATATATATATATATATATATATATATATATATATATATATATATATATATATATCAAGTACACTCCGTTTCACCTTCAATCTCCACAAGAACGGAAACGGACCACAATACGTGCTTTGGAATTTTATTCGTGCATAGCCATAACGCGTTTCAACTCTCTTCGAGCCTTGATCACATGACATCACACATGACATGGTCAGTGACATCACTGATGCCATCACTGATGACATCTCAAATGACATCACTGATGACATCATCCATGTGATAATTTGATGCATCTTCTCACACCCTAATGTAACCTTTGATACACCAACTCTAAATAACAGACTGCCATTCTCAAAACCATAGACACTCCAGCAGCAATAACTACATACCCACTCACTGATTCTTAGGTCTAAACACATATCCACTCACTCACCCGTACAGTCACTCATACTTACAATCACTCAGTACAAGACTATCATATGCACTCATACGCCTATATAGACACTCACACACCACCACTCATCCATAGAGGTACTCACACACCTAGTCAGTCATACAAATAATTAATCACACTCCCATTTACTCACCTATACATTTATACACACACCAGCTCACTTACTCATACAAATACTAGGACATTCTTACGCTCTTATACAATCACTGATACAAGCACACACTCATCCATACAGTCACTCTCATAATCACACACTCTCACTTATAGCTATTTATATATTCCAACACACATATATACTGCCTTTCACATATGTAGTTACTCACACATGTACCACTGAGATATACATTCACTCACTAACACACCCATACACACACACCCATACAGTCCATCACAGATGCACTCTTGAAACCATGCACCCAGTGAATCACCCACTCACACATCTATGAACAGAGTCACACACACCCCACCCATACAAACACTCAGGCATCCATACAGATACTCAGACAACCAATCAATAACCCATATAGACACTCATGTAGCTATTCACAAACCCATGCAGCCGCTTACACACCAACAGACAGACGGATACAGACATTCACACAGTTTAGTCACTAACCTGTGCATTCAGTATGATACATTTCATCACTCACTTATAGAGTCAGTCACATACCTACTAAATCATCCATTCAGACACTTATACACCCACTCATTCTTCAATACGCCTTTCCCTATATATATATTAAACATATTTAAACTTTACAGAAACACAGTCACTAGATGATGTCATCAGTCAGTGATGTCATCAGTGATGTCATCAGTGATGTCATTTGAGATGTCATCAGTGATGTCACTGACCATGTCATGAGTGATGTCATATGTGATGTCATCAGCAGTGCATTGCGGGGGCGTGAGTTATAGTTAGCTGAACTAACTATAACGGGGGAATTTCTCTGGTTTTGTACGAGTGAAATGTCCAACTAACTATAACTTTCCCTAAAACCTATGGTTTTTTCAGTGAATATATATATATTACCTACTGGCGGTCGCCAGTAGGTAGTTATAGTTAGGACCTATTTTCCATAGGAAATTCACAACATTCTATTCTCAATAACTTTGGCGCCGGTCGACGAATCTTCGCGAAATTTTCAAAACTCGTGGGGCGCTCCGGTCGCTCCTATCTTGAAAGTTTTGGGGTGATTCGGCAAGCGGGGGCCGAGAAAAAAGGGGGGTCCCAAAACGTGTTTTCTCCATGTTATTTTCCATAGGAAACTTTAGACAAGGCTACAGCCCGAACTGCTGAACGGAATTACACCAAATTTTGCAAAAAGGTAGCCCTTGGTTCAGAAAGAGCCCTTTTTGTTAAATGGTGTAAATCCATTCAGTAGTTGCTGAGAAATTCAAAAAATAAGAGTAAAAAAAATCAATTTCCCATAGGGAACTTTGTGCAAGGCTACAGCGGAAACTACTGAACGGATTTACCCCAAATTTGGCATAAAGGTACTGCTTGGCTCAAAAAGCGACCTTTTCAAAAATGGTGTAAATCCGTTCAGTAGTTTTTAAATATTAAAGGAAAAAGAACTTTATATATCTGGGCGGAGCCTAACCACACATGTCATCATGAGATCTGATTGGCTGTCAGCACTTCATCCAAGAAGTGTTGGCAGCCATCTTGGGACCAATATACATGATAGCACCCCAATGAAATGCATTGTAGTGAATAGAAGATTTTGAGGGTCACCAAAAGGAGAACTATAAAGGGTGATAACAGACTTTAGTTACATTAGAATTCATTTGTTGATGGTACCATACTAATTTTAGGAATTGTGGTGTGTTCTAGGGTGATTTTACCCTGTGAAAAACCTTCTGCTGGGATTTCATGAATCATGTTTGAGAGAAAACAATGTTCTCATGCTTGTCCCACAGAGGTTTGGAAGGTGCTCCAGAAGCTAAAATGAGAGCATATTTTCTGTAAATTCACATTATCTTTCTCAGTCATGTGAGAATGAAGTCTGACATTCTCAGTAAAACATGTAAATCCAACAAGGGCAGAGACTGTCAGTTGATTCCTTTGTGTTCTACTGCAGCTTCCCAGAGTGTTCGTAAGAACAACTAGAGCGCTAACAACCTTACCTATGACAAAAGGATGGCACACCTGAAGCCATCTTGATTGGAATAAACTGGTAACACTTAAAACATTTAATTTAAAAAGGAACAAAATGATGGGGTTCATTTTGTCTTAGAAATTATGGTTAGTGATGTAGAAAGAAAAATTAGGACATGTTTTAAGTGAGATCTCAAATATCTTCCTGTTATATTTCAACAGGAGCAGACTGCCAGTTGATTCCTTTGTGTTCTACTGCAGCTTCCCAGAGTTTTCTAAAGAACAACTAGAGCGCTAACAGCCTTACCTATGACAAAAGTATGGCACACCTGAAGCCATCTTGATTGGAATAAACTGGTAACACTTAACCCCTTCGATGTTCATGACGAGCTCAGCTCGTCATGCTGCGCGGTCGCGCTGTGCGCATGACGAGCTCAGCTCGTCACGACCACACCCGCGATCGGAATGTCCAGCACCTGGGCGGAATTCCGATCGCGGCGAAGCGGTTAAAACATTTAATTTAAAAAGGAACAAAATGATGGGGTTCATTTTGTCATAGAAATTATGGTTAGTGCTGTAGAAAGAAAAATTAGGACATGTTTTAAGTGAGATCTCAAATATCTTCCTGTTATATTTCAACAGGAGCAGCCTGCCAGTTGATTCCTTTGTGTTCTACTGCAGCTTCCCAGAGTGTTCTAAAGAACAACTAGAGCGCTAACAGTCTTGCTTATGAAAAAATTATGGCACACCTGAAGCCATCTTGATTGGAATAAACCGGTAACACTTAAAACATTTAATTTAAAAAGGAACAAATTGAGGGGGTTCATTTTGTCATAGAAATTATGGTTAGTGCTGTAGAAAGAAAAATTAGGACATGTTTTAAGTGAGATTACAAATATCTTCCTGTTATATTTCAATAGGAGCAGCCTGCCAGTTGATTCCTTTGTGTTCTACTGCAGCTTCCCAGAGTGTTCTAAAGAACAACTAGAGCGCTAACCGTCTTACTTATGACAAAATTATGGCACACCTGAAGCCATCTTGATTGGAATAAACCGGTAACACTTAAAACATTTAATTTAAAAAGGAAAAAAATGAGGGGGTTCATTTTGCCATAGAAATTATGGTTAGTTCTGCAGAAAGAAAAATTAGGGCATGTTTTAAGTGAGATCTCAAATCCTCTTCTATTTCATTAGAAAATTCCGACATGCAGACTGAAACAATCACTTTCAATACCAGCAGTAGACTTCCAGTTAACTCCCTGGTGAGCAGTAGCTTTACTACAGTGATCTAATGAGCAACTAGAGTGCTAACATTCTGAATTTATGGCAAATGTGTGACACATCTGAATGCCTTCTTGATGGAATCAAAGTAAAAAACTGAAAGCATTTCCTACTGAGGAGACTGCAGTAAATGAGGAAATTAGGAAACTTCATAACAAATAAGTATCCCAAGATGGCCACCAGAGAAAAAAGAGCCCAAATGTAGCACAAATATCACCCACATGGAGCCCACATATAGCCCAATGACAGAAGTGTGGAAAACACTTTTTATTTTTAGTTTTTTTGCAGTTTTATATAGTGCAGACTGGTCAGGTATTGGAGCGTTGCATCTTACTTGGACTCCTTATTGCGTATTTTGCACTGAAGTACATGAGATTGATCTTGCGAAACATTGAACTTTACTATTCTGTTAACCTGAAGTTGCTCTGAACCGGGCTTTGTAACACCCGTTTTTACCTACTGGTTTTAATTAATTCTCACTGTATTGTATTAAGAAAGAGGATTTACTGTTTTTATGTACACTTTTATGATCTATGTTTCTAAATCAGATCGAATAAAGTTTAATGAATGTAATTGAAGTCTCCCAAGATGGCCACCAGAGAAAAATGAGCCCAAATGTAGCACACATATCACCCAGATGTAGCCCACGTATAGCCCAATGACAGAAGTGTAGAAAACACTTGTTATCCTTTGTTTTTTTGCAGTTTTATATAGTGCAGGCTGGTCAGATATTGGAGTGCTTTACATGAGCATTGGTTACATCATACAAGGACAAACTCATTTTGGTTGTAGGCATGGGGAGATTAAGTGATTTGACCAGAATCACAGAATGACGAGCTGAAGCAGAAACTCCAACTTGGTAACACCACATTTTCTCCCCTAAGCGTAACATTTAATCAAGTGGTCAACTGGATAAAAAAACAGAGATAACAAATAATTCAAAAGTGCTTTGTCGCTATTTGAGAACTGCTTGGCTCAGAAAGCGACCTTTTTAAAAATGGTGTAAATCCGTTCGGTAGTTGCTGAGAAATTGTAAAAAAACAAATATCGATATCTAGAGGCGCGGTGGATCCGCGAACCCTCCCGACCACAAGCTTCATTTTAAATGGCTGCCAACACTCCAAACCAGGAAGTGTTGGCAGCCATCTTGTGACTCGGTAGAACCGAGTCACAAGAAAACAGGGAAACAAAGGTGAAAAAGAAGAAAAGGGGGCAGGGTAGAAACACCCTGACCCCCTAGGCCTGCTCAGGGGGTCCCACAAGTACTGAGATTCCAATTGTCGTAATCTCTTTTCACGATTTCCTCCTCTTTTAATGGCAGGTACTGAGTCTAAGACACAGTAGTGTAGACAATTCAAATTGTTGGCATGCTCAGATTTAAAATGTCTAGCTACAGGATATGTAGGATCGGAATTGACTATTGCTCGAAGGTGTTGCAATATCCGAGCATGCACTTGCAACTTGGTACTGCCTATATATCTAAGCCAAAATTTAGTTGTGGCCCCTGCACTACGGGTTTGTGAATATTTGGAGAGCTTTTCCGCTTAAAGTTTGAGAGGTGCTCCTGGGGTATCGTTCTCCGGACCAGAACGTGACATAAACTAAAGTAGCATTCCCCCCATGGGGAATGTCCCCCTGGGCACCGAGAAAACCTCGACGTGAACTATTTCAGAAATAGTTCACGTCGCTCGCATGAACACTCCTGAATCCTATCCCCTGATGAAGGACAGTTTGTCCGAAATGCATTGGGACGATTAAAAAGGAGAATCACGATTGTGAAAAACTTTATTGATTGAGCCACAACTCAAATGCATCATGGAACTTGTATGCTTTATGAATGAAGTGAATTCATGTAATAATGGCTACAAATATACCAGATGAAATATTTCTTTGAATCATTGTCATTTTTTTCTACAAAAATTCTTCTAAATCAAGAAATTTAAAGCCTCCAATCGAGGTTTTCTCGGTGCCCAGGGGGACATTCCCCATGGGGGGAATGCTACTTTAGTATATATCTAAGCCCACATGTGCATTGCAACATGTAAACTGCGTAATCCGTTCAACAAGTGAAATGGCCCTTGATTTCAATCTTTTCAGTGGAGAAAGCAGTGGTATAGCTAGTAATATTTTTGCCAAATTTACAGGCGCGGCAAGAGCTACACCTGTAGAAACCCCTTTTGGGGGATAACCAGCTGCTTTTATACTCTAATTCAGGACTAGTTTTGACCAAGTCATTATACATAGAGTAAGGTCTACGAAAAGTGATAGTGGGCCTGGCTGGAAGTACTTGCTTTAAAATTGCATCGGTCAAAATAATGGGCCACTGTTTAATGATAATAGATTTAATTTCATTTGCCTGCCTGCTGTATGTAGTAATCAGCCTACATGGGACCCTGTCCTGCTCATTATCTTCTGTCTCAGTTTCAGGGCGTGTGCTGGGACTATGATTGGCACCACTGAACAAAATTCGTCGTTCTTTCGTGTTGGCCTTGTTTCGTGCTGCCTCCAACTTTCTGAAATTATATCCCCTTTCTAAGAACCTTTGTGTTGCTTCACTTTGGTGGACAATAAGGTCAGAGTCATTGCTGCATGCTCTACGTATGCGCAAATATTTGCCGTATGGGAGACTAGTGATGGTATGGGCAGGGTGAAAGCTATTGGCGTGTAAAATACTGTTGCCAGCGGTGGGCTTACGATACAAACAGGTCTCGATATTATTTTGGTTTATATACACTTTGATGTCTAGAAAATATAGATACATTTAATCACTCACTTATAGAGTCAGTCACAAACCTACTAAATCATCCATTCAGACACTTATACACCCACTCATTCTTCAATACGCCTTTCCCTATATATATTAAACATATTTAAACTTTACAGAAACAAACAGTCACTAGATGATGTCATCAGTGATGTCATCAGTGATGTCATTTGAGATGTCATCAGTGATGTCATCAGTGATGTCACTGACCATGTCATGAGTGATGTCATATGTGACGTCATCAGCAGTGCATTGCTGGGGCGTGAGTTATAGTTAGCTGAACTAACTATAACGGGGAATTTCTCTGGTTTTGTACGAGTGAAATGTCCAACTAACTATAACTTTCCCTAAAACCTATGGTTTTTTCAGTGAATTTCTAAGGTTTGTTAAATGCTAATTTCTAACTATAACGTGCCTGAAACCTATGGTTTTTTCAGTGAATATATATATATATATATATATATATATATATATTTTCTCTCTCTCTCTTTCTCACTGTCTCTCTCTAAATTTCTCTGTAGAACTGCCACTGACTGTGCAATAACAAATGCTTCTCAATGTAGTTGAGGGAAATAACTGGGGTTGACATTGCAAATAGATCACGTTCTAGAGTACTTGTCCTCGTGTAGCTTGCAGCTCAGCACAGGTGTTTGCACATTTACCTGGTCCAGAAGTGCTCCGGAAGCTTGGACGGGATTGGATTAAAATAAGATCCCCATTTACATGCTTGTGAGTACGTAAGATTAGGGACTAACCGTAGCCGAGTTGTTTGTACATCAATAAATGTGGAATGTCTCCACTAAAAGGAGGTCATCGTAAAAATTGTGGAACACCCCGATACTCTTAAACAAGACCAACAAAGCAAGGTGCGGCTGTGCCAGTTCCTCAAAGGGAAGCGGGAATTGAAAACCCAGACTTTTGAGAACCCAGTCTTGAATATTTATAATACCAAAAACAGAAGTGAGAGTAAAATTGGAGCTTTTAAAAAAAAAAAAATATTAGAATGTGAACCCTTTTTATGCTTCTACCACTATGCGAGGGTTGTTCCGCCGCACTGTACAGAGTGTTGTAGACCATGGTGTCGGTAAAGGGGGTACATGCGTATAGCTAGATTTATTTAATATTACGGCGGCGCTGTATGTATCAAGGGGTAATGTCATGGAACTATTGGGGTGTAGTGCATTTCAGCAAGTATGCAGTGGTTGACCAGGCCCGGGGTGCATTGATGGTTGGTAGCAAGATCCCTTCCCCGCAACTTAAAAAAATCACTTGGATGGCAGCATATTGTAGGAGTTGTACTCGTGCCATCTGATAATTCCTCAAGCCACCGTACAATGCATTGCCATAATTCAGTATTGATTTAATTCGCACCCCCACAACTACTTTGCTCAAATCCATTTCCTAACCAATGGGTGAGACCGCGTCTACCGATTATAGAAGTATATGTTCTTCATAGTACATGAGTGCATGTCCTGCACATTATATAAATGTATGTCTGGTCAATCAACGGCCTTCTTGTTTCATCCATTGTGAGAAGGCATCCTCTGCTGCTTATGTGAATGCGTGTTGTACCCCATAAATACAGACGCGCTAACCATTATTACATTTCATGTCCTACCCAGTTAGAGAATGTACTGAACCATCATACAGAGAGCCCTCTCATTGCTTAACTGTGCTTCGCTTTCTTGTCGCTCTCATTTGCTTGCTTCTTATGCAATGCCTTTCGTTCCTACTCTTGTGTTTGTCCGTCTCCTAGACCATAGCTTCTATACCATCCTTTTGATTGGCTCATTTGTCTCCTTCCACTACCCACATTTCAGGAACTACTTTTTTCTTTTTCTTCAAGCATTCCATGAGAGTGCATGTGTTTTCTTGCTCTCCCTTATGAACTGCTTCCCCACTTCAAATACCAGCCCCAGTGCACTGGGTGTTTCTCCCTGCTCCCCCACCACCCTTTGTCCAATAGTATCCCCACCCCAGCTTTATTTTTTTATTTATTTTCCTCTCCCTGCTAACTGCCTGTTGATTCCTACTTGCCCTCTCTTACCACCTGCTCCTCTGGGCTTCCCTGCCTCGCACGGTCCTAAAAATAAAAGCTGTCATTTGTTGCTGGACTGCTCAGCTTTCAAAAAAGTGCTTTTAGCACAAGTTAAAATGTACTTTTGTACATATATTTACCCCTCCAAATGGCATCTGCAATCTTGGATCAGTAAAAAATAATAATTAAAAAAATGGTGCCCGCGTCATTCCATAAGATGCATGTACACACATATGTCATCATGCATACACATGCCTGTGGAATGATGGAGGCATAGATGCAAGCATTCACGTCATTGCAACTTTTTTTTGTTTTTTCCGATGCTGGACAGCATCGACAAACACCATTGGTAAAGCCAATAAATTAAAGAAATGTGAGGCTCGTTTGTTTTGCCGATGCTTGTTTGTTGTGTCGTATAATTAAACCTGCACTTTATGGTGAAAAAAGCATCGCTGTGTTGAGTCGGGACCTGGTCCCTTCAGGACAGGTGACCTGCTCAGAGGCTGCCTGCTTTTCCCACCACTTTTTGTAAAGGAAGCAGACGTGGCACGTGATTTAGTGCCCTTTCGGGGGCTGCCATTTTCATTGCCCTCTTTAGTTTCCCTCTCCAATAGTGAATACGTGCCCCCTACTCGTAGCCCTGAAACTGTAATAAAAAACTCTTAAACTCGAACGAACACTCGAGGTTTCAATCTCTTCCAGTGGACGCACCACACACACAGCAGAGGGGACGGTACAGGGTGCGTGCGTGCCCCCTCAGGCTTTCCTGCCTGACAATTCCTTCCTCGTCTCTCCCTCTGACCTTGCAGTCCCTTGCTTCTCCCTCAATATCCCGCTAGTCAATTCCCCCCCACTCCACCTGTTACCTGTCCCCCTACATTCGCCTTGCATAGCCTTCAGTACCTATCTTGCACCATCCTCTCCTTTCTCCCCATTCCTCTGGCCCTCCCCTGACCCCCTGCCCTCCCCTCCTTTACAGCCCCCTTTTCTGTCGGATCCATGCACATTCGGACCCCATCTGTCCCCCCGCCCACCCCGCCCGGGTCAGTTTCGTCTCCCCTCTTCTTCCCTTACCTCCGGCCTTCTTCTATCCCCCTCCTACTCCACAACTTCCTCCTCGGACGTATGCCCTCTTCTCTTCCCCTCTGTTCAACTCCAGTAAAAAAATTCTCTTCCCACCACTGTTTCACCTTCCACTCCCTCTGTTCACCATCGCTCCTCACCCTCTTCCCTTGCTCCCCGACCCCCACCCATTCCCCCACCTCTCCCCTCCCTCCCTCACCCTCTGCACTCCCTCACTTATCCCATTCCACCACCCCGCCCCGTCCTCCCTCACCCTCTGCACTCCATTTCATATCCTGCTCCTCCAGCCCGCCCTGTCCTCCCTTACCTTCTGCTCCACCGCCCTCTACTCGTTCCCCCACCCCTCCCTGTCCTCCCTCACCCTCTGCACTCCCTTCTTTATCCATCGAGCCACCTAACACTCCATGCTCAGCTCTCCTCTCTCTGGAAAATAAACTGGACTCTCTCATCTATTCCATCTCCCAGCTGGTAACGTCCATCTCACGTTTAAGCGCCAAGTTATCCCCTGTCCCTTACACCCTCCCGAGGAGTCCCTTGCTCGCACGCCCCAATAAAACCAATCACAGTCTGCCCTCTGCAGACATCACCAACTTACGGGCCAGCCTCAAGACCACCAACGTCACTCCCTCTCCGCCCTCCTCTCCTAAGAATTTTACGCAGTTTCCTATTCAGGTCATCTCCTCTGTCAGACCTCACCAACCTCCCTCTTCCCAGGCTCCCTCATTCAAGAATCTTATCCCTATCTCCCTGAACAACCCTAACACCCCCTTCACCAAAACATCTGCGTCAGAGCTGCACTGTTTGCTCCACAACTGCAGATCTGCAGTCAAACACAAAGTAGAAATCTCTGATACTATCACTCACCAAAATCTTGACATGATCTTCCTCACTGAGACCTGGTTTAATGACTCCTCTCATACTTTGTTTGATCTGTTGGTACCCACTGACTATTCTATCCTCAGAAATGACAGAGCAGACAAAATTGGAGGAGGTGTCGCTATCATTTTCAGAAACTCCCTTCAAATTAAAGCGGTCCCAACCACCCTCTTCCGTACATTCGAATGCCTTTCCCTAGAACTTCAAATACATCACGGCTCACCCTTTAGACTCCATGCCATCTACCACCCGCCTGGTTACTGCTCTTCCTTTGTGGAGGAACTGTCTGACTTCATCAGTGACCAACTCTCTCAAAGTGACAGACAGATATTCCTGGGTGACTTTAATCTCCACTGGGGCTCCTTGGAAGACTCGGCTGCCAACAAGCTTGCCTCCTTTCTCTCAGAGAATGATCTCCTCCAACATTGCTCGGAAACCACACATTCTAAGGGCTCTATTCTGGACCTTGTCATATCCAAAGAAGACCTGCTGACCACTGCTCCCCCATCCATGTAGACTGGTCTGACCACCTCCTCATTCCCTTCCGCTTTCACCTATCGCACATTATAACTCTCGGCCAACCTAAAAGAGCTACCACCTGGTTCCGTAACACTAAGAACATTGATCTTGACACTTTCAGTGATTCCGCTATGCGGGCACTTCCCAGACTAGACCCTAGCGTGGATGTCAACGTTCTCACTTCTCAGTGCCTCTCAGTACTAGCAGCTGAAATCGACATTGTTGCTCCTCTCCAAAGCAAAAGGAAAAGACCCACCCCCTCAGCACCTTGGTTCAATAAAGCGCTCTACGTTGAAAGGAAAAACCTTAGATTCCTGGAGAAGCATTGGAGAAAATCTCCTTCCTCCTCCAATCTCTCTCTTCTACGCTCAGCAAGATCCAAATATCACAATCACATCTTCCTTGAAAAAGCATCACATTTCAGATCCCTCCTTGACTCGGCTAAAAACAGACCCAAAAACTTTTTGACCTCTTCAAAAACCCAAACTGTTCTCCTCCAACCATTAAGCCTGAGGATTCCTCGAAGAAAGCAGCAGATTTCGCTATATTCTTCGATGAAAAGGTCAAAACTCTGGTGGATCAGGTCGCCCAACCCCACCCCATGGAGGAGCGGAAATCCTTGGTCACCTGGCAGAACTTTGACGTCATCTCGGAAGATGACCTCCTCAAATGCATCCGCGAAACTAAACCCTCCAACCATTCCTCCGACCCCATCCCTAGCGACATCGCCATCGATTTCTATACCTATACTCTCTCTTACTGGACCAGGCTAGTCAATCTCTTCCTCAGTCAAGGCTCCCTCCCGGTTATCCTCAAATCAGGTCAGGTCACCCCTCTTCTAAAAAACCCTCCGCGGATGCGAACGACCTCAACAACTTCCGCCTCTATCTCCAACCTCCCTTTTCTGTCGAAAATCACCGAAAAATGTGTCGCGAAACAACTTTCCTCACATATCTTGGAAAATAACCTCCTTGACGTCTTCCAGTCGGGCTTCATCCAAAATTGCAGCACTGAAACAGCCCTGCTGCATGTGATTGACGATGCGCTGCATATACTCGACGCCGGGGATTCATGTCTTCTGATTCTTCTAGACCTCTCTGCAGCCTTTGACACGGTTAATCATAGCACCCTCCTCAACACTCTTCAACAGAGAATGGGTCTGGACGGCACTGTGCTCAAATGGTTTGCCTCTTTCCTCTCGGACAGATCCCAAATGATCAAGATAGGGAACAGTCTCTCATCTCCCATGGCCGTAGGTCAGGGCGTCCCTCAAGGTTCTATCCTGGCTCCCACCTTGTTTAATCTCTACCTGGAACCTTTAGGGAACCTCCTAAGCAAATCTGGGATCCTTTACCATCTGTATGCGGACGACACGCAAATCTACCTTAAGGTGTCCTCTGCACACGATCTCTCCCTACTCAATTCTACCCTCAACTCTATTCACAACTGGATGTCAGCTCACCAACTCATTCTGAATCCCGCCAAAACTGAATTCCTCCTCCTCTCTACCTCTCTCTCACCTCCTCCTGTTCAATCTTGGATGGATCAGCTGAACCTTCTCAACAACAAACCCATCATTGTTGACAGCGCTAAATCCCTAGGTGTCATTCTCGACAAAAGACTCAACCTAATCGCCCACATCAACTCTATTGCCAAGAATGCACGGTACCAGCTGCGCCTTCTGTGGGGGATCCGTCGGTTCTTCCCGGAGAAAGACTTAAAAACCTTGGTACAATCTCTGGTTCTCTCAAGACTGGATTACTGCAATTCTCTTCTGACTGGCCTACCCAAATCCCACCTCTCCCCTCTCAAATCCATCCTCCATTCAGCAGCTCGCTTCATTTCAGGGTCTAAACGAAGCGACCACATCACTCCTATCCTGTCCTCTCTGCGATGGCTTCCGATCGAGGCAAGATCTATTTACAAAACTGCCTGCATCACACACAAAGCCTTACACACGTCCTCCCCTTGTTACCTGGCGAATAAATTGAAATTGTCCGGTGGCTCTCGCCCTTCTCGCAATGCGGAAAAGCTTCTGCTTGAGCCCCCGTCTTCAAAAGAGAAAGATCGATGGCTCAATCCTTCTCGGGCAATGCGGTAAGAATCTGGAACTCGCTTCCCCCACTGCTCCGTGCCACCTCCTCTACCCGGATCTTCAAAGCTGACCTCAAGTCTCTTCTATTCCAAAGACACTTCCAGAACTAATACGTTCGGTCTTAGGCCCCTCTAGGAAGTTCGCCCGTCAGTTTAAAGTTGTACTTTTGTCTGTTCATTCCTTACTTTGTGTGTTGTGTTGGTTTTTATGTGCGTGTTCCCCCAGGTTAAGTCCCCTGTGAAGTCACGCCCTCTCTACTACCTCTAGGAAGCTCTTCCATGATAGGAATTATGTATTCCAAGCCTATAGAAGGGCCTTCTCAGTGTGCTTTGAGTTACTGCCACTTATTACAGTATTATGCCTTTAGTGGTATTTTGTACCCCATGTATCATATATTTTGTACCCCATGTACCCCCTGCTGAATTCACGCCCTCTCTACTACCTCAAGGAAGTTCTTCCACTATAGGAAATTCTGTACTCCAAGCCTATAGAAGTGCCTTCCCAGTGTGTCATGTGTGACTGCCACTTATTGCAGCATTATACCTCCATTTGTATTTGGTATCCCTTGTTTCATGCACATCTGTCACTTTTTCCTATTGGAACTTATTCCTCTTTTTGTATTTGGTTTGTTTGTTTTTGCACAATTGTCACTTTTCTTCATGCAATGTAACGCTTGCCTTTGTATTATGCTCATTTGTATCCTCCTCCTTATGTAATGTTGCTAATCCTGTTGTGAAGCGCTCTGACACCCTCGGGTAAAGTCCGCGCTATATAAAAATGCATAAATAAAATAAATAAATAAATAGTAACTAGCCTTCCTAGCAGCTCTGATCGCTGGCCGGGGACTTCACGGAAAGGGCGGGGCCACTTGTTTTCTCGCCAAGCTGCAGCTTCTTTTTGGTTTTATCGGAAGCGCCACCCTGGGAAATTAATACTTTCATTTTCCTGTCTGAAAGAAGCTGCGTGCGGCTCGCTGCCTCCTAATGTGTTCTGCTTTCCCTTCTGATTCTCCTGCAGAGGCCGGCTGAGGACGTCTCCTGGGCACGGTGGTACCCCGGCGCCCCGGCAGAGAGGCTGCGCTCCTCCGGAGATGAGTGGCGCACGGCTCGGGGTTGGATTCATGTACCATGGAGGGTCCCGGCGGTAGGGCCAAACCGAACGCCCTCCTGGACGCCCACCGCTCGCGGCCGGGGTCCTACGTCCAGCTGCTGAAGGTGAACCGGGAACTCTTGGTCAGCCAAGTCAAGAACGCGCAGTGTCTGCTCGACAACTTGCTTCAGAATGAGTACTTCTCCTCCGAGGATGCCGAGATCGCCTCCCAGTTCACCACCCGAGCGGATAAGGTACCCCGTGTTCTCTTTCTAACTTATCTTGTCTGTGTGGATTGAAGGTCACTTATTAACCATTCAAGGGCATACTTTGCATTCTTTACCGTGAACATAAATTCACCAGAACGGCAGGGGGAGCAGAAGTGACATCGCACACTTTTTTTTTGTTTCTTTGCAGTTTTATGTAGCGCGAACTCGACCAGTAGGTATTGCAGCGCTTTACATGGGCCCCAGTTACGTTACACAAGGACACATTAATTTTTGGTAGGCATGGGGAGATTTGCCGAGAATCACAGGATGTTGAGCCCACGCCGAGACTCGTACCTGGTTTCCCAGTTCCAAAGTCAGCAGCGCTGACGCTTGCACCACATGCTTACACATACACACACAATATCACATACAAATACTCCCTCTCACACATAAACGTTCTCTCACCTGTACGCATGCTCGCAACATACATTTGAATTTTTTTTTTACTTACATATGCTGCCAGGGAGGGTCATTTTCCAGCTAATTGTGCTCCATCTTTTATTACACTAATAGTGAATAATGTAACTGTATTCACTGATTGTGTAATAAAAATAAATAACAAAAAACATGGCGATTGGAGCCCCTACCTCTGTCCATAAGGCAAGCTGCCTCTGACCAGAGTTCTCAGATGTAGTGCCCCCGGGGGTCGCAAAGGGCAAGCCAGGCGATTTATCTGCATTTGTCTCTCTAACCAAGGATTCTCCAACGAGTAGCTCGTGAGCTCCTGGTAGCTTTCCAGCTGCCTGTGAGTAGCTCTCCTGTGTGCAGCCCACTTTACTAAATTACACGTTTTCGCTTGGTTGAATTAATATATGTATCCAAGGTGAAAATATGCGCATTTTCAGAACTCATAAACTTATGTTTGAAGAAAAATAAATACATTTCCATGTTATATTTAAATCTGATATTTCAGTGATAAATCATTCTGGGGAGACATTACTAATAATAATACATTTGCGCCGGTGGCATTGACTTATGACAGCTATGACTTACCCACGAAGAGGTAGTCCACATTGACAAAGCCTTTTTTACTTTACTGCTGGCAACCGTGCCTGATGAACCGAGGCGACCACCACTAGTAATCCGACATATGGGTGGCGACTAATGTACTCTTGTCCGATGTGGTCACTGATATGCCACTCATAATATCAGTAGCTCGGCACGATTTTCATTGACCATAAGTAGCTCTTATTACATATAAGGTTGGCAATCATTTAACCTCCGCCAGGTTCTGCCCAAATATAGACCAAGTAAATAATTGGGCTCAGAGCCACTCAGTGCCCAGTTGGCACTGGATGTCTATTACATGCATCGTTGAATACTTGTTGGTTTCATGTAAACAAGGGTAACTTGGTGATTGACAGTCGGTGCGTGTTAGATCTGTGCAGCCAGAGTGATTTCTTTTGAAACAAAAAAGAGCGGAGATTGGCCCCATAGCTAAGACGCAAGAGAAGAGTTCCACAGATTAAGGCTAAACAAGACTGGGGTATCAGGAATGCGTTACCGGGAGTGGACTGTGGCAACGTGGGCCCTCTTCGAAGCTCCACAGAAATAATGCTCCTTGGCACTGTAGCAGACCAGGACGCATGACTGGGATGTCCGGCCACATATATCCAAGGTTTTGTTATGGGAAGATGGTCAGCCTGTGAATACCCCAGCAGAGGGTGGCACTGGCTCCCTGTGGTATGGGGCGGGCGTGCAACATATACCAGGGCTGCTCTGATTACACATCTAAAGCGATACAAAAGGGGATGATGGACGGAACGTTTGAGCCAATCAAACACTCACCCCCAGTCAACTGATCTGGGTTTAATCCATCATCATTCTTTAGCTCACTCCACCACCCCAGTTCAGACATGGCCATATGCAAATCAGTCTGACCCTGTGCCTCATGGGAACAGTCCAGCCCGAACTGCCAAGCCATGTCTTCCCTGGACCGGAAACAAGTATCCTAGGACCGGTTTCTGGCATTCCAGCCGTCATCAGCCAGGCTTGCTTGAATCCAGTGGCAAAGTGAGCAAGGGACCCACGTCTGGGCATACCCCCGCCAACTTAGGGCAAACAAAGCGATACAAAAGGGGATGATGGACGGAACGTTTGAGCCAATCAAACACTCACCCCCAGTCAACTGATCTGGGTTTAATCCATCATCATTCTTTAGCTCACTCCACCACCCCAGTTCAGACATGGCCATATGCAAATCAGTCTGACCCTGTGCCTCATGGGAACAGTCCAGCCCGAACTGCCAAGCCATGTCTTCCCTGGACCGGAAACAAGTATCCTAGGACCGGTTTCTGGCATTCCAGCCGTCATCAGCCAGGCTTGCTTGAATCCAGTGGCAAAGTGAGCAAGGGACCCACGTCTGGGCATACCCCCGCCAACTTAGGGCAAACAAAGCGATACAAAAGGGGATGATGGACGGAACGTTTGAGCCAATCAAACACTCACCCCCAGTCAACTGATCTGGGTTTAATCCATCATCATTCTTTAGCTCACTCCACCACCCCAGTTCAGACATGGCCATATGCAAATCAGTCTGACCCTGTGCCTCATGGGAACAGTCCAGCCCGAACTGCCAAGCCATGTCTTCCCTGGACCGGAAACAAGTATCCTAGGACCGGTTTCTGGCATTCCAGCCGTCATCAGCCAGGCTTGCTTGAATCCAGTGGCAAAGTGAGCAAGGGACCCACGTCTGGGCATACCCCCGCCAACTTAGGGCAAACAAAGCGATACAAAAGGGGATGATGGACGGAACGTTTGAGCCAATCAAACACTCACCCCCAGTCAACTGATCTGGGTTTAATCCATCATCATTCTTTAGCTCACTCCACCACCCCAGTTCAGACATGGCCATATGCAAATCAGTCTGACCCTGTGCCTCATGGGAACAGTCCAGCCCGAACTGCCAAGCCATGTCTTCCCTGGACCGGAAACAAGTATCCTAGGACCGGTTTCTGGCATTCCAGCCGTCATCAGCCAGGCTTGCTTGAATCCAGTGGCAAAGTGAGCAAGGGACCCACGTCTGGGCATACCCCCGCCAACTTAGGGCAAACAAAGCGATACAAAAGGGGATGATGGACGGAACGTTTGAGCCAATCAAACACTCACCCCCAGTCAACTGATCTGGGTTTAATCCATCATCATTCTTTAGCTCACTCCACCACCCCAGTTCAGACATGGCCATATGCAAATCAGTCTGACCCTGTGCCTCATGGGAACAGTCCAGCCCGAACTGCCAAGCCATGTCTTCCCTGGACCGGAAACAAGTATCCTAGGACCGGTTTCTGGCATTCCAGCCGTCATCAGCCAGGCTTGCTTGAATCCAGTGGCAAAGTGAGCAAGGGACCCACGTCTGGGCATACCCCCGCCAACTTAGGGCAAACAAAGCGATACAAAAGGGGATGATGGACGGAACGTTTGAGCCAATCAAACACTCACCCCCAGTCAACTGATCTGGGTTTAATCCATCATCATTCTTTAGCTCACTCCACCACCCCAGTTCAGACATGGCCATATGCAAATCAGTCTGACCCTGTGCCTCATGGGAACAGTCCAGCCCGAACTGCCAAGCCATGTCTTCCCTGGACCGGAAACAAGTATCCTAGGACCGGTTTCTGGCATTCCAGCCGTCATCAGCCAGGCTTGCTTGAATCCAGTGGCAAAGTGAGCAAGGGACCCACGTCTGGGCATACCCCCGCCAACTTAGAGCAAACAAAGCGATACAAAAGGGGATGATGGACGGAACGTTTGAGCCAATCAAACACTCACCCCCAGTCAACTGATCTGGGTTTAATCCATCATCATTCTTTAGCTCACTCCACCACCCCAGTTCAGACATGGCCATATGCAAATCAGTCTGACCCTGTGCCTCATGGGAACAGTCCAGCCCGAACTGCCAAGCCATGTCTTCCCTGGACCGGAAACAAGTATCCTAGGACCGGTTTCTGGCATTCCAGCCGTCATCAGCCAGGCTTGCTTGAATCCAGTGGCAAAGTGAGCAAGGGACCCACGTCTGGGCATACCCCCGCCAACTTAGGGCAAACAAAGCGATACAAAAGGGGATGATGGACGGAACGTTTGAGCCAATCAAACACTCACCCCCAGTCAACTGATCTGGGTTTAATCCATCATCATTCTTTAGCTCACTCCACCACCCCAGTTCAGACATGGCCATATGCAAATCAGTCTGACCCTGTGCCTCATGGGAACAGTCCAGCCCGAACTGCCAAGCCATGTCTTCCCTGGACCGGAAACAAGTATCCTAGGACCGGTTTCTGGCATTCCAGCCGTCATCAGCCAGGCTTGCTTGAATCCAGTGGCAAAGTGAGCAAGGGACCCACGTCTGGGCATACCCCCGCCAACTTAGGGCAAACAAAGCGATACAAAAGGGGATGATGGACGGAACGTTTGAGCCAATCAAACACTCACCCCCAGTCAACTGATCTGGGTTTAATCCATCATCATTCTTTAGCTCACTCCACCACCCCAGTTCAGACATGGCCATATGCAAATCAGTCTGACCCTGTGCCTCATGGGAACAGTCCAGCCCGAACTGCCAAGCCATGTCTTCCCTGGACCGGAAACAAGTATCCTAGGACCGGTTTCTGGCATTCCAGCCGTCATCAGCCAGGCTTGCTTGAATCCAGTGGCAAAGTGAGCAAGGGACCCACGTCTGGGCATACCCCCGCCAACTTAGGGCAAACAAAGCGATACAAAAGGGGATGATGGACGGAACGTTTGAGCCAATCAAACACTCACCCCCAGTCAACTGATCTGGGTTTAATCCATCATCATTCTTTAGCTCACTCCACCACCCCAGTTCAGACATGGCCATATGCAAATCAGTCTGACCCTGTGCCTCATGGGAACAGTCCAGCCCGAACTGCCAAGCCATGTCTTCCCTGGACCGGAAACAAGTATCCTAGGACCGGTTTCTGGCATTCCAGCCGTCATCAGCCAGGCTTGCTTGAATCCAGTGGCAAAGTGAGCAAGGGACCCACGTCTGGGCATACCCCCGCCAACTTAGGGCAAACAAAGCGATACAAAAGGGGATGATGGACGGAACGTTTGAGCCAATCAAACACTCACCCCCAGTCAACTGATCTGGGTTTAATCCATCATCATTCTTTAGCTCACTCCACCACCCCAGTTCAGACATGGCCATATGCAAATCAGTCTGACCCTGTGCCTCATGGGAACAGTCCAGCCCGAACTGCCAAGCCATGTCTTCCCTGGACCGGAAACAAGTATCCTAGGACCGGTTTCTGGCATTCCAGCCGTCATCAGCCAGGCTTGCTTGAATCCAGTGGCAAAGTGAGCAAGGGACCCACGTCTGGGCATACCCCCGCCAACTTAGGGCAAACAAAGCGATACAAAAGGGGATGATGGACGGAACGTTTGAGCCAATCAAACACTCACCCCCAGTCAACTGATCTGGGTTTAATCCATCATCATTCTTTAGCTCACTCCACCACCCCAGTTCAGACATGGCCATATGCAAATCAGTCTGACCCTGTGCCTCATGGGAACAGTCCAGCCCGAACTGCCAAGCCATGTCTTCCCTGGACCGGAAACAAGTATCCTAGGACCGGTTTCTGGCATTCCAGCCGTCATCAGCCAGGCTTGCTTGAATCCAGTGGCAAAGTGAGCAAGGGACCCACGTCTGGGCATACCCCCGCCAACTTAGGGCAAACAAAGCGATACAAAAGGGGATGATGGACGGAACGTTTGAGCCAATCAAACACTCACCCCCAGTCAACTGATCTGGGTTTAATCCATCATCATTCTTTAGCTCACTCCACCACCCCAGTTCAGACATGGCCATATGCAAATCAGTCTGACCCTGTGCCTCATGGGAACAGTCCAGCCCGAACTGCCAAGCCATGTCTTCCCTGGACCGGAAACAAGTATCCTAGGACCGGTTTCTGGCATTCCAGCCGTCATCAGCCAGGCTTGCTTGAATCCAGTGGCAAAGTGAGCAAGGGACCCACGTCTGGGCATACCCCCGCCAACTTAGGGCAAACAAAGCGATACAAAAGGGGATGATGGACGGAACGTTTGAGCCAATCAAACACTCACCCCCAGTCAACTGATCTGGGTTTAATCCATCATCATTCTTTAGCTCACTCCACCACCCCAGTTCAGACATGGCCATATGCAAATCAGTCTGACCCTGTGCCTCATGGGAACAGTCCAGCCCGAACTGCCAAGCCATGTCTTCCCTGGACCGGAAACAAGTATCCTAGGACCGGTTTCTGGCATTCCAGCCGTCATCAGCCAGGCTTGCTTGAATCCAGTGGCAAAGTGAGCAAGGGACCCACGTCTGGGCATACCCCCGCCAACTTAGGGCAAACAAAGCGATACAAAAGGGGATGATGGACGGAACGTTTGAGCCAATCAAACACTCACCCCCAGTCAACTGATCTGGGTTTAATCCATCATCATTCTTTAGCTCACTCCACCACCCCAGTTCAGACATGGCCATATGCAAATCAGTCTGACCCTGTGCCTCATGGGAACAGTCCAGCCCGAACTGCCAAGCCATGTCTTCCCTGGACCGGAAACAAGTATCCTAGGACCGGTTTCTGGCATTCCAGCCGTCATCAGCCAGGCTTGCTTGAATCCAGTGGCAAAGTGAGCAAGGGACCCACGTCTGGGCATACCCCCGCCAACTTAGGGCAAACAAAGCGATACAAAAGGGGATGATGGACGGAACGTTTGAGCCAATCAAACACTCACCCCCAGTCAACTGATCTGGGTTTAATCCATCATCATTCTTTAGCTCACTCCACCACCCCAGTTCAGACATGGCCATATGCAAATCAGTCTGACCCTGTGCCTCATGGGAACAGTCCAGCCCGAACTGCCAAGCCATGTCTTCCCTGGACCGGAAACAAGTATCCTAGGACCGGTTTCTGGCATTCCAGCCGTCATCAGCCAGGCTTGCTTGAATCCAGTGGCAAAGTGAGCAAGGGACCCACGTCTGGGCATACCCCCGCCAACTTAGGGCAAACAAAGCGATACAAAAGGGGATGATGGACGGAACGTTTGAGCCAATCAAACACTCACCCCCAGTCAACTGATCTGGGTTTAATCCATCATCATTCTTTAGCTCACTCCACCACCCCAGTTCAGACATGGCCATATGCAAATCAGTCTGACCCTGTGCCTCATGGGAACAGTCCAGCCCGAACTGCCAAGCCATGTCTTCCCTGGACCGGAAACAAGTATCCTAGGACCGGTTTCTGGCATTCCAGCCGTCATCAGCCAGGCTTGCTTGAATCCAGTGGCAAAGTGAGCAAGGGACCCACGTCTGGGCATACCCCCGCCAACTTAGGGCAAACAAAGCGATACAAAAGGGGATGATGGACGGAACGTTTGAGCCAATCAAACACTCACCCCCAGTCAACTGATCTGGGTTTAATCCATCATCATTCTTTAGCTCACTCCACCACCCCAGTTCAGACATGGCCATATGCAAATCAGTCTGACCCTGTGCCTCATGGGAACAGTCCAGCCCGAACTGCCAAGCCATGTCTTCCCTGGACCGGAAACAAGTATCCTAGGACCGGTTTCTGGCATTCCAGCCGTCATCAGCCAGGCTTGCTTGAATCCAGTGGCAAAGTGAGCAAGGGACCCACGTCTGGGCATACCCCCGCCAACTTAGGGCAAACAAAGCGATACAAAAGGGGATGATGGACGGAACGTTTGAGCCAATCAAACACTCACCCCCAGTCAACTGATCTGGGTTTAATCCATCATCATTCTTTAGCTCACTCCACCACCCCAGTTCAGACATGGCCATATGCAAATCAGTCTGACCCTGTGCCTCATGGGAACAGTCCAGCCCGAACTGCCAAGCCATGTCTTCCCTGGACCGGAAACAAGTATCCTAGGACCGGTTTCTGGCATTCCAGCCGTCATCAGCCAGGCTTGCTTGAATCCAGTGGCAAAGTGAGCAAGGGACCCACGTCTGGGCATACCCCCGCCAACTTAGGGCAAACAAAGCGATACAAAAGGGGATGATGGACGGAACGTTTGAGCCAATCAAACACTCACCCCCAGTCAACTGATCTGGGTTTAATCCATCATCATTCTTTAGCTCACTCCACCACCCCAGTTCAGACATGGCCATATGCAAATCAGTCTGACCCTGTGCCTCATGGGAACAGTCCAGCCCGAACTGCCAAGCCATGTCTTCCCTGGACCGGAAACAAGTATCCTAGGACCGGTTTCTGGCATTCCAGCCGTCATCAGCCAGGCTTGCTTGAATCCAGTGGCAAAGTGAGCAAGGGACCCACGTCTGGGCATACCCCGCCAACTTAGGGCAAACAAAGCGATACAAAAGGGGATGATGGACGGAACGTTTGAGCCAATCAAACACTCACCCCCAGTCAACTGATCTGGGTTTAATCCATCATCATTCTTTAGCTCACTCCACCACCCCAGTTCAGACATGGCCATATGCAAATCAGTCTGACCCTGTGCCTCATGGGAACAGTCCAGCCCGAACTGCCAAGCCATGTCTTCCCTGGACCGGAAACAAGTATCCTAGGACCGGTTTCTGGCATTCCAGCCGTCATCAGCCAGGCTTGCTTGAATCCAGTGGCAAAGTGAGCAAGGGACCCACGTCTGGGCATACCCCGCCAACTTAGGGCAAACAAAGCGATACAAAAGGGGATGATGGACGGAACGTTTGAGCCAATCAAACACTCACCCCCAGTCAACTGATCTGGGTTTAATCCATCATCATTCTTTAGCTCACTCCACCACCCCAGTTCAGACATGGCCATATGCAAATCAGTCTGACCCTGTGCCTCATGGGAACAGTCCAGCCCGAACTGCCAAGCCATGTCTTCCCTGGACCGGAAACAAGTATCCTAGGACCGGTTTCTGGCATTCCAGCCGTCATCAGCCAGGCTTGCTTGAATCCAGTGGCAAAGTGAGCAAGGGACCCACGTCTGGGCATACCCCCGCCAACTTAGGGCAAACAAAGCGATACAAAAGGGGATGATGGACGGAACGTTTGAGCCAATCAAACACTCACCCCCAGTCAACTGATCTGGGTTTAATCCATCATCATTCTTTAGCTCACTCCACCACCCCAGTTCAGACATGGCCATATGCAAATCAGTCTGACCCTGTGCCTCATGGGAACAGTCCAGCCCGAACTGCCAAGCCATGTCTTCCCTGGACCGGAAACAAGTATCCTAGGACCGGTTTCTGGCATTCCAGCCGTCATCAGCCAGGCTTGCTTGAATCCAGTGGCAAAGTGAGCAAGGGACCCACGTCTGGGCATACCCCCGCCAACTTAGGGCAAACAAAGCGATACAAAAGGGGATGATGGACGGAACGTTTGAGCCAATCAAACACTCACCCCCAGTCAACTGATCTGGGTTTAATCCATCATCATTCTTTAGCTCACTCCACCACCCCAGTTCAGACATGGCCATATGCAAATCAGTCTGACCCTGTGCCTCATGGGAACAGTCCAGCCCGAACTGCCAAGCCATGTCTTCCCTGGACCGGAAACAAGTATCCTAGGACCGGTTTCTGGCATTCCAGCCGTCATCAGCCAGGCTTGCTTGAATCCAGTGGCAAAGTGAGCAAGGGACCCACGTCTGGGCATACCCCGCCAACTTAGGGCAAACAAAGCGATACAAAAGGGGATGATGGACGGAACGTTTGAGCCAATCAAACACTCACCCCCAGTCAACTGATCTGGGTTTAATCCATCATCATTCTTTAGCTCACTCCACCACCCCAGTTCAGACATGGCCATATGCAAATCAGTCTGACCCTGTGCCTCATGGGAACAGTCCAGCCCGAACTGCCAAGCCATGTCTTCCCTGGACCGGAAACAAGTATCCTAGGACCGGTTTCTGGCATTCCAGCCGTCATCAGCCAGGCTTGCTTGAATCCAGTGGCAAAGTGAGCAAGGGACCCACGTCTGGGCATACCCCCGCCAACTTAGGGCAAACAAAGCGATACAAAAGGGGATGATGGACGGAACGTTTGAGCCAATCAAACACTCACCCCCAGTCAACTGATCTGGGTTTAATCCATCATCATTCTTTAGCTCACTCCACCACCCCAGTTCAGACATGGCCATATGCAAATCAGTCTGACCCTGTGCCTCATGGGAACAGTCCAGCCCGAACTGCCAAGCCATGTCTTCCCTGGACCGGAAACAAGTATCCTAGGACCGGTTTCTGGCATTCCAGCCGTCATCAGCCAGGCTTGCTTGAATCCAGTGGCAAAGTGAGCAAGGGACCCACGTCTGGGCATACCCCCGCCAACTTAGGGCAAACAAAGCGATACAAAAGGGGATGATGGACGGAACGTTTGAGCCAATCAAACACTCACCCCAGTCAACTGATCTGGGTTTAATCCATCATCATTCTTTAGCTCACTCCACCACCCCAGTTCAGACATGGCCATATGCAAATCAGTCTGACCCTGTGCCTCATGGGAACAGTCCAGCCCGAACTGCCAAGCCATGTCTTCCCTGGACCGGAAACAAGTATCCTAGGACCGGTTTCTGGCATTCCAGCCGTCATCAGCCAGGCTTGCTTGAATCCAGTGGCAAAGTGAGCAAGGGACCCACGTCTGGGCATACCCCCGCCAACTTAGGGCAAACAAAGCGATACAAAAGGGGATGATGGACGGAACGTTTGAGCCAATCAAACACTCACCCCCAGTCAACTGATCTGGGTTTAATCCATCATCATTCTTTAGCTCACTCCACCACCCCAGTTCAGACATGGCCATATGCAAATCAGTCTGACCCTGTGCCTCATGGGAACAGTCCAGCCCGAACTGCCAAGCCATGTCTTCCCTGGACCGGAAACAAGTATCCTAGGACCGGTTTCTGGCATTCCAGCCGTCATCAGCCAGGCTTGCTTGAATCCAGTGGCAAAGTGAGCAAGGGACCCACGTCTGGGCATACCCCCGCCAACTTAGGGCAAACAAAGCGATACAAAAGGGGATGATGGACGGAACGTTTGAGCCAATCAAACACTCACCCCCAGTCAACTGATCTGGGTTTAATCCATCATCATTCTTTAGCTCACTCCACCACCCCAGTTCAGACATGGCCATATGCAAATCAGTCTGACCCTGTGCCTCATGGGAACAGTCCAGCCCGAACTGCCAAGCCATGTCTTCCCTGGACCGGAAACAAGTATCCTAGGACCGGTTTCTGGCATTCCAGCCGTCATCAGCCAGGCTTGCTTGAATCCAGTGGCAAAGTGAGCAAGGGACCCACGTCTGGGCATACCCCCGCCAACTTAGGGCAAACAAAGCGATACAAAAGGGGATGATGGACGGAACGTTTGAGCCAATCAAACACTCACCCCCAGTCAACTGATCTGGGTTTAATCCATCATCATTCTTTAGCTCACTCCACCACCCCAGTTCAGACATGGCCATATGCAAATCAGTCTGACCCTGTGCCTCATGGGAACAGTCCAGCCCGAACTGCCAAGCCATGTCTTCCCTGGACCGGAAACAAGTATCCTAGGACCGGTTTCTGGCATTCCAGCCGTCATCAGCCAGGCTTGCTTGAATCCAGTGGCAAAGTGAGCAAGGGACCCACGTCTGGGCATACCCCGCCAACTTAGGGCAAACAAAGCGATACAAAAGGGGATGATGGACGGAACGTTTGAGCCAATCAAACACTCACCCCCAGTCAACTGATCTGGGTTTAATCCATCATCATTCTTTAGCTCACTCCACCACCCCAGTTCAGACATGGCCATATGCAAATCAGTCTGACCCTGTGCCTCATGGGAACAGTCCAGCCCGAACTGCCAAGCCATGTCTTCCCTGGACCGGAAACAAGTATCCTAGGACCGGTTTCTGGCATTCCAGCCGTCATCAGCCAGGCTTGCTTGAATCCAGTGGCAAAGTGAGCAAGGGACCCACGTCTGGGCATACCCCCGCCAACTTAGGGCAAACAAAGCGATACAAAAGGGGATGATGGACGGAACGTTTGAGCCAATCAAACACTCACCCCCAGTCAACTGATCTGGGTTTAATCCATCATCATTCTTTAGCTCACTCCACCACCCCAGTTCAGACATGGCCATATGCAAATCAGTCTGACCCTGTGCCTCATGGGAACAGTCCAGCCCGAACTGCCAAGCCATGTCTTCCCTGGACCGGAAACAAGTATCCTAGGACCGGTTTCTGGCATTCCAGCCGTCATCAGCCAGGCTTGCTTGAATCCAGTGGCAAAGTGAGCAAGGGACCCACGTCTGGGCATACCCCCGCCAACTTAGGGCAAACAAAGCGATACAAAAGGGGATGATGGACGGAACGTTTGAGCCAATCAAACACTCACCCCCAGTCAACTGATCTGGGTTTAATCCATCATCATTCTTTAGCTCACTCCACCACCCCAGTTCAGACATGGCCATATGCAAATCAGTCTGACCCTGTGCCTCATGGGAACAGTCCAGCCCGAACTGCCAAGCCATGTCTTCCCTGGACCGGAAACAAGTATCCTAGGACCGGTTTCTGGCATTCCAGCCGTCATCAGCCAGGCTTGCTTGAATCCAGTGGCAAAGTGAGCAAGGGACCCACGTCTGGGCATACCCCCGCCAACTTAGCCCTGCATTGTTAATCCCCCCGCCCAGCGGATCTGCCCCTCAGGATCAGAGAACAGGCGTGAAAAGAAACTCTGGATTTCCCCAAAGATGGGTTGTTGAAGGCGGCTGCACATATTTGAAGTATGGGTGTGTAAATTTGCGTAATTTGCTTTTGTGTAATTATAGGTAATTTAAGAAAATTGTACTAAATTACAAGTAATTTTGCAAATATAAAACTGGCATTTGGGTCTAGATTTTGAGGGCACTTTTTTTGGGATAAAAAAAGTCCGAATCACAAGCACCACAAACCGCAGCCTCATGCGTTCTGGTCATTCACATTGTTCTCGTGCTGTAAATTTTTGCCACAAACAGCGCGTAATTATGTGATGTGGTATAATCGTGTAATTTCTGCAATTTTGCATAACAAGCGTAATGCAAAATTATGAGAGAACGCTGGTGTACCGAACATTTCACCCAGGCCTCATTCGAAAAGTACCTCAAGAATGCTGCAAGGGAAAATTCTTCTGATTAAGGTGCCCTGATCAAAACTTTCACACATCTATCACATTCATAAAATATTTTATTTTTTCATTTTCTAAATTTGTTTTTCCAGGGTGGGCAGAGCAGTACAAAGCTGTATTTTTACTCTATCTTGCCTCCTTTTCATTGTTTCATTTTTCAACCACAAAAACATGTGTGGCTGCATCCTGTTGAGCCAAGGCTTATCCCAGAACTCTGTTGTGAGCCTTGAAACACCTGAGACAGCATATCCGCCAGGCAGGATCCCTGCTGCCATCTCCCACCACTGGCCTAAGGCTATGCCACATTCACTAGGAGCCATCCCTCACTGTTTATTACACAGACGTTTGCCTTTATATTGGTTTTTCATCAATCTGGGTTGGCCAGTGTGGATTTCCACATGGGATTTTAGTGAAGTTCACATGATACAATGCTCACATGTTGAGCTCTGTGCAGGTGATTGACAGCGCTTTAGCTCTGGCTTTGTGCGACATGTAGGGTATTTTTCCTAGTGGTTCACCTATAATACCTGGTGTGATTTCTTTTGTGGTTCACAGAATAATTTAGAGGTTTCTGCACTATGATTCTTAATGGTTAGTCCTATAGAGTTCATGCATATTTACTACAGGAAAGTTGTAATCTCTCATAGGGTAATGTCAAAGTGGAGCCCCATTACCCCAACAATTAGAACAGTAGCCCAGTAATCTTGACACCCCAGCATTTTCGGAACGCCACAATTTACCTCACGGGGTTCCGCTCCAGGTTGATCGTGCGTAGAAAGGGACTTCACGCATCATCAGTTTTGCAGGGTATCAAAAATAAGTAACTGGGATCACTCAGTAACTGAGTTCTAGATCAGGGAAGAGTTAAAGAGTTTTATTACATAAATCTCAAAACCAAGCAGTACAAAATAAATGCCATGAAGGCTCAAAGTACAAAGTTAATACCAAGTAATCATAAAATCTGAAGTCCCAAATGAGCAGCAAAATCAAGAAAAGGTCAGACAGCATCCCTATTACCACCTAGAAAAGCTAAAACATATGGGTCACCCCCAAAACCAAGGGGTTCTTATACACAATTCTTGCAAAGAAAATTAGCTGAAGCTCAGAGTCAGCGTGGTGTGATCCCATGTAACAATTCTTTGGCAAATCGGAATAATCCACGTCACTGGCATCGTACGTTCACACTCTCCCATTTCTAAGAAAGAAGCGTGCTTCTCTACGTCACTGTCATCTGGAGGTAAGGTAAGGTACATTTTATTGTTTAGTTAATTAAAACCAAAACAATTTTGGCATAAAAGAAGCGGGGAACACACAAACTTCATAATGGAAAGAGACTTAATATCGTCTTCATCAGGCATTTATTCCTTATGCAGAAGTAGGAAAAAAATATATTCTATTTAAAAGCAAAAGTGCATAATGGTAACCGAAGCTGGAAAACGCAAGCTTTGTTCTCAAATTGAGACATAATAAGCATTGCATCTAATAATTGGTTCAATGTGCAAAATAAGCAATCTAAACACAGACTTCGTTCTTGAGTAGCGACACAATGAACACTGCACATGGAATTCATTTTTAGAAGCAAAGAAAGGGGCCTGGAGCTCTCTGTTGTAGATGCGTAAAGTGCATTCTGCTGACTAGAACTATCCCACAGGCTTTATTCTTAAATTGCAACATGATAAATACTTCATCTAAAAGTTGACTCAATGTGCAAAATGAGCGAGGTGAACACAAACCTTGTTCTTCGTTTAAGGCGTGGTAAGCGCTACTTCTAAAATTGATTCAATGGGCAACCAAAAAGGCCCGCAACTCTTCAGATTGTTAGAGCATAAAGTGCATTGTGCTGCTGGGGCTATCACATTAGGCCGTCGCCTTGTTTGCCTGAACAATAATCCAGATAGTAAGATAAATACTGTTAGAAGTGCAAAGGTATAAAATAATAAAGTGCAGTATGCCCTATCGGAGAACCCTGAAAATGTAAGGTTAGGCGCCGACAAGGCGTTCTTGTTCATAACTTTGCAGGCGTCCTTCAGGATTTGAAAACTCTTGCAGTTACCTGGGCTTGTGTACCGTTTAGACATGTTGCTATTGAATTTTGACATTGATCCCTAAGATCCGAAATACATGAGTTAGCCAATAGTGCCTCAAGTCATTCAGTTTGTTTATGCGTACGGACCGCATGCAACAATGATTCGAGTTTGTAATTGCACAGTCTACTGTTCAAGGCCCCTGTGCCGTCCAGTCGTCCATATTTGTAGGCTTTTAGGGGTATAATGCCGTATCTTAGCCTGTCATCCGGAGAGCTTTTGAACAAAATATGCAACATTAAACAAAGGCAATTCATGAACGTGCAAAACTGAACTGGGCTACGGAAGCACAGTGGAAGAGTCCTTGAATGTTGCAATCTATCTACTACACTAAAAGTTTCATTAATAAGCCTTCGTATTCATCGCTATTAGCAAACATTACATAAGCTGCCTTCGCTTCTGCGGAGCCTGTAGGGAGAGAGTATGCGAAGGGAAACCTGATGCGAGGGGGTAAATGCCAGCGTGGGAAGCAGAGACGGAAACAGCTTCCATTTTATCCACCATGGTGTTTTCACTAAAAATGTGGCATAACTAAATCATGTTAATAATCACATTCCTAAACCTCATATTGAACCCATTTTAAGTGCTTTCAAAATAATTCATCTATTGCGTAATGGGTCCAACAAAAAAGTAATTAATTCTCAATATTATTTATCACACAAAAAATATGACATTTAAAAAAACTCTTAACAGTAACAACAAGACAGTAGCATTTGATAACATCCACTAGGAAATCCCTGGATGACTGCGTGCTCACAGATATTCACTGGATATATATAAAAATGTTTGATTTCCTGTAAGAAGCCCAAGTGATCGTTTTCCACAGGCAGTAAATGAAATCTGCGAACCACAAGCTACCTCGGTTGTGCTCAGAGTAAACTTCATGGTCATTCCCCTAACCTCAGCACATGTAGTCTTTTAAAGGTGGTCCGTTCTGCAAGGTGAGTGAGTTACAATTATTCATTGTCAAGCCTCATTTGTGAAACTCTCAAGAACAGCTCCTGCCCTTGCTCCTCTCCTTGGACTTTTTAAACAATTATTTTATGTTTTACCATTGAAATTATCTATTGAACCTCTCAATGTGTCTGACTGGGAGACGTGAGCCTCAAATGGATGTATGACGAAACCACGCATGCATTACATCGCATGCCATTAGATCGCGGTTTTAACAACGCAAGTCGTTACAACGACTTGCGTTGGAGGGCGCTGGACTTAGGAGTAGTTTAATTTACTATTCCAACTCCAGCCTACGTACAGTAGGGAAGGTGTTGGATAGTAATTTAAACTACTCCTTGTCCTATAGCGCCCTCCAGTGCAAGTCGTTGTAACGACTTTCGTTGTAAAAACCGCAATCTAATGGCATGCGATGTAATGCATGCGTTCTAAAGGTTGTTTCCCGCCTCAAATGTGCCCCCTTTCCTCTAGAAATTGAGATAGAAAGAAATCAAACCAGTGAAAAACCGGGATAAGGCATGGATGAAAAAGAGCATACAAGAGGAAGTTAGAGATAGGGATTCTAGGGTGTAAAAAGAAATCAATCAATCAATCAGGATTTATAACGTGCGGCTAATCACCCGATAGGGTATCCAGGCGCTTGCAGGCCCCGGAGGCTTATTCGAACATCAGGTCTTGAGGGCCCTGAGCTGGAATCAAGACAGGACCGCCTTAGTATTTGGCAGCATTCAACAGAGGTGGTGGTGGCAAGCTCCTAAGAAAACATTTTGGGCCCCTGCACCTATTATTTGTTTTTGTTTTTAAATAAGCAGTGCCCTTTCTGCTGACCGCATAGGCTAACCTAGGGCAGATCCACTCACTGGAGCGTGTTATGCTTTTGATGGCGTAACCAAAAATAAAATGTAACCAGGCCCGGTTCTAGCAGGGGGTCCGGGTAGGCCAGGCCCACCCAAACATGACCTTCGGCCCACCCAATCACGACAGAAGAGGCCACGGAGAAGGCACCTGTTCAGTGCTTCATCAATCTCCACGTCAGAACGTCGAAATTTTGTTTTCACTGTCTCTAAAATTGAAATTGGGTTTTGGGGTTAGAGGTGGGTGAGCAAACAAATTAACAGGGAGAGCCGAGCTCAGGCTCTGGCTTGGCTCTTACAGCCCATGCACAATCCGAGACCTGAAAATGTTTGCTATGTAAAACATACAACAAACATCACGTAAAATATGATACACTTTTTAAAATTTTGATGAGACTGTATTTCTTTTACACAAGGAAGCTTTGACATAAATATGTAACAATATAGCGCTGCACTAAGAAGCACTTGTTAAAAGTGATAGTTTTTAAACATGAGCTTAGAGTCAGTCATTCCTGCCTCCATCCTCACACTGGTGACAGCGCTATTAGTGAACCAACAGGCAAGACAGTTGTCACGTGGACCCTGTATGTGATTATTATAGAGCAACATTAGTCTATTAAATAAAACACTACGGGCCACATGCATCAAGGTAATCATTTGTGATTACCAAATAGCGACTTTAAGGAATTGCTATTTGGTAATCACAAATGCCTATGCATGAAGGATTCTCAATTACTCTTGCGAATCATTAACATTCTCTAATAGCGATTCGCAAATTGCGAATCGCTATTAGGGAATGCATTCCCATTCATTCCTATGGGCGTAGAGGCCCATAGGAATGCATTCGCAATTTGCGATTACCAAATTGGTAATCGCAATTTGCGAATGCAAATCCAAGGGTGCCTGGGGGCCTAAGGCCCCCCTGAGGCAACCCAGCAAAAAAGGTAAGTATGCACATGTGTAGCACACCCATGCTCTAAGGGCATGTGTGCGCTACATAGCGCATTGAAAAAATGCATTTTTTTTGCATTTTCCAATGCATGCTCAAATTACCATCAACTTGAAGTTGATGGTAATTAGCGATTCCTAAATGCACAGTCGCATTTAGGAAATGCTACATGCATCTCAAATAGGGAATCGTAAATTGCGATTCCCTAAATGCATTCGCAATTTAGGTAATCGCAAAATATTGCGATTACCTATTTTGCGAATGCAAAAAGTTACATGCATTGGAAAAAGCATCTTTCCAGTCGCAAACGGGTCGATTCTGCAAATCGGCCCATTTGCGACCGGTAAAATGCTTGATGCATGTGCCCCAATAGGTTTTGTATAGTTGGTTTTCTGATTCATGTATTTGAATGTACTTTTATGTGCAAATATGAGGAAAATCAAGTTTTGGTGAAATAAAATATTTGCCCAAGCTCACACAATTTAAGTGGAGATGCTGCAATTTATCCAGGTTTTATGTTTTCACTTTGTACAAATCAGCCGCTAAGTGGCTATTTGTCTCTCCTTCTTATGTTAATGCTTTGTTTTGACCTCCTAGGTGTTCTGCGATTTTTTTAATAGTGTGAACTCTACCTGGAGATATTGATGCGCTTCACATAAACACCAGTTACATTATTCAAGGTCACATTCATTTCTTTTAGGCACTTGAGATTTGCCCAGAATGACAGGATGTTGAGCCAACGCCATGACTCAAACCTAGCTTGTTCAGTTTCAAAGTTGGAAGCTATCACTGTAACGCCACATCCTGAGTAGATTGAGGGTGGCAGGCAGAAGGTACATAATAGTTCGGCTCATTATGGGCTCGAATTTCTAACAGGACCTCGAGCTGAGCCAGAGCCAGGCTTCAGGTTCAGGCCCGGATCAAGCTTTCAGTGCCGGCCTTCCTAGTGTGAAATGTCAAGGCTCAGGTCTGGTAACAGGGACCCCCTTAACCTTAAACTGCTATTGCACTCTGCTTGGAATCCTGGTGCTGGTGCTCAAGCCTAGCCTGCTGGAAATTATAAGAGTTGAGCTGTTGAGTATAGGCATCAGCTGCCACTCTAAAATAACTTTCCAGATGCTCTGTATGCCTGTTTTGAAGAAGATATGATGTAAATCTTGGGATTACATAATTGAAAAAAATTGGACCCACATTGGCCCACCCAAACAAACCATTGGCCCATCCAGATCAAAATTCCTGGAACCGGGCCTGAATGTAACAGCAGTGCAATTCATTCAGTTTGGAGGTCACACAGACCTCCACTTCAGATGATTTTCAAATGGCTCATTAAGAAGCTATCAATGCATGCATTTTTTCGTATACCAAATAAAGTTGCCATTTGAACCAATAGCAAGACACAGAGCCCCAAAGCCTCACTCAGTACTGTCCGGTGATGCCTTGAAACCATGTCCTAGAGGTTAAGTGCTGTGTAACACCTTGAATATGTAAGGCCTTATAACCCCACCTATATAACCTTAGGGGTCATTTACAGTCATGCAGATGTGATCTCGCTGGCCATGTAGGTGTAATGCGCTGTACTGATATATAAATGAAAGGCTCATTGCCACGACGGTAGCGAAAGGCATTTGCCACTACGCAGATGAAAGGCTCACTGCCACGATATAAGTGAAAGGCATTCGCCCACTACGCAGATGAAAGGCTCACTGCCACGATATAAGTGAAAGGCATTTGCCACTATGCAGATGAAAGGCTCACTGCCATGATATAAGTGAAGGCATTCGGCCATCGTGCAGATGAAAGGCTCACTGCCACGATATAAGTGAAAGGCATTTGCCCACTACGCAGATGAAAGGCTCACTGCCATGATATAAGTGAAAGGCATTTACCACTACGCAGATGAAAGGCTCACTGCCACGATATAAGTGAAAGGCATTTGCCACTATGCAGATGAAAGGCTCACTGTCATGATATAAGTGAAAGGCATTCGCCCACCGCGCAGATGAAAGGTTCACTGTCACGATATAAGTGAAAGACATTTGCCACTATGCAGATGAAAGGCTTACTCTCATGATATAAGTGAAGGCATTTACTACTACGCAGATGAAAGGCTCACTGTATGATATAAGTGAAAGGCATTCGCCCACCGCAGATGAAAGGCTCACTCTCATGATAAAAGTGAAAGGCATTTGCCTCTGCGCAGATGAAAGGCTCACTGCCACAATATAAGTGAAAGAAATTTGCCACTACGCAGATGAAAGGCTTACTCTCATGATATAAGTGAAGGCATTTACCACTACGCAGATGAAAGGGTCACTGCAAAGATATAAGTGAAAGGCATTTGCCACTATGCAGACGAAAGGCTCACTGCCATGATATAAGTGAAAGGCATTTACCACTATGCAGACGAAAGGCTCACTGCCATGATATAAGTGAAAGGCATTTGCCACTATGCAGACGAAAGGCTCACTGCCATGATATAAGTGAAAGGCATTTACCACTACGCAGATGAAAGGCACACTGCCACGATATAAGTGAAAGGCATTTGCCACTATGCAGACGAAAGGCTCACTGTCATGATATAAGTGAAAGGCATTCGCCCACCGCGCAGATGAAAGGTTCACTGTCACAATATAAGTGAAAGGCATTTGCCACTATGCAGATGAAAGGCTCACTCTCATGATAAAAGTGAAAGGCATTTGCCTCTGCGCAGATGAAAGGCTCACTGCCACAATATAAGTGAAAGACATTTGCCACTACGCAGATGAAAGGCTTACTCTCATGATATAAGTGAAGGCATTTACCACTACGCAGATGAAAGGGTCACTGCAAAGATATAAGTGAAAGGCATTCGCCCACTACGCAGATGAAAGGCTCACTCTCAAGATAAAAGTGAAAGGCATTTGCCCCTGTGCAGATGAAAGACTCTGTTTTAAGTGAAAGGCCTTCTGTCACCATGCAACTCAAAGCCTCAATGACACAAAGTAAATGAAAGGCATGCTGCCACTGCACAGATGGAAGTCTCACTGCCACAATGCAAGTAAAAGGCATGCTGCGACCATGCAACTCAAAGCCACAAGGGAAGTGAAAGGCATCCTGCCACTGTACAGATAAAAGGCTCACTGTCACGATGAAAATGAAAGTCTTTCTGTCACCATAAGGATGAAAGGCTTGCTGCCACGACAGAAGTGAAAGGTTTTGTGTTACAGTGAAGATGAAAGGCTCACTGCCATAATGTGAAAGGCTCACTGCCACAAAGTAAAAGGCATTATGCCACCATGCAGAAGACATGCTGTCTCGACCACTAACTCACGCACAATACTGCCCAAAGCTATGTGTGCAGGGGAAAAGCTCTCGCCCACCAAGTCAGGTGAAAGGCTCTCCATTTGAATGTAAGGGAAAGAACTCCTAGCAGCATGCAGGTAAGAGGTTGTCTGTGACTCTGCAGCACAAAGTGTCTGTGCCTTTATGTAAGTGAACAGAACTCTGCAGATGAAAGTCTGTCTACCTGGAAGTAAGTCACCAAAAGTATATCACAAGGAATGTGAAAGGCTCCTAGCATCACGTAAGGTGAGCTATGTACCACTATTGTGTACGTTAAGGGAACTCTGCAACCATGCAGGTAAATGGCTCCTGTGGCCATGCTGGAAGATGCTCTAAACCACCCTGTTTGGGAAATAACCTCTTCTGCCATGCAAGCGTAATACTGGTCTGCCCATGCAGGCGCAATGCACTTCACCACTGTGTGAGTGAAAGGAATTCTATTATGAATGACGCTTTCATGCCAAGTCAGGTCAAACAGGCTCTGCTGTTGACAATGCAAGTGAAAGCTCCTCTTCCAAACAGCTCTTCAAAAAGTTGGTCAAAGGTTTTCCTGTTTATCTTATTAAAATATATTAAAAGGGTGCACATGGGCAACTCCGGCCACAGTAAAGTGGAGAGCACATCAGATAGCAAATTCAACACCATTTTATTTATTTATCGAGTTGTGTATAGCGCTAACTTTACCCGAGGGTATCTGATTGCATTACAGAGAAATCACAGCAGCAATTATATGAGATACATGTGAAGTAAATACAAATACACAGTGACAGTATATAAAAGTAGAATACAACATATGGTAGGATATGTGGGTGAAATATTTCTGAGGTAGTTAAAGTAGGGTGCTACCAAGTTGGGGAGAGTAGCTGCACAGTTTGTTACCCGAGGTAGTGACACTCAGATTTATTGGGAGGGTATAAGGTGGGAGCATGAGGCCAGTCAGCAGTGGCGGTTCCTCTGCTAAGGCGGAGGAGCATTGCCCCACTGCTTTTAAGCAGTGTCACTAAAGAAAAAATAAAGTGATAATTACTCTAAGTTATTATCATTTTATTTTTTCCTTGTTGTGGTGGGGTGGGGCTGCTCTGCTGACAGAGCAGGGGAGGGGAAGAGTGGTTTGCACTCCCTAAAGTGCGCATGAATGTTTGGCCAGCCCTCTGGGGCCGGCCAAACATTCATGCACACTTTGCATGTTCTCCATGCAGGCTGCATTACAGCCTGCATGGAGAACATGCCCAGTCTTCCATTCTCTGGCTGAGCACAGATCCATGACGCTCAGACAAATCACAATGCTGCATTGCAGCATTGTGATTGGCTATCGGGAGGCTGGGAGCCGGTGCATCCTGCTTCTTACTTCCTGCCCTGGAAGCAGGGAAGAGGACCGAGAGGAGTCGGCAACAATGGCAGACAGGTACGTGTGATTTTTTTTATTTCATTCCCTCCTCCCCCCCTGCCCCCACACCCCCCACCGCCTTCAAATACCAGTTGCCACTGCCAGTCAGAGGATTTAGCGAGGAGGGTTTAGGTATTAATTGATAAGAAGTTTAACTTTATTCCTTAAGTGAGGGAATGATTGATTGTCACGCAAATCCTGTGGCAGAGAGTTCCAGATTCTAGGAGCGTTCCCAGAGAAGGAGCAGGTGCGAGATATTTCTTTCTTGAGTTTGGCCGGAATCAGGGGTAGAGTGTTAGAGCTTCGGAGAGGTCTCTTTTGGCCAGATTTTGACAGTTTGTTTTCAAGATAGATTGGTTTTTCAGTATCGAGAGCTTCGTGTTTATGCAGGCAGTTTTGAGTATACATCTTGCCTCGAACCGTAGCCAGTTGAGTTTCTTGAGAGTGGGAGTGATGTTGTCAGAGCGACTCTCCCCTAACAGTAGTCTGGCTGCTGCGTGGAGTGTAGCTTTCAAAGGTATGAGGTGTGTTTTTTTGGCACCCCTGATCGTTGCTTTACCGTAGTCGGACATGGAGAGGACTAGGGTTTGCACCACTGTCTTAAAGTCTTCGAGGGGGATGAAGGGTTTGACTTTAAGGTGCTTCAACGTGTAGAAGGCACTTTTAGCTGATGCATTGATATGCTCTTTCATGTTCAGGTTTCTGTCAAGTGTAATCCCTAGAGATTTGACAGAGTTGGAGAAGGATAGTTTGCAGTTTAATGCAGTGAGTTTTGCCCAATTACGGCCCATAATTGGGCAATCATTCATTGCACAATTATGGCCAACACTGCAGTAGGCAGTATTTCTGCCTCTTAAATGGAGAAGGCACAAGTCTGATTTTTTCGATGTAAATTTCATGGTACGGGGGCTTAGAATGAGAACACCTGGTTTGCAGCTTTAGATGTAGAGACTTGAGGAACAGTGGGGGAGCATAGGTGTCATGGGCCTTAATGCAAGCAAAGAAAATGAGCCACCAATCTCTTGGTTTGATAGTAAAAAAAAAAAGAAAAACTACCATTTAGGTGCACTGGGCCCACTCAAACCCCTTGTACTGTTCAGGCAAGTTTTTCTGGAGGTAATAGGTTGATGGAGGTGTGCGGAGTCTGGAAGCTTTTCCAGCACACAGCAGCCATCAGCCACATCTAGATTCCTGAAGTGAAAATGTCACTAAGTATTCAATAAGAAATTCTGTGTTACTTGGGCTTACTTCTCCTCGGGCACAGCACAAGTCATAAGCAAAAAGGCCGGTGAGTGCCCCGAGTGGGACCAGGGCACATGAAACAAAACTAAAATACTTGTGGCGAGATGCTACACAGCAAAAGAATCACCTGAAGAAAAGGCATGCCCCATAAGGCACCGGGGCTGCCTAGTTTGACTATTAAGCACATAGTGACCAAGCAGGCAGGGACACTGTGGCACAAAGATGGTTGTGTTGGGGGCTACCCTGGACACGGTGGGCCCCCTTTACATCCCAAGTGGCCTTTAGTACAACATTTCTACTTTCACTCTAAGTTTCCTTGGGGTTATAGGCATGCCCTCGAGATAATTCCAGGTTTCAAGCAGTTCCAGGGCTGGTTCTTTTGGATGCAGGTTCTGGAGAACTGAGACCCCTGCTGGCTGGGCTAAAGCTGCAGTGGCAGCAATATAAATGTAGAAATAAGACTCTGGGACACATGTTATTCAATCTAATGCTTTATTGGCACTGCTGAGATTTGACAATGCAGGGTAATATATTGTCAATGGTATTGAACGTTGGTACTATTCCTATTTATTTCACGGGTGGTGCAATGGTGTATTTAGCCTGTTTCTGCTTTTACTAATGTGGTAACCCCCTGATAAAGCTGGTAGGCATGCCTTATTGATGATGATACCCCTTTATGTTGTGAATTAGGCTTTATTATTAATGAGGGGGCTTTGAATTGTGGGATCAAGCTTTCTGTGGGTGTGAACTGTGCTGAGGGTTTTGGCAAAGCTCCCCTGAGTAGGCCTTGGACTGCTCTGCTCCTGTATCTTGAGAGAGTCATCATCATATTTCCTTTATTTCGGTTCACTAGAGCCATAAATACATGTACACATTTAGAATTGAGATATAATAAAACATACATATTCATTAAAAATGTCTTCTTAGGTAATAGAAAATCGTGTGGGAAATTACGGACCGACAATACAAGTCTCATTATGTTTTAAAATCCATAATAAAAAATAAAAAAACACTTAGTAGAAGGTATTACAAAAATCACCTCAAAGCTAAAAAGATTTGCAAATGAGGTCAATTCAATTCCTGCAAAGAAATTTAGGTAAAACATCAATAAAAGGGATTCCAAACCAATCATAAATACATTTGAGACAAAATATTAGGTGTGCAAATATATGCTTACTGTTTTAAAGAGCATTCAACCTAATGTGCCATATTGCCGACAGGTATCTCGTGATTGAATACACCACGCAGTCTCTGGTGTTGGTTTTACATACTCGAAGGACTCAGTGACAGTCCCTAAAACTGAGAAGTTTACGAAGAGGAATAATGCAGCGTAATTGCTGTTTAGCAAAGCCCTTACTGAAAAATAACAAGTGTTCAATATTCTCTTGTCCTTGATAACCCAGGGGGCACAGATTCGATATGTTTCCCTTTTTCATCCAGGAGTGGGTAAACGTGGCCTACGGTAAGATGCCCGATCTAAATTATAGATAAAGTGCACATGCAGCAGGGTTAATAACCGTATTCAGGTGTTGCTCATACTCGGGTACAAATGTAAACATCGCGAAGGAGTCTACCAGGGTACCAGGGGATGCAGCAGAAACTTTGTCTTCTAATACAAAATTCCAAAAGGACGTTTTCAGCTTATCCCGAGCACCCAGGGGTAATGCAGAAGGCTGCAGCCAGAAATCTTCCAGACCCAACTTGAATAGCCAATTCTTTAATATGGACAAGCCAGGGAATCTTCCTAATATGGTGGTCATCTAATATGACTCTAAGCCATCCCTATAGGGACCTAAATCCTCATTGGGCCAGAGCCTTATCCAATATTGGATAGGTCTATCATAGCAATGTCTGAAATTGATCTTAGGTTTAGGTCAAGTCTAATTGGCAGCGTCGGCGCACTGGCGGGGAGTCTCAAAAGGGTCTTTATAAAGGCATTTTCAGCTTTTTCAAGGGTGTTAAGGTTACAGTGCCCCCATAAATCTGCCCCATACATAGCTCCCCCACAAGCTTGAATTTTATATATCTCCCAGGGGGGAGATAGCAAAAGTAGGTGATCTATTGGTGAATCGTATGACCCAGCTCTTTGTTTTAGAGTCATGACACTTATCTGTACCTGTGCTACCCATCTAAGGGAATCTTCCAATCTTGCGCCCAAATAGTCAAACTCCTGTACCCTATGCAATGCCCCCCCCCCCATGAATACCTTACTCTTGGATGTTTTCATCCTGGCACTAAAGACCATGCAGTTAGTTTTGTTACTATTAATTTCCAGGCCATGCTCTAAACAAAAGGTGTTACATTTATCCAGGAGAATAGATAGACCACGAGGAGTCTTTGATAATAACAAAGTATCCTCTGCAAAAAGGAGGCATGGTATTTTATAATCCTTCACCTTTGGGGAGTCATTTTCACAATATAAAAGAATGGGGATGCAGCCATTTATGTACAAAAGAAAAAGTGTAGGGGCCAAAATACACCCTTGTCTTACTCCTCTCCTGATTGGAATGTCTTCTGTCAATTCCCCTGTGGGCCCCACCTAACCCTCGCAAACTTTTCCGTATATAAAGCCTGTATCGGGGGCAATAATCCCCGCGGAACCCCGATCTTATGTAAAGCCACCCAAAGTTTTGCCCTGGGAGAAGATCGAATGCAGCTCGCAGATCTACAAAGGTGACATACAACAAGCCCCTGTCAATGTCTCCTATCTTCAACCTAATAGACAGGAATCTCACAATCTGATCAATGGTACTAGTATTGGCTCTGAATCTCGCCTGTAAGTGGGATAACACTTTAGCTTGGGAGATCCAGTCCCATAGCCTAGATACAATTTGCATATTATAGACTTTCTGGATATTGTCAATCAGACTTATGCATTTGTAATCTCCCGGTGTAAATTTGTCACCCTTTTTATGAATAGTGATTATTTCCGCTCCTTTCCAGAACCTCTGGATCGCTGCTCCACCCATCAATGCATTAGACAGGCTAATTATATAGGGTCCCCAGATGTGAGGCTCATTCTGGAATATTGGGGATTCTATCCAAGCCAGGGGTTTTGCCAGATTTCTGGGCCTGAAGTGCATTTAACGTTTATTTTAGCGTAAATGGCTTGACCTCCTCTCCAGCAGAATCTATAGTACAGGCTGGCAAGGTCTCTGGTATCCCATCTCCTAAGCTTGCCTCCTCATAGTGTCGAGAAGTGGTTCACCCAGACTTCTGGGGTGATATGGCAAACTGGGCGAGTTGAGTCTCTACGGCCATCATGTGTGACCAACTGCCAAAAGCGCTTATTATCTCTGAGCCTGACCACCTCTAATAAGTCATCCCACATACTAGCCTCCCACAGGGCTTTGCTGTTTTTAATAGCCCTTGTGTATTCCCATCTAGTCTCAGTAATGAGTGTTCTTTGGTTACTCTTTAAGGCATTTACCAGGGCCTTCTTGGCGATTTTGCATGATTCATTGAACCACTCATTCACTCTTGGTCTCCGGGGTCCCCTTCCACTTTTGAAGTCCTTTACAAACAAGTTGACAATTTATAAAAATAAATAATCATGCATTGTCATAATCCGAATAGGGCATAAAACATGGCGCTCTAAAATGTACAATTCGTCTGATACAAACGTATACATTTCGGTTATGGCCTCTTTGGATCTGCAAAAAGCCTCCCATTTCACCTTGCGTTTGTTATTACTAATTGCCACAGTACTATGTAGTTCAGGTGGGATTAAACTCCCCCTATTCTTTGTGTGACTTGTCCCAGACTAGTGCGATAGGAAAGTGATCGCTATCATGACCATCGAGTACTGCCATATCTTTTATTTTGTGCCATGCCCGAACATCTAAGAGGATGAAATCAAATGTGGCTTTTATATTCACCCCTCCTGAATGTTGGCTTTGCATCAAGGTCTGATGGAAAGCGACCAATACTCACATTATGACTAGGGCCTAAGTCCTCCAAAAATGAGAGAGTCAAGTGCTACAATAGAGTACTTGTTCCCATTAAAGAGAAAGTTGTGGACTTATTATTTGTGAAGACCTCACATCCTTCGCAACTATTAGCCCAATTTCTTAAAAAAACAAAATGAAGATCTATAAAATGACGAATTCTAATTGAAGAAGTTATAAAAAATAATTTTCATTTATCAAAATCTTTTCCATTACTCTGGCACTGATCCTAAAGATATCCTATTACTAACCCTATTTCAACCTCTAACCCTAAATTTACCACTGTGTACAATAACCAAAACCTTTAATTTTTACCCCTATTTCCTTTTATTAATGCTGAATTTCCATTGGGATTATAAGTATTGCGAATGCAATTTTTACCGAAATAAAAAATGTGTTACTTTCATTTTTTCATTTTTATTTCTGTTATTTCTGTGTTATTTCTGTGTTTCTTTAATATTTTTTCTTATTGATTGTGGCATAAACCCTTATGCAGCAGTTTGCTATTTTTAACCACTGTAATTAACAGGCTCTGCTATCACCCACTGTAATTGTGCTCACACTTGGAAGGATGAAAAGCTGAGTTTGCAATGTCGGAATTAAAAGTCTCAGCCTTCGGCCAAAACACAGATATCAGCACTGAGGGCTTACATTAGGAGTCATCTTTCTAGTCATGAGTACCAAATAATGGCTTCATAAAAAAAAAATCAGTCAATAATATCATCTCCATATACATCATATAAAGGCAACCTACCTTGTACCATAAAATAAAACTAAAAGTACATATAGGAAAAGAAATATGTAAACTTCCAGAGACGGCAACGTGCCAAGGTGCACCGAACTGTGGTCGGTGCTTGGAATACGAGTTTGCCTGATCCATGATTTACAAAGTGCATGAGCTCTTAAAGAGTTCTACATTTTTATTCCATCAGTGACACCATGCACCAATTTATTTTTATTTATTCATTTGATATTTCTAGAGTGCAGACACTCATCCCCAGAGGGATATCACAGCCCTAGATTGCTTCCGACCCTAAAATGACAGCACTTGCCTTACGCAGTGAATAGCCAGGTTTTTGGTTATTTCTAACCCTGGTGTGGTCTGAGGTCAGACGGAGATCAGTGGGCATTAAGTTCCAATGAGCGCTTTTGAACAGCTTTTTTGATGCGTTTGGCCTTACTTAGCCAGTGATAAATTGGACAAGCCAGAGTGCCGGCTTTCCTTTGGTGGGATTGTCCGCGTGGAAAGAGTTCATACTATAAGTATGGAATTACTTCCGTGAGGGGCAGATGAAAGCGCATGTGCAAAAAATTCTCAGGGCCTTCAGATTAACATCTGATTTGTAGGATGTTTGCAGTCTTGGGCCTTCTTTAATGGAAACAGCCCTGCCCGAACTGCCTGGCCAGGTCCCCTTCAGATGGAAACAGAAGCAAACCCAGACCAGTTTCGGTCTATTTACGTCTCATCAGTGAGGTGTAGCTTGCGTCCTATGGCACAGTAAGCATGGGAGCCGCATCTGGCATACCCGTCTACAGCAAAACCGACAAGGTGATGGTAATAATGCTGCCAACACCAGACATTTCAGCTTTGCCATTCGTGTTTTGTTTTTGTTCAGTTTGTAAGAGGTGTGAAAAAGCCGCTGCTCTGCTACCGCCACCTTAGGTTTTTTGCTGGAGCGCAGTCGTGCATGAGGTGCGCAGTCTCTAACTTCCACTAAAAACCCCACTGGGGTTTATCAGCCGTGACTAAGAAGCTAAAACACTGACTCCAGGCGTTTGGAAATAACCTCAATTAATATAGACTTGCTGCATGCAGGGCTCAGTGCTTGGCCTCAAAACATCATCTGGGTAAAATATTAATGCGTGATGAGGAGGAGGAGGAAGAGGAAAGGCATTCGGTCCTTCTTGTACTAAAACAGCATCTGCTTACAGCCCGAGACGGTGGGTGACGGTAGCTAATGGCCTGTAAGGCCTTCTTCTCCTTTGTTGGTCTTCATCAGAGAGATTACCCAATTTTATATTTTATATTCCCTTTCTCTGTTAATAAATTTCAATATTTTTTTGTTATCTTTTATACTTTGTGATTATTGTCCTGTTTGTGTTTTTTGTAAGAATTGTATACCTGGGTTATTTTGTTTGTTTTCTTAAGATATATATTTTGATTTTGTATGTCTTATTCTTGAATGTACCTAGAACCTGAGCTTCCTGACTTTATGAATGATAAACATACAATAACACTATGTACAGACATTTAAAGGATTACTGGGAACCCTCTGCCATGATGTCTCCCAAATTAGTTTGATTAATATAGCCATTTTTTTCCCAGCTGGTTTGTGCAGGAAATATAATGGCACATAGTGCCCATACCCCGGTGCCAAGGTTCAAGTTGCCTCTTGCGATGATTAATACATTGGCTTTCTTAGGGCTGGGCCACAGGCTGTGTGCTTAATACTCTGCATGACTTTTCCTCCAGGTGCGTAAGATCATGGATCAAGTTCAAAGCAAAGGGGAGGAGGCCTCGGAGTACTTCATCTACATCCTGGAGAAGGTGCCCGACGCCTACTTCGATCTACAACCCTGGCTGAAAGAAATCGGCTACCACCCGTCGCCACATATGCAGAACAAGTCGGTGGTCAACACGGACCCTGGTAAATACATGTGGTCAAAATCAAACTTACAAATTACTTTTTTGTATTTTATTTCATTTCAGCTCAGAGTTTTAAAAAAATAGAAAATTGAGCAGTCCCATTGTCACATTATATACAATTAAAAATGTACAGGTACAAGAAATTAGCTACTTTGCATATCCTGGAAGGAAAGTAGGAAAAATGCAAAAACATGTTGTTTCTGATCACTGGAATAAATGTGATGCTGTTGCCACACTCCTAAATGAGTAAACAATTCAAAAACACTGTTTCCACAGATTGCTACCTATTTAAATTTAAATTTGCAGTAATTACATGATTACAGGTGGGAGCAGTGCAATTATCAGAAACGTGGTATTTTAGCAAATGCCCCAGGATACTCTATATGAGGGCCTCTGCTTTATATATTTTATTGGACTGTGTGCATACTCTACCCACGCACCAGACTGTACCTTTCCCAGCTCTCAGAATACTGTGTGTAATTCCAAAATCATGGTGGGCCTGCCATTTGCACGAAGGCTTATATTCTATTACATAGGGGTGGAATATTTACTGGCTGTAGTAAATATTTACTATGTGTAGTTTTGAATTTCAAAATGAAGCATATCATGCAGGATCAGTATTTATTACTCAAATTTCGCATGTTTTGACTTTTTTCCAGGCCTTTCCTTCAATACATTTTTTCAGGTTTGTCCTGTCGAGATCTGTCAGGGAAAACAGTGGGAGCCCACCAATATCACACAACTCTGAATTATGAAATCTTTGCAAATTCCTGAATGCACAGGGATCGGAAATAGACCTACCTCATAATTTAAATCAGAATGTTTAGGGGTCTTGAGGTAGTAGCCAATGGGCTACTATCCTTAGGGTGACTACACCCTTAGTGTGCTTATCCCACGTGGGGGAGTGGGCACAATCCCTGACCGTGATTGGAGGGCGGCTGCCATCTACAAGATGGCGGTCACTGAAGAGTGGGCTTTACCTCACCTACCCCACCTGAGGGGTGGGGTTGGCAGAGGTGGGCACACCTTCTGGGCTGTTCTGATTTTTCCCGCCTGTCTTCCTGCCGAAAAGGGGGTGTGACAAGAAGGGGGCCTGCTCCTGATAGCAGGAGAGGCTGGGGGTCATGTTGCAAAGGCAGCAAGGCCTTCGAAGCTTCCCTGCCACAGATGGCTTTATCTTACCTCGGGAGGTGTGAACACCTCCGCCCAGGTAAGGCTTTGTTTCTGGCCCCAGGGAGCGAAGGCTCCCACCCCAGGGGTCCAGAAACTTGTCTCGTGGTAGCAGGCTGGTGTTCACCAGTCAGGAACCCACCAACTGTTGGTTTGGTTCAGGGGTCCCCTCTGAAGGGACTCCTGAGTACATGGGATAATAAATCTGACACTGGAATCAGTGCAGGTTTATTATTCTGAGATGTTTGATACCAAACATCCCAGGATTCAGTAAAGCCATTATGGTGCTAGGAAACTCGTAATGACCAGTTTCTGGACCATATACTCAGGATGGCTTTTCTGGGCACTTATAATATCTAAGAATGGCCTTAGATATTATAGGGACTTGTCGGCTCATGCAGCTAGGTCCTCACATGAGGTATAGGGCATCCTGGCTTAAGGGTGACTTACCTAGGCCTCTTGCAGTGCTGGGCAGGCATGGTACACAGGGATGTGTGCCATGTAGACTCTTCACTTTTAGCTGCACCACAACACACAGGCTGCAATGGCAGTGGTGCCTGTTTGTGGTGAGAGGGCTCGGAGGGTGGCATAATACATGCTGCAGCCCTCAGAGACCTTTCCCTGGCTACCATGCCCTTGGTACCATAGGTACCCCTTACAAGGGACTTACAGGTAGGCCAGAGTTGTGCCAATAGTGGAAACAATGGTACAGGTTAGGGAAAGAACACAGGCCCTGGGAACCTGATTGGCAGGGACCCAGGGCACACTCAGTCAAATTGCATCAGGTAGCTGGCAAAAAGTTTAGGGGCAGCCATGCAGAAAGGGCACTTTCCTACACATGGCGATTCATTATCCAGGGACCGTGGTGTACCAGATAGTCATTACCTGCCATCAGTTCCCTTTTAGCCATAAAGATAACATTCTAAACATGTCTGATTTTAAAACTGTGCGTGTCCTTGGTACTCAAATTTGGTAGTGAGCCTGTCTCAAACTTCTCTTCAAAAGATAAAGGAGCAAAGGCATTGGGATAACCAAGGGTCAGGTGTAATATTACATCGCATAAAGTAGTCTCAATCTGGGACCAGTATTTTTCCTACCTGTGTGGACCCAAACTATGTACAAATTCCAAATCTGAATGAGTCACAATTAATATTTATGAGGTAGGTCGCAAATAGTGATTCGACACAATTGGACACAATCACAGGGGTAATGATCTGCAGGGGTCAGCAGACCACCATGTCTCTGATAGCTTTTCAAATGAAGATTAGTATTATAATTATTTTTTTAAATCGGCCCATTTTCCTTAAAGTAAACAGGGCTGAACTCATACAATTGGACTTTTGAAAGGGCCACTCCCAAAATGCCTTTCCAAAACATGAATCGATATAGAGTCCAAACCCATTTTCGAAGTTGTTAAAATATTACTGATTCCTAAAATGGGCTTAGTAAATAGCAAAAAACATTTCTGTGGGCGTACACAGCTATTTGGACTGTTTGTAACCATAAAAACGTTTATTCAACTTGCTTCATATCTGCACAAGATCAGACAATTTGGTGAAGCTGAAGAACCAAAACTACAATTGTTACTTGTTCCCAGGATCTTGCCTTTCCTACTAGATTTTGATGAGTGAGCCAAAAGTCTGGGTTCAGTCTTCAAAGACATAATATCCAATGAGCATGTGTTGGGTTCCAATCCAGTTTTATTATCACACAGTATTACAAACTCTAAGCCGAATTCTAAATTCTTCCAATCTTGTAAAGATAACCAATGAATGTCTAAGATCACACAACTTAGTCCCATTCGGAAACCAGGATTAAAAGCCATTCCCCCTGGGTCCACAGTTTCTAAAGTGCCCACTAGATCAGTGATGTCGGGGTGGTTCTGATAGCAAGATGCAAAGAAGGCTCTCCCCAGGGGTATGACACTGTTGGGGCCAAGTCCAGGGTTTAATTCAGCGTTTATTATAAGCATATATTGTTAAAGTGGTAAAGGTGTGGTTAGACGTAAAAAAAAAAAAAAAGACTTTCTAGAGCCTTCCCTCTTCTATCCCTCCACTACTCCTTTTCAATCCAAATAACAGACTAGCATGTCCACCACTCAAATTCATTACATATTTCCCTATACTAATTCACCACTGATCCTGTTTTGGGTTCCAGAGTAGAATGCTACCTGCCAAAAAGCGCTTCAACACCTCCATAGGGGTAGCAAGCACTGTATAAATGCAAACCCTTCCCTCTTCCATCCCTCCACTATCCTTTTCAATCCATATAATAGATTAACATGTCCACCGCTCAAATTATTTTCATATTTCCCTAGAATAATTCACCACTAATCCTTTTTAGATCCCAGAGTAGTATGCTACTCTCCTAAAAGCGCTTCAACACCTCATCAGGGGTAGCAAGCGCCATATAAATGCAAACCTTTTCCCTCTTCTATCTTTCCACTATCCTTCTCAATCCAAATAACAAACTAACATATCCACCACTCAAATTAATTTCATATTTCACTATACTAATTCATCACTAATCCTTTATGGGTTCCAGAGTTTTATGCTACTCGCATAAAAATCCCTTGAACTTGGACTCTGTTAAGGCTTTTTAAGAGACCCTCATCCACTGAAGTTCACCGGTGGCATGCTTCATCATCGGATCGACACTCAGGCACCTAGTTTGGCTGAGTGAGCTCAATCTTCTCACAGTGGGAGCACTTCTAAGGGAGCTGTGAGTGGGATCTGTAAGATGTGTATTAGAATTATCTCTGAAATCCCAAACAGGTTTTATTGTGTGTATGATGTACCTAAGGATGATAATGGTCCCTGACACCACCTGTGTAATTATGGTCTACATGTTTCAGCCACCTGGGCCCAGACCGGGTCTCGTGGCTTTCTTCAGGACCTTGCTATAACAGACCCCTGCGTATCAAAGTACAAAATACAAAGGTAGACACTATCCTGCATTGTGTTCAAAAGACTACTACTTCTAGACTGTAAGTGTATAGAGTGAACGTAATAATTCATGCAAGCCACTGACTTACACTATTCCTGGGTATACTGGCCCGGTACCTTCTAAGGGACTTTTTGAGGCCCCACAGGGCAATTTGGAGGTGGGCGGACCCTGTAGTCACACATTCGTCAAGGGTTCAGCCTGGCCGCGATACCTACTGTGACCTCAACGCCCTGCATATTCATATCCTAACCTTCCTCGGGTTTCTTTTTTAATACAAGATACCTTTACACTGGTAGTTTGTTATAACCTTTATTGTAATTGACGTATGGCTTTACCATGATTTAATGTACAGTGCGCTGACAATGTTAAGTTGAGTGCACTATATAGAAATGCATAAAATAAAATATTCTTGTGATAGATTGCGCTTCTGTACATCATGTAGGTGGTCCAGAATACGTTAATTGCACACTACAGCGGGCACAAAACCTGGCTGCCGGACATTGTCCATCTCGATCCATCAGACCACATACACTCTTCATGTTCTCCATTGATTGGTGGTACCAAGCTGATTCTTTAAGCCATTCTGCATCGTATGCCACACCCACCATGGTGTTGGACCTATATCCTTTCCAAATATACTATGCTATTGTTAACATATATTGAGCCTTTGCTGCAAGACCCAGTTCCAGATGGAGATTCCTAACTTTCAGCACTCTCACCCTCGAGGCTCACTGTTCTCTGTATGGAGTGCACATCTTTGGACTGCTCTGCGGTGAGAGTCATGCATGGATGCGATCTCACCCTGGAGGCTCACCGTTCTCTGTATAGAGTGCACATCTTTGGACCGCTCTGCGGTGAGAGTCTTGCATGGATGCGATCTCACCCTGGAGGCTCACCGTTCTCTGTATGGAGTGCACATCTTTGGACCGCTCTGCGGTGAGAGTCTTGCATGGAATCTGGATGCAATCTCACCCTGGAGGCTCACCATTCTCTGTATGGAGTGCACATCTTTGGACCGCTCTGCGGTGAGAGTCGTGCAGGATGCGATCTCACCCTGGAGGCTCACCGTTCTCTGTATAGAGTTCACATCTTTGGACTGCTCTGCGGTGAAAGTCGTGCATGGATGTGATCTCACCCTGGAGGCTCGCCGTTCTCTGTATAGAGTTCACATCTTTGGACCGCTCTGCGGTGAGAGTCGTGCGTGGATGCGATCTCACCCTCGAGGCTCACTGTTCTCTGTATGGAGTGCACTTCTTTGGACTGCTCTGCGGTGAGAGTCGTGCACGGATGCGATCTCACCCTGTAGGCTCACCGTTCTCTGTATGGAGTGCACATCTTTGGACCACTCTACGGTGAGAGTCTTGCATGGATGCGGCATCATTTTAGTCGCAGCATGATTGGAGCGCATCTGAGAACCTCTTGCATGGCAAACCGTTCTTTGCATGTTGGTCACCTTGCACCCCTACTCCTGCGTCCTCCAATCCTTTCTCAGATGTAGCTTCATCGCTACGAGCCCAGGCCAGTGAGAGCCGTGCTCCGTATGAGTGCCAATGACAATAAATGCCAAAATATTCAAAGTTTGTGTCTGCAGTGTTTTCTTGACATACCATGAGACGGTATATTGAGTTGACGCTACGCTAAAACTACACATGAAAAAAAGCTGAAAACCAAGAGGTTCATTAAAAAAAACTTCAATTAAATGTACACGTAGGTGTTCATGTGTACTCGGAGAACCAATAAATTGGCGCCTTTTAAGGCATTGACGCATTTTAACTCCCTTTCTCTGCAAACATGGTTTGGTGTATTACAAATTACATACTGTGAAATCTTTTAATCCGTTTGTTGGGTGGAGGTTATTGAAATATGTGGCTATGTACACACATGCCAATATCATAACTGGAGTACTGTATGGGGCAATACGAAACGAACTGCCTCGATGGATTAGCGCCGCTCTGCCGCCAATTACAGACTGGTTGTAATCCCTGAGGGCCTGAAGTGAAGAGTCGCGAGCCTGCCACAGTAGAGCGCGGACCACTGCGCGTGCCCTCTTTAAGATAACAAGGGGAGACAATAACTTGTGGTTTCCGCATTGCTGCTGCTGGGCAGTTTATAAGCAGATGGCGGGAGACGTGCAAGGTGGCATTTGCACTTTCAAACTTCCCCAAAGTGGTGACTCACAAGCGTAACGTTCGGATGCAATCGATACAGACTTCCTGAAGTGGCAAAACAATTACTCATCTCTGCCACTTTCGTAAAAAGATTATACTGAGGTGAAGGTGGACTTGTGACCCCAACTGAAGGCTTGTGACTTTATAGAGTGAAAGGTTCACTGCGCGAACTCTGCCTTTAAGTCTGTACTGAATACAGAAACCACATCGCTGATATGTTCCTGCCCTGTCACCAGTTCTGGATTACCAAATAGGCAAACTAGGCACCGGCCTATGGGCCCCACTCCTTTTAGGGGCCCCGAGACAACGGATCGAAATAATATTGATTTGATCTTGAAAGAAAATTACAATCCAGCTTTCTTAAATTGTTTCAAAAAAATGAATCAACTCATAGAAACGAAAACGTTACATTGAAGACTATAGAGAAAGTACTGTTTTAATGTAATTCAACCATTGAACATTTAAAGTTTTGTTGGTTTATTAAAATGTTAAATTATTTTTTTGTTTAATAACATTGATAACTGTTAATGTTTCGTTTTGTGTAATAAAACTGGTTTATTAAAATTGCTGGTTGGTAAAATTTAAAACGTATTGGGAGATGATTTGCAAGGGTTGGGGGGCGAAATTCCGACTGCCTAGGGGCCTCCACAGGGTTTAATCCGGCACTGTCTGCCACACAACCGAAACATGTCCATGTTCCCTTTGGGATAAGTAGTGCGTCTGCTCGCTGCTCGGTCCTGTTGTCTCTTAGTGGGGAGTGTCAGCCAGGGGTCGCCATGGTTGTTTTTGCAATATTGTTGCTTCCTATCCCGTTGCTCTACTTTGCAAACCATGAGCTTTAACCAGGGCACCCAGGGCTTTACGTGGGCCGGGTCCCGCTGGTGCTGAGCACCGGCAGTTTCTAAAAGGGGGCCTCGAAACGGGTCCCTATCAGGCTTTGTTTTATGGCCTAGCACAGGCAGTCCGTTTCTTGCCGACTGCAGTGAGAGCAGGCACATCGATGTGTGCATGCTCATTTGCTCACTTCTCACTAGTGCGCTTTAGCACTCAGCCCACTAACACCCGGTGCCCATGTTCATGGTGAAGGAGCTCACTCCCAGGCCGGATCGGATTGGCGGCTGCAGGCGAAAAGAGGAGGTCAAACCTCGGTGTGACCAAGTACAGGCCTTGGGTGCTCCTTGTCATGTGCCGTCGGACAATGAGCCAAACTGAGCAGGCACAGCATGTCACTGAACGCGACAATTAAGCCTCGGGGAGTGGCGATGCTGTTTTTGGCCATCACAGCTAGCACTAATGGAGGTGGAGTAAAAGGGAATTGCACCTGCAAGGAGCCAGATTGCAAACGGTGGCCATTTAAGAGGCTCTACTTTCGTCTCCAGCAGAAGACAGATGAGCCTTAGATGTCTCCTTCCACATGCCATCTTTAAAACTGTGAGGCACTCCAGTTTTTCATTGAGAGAAAGTGAAAAAAAATAACAACCAAATTGAGCAAAAAGAAAACTTTGACAACTCAAAACAATTGTTTTTTTGACAACATTACTGTGAAAAACATTCATCCTGGCACAAATATTACAAGGCAAGGGAGTAACAAAATGAAACGAGCACAGTTTGAAGACAAAAGGAAAAGTGAGATGTGCTAAGTGGAGAAGAATGACAAAAGAAGGGAAGAGGACATTAAGAGAGAGAAAAATACTAACTAAGCAACATTTTATGAAAAGTTATTATCCACAAGTGTGGGCTACTTGTTTGTGCCCGGGCCTAATTTTAATCCCAATCCAACTCTGCTCCCAGGGCCCTGCCCATGGCCAGCCCTCCTCTGCTCTGTAACTAGGTTTGATCTTCACAAGTCAACTTGCAAACGTGTGAACTAACAGGACTATACTGCCGCCGAAGTCTCATGATTGTGGAATGTGCAAACATTCTGGAAGTGGAACTGCACATTAACAAAACATCCCCGATACTATCACTTTCCCCAAATATTTGGAAGAATTCTGTGGGACTCGTACATATACTACACTTACAAAGTTTGTTTGACAAGCCTGCCTATCAGCAATACACCTGGTTACTAATTCAAATGTACACGTAGATGAGAGCAGAGAGGAACGCCTGGCAAACACATATCAGTCATTAATATAGTAACATGGGCCATTTGGCTGAACTCCCAGATTGCTACGATATCTTCAAAGAAGGAGTCCAAAATAAGCATGAAAGCTCACAGTACACACAAGCGTAGTTCAAAACACATGGTGGTATAACAAACAAGCATTGGCAAAACCAAAAGCTCCCGCCTATGCTAGAGCTATTGGATTTGGCAATGTGTTTTAGCCATGATTTAGACCACGCCCCTAATTTGATAGACCACACCCCTTCAAGAGGTTGGCCATGCCCCTTTTAGAGCACCCCCAGTTTTTTCCCCCACTTAAAGCCCTGAGTGCACCTTAATTATGCGGCAATGCACAACCAAATTAAGAGGCAGGGTTGACTAAGTTATAGGCCAATTAAAAGCAAACTAGGCAGCGCAATGACACATATTCTGTGGCAGTTTTATTTTGCTATTTTGTCTTTTTAGCATTAACAAATGTGTTTCACGCCCGTAACACCAATGTAATGCCAAAATACAGCAATCAGCATATATAAGCTGACTAGCAAGGGGCTTGTCGCTGCGCGGCACCCTCTACGGCAATTATTTTTACTAATGTTTGATCCGTTTGAGCTAGAAGCTATATTTTTAAGTCCACAAATTATGTAGCAGATGGAGGATTATATGTCAAGTCTGGTAAATCCATGATTATGAGGAAAAAGTGGCGGCCGTAGAATTGCATAATTCCAGTGGTCCAGGTCTTAACCAATCAAACTAGTCAGATTTGAAAAATAACAATTACTTCGCATTTTGCTGGTTTTCTTCCTGCTTTTAATTAGTCATTATACATTGTTGTTTTATTAACTGTAGCTTTTACTGTGCAAGCAGAATAATTTCAAAGAGTGCATAATGGATGGCCAACTGGGTCAGACGGTGGGTGATGTCACTTCCTGATGCGTCATTGAACATTGTAATGGGATCTGATGTCATTTTCACCACCTTTCCATTTTGGTGAATGATGCCTCTGTCTCCTAGTAAGGTGGAGGCGGTTGTGTGTATATCCAGAATTTCTCTTCTTGCTTCAGTGACTGAGATGGAAGACTTGCATAGCCCAGCACTGCAACCTGAACCACCTCTATTTGCTCTAGGGTTGTCACAGTGATCCTACATTTGTGATTGGTAGTTTGTGGGAAGTGGCCCCTGGGTCTCTTGGTTGCATCACATTTGATTAGGGCAGGCATCAGGTAGAGAGGACAGCAAGGAAGAGACAGTGGGCTTCTGCTGATGGTGCTGAGGTAGTAGGCTGCAGGCGTGTTGATATTGCTGAGTTTTCACACTTTACAGAAACTTCATTAGTTTTATTGTAGATTGAGGGGAAATAAAATCAAGTTACAATGGGTTGACACTTGGGATTATTGGAATCTTCCTTCTAAATGTGAGTTCCTTGCAAGGGCGAAGACTGTATTTTAAATATCTGGTCGGCTGTAGAAAAACATTACTTTGGGGACAGATCTGTGTGCATAGCCATGCAGGACTTTGTGTTTGAGGCTGCTACTCAACACCTTGGTCTGGTGTAGCTCACTAAAGCAAATTAAAGAACTCCTTGCATTATCCTTTGGGGCAGGGGGAGCTACAAATCTCAACAATTGAGATAAGCAGAGCTATTAAAAGAATTGAGGTATGAAGTCCAAATCACTTTCAGAAAAAGGAAAAAATTATTATCTCCAACAATAACTCCCAAGCACCCTAAAATCTAGGTACGAGGTAGCTGCTTTTCAGTCCAAACATGGAAATAATTAGCTGCCCAGAATACTCTGAACTGTCAACAGTCATCTTCATTTAAGAAGGGCCATAAAGCACCGGCTCTTTCCGTAACCAAGACTCGAGCCCTCAAAGGCAAGACCACTGGCTGGTTTGTGTATGCTGCTTTCGAACATATACTCACACTTTTTTTGCTTTCTGCCACATGTGTTAAACGTGGTCAAACGCCACTCCAAGTATGTAGCACATTCTGTGGGCATCATGCAGGACAATTTTTTGTCTCATTCAGGCTGTGATTGCCAAAATATGGTTTTGAAACCAGGACACCGTAACATCCTGGTCCCAGCACTGTTTAAGGATGATGTGGGTATTGCTGTACTAAGCATAAACATCTTACCCAGATACGTGAGATAAGTAAACCAAGGAAGTAACATGTGTTGAAGAGCACAGGACTAACCAAAGAGCTGTGACAGGCGCTGTAGGTTAGAGCTGCCGGCGATAACTTAGGGCATCTTCAACAAAGAGGTAAAATCCATTTTTAAGCTGTGTCCTGGTGACGAATCACATGTAGTCAAGAGACCAAGAAGGTGTCAAGTAGCTTTTACAGGTCAAAAAGTGATTAAATCAGCGAGTCCACAATTATCCATTGCACAGAGAAGTACAACCAAGGTAGTGAGAAAAACAGATTCCATCTCACGAGCCAGGCAGAACCCCCCTTGCGTAGAGATGACACCTTAAGGGTGGGAGGAGACCTGCTTCCTCACAGCCGTCTCCAACATCGATGTAGTGGAAAGTAAAAATACAGGCAGTTAGATTGTAACAGCCAAAGAGTTTAACGCGGACTCAACCACAGAGGCAAAAAATGGCACATATGAAACCACAGTGAACGGAGCCCTTTGATAGATCAGAGTTAAGGATATTACTGATAGACGTGGACAACACTTTAGACTCAATTGAATGATGCTTCATGGGAAGAGGATCTACGTGAGATTGTGCTTTCAAAGAAGCACTGTGACTCTACAACTCTCTCCTTAAAGAGGAGTAAACATGTTCAGATAAATAATGCTCAGGACAATCAAGCACTGGGCAGGAGGGAGCCTCCCACGGAGAAGAAGCAGAGTGAAAGCACGACGCAGCTTTCACCACAGCAATGACAAAACAAATCGTTATCAGTTGTGGACAAAGAAACCCGGATAGATTGCCACAGATCTTATCAGATGTGATTTTGAGAATCCCTTGAATGATGATTCAGTTTTGTAAGAATAACAACTGGCTATAGGTGATAAAGTTCTCTACAAAGTCTAAAAGCATATAATAATAGGTGCAACTGTCACCCAGTAGTTTCACTTGTACCATTTTTGTGATCTCTGGTGGAAGAAAGACTGGATGGACCCACCAGGATTCTAATCTGAGATCCTACGGTTACACCACACAGAGATCTGCTGTGGATGCAATAGCCAACTGGCTCATAAGTTTAAAGTTTCAATTTACATTTGACTTTTCATGGAGGAGATAGATGTACTCTGCCTTTGCCAGACATTCTTACATAGAGAATTGTGTTATTTTGTTTAAGGAAACCTTTATTGAAACAATGCTGATATAACTCACATAAGAATATTTAACATCAGTGTCAATGGAAAGAGAAAAAGAGGACAAAAAGAGAATCATAGACTATCCTCTTGTTTAGTAAAATAATCACATTTTTGGAAGTCAAAGGTATAAACCATATTTTGCAACTGTTGCAAACTTGAAATCACAAGCTCAACTTAATGGACTTAAAAATAGCTTAAAGAATAGCAAGCATCTTTACCATTAAAATTTGGAAGTCCATTGCTGAATGTTTTTAATGTATTCGTTTTGATGATCCTAAATGATCCTAAATGATCCGCATGTCAGATTATATTCAAATGTATTTTCCGGTGCTTCTTTTCATTTACACCACAATGTATCAGTCTCCAAAATGCCATTTTTATGCATGTAGTTCAATGCAAAACTAAATTGTGTTTTAGTGACATTAATCTTTAACTACTTCGCAGCAAGAAAGGTATCAGTAATACCCAATGATTGTTGTGGTGTGAGAGCAGTCTCATTGAGGATTGCAAAATCATCTGCTTTGATAGTATATTACTCTGTTTTGATGCTGTAAAGTTTGGAGGAAAGTTGTCACCTACAGAGGATTTAGGTTACCTAAAAAAAAAAAACCAGCAAGAACCATGTAGGTTAATCCGTAGCGCTCCAAACTCCAGACCTGATGTGTGTACGAGTATTTTCAAATGATACTTTAGAGTTTGATGATAAGAACCAATTAAAACCAAGGAGTCTGCATAGTACGTACCCTTAGGGAAGGGAAAAAAGCAACGTTTATCAGTTTTCTCCCCAGTAATGGGTGATTAATGCTATAGAACACATTCACAAGTTCCACAGATACACAATGAAGTGGCACCACACTCCATACTAGTTTGGAGAACAAGTGCTTCTGTGTTGCTTGCCTTGGACAGCTTTTTTATAGAACTCTATTTATTAATTGATATAGCATGCCTTTGAATGATCCAATAAAGAAGTTATTCAAATACAATTTTCGCAAGTGATTTTGCTAGCGAATAAAGAATTGTCAGAATGAGGCACTCTGTTGTGTTACTGTGGCCTTTCTGTTTAAGTATACGGGTCAATGAGCCCTGCAATTCAGCTGGAATCTGATGTGTTGCACAGTCATTTGAGACACCTCTTCTTGCTTGCTTGAGCTTAGTATCATTAGAGATCGCATATCAAATATCAAAGATTTGTATGGAGCATCAACTAAATTTACCTCTCTTTGACATGTTTTCCTTGCAGCAGTCTCACAAAGTGTTTGTTACTTATCCGAGTGAAGTTGTTTGATGACAAATTAGTGATTATCTTGTTAGTAACGCAGGTTGTGACTTCCAATGAATCACTTTTGGCCTTATGGTGGGCTAAACAAAATTAGAACATTTTAGGGTGGTGGTCACTTTCATATCACATTCAATAAGAAAGTCCTAGCAACAGGTACAGAAATTGACATTTACAAAAGTATAATCACTGGTTGGTCTACAGAAAGCACATACTGAATTAGAAGGGTAGGAGAGTACCTGTTGACACACCCGTTGCACGGCCGTAATGTGTAACCTTCAGGGAGGTAGCTACCATTAGTGCAGCAGGTGCAGTGCACCAGGGCCTAGAAACCCTGATGATTGCTTTATTTTGCTACTGAACAGCAGTCTAAGGGCCATTTTCCTTTACTTGCAATAGGGCCCGCGGCCTTGAAGCTATGCTACTGGTTACCTTCCATGAACTCCATAATTGTTCTGTCCTGTTTATCATAAGAATGACACACAAGCTTGGGACCAGGTTTAGAGATTTAGCATTGGTCAAATGCGTAAAATTAGAAGGGAGAATGCTTCCGAGATGTAATGAAGCACCTTGGTTTTAGTCATTGTTGTAATATTAGTTTGAGAGAGGCAGTAGGGGGCTCATTTAGTAGTTGCTTTCCATAGTCAAAAGTGGTGTTTTTACAGAAGGTACAGGAGCACCATTTACACCAAGGGTAAGGATGAAGAGTTTACCTGGAGATAATCCTACCCTAATGTAAGCTCTTGTTGCTCTGTTCAGACCAGAAGAGAGGAGCGCCAGGTAAGGTTAGATTTACTGAGGAATGAATGAGGTCCTGTGTGTGTCCCATCTACACATAGGGACCTCATCAGCCTAGAAAGTGCACAGTGAAATTTGGGAAGTAGAATCCGAGAAATGGGATTCTTATCCAACACAATTAGCAACACGTCCCATCAGGAGCCTCTGAGGTTATTAAAATGATTGATGATGTAACTTCACAAAATTGTCAAAACAGTGTTATTAAAATGATTGATGATGTAACTTCACAAAATTGTCAAAATAGTATCTGGAAGAAAGGAATCCTCTAAACAACATTCTCTGATAACCTGTATGATCAGGTCATGTTATTTTAGTAGGTCACAAACAAAAATTTTGTGCTTCACCATAGGCCTGGTGTGGCCTAAAGGTCCATTCAAAAAGTGACCCTGTGGGGGCACTAAGTTTGAGAGTAGGAAGTTAATTCTTTAAGGGAGTGGTAAGTAATATACTGAGCGACATGTAGGTCAGTTTATGACAGGAATTTATTTCCAAAACAATAGTATTCAGGTGCTCACACAAGTGACAATAAGCGTGACGTGAAAAGTGAGGGTGATATTAAAATAAAGACATCGCATTGACAACAATAGTAGGAACTCCTCAGAACATTTTTACAGAGTGAAATAAGATCATGTTGTAGGGGGGTCGACGGCGTTTCGATCTCAATTATTCGAGATCATCTTCAGGACAAACAGTATGCCTGCAGATAACTTAAGAAGCTACAGAGAGCAATCAAGATATTTTTCATCATGAATGGCACAAAACAATAAAACAAAGAAAATATATGAAAATTATTAAACTGAACTTTACCAACTCCTGATGCACCGAGCTGGCACCGCAGGCAAACTAAAAAACTATTACTAGAAGAGAGATGAAACAACACAAAGGAACCAATAATAGTTAATATAATTGATGTCAAAACTCAAGACTGGCCGTGGTTTCTCAGGAGTGGAGAATATCCACCTCCCTGCCCAGGCCAGCGCACCCTCAGTGGACAAGTAACACACATGGAGCTAAGTTTCCCCGGGGCAAAGATGGCTTAGGAGAGAAAGAGACAGGGAAGGTCCTGATGGTGAGACAGCTCAGCACATCTTGAAAATTCACAAACACTCACTAGACCTTTAGGTTTCTAGCACACAACACATTAGAAACAGATCTGTAACAACCATGAATCACTCCAAAGCCCAAACTCAATATGGTGATTATTGGGATTGAGAAGGGGAAGCTATGACTAGCCCACCGGCTACCAGGTTCAGTGCCGTCTTAACGCATGGGCCCGTTGGGCAGTTGCCCGGGGGTCCCACTAGCATAGGGGCCCCATGCAGGCCAGAATTTAAGACTCATTTTCCGTTAAACATTTTTATTCCTGTGAGTGGTTATGTAGGCAGAGGCCAGTGCACTGCTTTGCCCAGGGGCCTATAATGCTGTTAAGACGACCCTGACCGGGATAGAGCCAGAGACTGAAAGGGTAGGAAGTATCAGTCAAGCAGAGCTTCGGTTTTGGAGATTTTGGTAAGTTAACAAGAAACACAATAAGGAATGCTAACTGGAGATGATGACAGATCTGTAGATGGACAGAGAGAAGATGGAAAACTACTAGACCCCTGCCCAGGAGAAAGCTAATTACTGAGGGGACTGGGAACGGGAAATTGCAAAAGAAAGTGTGCAAACTGACTCGGAAGCCATTGTTGCCAGCCCAGTACTCCATGCTTGCTGTCCCTTTAAATGGCATGCCTCTCATTTCTGCTTCACAGCCCAGATGTAAAGGGCCTTCCCAGCTTCCATCCACCCGTTCTCCAGAGCTTCCAGGCCCGTGTATGTTTGTGCCACTGCTGTAACTTGTTAGGGCCTTTGGAAAACGATGTCCTAACTAGCTTGGAATGGATTTCTGTATGCCTGAATCCTGGAGAACAAACAGACGGAGCCTGAGTCCTGATATTAGAGACCATTGCACATTAGAGAGTCAAAGTAATTGAAACAAGAAAAGAGAAATCGAAAGTAAAATCTAAAGATCGTGAAGCATACAATGCTTCTCAGCGACAACATCTGAAGCTGCATGGGCACACCTGCACAGACTTGAAAAAGCTCGAGGCCAATGAGGAAGAAGCCAATGCAATCCTCATTATGAATAATGAAAATAGCAAAAAAAATGAAGAAAGGACAAAAGTATTGATAGCAATCCAGCGTAAAAAATAAGTTAAAAGAGCAGGGATAAACAACATGAATATATCAATTATAATTTTAAAAAAAATAATACATTCCTGACCTTTTGGAGAAGCGTAAAAAAACTAAAAATAAACATGGTACACTGCAAATTAATGTTGCCCATCAAAGAGCAATCAAAGATTCATAAAAAGTGATTAAATATCTGTATTAGTCTTATCAGTAGGGCCAGAGTCAAAGCAGAGTGCTGTACAGGGTCAAAGGTAAGCAATAGGAGAGGCAGCTGTTCTGTGAACCTCTGGGTATCCGAAGATAAAAAGTGGACAAAGGGAAAGGAATTTCCCCCATCCGAATGGATTACTTTGTTTTTCAATATTTTAAACTCTTTTAACCTCTAGGTATTGATGGCTATGATTCTGTAAATTATCTGAGAATAAACGTTTAAGTTATGCTAGTGATTAACCCTTTGAAGCCTATTGAACACATTTTTAATACCAATTTCTCAAAAGCAAGTTACTGATTGTTCACCAAACTACAGAAGGTCAGTCCTTATTTGAAGTAAAGTTCTACTTTCTAACCATATTTTTTCTAACTACATTTAGCGGGTTTTGTTGTCATAGAGGGCAAATATTTTTTGACCTCCCTTTAACTTTTTCCCCTGGACAGCTCTCCATAGCACAAGACCATAAAATAGCCTACACTTAAATTGTTTGCCAAATTTTGAGCACAGTCCTAAAATGTAACCAATGTTTATAGCAAACCATAAGGACCTTTTCAAAGGAAACTGAGGCCAAACAACACTACACGGTCCCTTCCACTGACTGTAATACACATGTATGAAGAAATATGAAAATTGGAGCCTTAGATGGTGTTAGATCACACCTACTCTGTATTTATTGAAATCAGTCAACTTTGCCCTACTCTCTCTTCTGGAGGTTATGGCGGACAGCATAAGCCTATCATCGGATGAATGACAGGCAGGGAATTGCAGGACATTTGTATCGCTGATTGCAACATCATAACTTGAGTAGATCTATTTGAGAACTGCATTATCCATCTTTAAAGCACAGTATTAAATCCTTTCTGGACCAGGCACATCATTGTCTGTTCTGTCCCTGAATCTTTGGGAAACTGGGTAAAATGAGCCTTGTTGGACAAGGTAAGGAATGCATCTCTCAGAAGCTAATTAAGAAGGCAATTGATTATGGGAGAGCTGCAAGAAGCCACGGTGATTTATTCTAACTTGGAGGTAGCAAGCTGATCTGCTCTTTAAGCATCAGTTTTACTCTTTCTCAAGCCCACTCTCCAATAATGCCGCCTGCCTAGGGAATCTGAAATGCTACTGATGCACCTGAGGTCTGTGGAATGAGTCAGATTCATACGAGGTTTGTGAGAAAATACAGCATAACATGCATATGGGCTTCCCAGGGGACAGGCACCATTGCAGCTACCCTCTCTTTGAGGAGTAATAACATTATTTCTAAAGATTTGTAAAGCATGTTAGAAGAAAAGACCACAAGCCCTTGTAGAGAGTCCAATGAGACTGCCTAGTCCTGCCTAGGGCTCTCCTCCCTTTCTCGTTTGTGAGCCCTAGGTCTTTTTTCTTTTTTTTCCCAGAGTTTGATATAGCGCGAACTAGACCCGAAGGTATCAGAGCGCTTTACACGAACACCAGTTGCGTTACAGACGGACACTTTAATTTTATTTTTTTGTTAGGCACGGGGAGATTAAGTGATTTGCCCAGAATCATAGGATGTTGAGCGTCCCTGCCGAGACTCGAACCCGGTTCCCCAGCTTCGAGGTCGACCGTTAAGCTACATCCTCCAGTTCTCCACTTTACACACCCAACATTTTCACACTTGTGGTGGTAGTTGCCTTGTCTTTTGGTTCATTGTGGTATCGGCCCTAACACAGACATTAAGCGTTTCTATGGAGATATTTTTAAAGATAACCCCCTGGCAAGCAACGCTGAAATTTTTCACCTTCAATACTAAGTAATAAACCAACCATTTCCACCACAGTGGTGCAGCACATAGTGCTTTGCACGACTCAGGGCGCTGTCTCAGTGATCAAACTCACTTGCGCTCTGAAGGATCCCTGAGAATGCAAACTGCATTAATTATTGAAAGTCTTGAAAAATGAATCGGTGCTTTTAGCGCATAAGGTACTATGATGCACCTAAACATCTTAGCCCCGATCACTGGAATTCACTGCCCAGGAGGTGTGAGCCCTCACTGTGTCCTAAACTACCCACGAAGGCATTCATCCTGCTGAATAGAAGAACAATTGATGACATACAAGTGTGCACAGGTCCATGTTGGCATACCCTGTACCCTTATTAATGTTTTATTTTTAATCTGCTGGTGTTCTGCTCCATCTTCATCACAAAACAGGTTCTTTGTTCAAAACCTCGATCACTGCACTGGATTATGCGATCGATCACATACGCCTAGCTGTGGGTCCCTCTTGTGCTCATGTAAGACATCTTTGGCAGAGTTGTCATGCTGCTTTCTGCTAAATAAGGAAACATTGGCAAAGCAATATGTCTTGCTTGCCTTTCAGTCTTGACTAAAACATTAAAGAAAAGCCATCCAAACTGAAAAAACAAGGCTCGATTGATTTTTGTATATAACAGAGCTATAAGAAAGAGCATTTGTGTGATGATGCAGTGTGCTTTTGAGCTGTCAAATAGTCCCTGGTGCTTTGCAATCCAAACACTCTATAGAGGGTGGAATTAATCACCAACTAGCCAATATCTTGCAGTGAGAGAGTATTACTCCTCAAGCGTAAGTATATTTTAAAGCATTGGTCACAACAGGTTTTGCCACAGCTGCACTGTCATGCTAAATCTAATAACTCGGAAGAGGTATTCAAAGTTAGCAGGGTCTCAATTTGGAGCGTTTAAAGAAATACATTGAAATGCTGCCCTTGTTGAGGTTACTAAGCAAAGCTTCAGGGATATTTGAGCAAGCCACTCCAACTTTCATTTATACTAATACAAATGGGTGATTCACATGTAGTCCCTTGAGCTACATTTGTAAACTGCAAGACTGCCGTGCAAGGCAAGAAAAAGAAGAAAGTCCCAGGGCACAGAGAGAAAAATCTGTATGTGGCACAGAGAAACAAAGCATTGTTCTGGGTATTAATTTCTGTGAAACAAAACTAAATTCCAAGTGCGCTGCCATGACTTGATGGCTGCCCTCCATTACACTTGAGCCCAAATGTGCTCCCACTATGTCATCAGAAGCACTTTAATCGTAAATGTCCCTTTGGAGTAGTGCGGGAACTAAAAAAATGGCCTGGCTGCTCCAGCAGGAGATGGACCACCAGCCAGGGTCTTCGCCATCCTCTCCCACAGCCTCCTTTTTTGTTTGTGGATTGACACTTCCACTCCCTGCATCCTTTACATTGTATTTTGTGTTACTAGTGTGCTAACTGTCCTTTCAATCGATAATTCTTGCCACATACCCCTCCCCAGCAGCATACATTTTTTTCTTCATTTGTGCTGATAAATTAACCCATGTAGTGTGTGAACAACATAACCAAGGTAGCATATACCTTTATTTTACTTTGTTACTGTACCGTTTTAATGTTTTTCCTTATAGTTCTTTGCATCAGTAGCATTATCATATTAAATAGGATCCATAAACTTGTGATTAATAAGCTTGTATATAAACCTATAACCACAATTGTTATTTGCTTTGAGAGTCAATCAGATGTGACCTACACAGGTGTGCGGGTGGAAGTGGCAGGGAATTTTGAGGCGCACATCCATCACCTGAAATATAAGCTCCAATGGTATTAAACAATAATGAAAACTTATGTGTTAATGGTTTCATGGTAAAGGGATGGAGGTAAAGGGTTTTTATATTTTCACGCAGATCCCCTTCCACATTTCAACCCCACAAAAATGTTGTCTGTTTTCAAAACGCTGTAGTTTAAATTTTCTGTGAAGAGGAAAAACTTCATAAACCTAGTTCCTGTTATACTTGATCTCTTGTCACAATCTGGTCACCAGCCTGATAATTATCTCTTTCTCTAATCCGCAGTCAGCCAGTACAGTGAAAAGATCCGCCTCGACCTGTGCCGAGACACCAAGTACATCACGTCCTACAGTCAGAAGGAAGAAATGTTGCTTCACGAAAATTACATTGACATCTCGATGGAACTGGTCAGTGACGCCAATGAAAGCATGGGAGTTGTGAAGTGCTTGCCTGACCTTTTCGATGGCAATGGGGTGATCAATGCCGAAGGAGAAACCGTTTTCGTCTTTGGTGACGCTGGGGTTGGAAAGTCTGTGTTGCTGCAAAAGATCCAAAATCTGTGGGCCAATAGAGAGCTCTTCCCTGATGCCAAATTTTTCTTTCGATTCAAATGCAGAACATTTAGCTGTTTCAAGAAGAGAGAAACAATGTCTTTGAAGGATCTGCTCTTCAAATACAACTGTTTTCCAGATGGCGACCAGGAGGAGGTCTTCCGATACATCTTGCGTTTCCCCCACACTGCCATCTTCACATTTGATGGCTTCGATGAGATCCATTCTGAATTTGATGTTAGCAGGATCCCTGAGATCTCCTCTCCTTTTGAGTCTACGCACCCCATTGTGCTGCTCATGCATCTTCTTAGTGGGAAGCTGCTTGATAAATCAAGAAAGGTCTTAACAGCCAGGACTGGGACGGAGGTCCAAAAAAATATTGTCAGGAAGAGAGTGATGCTTCGAGGGTTTACTAGTGAAAACCTGCAGAAGTACACCAAAAAGTTCTTCAAAGACGAAACATTTCAGCAGCTAGTGTTGAACCATTTGGGAGCAAACCCCAATCTTTGCAGTCTATGCTCTGTGCCTCTCTTTTGCTGGATTATATTTAAGTCCTATCAACATTTTCACACTATGTATGACAGCTACCAGTTGCCTAAATGTGCCATCACCCTAACGGACCTCTTTTTACTCATAGTTGAAGTCTACATAAATAGATCAAGGAAAACCAGCCCTTTGAAGAGGAGAACAAAGAGCCAAGCGGAAACTTTTGGAGCCTGCAGGGATGTTTTGTTTGCCTTGAGTAGATTGGCCCACAATGGAATAGAGAAATCACGCTTTGTGTTTGGCCAGGATGAAGTGTCATCCTTGCTATCTGACCAAGACTTACAGCTGGGGTTCCTCAAAACGGTGGATGAGTACACTGGATGTGCAGATGAGTCCACCTATGAATTCTTTCACCTCACCCTGCAGTCCTTTTTTGCTGCTTTTTTCCTGGTGCTGAATGAGAACGCCTCTGCCATTGAGATGCTCAAGTTCTTTAATCAGTGCTCCATCCCAGAGACACGCCAGCATAGCCTCTACCCCATCCCTTGCTTTCGAGACAGGAACATCAAAAAAGAGGATCCTTTCCGAAACAATGACCACTTGCAGTTCGTAAACCTTTTCCTGTGTGGTCTTCTTTCCAAACCAAAGGAAAGCCTCTTAAGACATTTGATTTCACCCATCATCATTAAGAAGAAAAGGAAGGTGCTCAGGCAGTATCTCTTTAGAGGGGTGAAGCTGCACTTAAAGATTCTCCCCCGAACAAAAGATGGCGAGTTCAACCGGGTATCAGCCATGCCCAATTTCATCTGGATGCTACGGTGCATCTCTGAAACACAGAGTCAGAAAGTAGGAAAGCTTGTGGCCAGGGGCATATGTGCAAATTACATCAAGCTAACATTCTGCAATGCACATTCGGCAGACTGCAGCGCCCTTTCCTTTGTGATCTGTCATTTACAGAAGCGTCTTGCTCTGGAGCTGGACAACAACAACATCAACGACTATGGAGTGAAGCAACTCATACCATGTTTCAGCAAGCTCACCGTGGTCAGGTACAGCAAGGCATATCTTTATTTAAGAGTAGGCTGGGTTGATGGATGCTGGGTGGGGGCATTTTATACTAGTGTGCAGAGGGAGTAAGGACACACCTCCTCTCTTATGCTGCCTTTTTAGCCAATAATGGTGAAGATGTTAGGGAGGCAGAAGGGTGGGGGTGGAATAGGTAAACCTGAAATGTAATACGTTTCTGTAACTTACATTTCAAGCTGAAATAGCTTCCTTTTAAAGCAAGTGTTGGTAAAGCCATTAGGTGTGGCTTGCAATTTGAGTCGTAACTAAAATATTGAACACGCCTGTTGCAGTAAAAAATAAAACCAAAGCAACAAACATATTCTTCTTTTATACAATGAGATTAAAATGTTAAAGTGTGATGATTCAGTGTACCTTTGAGATTTTAAAAACTCTCCCATAGGAGGCAGAATGATACACCAAACAGCCAATAGCATGAGGTGAGAGATAAATACTCCTGTGGTTGGAGCCAAAGCCCACTGCGTGGGCTGAAGAATTGGTAATAATAGGTCACGCAGACAGCTGCACTGTCAAGCCAGACCCAAAAAGAGCTTGGCCCTTAAACACCCTGCCCTCAATCCATTGTACGATATCCTCACAGGAACTAGCCCTACTCCAGCCTTCACCCTGTGTGTAGTATAACAGGCCGTGGTCCCCTGACCAGTTTGAAAGCTGTAAGCACAAGCTTCTTTCCAAGGATATGCATTTAATACTGCACAGGAACTTCCAAGCCGCAGCCTGTTACATTTGCTTGCAAGAAGAAGGGCTGGACTGCAGGCTCTGTTTTTAATTCGGGTGTTATATCTGTTTGAAGACAAAGTACTGGCCTTAAAGTTTCTGACAAATTGGGGTTTGTTCATAATCTGCCCTCCCACACCCATACACGTTGGGATTTTCATCTGATATACCTTTGGCAGCTTCCATGTCCCACGTGAAACAATATCCATCTCTTAGCCGCTCACACAGTGTCTTAGGTGATGTGAAGCCATCCTTGGCATCGCCAAGCGGCTCCACAGATGTGCTGTGTGGCCATTGTGCACTTTTAGAAAAGGCGCAGGGCTTTATGGAAGCAAAACATTTATCGTTTTTGCCATCTCTTGAGGAGGTCCACTGTGTGACTGATGTATAGAAACTGACTGGAGAGAAGGGTGTTGTCATGGAATTGATAACAAAATTATTAATGGCACAAGGAAAAAGTCAGATATTTTGAAGACTGATAATTGTTGGAACTGCACACAACTGAAAAATCGAAAAACTCACATATTATTCTGCATTTAGGCAGAAGTAAACAACATTGCAGATTTATGCCAAGTCAATTAGGAATAGTCTTTTGACATAACCTATTTATATCTATTAATACATGTAGTAGCCCTTCTAACAAAAGTTCTGCAATTAGCAACACGCGTTCCAACACAACATCGTCCGGTAACTACGCCAAGCTATATCGTGAATATATTCTGATTTGGGTAGGGAGACATGAACCTGGTTAGTGAGATATGGATGCAGACGTTACAAAACATAGATTATTCAGAAGTGTACATATGTGTTTTTACTGGGTTGAGCAAGGAAATATGGTTGGGATTCTATAAGGGTTTGGTTTGGAGGAGTGTAAGGAATGGGAAGGGAAAAAAGTTTTGGGTGCCATCAGTGGAAACAAGATATGAGACGTTTATGTCTACCATGGAAATGGTGTGGAGGGTAGACAGGAGAGGACGGAGAATGGCTGTCAATGACGAGGGGTGTCAAGAGACAGACAAACAGAAGACGAGAGGAGCCCCATTCAAGTGCCCTGCTGTAACCTCTAGGATCCAATGGTCCGGAGAGTGGGGGAGTGGCTGATACATTTAAAAGGTCAAGGAGAATGAGGATGTTGCAAAAGTGGTTGTGGTAAGCAGAACAGGAAGTTTGATATATAGGATGTTGCAGTGAAATTAATTCACTGTGTGAAAGACAGACTGCAATGGATTAAGTAAATTGAAGGATGCGAGTTGTTAAGTTACCAAACTGAATACCAGACGTTCAAGGGTCGTAGAGAAGGAAGTTGGGGTACGGACCGGTTGTTGGATGAAGAGGTAACAGCTGTCAACTTTGTTAGGAAATGCAGGACAGCAGAAGATTTAAAGCATTCTTGATTTCCCCATTTTATAATGCACCCTAAGGACTCCCTGAAAATGACTGGATATTGTCTTTTGAGAGACAGTCCTACACCTATTAGGGCGAAGCCTAAACATCCCTTTTCCTAAACTTCACAAGACAATCATCTTATCCGTTTCTTTACCTGCCTAGTTTTATCTATTTTGATCCATCCCCTTGGAAAAGTCTTCTTCCTGTAAACCAAAATAAAAAAAACAAGTAACTAGGAGTTATGACTGCTATGATAATTTTTGTAATTCTTCCTATGGCATCGCCTTCCTCAATGGATATGGAAAGTAATACAAAAAACACTTTTTGAACATTTTAATAATTCATTAGCACAGCTTGGTGTTGAAATATGTTGTACGTTATTTGACCAATGGACCCAAAACATAAGAGCTCTGGAGTTCTCTCAGTCCAAAAAATTAGTCTCAAAAACTGTACTAGCAAGTGATACCAGGACCGGTGTGATAGACTGTCCGTTCTTGTTTTTGTTTCTTCTTTGTAGTCTGGTACTTGTAGTTTTGTCTTTTTAAATCAAAGACTACAAGTCTCCGAATGCAGAGAACAATCCATGATGAGATGTGCTCTTCACATCTTACCTGGGACAAAACTGGATCTCTAAATCCCTGGGATTTAAACTCAAGGAAAATGACAACACTTCGATTCATCTATTCTGTAGCTTGCACATTTAATAAAGTATTTTAGAGTCTATTTTTAGTATGTTTGGGCAAGGGCAGAAGCATTTTCTTTTTTTCAAAAGCATATACTCGCAATGCTGACCGCTCCAGTCTTATTATGTCGAACATAATGTCCACGTCAGCATTCTTTTGCTCCGTTTGATTCATGTCTTACTCCACCCTGAATGTCTTCCTCTTTTGTTAGATTTAGTTATTTTATTTTAAAGTTATTTGCTTCAATTAAAATCCAGGAGAGTAAAATGTATTTGCATAATTTGTGTGAATGTTCATATGATATCTTAAGTTCTCAAGTGCCTGGGGGCTGTATCGGCAGGTTGAGCACCTAGTCAAGACACATAAAGCTGCAGGTCCCAGGTACAAATCCCGGCACTGCCAAAGGTTGATTTGTCAAAAATTTAAAAAAAACGCCCTTGTCCGGTTAACTTCTATTGGCACATGAAAGTGAATGTTTGTCTATCCAGCCAATTGGAAGTCTTATGACGTGGGCAGATGCTACCATGGTTTGCCCCCATTGGAAGCCCATGATGCACCATTATGCACCGAGTGTAGGTATACTCATCTGTGTGGGTGGCAGCCAGGGAGGGGGAAGAGATAGAGGCTGGAGAATGCAGCAGGGTGGTCGTGCGGCAGCGAGAGTTGGAGGATACAGCAAAGAACAAGACAGGGGCATGGAGACATAGGGGCCATGGCCACAAAGCGGGGTAGTCCAAGAGACAGGAGTAGGGGAGAGAGAAGGCAGAGCAATTCATGATCTATTACATTGATTACTCTCCTGGTATGGCAATTTGTTTGTGCTACATGAGCTTCGGATGCGCTTTATGCTCATTATTCATGGCAGTCCATTAACACACAATAATGCCCACACAAGCGAGCGATACTACTAAATTAGTAAAGAGCAAACAAAAATGTAGGTTTCTGATGTATGTAAATCATTAGTTAATATTAATATGATTATTATGGTATCTTTTAATATAGATACATTTGAATATTTCGGATGGGAGAGTATTAAGAGCTAAATGATGTCACTTATTTAAAGATTAGTTTGGTCAGCGTCCTTAAGTGCACAAATATGTTGGGTTATCAGTGAAAACTTACATTATCCATTCAGAAAACCTGAATTTACACGTGCGAAGTGTTTCTCACACATATTTGCATAGTATATTTTGCAGAGTAGAAGGACTCCCACAAATTGTGGGTTTGTGGGTGTATTCAAAAATTTGCCCCACTATCTCGTACCCTGGACATGTCTGAAGATTTACTCTTGTCAAGGGCAGAAGTAAATCAGTGTCAAGGGTGAAAATGAGGTGAGAGAACCCCAATGTTATATGCTGGAGTAGGGTAAGCGGTTTCTCCATGATGAAAAACATTGTTCCCATGGAGTACAAAATAACATATATTATATATATTACTATTATTGTATTGTGTTATATATTATATCAGCATGTTATTTTTGCAATATTACCCACATTCTTTTGTATGGGAGGAACGTAAAATTCACAAAATAACTCCATAGCTACTCCAGGGAAACAATGACTGTAGCAGTGTCTCAGTCGTATTTCTTGAAATCTCTACGACATCCGAAAAAACAGAGAACAGGCCCTTAGGCTTCTGGTTCACACAGATCAACTGCTCACCATAGAAACTACCAGGGCGTTTGGCAGCTAATGCCAATAGTGATTCGGGTGCACTGCCACCTAACCTTGAGGAGCTGCAATGGAAACGAATCGGCCACTCATTTCTTAGAGACCATCTGACAGGCGCCGGATGGTGATTGCAGACCGTCACTGCTGGCGGCCATCTTAGCCAGTGGTATTCTAATGAACGCTTTCTGAAATTTCAGCAAGCTACTGAGTAATGTAGACCTATTCTTACCCCCTTCAGTCAATTGAATTGGATAGCAGCTCATGCGACATGTGAGAGTAGTTCCATGATTGAGCTGAGCGTATTTCCCCCGTTAACTCCCAAATGATTTGCTGACTCGTCTTCCCTGAGAGTCCCGGGTGTATACTACATATTGACGTTCCCGCCTGCAGAGCGGTCGATCGATGAAGACGATGTATTTCTGAAGGGTTTTCTTCTCTTTCTGTCACAGGCTTAGTGTTAATCAGATCACAGATCTTGGAGTGAAAGTGCTGTCTGAAGAGCTGACGAAGTACAACATCTTGACATTTCTCGGGTACGTTGCTTGTCATAATGTCATTTTCTTAAAAAAGGGGTGGCTTTTCAGATGCTTTGTGTTTAATGCTCAGTCAGGTTCCATACCAGCAGTTCATCCTAGAAGCAATGTTAAGACTTTTACAGCGCGCATTTGACAGATCTGGGCATTTAATATTGCTTATAAGGCAAAAAATCTTCATTTTATGTGCAACATAAATACACACTTGTATAGAGCTATTGGAGGTGAGTGCTTGGTTCATTTAAATACAAATTACAGACAGTTTTCTGGAATTTATTGTGCAGTTTTTCAAGTACTTAAAATCTCATAGTCACAGATAAGCCAATCAGTCAAACTCAAAAAAGGCCAATGTTTCATTTACGGGTTAGTAAGATCCAAGCCAAAGATGGACTCAACCAGAAATCATCACCTGCGAAATCTGTCAAAGTGCACCGGGACATCATTAAAGAAAAGGGGCGATGTTTGACGAATGAGTTTTAGCTCTGTGTAGTCATAGCTTTTCTCTGTGACAGTTGCTCTACTTTGCCCAGTAGGAGCAAAGTACTGGGCAAAGAGGCTGTATGCACAGATTCACATCCAGTCGGCCTCTAGAGTAGTCATGTGATGGGTCAGTGCTGCAAGATTCAGCACACTTAGACATCAGTTCAGATATGGAAGCACACATGTGACATCAGGCCTCTATCCCTGCATTCTCCTCCCATAAGGCCCCCAGTTGCCACTCTTCATCTTATGTATTTATTTATTTATTTGAAAGTTTTGTATAGCGCGAACAAGACCCCTACGGGTATCAGAGCGCTTTACAGGGTCGGTGTAAGTAAACAGAAGCAAAGACAAGCAGAGAGAATGTAGGTGAGACTAATACAAAATATTACTAAAACAAACTAGCAGATATATTACAGGTACATATAAATAGTTCAAGTAAATTTAGCCATGAGAATAGCCTTCACTTCTTTTTTGAAGAATGCGGTAGAAGGATTCTGTCTCGTTTCTGGGGGCAAAGCATTCCAAATCCTGGGAGCCATTCCTCAGAAGGACCGTTTGTATGTTTTTTTCCTTGACAAAACGTTGTGGTTTCAGTAAGAGATTGCTGGAGCTCCTGGTGGATCTATTACCACAGGATAGTACTAATTTCTGAGCTAGATAACTGGGAGTTTTGTGATGAAGTGCTTTGTGCGTCATACAAGCGATTTTCAGATGAATTCTAGCCTCGAAAGGTAGCCAGTTGAGGGCTCGAAGGTCAGGGGAGATGTGACTGTTTTGTTTTGAGCCAGTGATGAGTCTGGCAGCAGTGTTGATTGAAGCTCTTAAAGGGGCCGTCGTCGCTCTGGGAAGGCCGCTGAGAGTGACACTCCCATATTCCACTCTGGGGATTACTAGAGCTTGCACTGCATGCTTGAAGTCATTTGCGGGCAGGAAGGGTTTAATTTTTCTCAAGGTGCTCATTTGAAGATTTGCTCTTTTGTAGAGGCGCTGATGTGTTTCCGCATGTTTAGGGTTACTATAGTGAATTAATGGGGAACACTGGGGACATTGAGAGTGAGTCATAGTAGACCACCACCTATTTCCTTGGCATGTGTAGCTATATTTGACAAAGTGGAATCGGTTTGCCATAGAAGCAGTTTTGGGACGCACCACATTCAATATCGTGGCTCAAGGGGTAATAACCAAAGCCTACCCAAAGTAGTTGGCACCTTGCCCAAAGTGTTTGGATACTTCATTGGAAAGGAGCACCATGCATACGTATTGTATTGAATGGAAGTATCATGTGTTGTGATTGAAGAAAATTAAGAAGCTCAACTGGCTAGCAATCGAAGCGAGAAACATATTCAAAACTGCCTGTATAACCTTCAAAGCTCTCTACACTGGAAATCCAAGTTACCGTGCCAAACACTTTCAAAATCTGGCCAAAAGAGGCTTCTGCGAAGCTCAAACACTCTGCTCCTGATTCTGCCCAAATTTAAGACAAAAAAAATCACTCGCCCATTCCTTCTCTGGGAATGCACCCAGAATTTGGAATGCTCTGTCTCAAGAACTACGTGACAACCAGTCATACCTATACTTCAGGAAAAACCTCAAAGTATTTCTTCTCAACAAATACCTGAACCCGCCCTCTAACATAATCGACTCGCACAGATGCATCTGGTCAGGTGGCTCTTGTACGACTCCCTTTGTTTCTCAACAGGAGCTGCAAATGCATGTAGATGGCTTGTTTAACGCAGCAGGAGATCCTTGGGTCTCAGGACCTCTGTGATGGTGAGGATTTGAAGCGAGAAGACAAGTAGCTGGTGTGCAGGCCTCTCTTCTGTTATAGGGTGTGGTCTGCAGAGTGATGTTGCAGGAGAAAACGTCATGGCGTGAATCCTGCAACGTGGATTAACAGCAACCGACAAATGTTAAGCTTCGCAGTGAGAAGAAATATCTTTCTGAGAACCAAATAAATGTTTCTAGGACCACACTGATGTAGGAGATCAACAATGAGTGAATGAAAGAAAGTCTCTTGCCTACCCTAAAAAGGGTGTCTGGGTGCTAATAATGAAGACAAATGGAAGCCTGTCCACTCAATCCTAGAATAAATCCAATGACTACTATTGACTGCTATTAACCGGACATATATTTGTTAGTGCTCTACCTATGGTGACACTCTGAGAAGCAGACAGTTTTTCCCTTGCATTGAAGCGAACAAACCTTTTACGTGAGGTGCATTTCCTTCTTCTTGAACTGCTCAGTCTTTAGAGACATTCCTGGCATGTGCTTCATTGAAATTGGATTTTCCCTGACCGAAGTTCATGCCCAGATTCTTAAGTTACATTAAACTTGTAATAACCACATAACATTGCTTTCATCGTCCATCGAAACTGCACCAAAGCCTTTGCAGGGGAGTGAAATAAAAATTGAGTCTTGTAGCCAGAGCCCAGGGGCACAGGCCGAGCAGAAGCGCAAATGACTGAGCTGTGACAGCACAATCCGCGACAAAATGCCTCTTTATTTAGCATTTACTAAAGGAGAAAATGCTGTCAGGCTAAACATGCATTTGACAAAAAGAAGAAAACAAATTTGATAAAATAATAAAACTGCATTTCGTGCAAATGGACAAGACCATGTATCTCCCATCAAACTTCCTAAAGTCAACAAATTAAAATGAGTTCCCCGCGGCAAAAACTACAAATAATTAAAGCAAATTTCAAATAGTTAAAACGTAGCCATCCAAATGATGCTTAAAATAAAACAAGGTGTGTTGTGATTGTAGATATGGTAGGGAAGCTAATGCATAAAACGTTACAAGGTTGGACATCGTAGCTCGTGTGTCAAAGGTCATTTCACTCAGGATGTTCATGGGCCCCATGTTTCCTCCATCGGTGCAAGCAAAGAACAAGTCTCCCTAGTTTCAACAAGCTCGGCTTGATTAACTTAATTGAAAATAATGTAGCTCTGCTTTGTCTTGGTTTTAGAGAAATCCCTGTGAAAATGTTAGTTGTGCAAAGATTATAAGGGTGCGTCTTCATCGGTTGCCACCATGAGATGTCTGATGGTAAACTGCACCTGTAAACAAACCTATGTTGAATTCCAAGACAGCATGTCCCACAGTAAGTAAAGATATGCATTGGGAAACAGGAGCGTAGCTAGGCCTTAGGGTGCCCGTGGCGGCCCCTGCGTTTGCCGCCCTCCGCAAAATGATAGAAGAGCGGGGGGGGGGGAAGCGGCCCCATCGCCCCCCCCTAGCTACGCCACTGTTGGGAAATAACCAGGAGGCGCCCACATTGTGCGAACAGTGGTTTTATTTCATTTTTGTTATATTATAGCCCATCAAGGATTTGATATTAGGATTGGGAAGAAGGCTCCAGTTCAGCTCCTCTTTTCAGGAAGCGCTTCCTTATTAACACAAAGCTCATTAAGCCTCAGTGGAACCTCGCTGAGACCAATTAGGGAAGTGGAAGGAAGGCTACCAATTCCTAGGTTCCTCAATTAAAGCATTAGCAGCATGACAGGCACAGCATAGCACTATACATTTAGTCTACTTTTGAACATGTCCCAGTCGAATGGGCCATCAAATACACAGATGACCCAAAGCCGCCCAACGTAACCATGGTTAATCATGGGCAACCATAGTTTCTCAGTGAACATAAAAACTATGACTCAGGACCATCAAATCAATTGCTCTGTTTGGAGCCTGCTGCAATCCTTTGACACCTTCCAAGGCAAAGCCACATCAATGTCATTGCCATATTTTAGATGTTAAAAATAATGCCTAGCTGAGTGTCTCTGGATGTCTTTTCTCATAGAAGTCAATTTCTTAAATGGTTTTCAGTTGCACACTGCACCGGGCAATATGTCATAACGTTAGATACCACCACTACAACCTCCGCATTACTTCAACCTATTTACTTTGACCTACCATCACATTACCCCCTCTCCAAAAACACTAAAATTCCCACTATGACTCTCTTGACTTTAACTTGTACATTACTACTAACCTTAACTGTAACCCTAAAGTTAACCTTAATGCCAAACCTATTTCTAAACATAACTTGTAACTCTTAGCCTGAACCTAATGATAGCAAAATACACTAAGTTAAATGATAGTAAAATGAATGAAAATAAGTAAAAACAAACCTTGACAAAGCCAATAAGTCTGGCTTGCATTTTGCATCCCAACTAAAATACAAAAAAAAGCCTTTGGCAGGGAAAAACAAAACAAAATACTACTGCTTTCTGTATATGATGCATCTTTGAGATAAATTATGTAATGTATTTTGATTCAACGTACTTTTGAGTGAGATGTAAAATATTCCCTCATAGGAGTAGCCAAGCCCACTCTTTGAATATTTAAAGAATTGGTAGTGATAGGCATAGACAGCTGTGCTGTCAACCAGCCCTATAGGGGAGAGGATGTGGCCTTACGGCTAGAGTGGTCGACCTCGAAGCTGGGGAACCGGGTTAGAGTCTCGGCAACGACGCTCAACATCCTGTGAGTCTGGGCAAATAACTTAATCTCCCCATGCCTAACAAAAAATGAATGTGTCCATCTGTAACGAAACTGGGGCTCATGTAAAGCGCTCTGATACCCGAAGTCTCGGGTTTAGTTTGCGCTATATAAAACTCTAAAAAAAAAAAAAAAAAAATCTTAAATCCAGGTACATTTTAAATTAAGCTGTGTTCTTACAAATAAGATAATGTAGGAAATTAAATTGGGTGAAATTAAATGATTTTATTGAAAAATAATTTTTAACACTTGCCCTAAACATCTGAAAAATATTTTGAGTTGATCGCTGCACTAAGCCTATTCCTCACTTTATGACCATTCCCCTTTAAATTATATATAAAAATAATTTGTTAAATTAAGTTAAAAAAAAGTCCATCCCTACCCTAAATTATGTCAATATTAAGTTATGTCTCTATTATTAAATTAACGTAAAAAATAAATAAAAGTCATTTTTGGTTATTATGGAAACCAAGATTCTTACATAAAATTGTTTTTTATCAGGCTGTAGCACATGTATAACTTTATTAAGGTATGTCATTTTAATAGATAATTCAATATTTATGCATAGCAATTGGACCATGGCTCAATAGGAAATATGTTGGTTGGGTGAAGACTTCTACCAAAAGTCACCACTCTTATATCAAGTTAGTATTAGAGGATTAATGGTAGTTATTATTTGGACTTAAAAAATGGGATGGAAGGAGCATTTCTGAATAGAGTGTCTCGTGAAGTGCATATTCCTAGAGCGGGCTCTGTTTCTGTTTATTAAGCAGAGGGAGTTCAAGGGAGAGGTTGTTTGTGCTCCTGAGATTACATGAGCTCTCAGGGATTTTGAGTTTCAGGGTCAAGTGCTGCTCTACCTACTTTGTTGCACTGTCTGTTCTCCATCACAGCTCAGGCTTGGAACTCGGTGCGTGGAGATTGTATCATGCAAGCAAAGTTTTGAGAAATTTATGATTATTGGAATGTATGGGCTAGATTCACAAAAAAATGAAAAGGTATGTGCGGAGATTTGCATCTCCTCCTGAATGTACTTAAAAAAAAAAAAATATTTCACAAACCTTCCCAGACGTAAGCATGGAAAGTTGTGCGAGGGCCAGGTTTCCAGACCTACCACTGGAAATATTATGTGACATATCCCACGGACTCCTATTGCCCCGTGTGGGAATCTACAAACTGTAGAAGTACAGGGGGAGCGGAGCCGGCTTTACAAATGCGCATATTTTTCTTTCTTTGTGGGAGAATCATTTTTCTCCAATGCCTTTCCCTACACTGGCTCCAAATGTGGGGACGATCCATTCTTGGAGTAAATCTCTGGCCCTTTCCAGGGTGGGAATGGGTTTGATTGGAGTATGTGAATGCTGGTAGGCATTCATACGCTTACAGGGAAACCACAACTTGTAAAGCCGACTTCCCACAACTTCCATAGAATTTGCTGCAGTGGGTTTCCCATGAGAAAGCCATATAGTAAGGAGATTTATGCTTGCCAGTCATCCTTTTGTGAATTCCTGGAAGGCGTAAATGAGATATTTTCTGCCGTTAACATCCAGTTACAGCTGGGAGCAACCTTTGTGAATAGAGCCCATGTATGTTATAGAGTATCCCACTCTACCTATGCCCAAGCCAAATTTTTATCCCACACTTCCTAGTGTGGCATAACATTGACTCTAGTGTGAGTCTAGTGCTGAAAAGAGATGTGCTGTTTTCTCATGTTGTGCATTGCACTTCCTATGTTTTTCTCACAACCTTGATAGTGGATGGAAGACGCAGACACGAGGGAAAGGTACTCCAAATTAGTGCACACGCGTACAATAAACCAAGATTCTGGTGGTGGCAAAAAAAGGTTTCCTGCAAAAAAAGTTCCAATGCTTTTTTGTGTGGAAATAGGAGTAATCGATTTTAAAGTGGTCGCAAAACTGCAGATTTTGAACCAGAAGTGCACGTTTGGTGACCACAACTTCTCAAATAAAGTATCGAGGATGCAAGGTGTGAAATGTAGTAATCATGGTACCAGCCAATCACACTGAGTGACTTGGCCATTCAATCAAGAGATAGTCAATATCATTTATTGATCAGGTAATAAGCACAGAGCTACCTAATTTAATTCTTTGATTCAGGCAACCAGCAATAAATCAGGTAGTCACATGGATTGATTCAGGCCCCAACCTGGCTTTCTCCTACTTTCGTACAGAGTATATGATAGCTCAGTGGCTTGAACACCTGCTGCGGAGATCTGCTTGTAACATGCATGTCATTCAATCAAATCAGCACAGGGTCTATTTTCATTCTTCTGAGATTAAAAAACAATTGCTGTGAAGTTTTGTTACAGTAACATCTGTGACATAAGTGGCAAGAAACTGCAGTCTGATACATTGTATACATATTTTAAATTATTAGGCTGTTTTATTTCATGTTTTGTGATAGTTTAAACTTCTGGTTATGGCATCCTCTCCGCAATGTATACATGTTTAACCTTTTAAAAACATAGTAACTTTGTATCACTGTCCTTTAATGCCATCTAAGGTGACAACAATAAACTGCTCAGCCTTCATTCTCATGAGTTATTCAAGTAGCATTGTAGTATTTTGTTATATAACTGGTAGTTATTTCTCTCTATCATGTACGCTCTGTCGCCACTTATTGTTCTCTTTCACTCTGTCTCTTTGTCTTCTTTCTCTCACGCTCTATCCAGATTGCTTCTGCTCTTTCTCAGTCTTTCTTTTTCTTTTTCGCTCTCTCTCGCCCTTTATCTCTCAGTTTCCCTTTCAAGCTCTTGCTCATATTTCTTTCACACATTATCTCACTGTCACTCCCTCACTCTCTCTTTTTCTCTGGCTCTCTCACTGTCTTTCCTTTACTCTCTACCTCTTTTTCTCACTCTGCCTTTCTTTCACCTCTTTCTTTATCTTTTCCTAAAATGCTCACATTTTCTCTCCCACCTACTTTTTCTGTCTCTTTTTCTCTATTCCCTTTTCTGTCCATAACTTTAACTCTCGCCATCTGTTTCCCATTCAGTTCGTCTGTTTCTCTTTTATTTTGCCTTTTTCTCTCTCTCTTAACTTGCATTCTCTTACACTCTCACAAACACACGCACATTTTTTTCATTCACTTTTTCCATCTTTTATTCTCTTACTCCCGCTTAATTGTTCTTTCTTTTCATACTTTTCACTTTACAATATTGCCTCTCTTTTCTGTCCCATTTTCTCTTTGCTTTTCTCATCCTTTCTTATTGTCTTTCTTTCACTCTCATATATGCATGTTTCTCATATATTTGTGTGTTTTGTGTCCTTACTTTCTCATGCTTCCTTTCCTTCTTCCCCTCACTGTCACTTTCTCTCATGCTTTCTCACTCACCCACTTACTCTGCCTCTAGTTCTGTCTATATGTCTCACCCTCTATTACTCGTCTCTCTCTCTCGCACACTATTCCTCAAAATTCTCTCACCAGGCCTCGAAAAATCCCCAAAATGGTTCCTGGCCTGCTGGTCTAGTGACTCGAATAATCTACTCAACCTACTGTAATTCGTTTGACCCATAAACTTGCCTCAAGTTGTGTGATCCTAGTCAAATATTTTATTTCACTGTGTTGCTTTTTCTTCATCATTACTAACGAGAGCACCTTGAAATATGCGAGTTCAGCATGTCTGCCGTACAAAACTCTTTTTTGTTTGATTTAATATACTGAACTTTTGCTCCATGTATACTAAAAATCTAGCCCACATATACAGTACATATGACCCCTGACTTGGCTCTTAGTTCCCTAATAGCATTGTCTTCAGGGCAGGGGCAGGAATGTTTCTCAGTTCATCTTAAAAAAACTCTCCCTTTTAAAAATATTACTAAAGCATCATGTGGGAGTATGCTGCCATTTATAGACAAATGCAAAAGAAACAATTGATGGACGGAATGCTGGACAATGCAAACATTCACCCCCAGTCACAAGGATCTGGGTTAAATCCATCATTCTTTTGCTCACCACACCACCCCAGTTTGGACCCAGTCATATGCAAATCAGTCTTGACCCTGTTCCTTGTGGGAACAGTCCAGCCCGAACTGCCAAGCCAGGTCCTCCCTGGACCGGAAACAAGCATCCTAGGACCGGTTTCAGGGCATCACCCTTCTTCAGCCAGGCTAGCTTGAATCCAGTGGTGTAGTGAGCACGGGACCCACGTCTGGGCATACCCTTCCCACTTAGGGCGACAAATGCAAAAGAAACAATTGATGGACGGAATGCTGGACAATGCAAACATTCACCCCCAGTCACAAGGATCTGGGTTAAATCCATCATTCTTTTGCTCACCACACCACCCCAGTTTGGACCCAGCCATATGCAAATCAGTCTTGACCCTGTTCCTTGTGGGAACAGTCCAGCCCGAACTGCCAAGCCTGGTCCTCCCTGGACCGGAAACAAGCATCCTAGGACCGGTTTCAGGGCATCACCCTTCTTCAGCCAGGCTAGCTTGAATCCAGTGGTGTAGTGAGCACGGGACCCACGTCTGGGCATACCCTTCCCACTTAGGGCGACAAATGCAAAAGAAACAATTGATGGACGGAATGCTGGACAATGCAAACATTCACCCCCAGTCACAAGGATCTGGGTTAAATCCATCATTCTTTTGCTCACCACACCACCCCAGTTTGGACCCAGCCATATGCAAATCAGTCTTGACCCTGTTCCTTGTGGGAACAGTCCAGCCCGAACTGCCAAGCCAGGTCCTCCCTGGACCGGAAACAAGCATCCTAGGACCGGTTTCAGGGCATCACCCTTCTTCAGCCAGGCTAGCTTGAATCCAGTGGTGTAGTGAGCACGGGACCCACGTCTGGGCATACCCTTCCCACTTAGGGCGACAAATGCAAAAGAAACAATTGATGGACGGAATGCTGGACAATGCAAACATTCACCCCCAGTCACAAGGATCTGGGTTAAATCCATCATTCTTTTGCTCACCACACCACCCCAGTTTGGACCCAGCCATATGCAAATCAGTCTTGACCCTGTTCCTTGTGGGAACAGTCCAGCCCGAACTGCCAAGCCAGGTCCTCCCTGGACCGGAAACAAGCATCCTAGGACCGGTTTCAGGGCATCACCCTTCTTCAGCCAGGCTAGCTTGAATCCAGTGGTGTAGTGAGCACGGGACCCACGTCTGGGCATACCCTTCCCACTTAGGGCGACAAATGCAAAAGAAACAATTGATGGACGGAATGCTGGACAATGCAAACATTCATCCCCAGTCACAAGGATCTGGGTTAAATCCATCATTCTTTTGCTCACCACACCACCCCAGTTTGGACCCAGCCATATGCAAATCAGTCTTGACCCTGTTCCTTGTGGGAACAGTCCAGCCCGAACTGCCAAGCCAGGTCCTCCCTGGACCGGAAACAAGCATCCTAGGACCGGTTTCAGGGCATCACCCTTCTTCAGCCAGGCTAGCTTGAATCCAGTGGTGTAGTGAGCACGGGACCCACGTCTGGGCATACCCTTCCCACTTAGGGCGACAAATGCAAAAGAAACAATTGATGGACGGAATGCTGGACAATGCAAACATTCACCCCCAGTCACAAGGATCTGGGTTAAATCCATCATTCTTTTGCTCACCACACCACCCCAGTTTGGACCCAGCCATATGCAAATCAGTCTTGACCCTGTTCCTTGTGGGAACAGTCCAGCCCGAACTGCCAAGCCAGGTCCTCCCTGGACCGGAAACAAGCATCCTAGGACCGGTTTCAGGGCATCACCCTTCTTCAGCCAGGCTAGCTTGAATCCAGTGGTGTAGTGAGCACGGGACCCACGTCTGGGCATACCCTTCCCACTTAGGGCGACAAATGCAAAAGAAACAATTGATGGACGGAATGCTGGACAATGCAAACATTCACCCCCAGTCACAAGGATCTGGGTTAAATCCATCCGTGCTCTCCATGCCACTGGAATCAAGCTATCCTGGCTGATGAGGGCTGAAAGCCTGAAACCGGTCCTAGGATGCTTGTTTCCAGTCCAGGGAGGACCTGGCTTGGCAGTTCGGGCTGGACTGTTCCCATGGGGCACAGGGTCAAGACTGATTTGCATATGGCTGGGTTCAAACTGGAATGGCATGGTGAGCAAAAAACGATGGATTTAGGCCCAGATCTCTGTACTGGGGTGAATGTATGACATTGTTCTGCATTCTGTCCATCAATTGTTGTTTTTGCATTTGTCACCCGAGTGGGACGGGTATGCTCAGACGTGAGTCCCGTGCTGTCCATGCCACTGGAATCAAGATATCCTGGCTGATGAGGGCTGAAAGCCCGAAACCGGTCCTAGGATGCTTGTTTCCAGTCCAGGGAGGACCTGGCTTGGCAGTTCGGGCTGGACTGTTCCCATGGGGCACAGGGTCAAGACTGATTTGCATATGGCTGGGTTCAAACTGGAATGGCATGGTGAGCAAAAAACGATGGATTTAGGCCCAGATCTCTGTACTGGGGTGAATGTATGACATTGTTCTGCATTCTGTCCATCAATTGTTGTTTTTGCATTTGTCACCCGAGTGGGACGGGTATGCTCAGACGTGAGTCCCGTGCTCTCCATGCCACTGGAATCAAGCTATCCTGGCTGATGAGGGCTGAAAGCCCGAAACCGGTCCTAGGATGCTTGTTTCCAGTCCAGGGAGGACCTGGCTTGGCAGTTCGGGCTGGACTGTTCCCATGGGGCACAGGGTCAAGACTGATTTGCATATGGCTGGGTTCAAACTGGAATGGCATGGTGAGCAAAAACGATGGATTTAGGCCCAGATCTCTGTACTGGGGTGAATGTATGACATTGTTCTGCATTCTGTCCATCAATTGTTGTTTTTGCATTTATAGACAGGCATTTTCCATTGAAATGGCCACAAAGTTTCCCTCTGACATGCTGTTTTTCTGATAAAGTCATATTGGGTACAAAAGATAATGTGTGGCAATCCAGTTTCAACAAATATTTATCATTTGCACATCACCAAGTAAAGTGTTCTGATTTGTTTTGATCCTATTAAAATCTTTGTTTACATCTTCGGAATTGCAAAAAAAAGGCTTTCCTAACAACTGAAATATATTTTGAAAAAATGGTACACTTCATTTACAAGCTATGTAAGTGTTTTGTGTCCATCACTATTCAGTTCACTTTACAAACGCTTGTAACTTTGCAGTGAGAGGAAGATAAAATAAGCAGCAGTTTGTAAGAAGACATAAGCTGACATTTGACCTCTTTCTTTGCACAGCAAATGTGATGAGATAAAAACAAGATTCAAAGGCATCTTTATTGCTCATTCACTTCCCCAATGAACAGAACACCTGCTCTTTGCCAGCTGGAGTTCTCTTGCAGGGCCAGTAGGACCAAAAAATAGCTCACCCTGATAAAGTCTGACTGGGGCTCAGTGTCTCATGGGATAGACAGATATAGTTATTGCAATAGTACTTTGTAATATTTGGCAGGCCTTTGCTCACTAACATGCTGGGTATCGGTGCTTCCCACACACAATCTTGGTACATGGCATACCTATGGTTTTGAGCCCTGTATATCGGTGTGTTTCTGAATGGAGAGCTCTACACATTTCTCAAAGTGTTTTTCACATATTTTATATTACCCTAGTCTTATGTCGAGTGACCTGTTTCTCTCCATGTATTTTCTTGTGCAGATTATACAACAACCTCATTACAGATGTTGGTGCCAAATATGTTTCAGACATCATTGAAGGATGCACAAAGCTGAAATATCTCAAGTAAGTGGAGTCTGCTATCTGAAGAAACCTTGGAGTTGCAATGGTTTGTGAATGTATTGATGTGATTGAGTAATGACCCATGACACAGACTGACTTATCCCGCATCTGAGAAAGTGCCACACAAATTGCACATCTGGCTCGCATAGTCCTATAATATGGGGGAGAAAGGCCCAAAATACTTAAAAAAGAGAATACAAAAATATTCCCAGACCAGAGTCCTTAGGTCTAATCAACATGAGCTGCTGGTCACCCCCGTTTTAAAAATCCAGAACTGGAGGCTGTTCCTTTTCAGTGAAAGCAGCTGTCCTTTGGAATACAGTGCCCATATATATTAGGAAGGCTAAGTCAGAAAAATTGTTTAGGAAAGCACTCAAGACGTGGTTATTTAACCGCCCGTAATCCCCCGACTTGCTCCATGGCTTGAACTTTTTGCTGTTTCTCTAGCGCCGGGACACCTCCGTTGGAGGTAGCCGTGCGCTCTATAAATGCAAATGCAAATAATAATAATAATAATAATAATAATATGCACAGGGTGCCAAACTGAAGTTACCTTAGCTAAGTGTGCCAATCACCACTGTCATATCGGAGTCCTTTTTTCATTTTCATGGGCAAAGTTCCATGAAAATGGGGACAACCTTTTGATACCCACACATTTTCTAGGCATCTCCACCGATTTTCTTTCATAGCCCTTATTGCAGTATGCGTGGGTAATGCAAAAATCTATCACATGTTGAAAAATCCAAAATGACTAAGTAATAGGGCCAGCCATCTTATTAGTCAGACTATAAACAAGCGAGTGGTTGAGCCAATATGTATTTGTATGAGTTTAGCTGGGTGCTCGGTTAAAGAAATGAAAGAAAGGAAGTGAACACACGTTTTTTGTCCAGTGGGTGTTTTTACTATCAGAAAAGTAACTTTATTTCATTGGAGAAAAACACCATTGTTCAGAAATCCACCTTATGAGATGGTAAAAGGTAGCAGAAAGTTTGAAAAAAACAAGAAGGAACAGCAATAGCAATGACAAATGATTGCTAATTCAGAAATAAAAATATAAAACTAAACATGAATGAGAGGGGAACAAGAAACGCTAAGGTGTGAGGGTCATCACGTGCTTAGAAAAAGAGGGTGAAAAAGGCAGAGAATGCCTCCTACCTGAAAACATATCAAAAGTAACTACTTTTTACATCAATGTGTTGCCCAGTATCTGATGGGGCTTATAATTTCATTTATAAACTAGTGGATATCTGAAATACAACAAGCATTTGCAATGCAATCGGTCTCACATTTGTTAAAGTTAGAGCCATTGGCATTGTAAATGAGAATGTTTTTTTACTTATGTGTTTTTTGTTTGCACTGTAGTGGAATTGTGTGGTGTGTAGTGTTTTTGTGTTTTATACATTTGTTATATGGTGAATAAATAGGGACGAGAGCTGTATACAATAGATAGAAAGTAAGAATGAGAGGGTTAGGTGGTTTGTTTATGAAGTGGTGAATGAATGGTAGATAAAGTAGTATAAATAGTGTGTGAGTAAGAGAGAGATAGAAAAGGAGCGAATGTTATAGATGTTAAAAGAGATTGGGGTTGAGTATGTAGAAGATAGTGGAAGAAGAGTAGGAGAGTATGTGTTTGTTGTTATTATTTAATTAGTAATGATATTGAAAGTGTGTAGAAAGATATGAAGTGTATTAATATTATAAATGATGGATTAGTGTGTGAGAGAATTAAATTGTGGTGTGTGAGAGAGAGAGAGAGAGAGAGAGAGAGATGGAGGGAGTTTTGGTTGGGTTCTTTTGGGGGGAGTTCCGAGGTGGACTTGTACCTAGTACAAGTATGTAAAGGTACGTAGTATGTGTTAGTAGGTAGTTAACCCTAAGGCATTGGACTGCTTTATATACGCAGTTGCATTATAAAAGGACTTCTTTTGTAGGCAAGAAAAATGCCGTAGACACACAGAAGGTACACAGGCATATATCGACTATACACACAATGTATACACCAAATGAATGCACGCATATTACCTGTGCACCCATATTACATGCACATAATGTTCCCACACACAAACAAATGCACACAAACAGGGCGCACCCAGCAGCAGCCCGAGGCTGCTGCAGTTTGCAAGCAGGGCCTGTGTGTGGGGAGCCGGCCTAGGAGCTCTGTACGCGCCGCAGTGCTGCGTGTCAATTTTATATAGCGTGAACTTAACCTAAAGATATTGCAGCGCTTCATATGAAAGCCAGTTGTATTACAAAAGGACATTTTTTTGCACGTTGAAAACTTGATTAACTGTGAACACCTCCGCCTGCGTGCGAAAACAAACACGTGGAAAATATTGCACCGAAGGTATTAGAGCGCTTCACTTGAGCAGCAGTTGCGTTATAAAAGGACATATTTTTTGTAGGTACAAAACAAGACATAGACACACACACAAGCATATGCAGATATACAAGGTACACACATATACACAATGTACACCAACTGAAGGCACACATATTACATATGTACCCACATAAGAAGCACATACTGTTCTCCCACACATGCAAAGACACACAAACACGACACATCTAGCAGCAGCAGTGTGCAAGCAGGGCCTGTGTGTGGGGAGCTGGCTTAGAAGCTCTGTGCATGCCGCGGCGCTGTGTGTCAATTTTATATAGCGTGAACGTAACCTAAAGATATAACAGCGCTTCATATGAAAACCAGTTGTTTTACAGAAGGACATATTTTTTTGTAGGCACATGGAGATTAAGTTAGTTAGAACCACAAGATGTTTAGCTTTACGACAAGAATTAAAGTCCTGTATTAGTGGAGCGCCTCGAAAGGATCAAAACTCAGAGGCACGCTGTACCATATTATCGTAAAAAAGAGCCCCACATGTTCTAGCCAAGAATAAAGCTGCACATGTTTCACGAAAACATACATAGCCTTTGATTCCTGATCCTTATCTTATCAGGGCTGTCTCCTTCCTGGAGCACCGATAAAACACCTTGGCACTAGTGTGAACACTTGCAATAAACTTTGCTTAAGAGTACCAAAGGCTGGCTTTCACAGAGCAATAAACGGAACCCTCCTGGTCCACCGTGTTGAAACAATTTTGTAAACCTTTGTGTAGGCATGAAAAACGCCGTAAACACACACAAGGTACACATACAGAGTACACACACACACACACACACACACAATGTACACACAAACTGAAAGCACACACATATTACATATGTACCCAGATAATATGCACACAGTGTTTTGCCCCACACACGAAAATACACAACGCAACCAGCAGCAGCCCAGGGTGCTACAGTTTATATTCAGGGCCTGTGTGTGGGGAGCTGGTTTGGAAGCTCTGTACGCACCATGGTGCTGCGTGTCAATTTTATTTAGCGTGACCTTAACCTAAAGATATTACAGCGCTTCAAAGGAAAACCAGTTTTATAGCGCTTTATATAAAAAACAGCTGTATTACCAAAGGAGATTTTTTATGCACATGGAAAACATTGCGCTGAAGGTGTGGGGAGCTAACTTCAAAGCTCTGCACATGCTGTGGTGCTACATGTTAAATTTATGTAGCGTGAACTTCACCTAAATATATTGCAGTGCTTCAAATGAAAGCCATAAAAAAAATAAACGTGCAGGCATGTGCCACGGTGCTGCGTGTCAATTTTATATAGCATGAACTTAACCTAAAGATATTACAGCGCTTCATATGAAAAACAATTGTACAGTGCTTTATATAATAACCGGTTCCGTTACATTTTTTTTGCTCATGGAAAACATCACACCAAAGGTGTGTGGAGCTGGCTTTAAAACACTGTATGTGCCGCGGTGTTGTGTGTCAATTTGATATACCGTGAACTTAACCTAATAATATTACAGCACTTAATATAAAAACCAGTAGTATTACAAAGGGCATTTTTTGGGGGACCAAAATGAAACACATGAAAAACATCGCGGCAATGGTATGGAGAGATAACTTCGAAGCTGTGCATGTGCCGCGGCGCTGCGTGGCAATTTTATATATTATAAAAGGACATGTTTTTTGCACGTCAAAAACATCGCGCTAAAGGTGTGGGGAGCTAACTTCAAAGCTCTACCAATGCTGCGGTGCTGCTTGCTCATTTTATATAGCGTGAACTTAACCTAAATATATTGCAGCGCTTCAAATGAAAAACATTGAAAAAATAAACATGCAGGCTGCATTTTAAAACAAACTGTAACAAAACAATGGCACAGTGTAAGAAACTGGCTCTATATATACTGCACCAAAGTGAGGTACAGTGTGTATAGAGTCCAAGGGTCTCCAGAGGTTTGGCAGAGGTTAAAGTTAGATAGAACCTTACTCTCTAAAGTGGTAGCTTGGTCGAGCAGTAAGGCAGTATCAGAGGACAGTGTAAAGCATTTGTTGTACACACTCAGTCAGCAAATGAAGCCACACACTCAAGAACTGAACTCTAGGCCAATTGTTTTGTATAAAAAAATATACTGTTGTTTTATTTTAGAACCACAGGTTTGCATAAAATACTTTCTCAAGATAAGATGCTGTTTGTTGAAAACTTTCAATGAACAATAGACTTTGAATGCAATAAGGTACAGGAGTTGCAATAGGCAACACAATACTTTGTATATCTATAACATTGAGCTCAATGGGAATTTTAAGTAAACTGCAATAGAATTACTTTACAAACGTTTTTCTTACTCAGGGCTGGATCCTGGATTCAGCCCTGGTGCATTTCCTGTAAACAGTTGAAAGAAATCGTTTTTGTTACACAGGCGATTTTGAAGGAATATTTGTATGTTGCAAAAACCTACACAGAAGAATTTCTGGTGAAAACCAGGCAATGTTATCCTATGGAGGAAAATCAGGTTATCGGAAAATCACAGTTGTAATCACTTTTTCCAATCAGTGCTGGGTACCTGAATCCAGCACTGGGATCTCTCCTGAGAACAGGTGAGTAATTTCGATTTTGTTGTTCGGGCGATTTTTAAGGAATATTTCAAAGTTCCAAAACTCGATACTTAGAAGAATTTCCAAGTGAAAACCAGTCAATGTTACCCTATGGAGAAAATGCAAGTTATCGACTTTCAGGTAAGTACTCGGCTGGCAGAGTTAAGGTTCTAGGGCAAGACTCAGGGGTCTCCCAGGTTGAGGATTGTGCTGTTGTTACACCCTCAGCAGCACAGGGGCGGCCGGGTGCAGAGAGAGTAGGCCCAATGTTAGCCTATGGCAGGCAGGGGGCCTTTGGTTGGTGGCTGCTAGCAGGCAGGCCACGCGGCTGTGGGAGCAAAGCTCCTGGTCACTTACTCAGGGCAAGTGGTGAAGTCGAACAGGGTAGTTGGTGCACCCTCAGCGGCACTGGGGCGGCCGGGTGCAGTGGGCTTTGGGCCGTCGGGCGCCCAATGGATTTCAATGGGAAAGCTGCGAGACGAACAAAGGCTGCAAGCTCGGGGACGGTGATTCTTCAGGTGCGACCACCACTTCGAGAGGTAAGTTGGGAAGCTGTAGGAAGGGTAGGCACCCAGGAGTTGGGCACAGGAGGCCGTGGAGCGCCGGGTGCAGGGGTGTCTTTAGGCATCGGAAATCTTACCCTCTGCTGGTTGCGATTGGAGGGGTCCCTGGTATTGAGGCTTCAGGCGTCGTCAGGAGCGTCGAGGGGAGTCCTTGGGTGCTGGATTCTTGGTCACAGTCGCCGGGGGGACGTCCTTGTGGTCTTTGTCCACTTCAGCTCGGGCCGGGCTCGGCAGGTACAGAGTGGGCAGGATCCGCGGTCTCAGGCCGGGGCCCGGGTTGCAGATGTTTGAGCAGAGCCACTGCTCGTGGGAGTCCCAGTCTTAGGTTTGAGGCAAGGTAGTCAGGTCCTCCGGGGTTTTTGAGGTTGCTGACCACTGGTGACGCCGGGGTTTAGCAGGAGCAGGTTCGAGGGTCGACAGGCCGGTAGGGCTGGGGCCAAGTCAGTTGGTGTCGTCCTCTTGTTAGCAGCTGCACGGCAGGTCTTCTTGCTTCTTGTTGTTCTTGTAGTTTCGGAATAAGGATCTGAGGAAGGAAGGTTCAGGGTGCCCCTAAATACTGAATTTAGGGGCGTTACAGGTAGGTAAAGGGCAGGGACCAATGGGTCCCTTCCTGGGGTGGGTACACCCCTTACTCTGCCACTCTCCAGTGGGAGGGGGGCAGGAGCCTGTCCCTGGTTGGCTGGGTCCCCCCATCCTCAAGATGGCGGGGACTCGAGGTTGTGCTTCACCTCGCCTCCCCCACCTTAGGGGTGGAGTTGGCAGAGGTGGGCACACCTCTATTCCTCACTTTGTTTTTCCCGCCGGGTTTCCCGCCCAAAGTGGGGGGTAGAACCGGTGGGGACCAGTTGCTTAGTACAGCAAGTGGTCTGAAGAGGCTCACAAAGGCGGTATGCCTTTGAAGCTTCTCCTTCGTGAACCCTGCCCATCCTGGGGGAGGAGGCTTGGCACCTCGTCCCAGGATGTGCATTGTTTCAGGCCCCCAAGAGCGGCAAGCTCTCGACCCAGGGGTCCAGAAACATGTCTGGTGGTGGCAGCCACGGCAGCCACTCAGTCAGGTCACTGGGAGTTGGTCGAGTTTCAGGGGGCATCTCTAAGATGCCCTCTGGTGTGCATTTTACATTAAATCCCACACTGGCATCAGTGTGGGTTTAATGTGCTGAGAAGTTTGATACCAAACTTCCCAGTCTTCAGTGTAGCCATTATGGTGCTGTGGAGTTCGTAATGACAAGCTCCCAGCACCATATACTCTTAATGGCAGCACTGCACTTACAGTGCCCAGGAATGGACCTGGGTACTGTAGGGGCACAGGGCTCATGCACCTGTGCCCTCACCACTGGCATAGGGCACCCAGCTAGAGGGGTGACTGATGGATGCCAGGGCAGTGGTTTGTGGGCATGGCACACAGGGGTGTGTGCCATGTCGACTCTTCACTTTGTTCTGCACCAAGACACGCAGCCTGCAAAGGCAGTGTGTGTGTGTCAGGGTACAGGGCCCCTAAGGGTGGCACAATAAGTGCTGCAGCCCTTAGGGGCCTTCTCTGGTCACAGTGCCCTGGGTACCTGTGGTACCATTTACCAGGGGCCTACCTGTGGTCAGAGATGCCAATTGGGTTTAGGCTTCAATGCAGGTTTAGGGAAGGAACACAGGCCCTGGGTACCTGATTAGCAGGAGCCCAGGGCACACTCAGTCAAAGTACATCAGCAATTCAGCAAAAAGTGGGGGCATACCATGCAAGAAAGAGGCACTTTCTCACACACAGAAACAGGAACATTCACAAAACATAAGCGTACAGGCTGCTAATAGCAAAAGTGTGCACAACCACAAAAGGAAAAAGCCTCCGAAGAAAGGATAGTTGTAATAGGCAAATACTCCAGGGAAGGAGCACAAAACAAGAAGATGGGACAAATAAAGCCAATAAACCAAACAAAAGCAAGGCTTTACGAACGACACACAAGTGAGCAAATCGTTAGCAAGGGGCGGAATAAAACCCCATATACTTTTGACAGCATGCCTCGAAGAGACAGCGCATGCGCTGCCTAGGCGAGACCTAAAAACAATGTATGCCTGTGTGATATGGATGTTATTCCACACTGCTGGGGTTGCATCAGACATGTGCATCAATAGTCCTGTAGTGCATCCCACACCACCACTGAGGTCTTTAAGGATGTCAAGGAGCTTTAACAACTTAAACAGGGCAAATTCAGCTTGAATATGTACACAAATGGAGCACAGAGGACCTCTCAACAAAGCATAAGTATACCTAGACTTGTTCTAGATTGACTAATCTTTGGAAGCCAGCTAAAGTCCTAAAGTTATTATCAGAAATCTAAGATTTCCATATATTTCGAGGCATAATCCTACAGTGAACGTAGGCCAGGCAGCATTGTCTGCCAACAGACAACTCCACTGGTTCAGGCCTGTTTTTGTCTCACACTTTTTTTAAGCCATTTGTTTTTCAACAAAGCTATATCCCCAGTGGAGCTTCATGAAGTATGATGAATACTCCATTCTCAATAGACACAGATTTACTCCTTTTTATTCTAAGACCGCTTTAATGTGTGTTTTCAGGGTGTTAAGTGCTATTCAACTAGTTTTTGACGATCCATAAAGGTTTAATTTTTGTTCGTGTCTACAAGATTTATCCTGACAGTCCCTAAACACTCTGATATGACCCTATCCTCCCATTTCTCTGCCCTTAATTCTTACCAAACAATCTTCTTCTAACACCTTCATGCTCACAAAAATGTAAACCAGACTCAGATTTCACATATCTACTTTGTTTGCACATTCACTAATTCAGTAAGTTTTGTTTAAACTGGATGTTCAAGGTAATTGTAAATCACTTTCTGTCCAGGATCGGCTGCAACAAAATAACCAGCGAAGGAGGGAAATGCCTGGCCCATGCCATACAGAAGAGCAATTCGATCTTTGATATTGGGTAAGTGATATCGTATCACCCAAAATTAAAACTTTTGTATGTATGACAATGTTAACTATTAGAATGTTGTTGACACAGCAGAGACCATAATTGCTTGCTAGAAGGAAAATATACATAATAGTTGATGATTGAATTCTGTCATTACCGCTTGACAAAACTCAGATCTCAGAGCCTTATGCCAGAAGATTTTATGACTGCAGATTTCTCAAAACATTACCAGAAGTTTCCCTATTGTTAAAACACACTTAAAGGATCAGTCTCGAATCAATAGGAAAAACAATATGATTGATCTGTTTGTCCATTTTCAATTTAAACATAATAGATATGATCTATTTGTTTAACAGAGGTGTTATTGACCTGAATTTATGGAACAGAAAGGATTAGGCAATGTGTGTGGAAAATGTATTCCCAGGTTACTGTAGCACTAAGAAAATTTTATTGTATACTTAATCCAACTGCAAATCGATAGTCTTTTTCTTTAAATTGAGATTTGAAATTTATCAGACCTGGGGCCATATGTATCATTCCAAATTGCGATCGCAAACGCCGAAATTCTGCGAATTTCGGCGTTTGCAATCGCAATTGGGCTTAGTAGTATGTATGAATGAAGAACTGCCTCGCAAAATAAGGAATCGCAAAATTTGCGATTCCCTATTTTGCGATTGCATTTAAGCAATCGCAAATTGCGATTCCTTAAATGCAATGTAAGAAGCACAAAAAAGTGCAATTTGGCCTTAAGGAATCGCAAATTACCACCAACTTCAAGTTGGCGGTACTTTGCGATTTCCTTGAAAAATGCACTTTTTTGCATTTTTCAAAGTGCATTGTGGCGCACATACATGCCCTTAGGGCATGTATGTGCGCCACATGTGCACCCATGCTTATTTCAGGGGTGCAACAGGGTGTCCTTTTGACACCCTTGCAACCTTGAAATTGCATTCTCAATTTACGATTCTCTAATTGCTAATCGCAAATTGAGAATGTCTTCCCATTCATTCCTATGGGCCTTTAGGCCCATAGGAATGAATGGGGAGGTATTCCTTAATTGCGAATCGCAATTTGCGATTCGCAATTAAGGAATATGTAGGATTCGCAAAATTATTTGCAAATCCTACATACATAGCGTTTTGCGATTCTCAAATAGCGATTCGCAAAAAATCGCTATTTGAGAATCGCAAATGTACATTTTGATACATATGGCCCCAGATGTGAAATTTACAAGAATGGTGAAAGAGCAAATATAAGCATGTCTTAATTAGTTAGAAACAGTATATCAAATCTGGTTTTAGAATAAAATGCTGTTGGAATATTTTGATTTAAAAAACCTGCGCAGTAAAGGATACTCTTGTTTTCAGTACATCCTTTACACGTGATAATTATAGATTGTGAAGTGTAACATGCATGTTCATATACTAACAAGAAACAGATATGTTTGAGGGATATGAGCTGCAGAATTCATACTTTTGCATAGATCGCCATCTGGTGTTGGGCTCGGATGCTTGCACCTTGTTGTTGTCTTGGAAGAAGTCTTTTGTAGTCACGAGATAGGTGACTCCTCCCTTGGACGATAGTGCGCATGGGCATCGACTCCATCTTCAGATTGGTTTTTTCCGCCATCGGGTTCGGATGTAACTTCAGCGCTCCGGTTCGGTACCGTGTTTTCTAAACCTTTTCAACGGTCAAATCATCGCAAACTCGACGGTATTGTTTTCGTTCGCGTGCCTTTCGACGCGCTAACTCAAAAACTCGATTCTGGTCGTCGACGCAGGCCGCTGGGCCTATCGACGCCTTTCGGGCCTACGGCTAATGGAAAGGACTCCATTTATAAAATGCCCCCAGTGTGGAGCTAAATTCCCACACAGCGACTAACACAAGGTCTGCAACCTTTGTCTCTCGCCCGAACACGAAGAAAAACATTGCCAAGCCTGCGCCTCCTTCCGCTCCAAGAAGACTATCCGTGATCGCCGGGCTCGACGACACGTTATGGCGCAACGGGCTGCATCGGTGCCAGAAGACATCTTCGACGAAGGCCCCGACGTTCCAGAGGCAGAGGATTCGGAGGATCTCGAGATCGTATCCGAAGCAGATGACTCCGATTCCGATGATCACATCACTCCAGGTCAACGAGTGAGTACAACTGCCCCTGCCCCAACCCCACCCGAAAAAAAGAAGGCTCCGGTCAAGACTTCGCCTGAAGGCCTTAGTCGCGACCCAAAGAAAACTTCAGAAGCCCCGCCTCCAGGCCTGGCTCCGAAGACAAAGGAGAAGCATTCCAGCAGCTCGGGACCGAGCAAGCCGCACGTCGGTGCCCGAAAAACACTGTTGTGCCGAAAGCGGGAACACATCCTACTCCCGCTGTCCCCAAAAAGACCTCGGCACCGAGAGAACATAAGGCCTCGGATCCGAAGAAACCTCGACAACCTTCGGAACCGAAAAAGATTTCGGACTCCACGTCGAAGCTGAAGGACCCAAAAACCCCTTCTAAGGCTCCAGAGCAGAAATCTAAACTGCGTTCGGAACCGAAAAAATCGGCACCGAAGGGAGACGCCAACCAGGAAGAACTGTTTCTACCAGATCCTATCGATCCGAAACAGAAAACACTGCATGTGGACCCTAAAACAGGCCATATTGTCAGTATCCCGCAGAACAAGAGGAAATTCGACACCCCACACATCCCTGAGATGCCTGTGAAGAAAAGAGACTGTGCAACTTCACCATTCAGACCCTCTTCTCCTGTTCTTCCTACTAAGCCTTTCTCTCCTCCAAATTCTCCCACACTTCCTCCATACTCACCACCACCACAGGATGATGAGGACCTAGGGGGTGTGGCTGGACAGGATGACACTTTCAATGATCCTGATGATGACACTAGCATACCACAGGACACATGGAATGACTACAATCACCCTGTAGATCCTCCAGACCTTCCTGATTCGGATGCATATCCAACAAGGCCATCTCCCCCAGATGACAACATTGGGTTTAGTCAGCTCATTGATAGGGCTGCCCAATATCATGGCGTTCAAATGCATTCAGACCCCACAGAGGAAGACTTCCTGGTAGACACCTTTGCACAGTCACAAAGGACAGTACACACATTACCCATGCTGAAAGGTGTCATAAAACATGCTCCAGATGTCCTTAAAGACCCTGTCAGGACCAGAATCCTCAATCCTCGGATTGATAAAAAATATAAACCTCCCCCTAATGATCCCACCTACATTAAAGGACAACTCCCCTTAGATTCCCTGGTAGTGACCAATGCTAGGAAGCGTGCCTACTCTCAGACCTCCGGCGATGCTCCACCTCCAGACAAAGAGTCTAAATTGCTAGACGCTTCAGGCAAACGAGTTGCCGCCCAGGCAGCTAATCACTGGAGGATAGCTAATGCACAGGCATTACTTGCCAGATACGATAGGGCTCACTATGACGTGCTTGAGGGCCTAATGCAGCATTTACCTGACCAATACAAGGCCAAAGCCAATGATCTGATTCAGGAGGGCTAGTTAATCACTAACGCATCCATTAAATGTGCCCTTGATGCAGCAGACACTGCATCTAGATCAATCAACACTAGCGTGTTATTACGAAGACATGCTTGGTTGCGCATTTCTGGGTTCAAACAAGAAGTGCAAACTACTATACTGAATCAACCGTTCAATCAGGAACAACTTTTTGGACCAGCTGTAGACACAGCCTTAGAAAAAATGAAAATAGACACTGAGACAGCAAAATCTATGGGAGCATTACAGTCTCCATCTACACGAGGTTCCTTTCGTCGCTCCTTTTATAGGGGCGCATCCAAGAACATCAGCACAGACACTGCTTCCTCCTCCTCTAAAACTCCCACACAAACATCCCCCAACAAGGGATATTTCAGAGGTGGGTACAGGGGAAATAACAACAAAGGGAGAGGCCGAGGTAACAACACTCACACCTCCCCCACTAACAAACAATGACTTCCCTCCGCTCCCGCCAGACCATTCCACTCCGGTCGGAGGAAGACTCTCACAGTTCCTACCTGTCTGGAATTCCATCACTACAGACAGGTGGGTAAGACAAATTATCCAGTATGGTTACTGCCTGGAACTTACTGCAACTCCCCCCAACATACCGCCTAAACAGCGTCCAATGTCCACAGAACATTTAACGCTTCTCAAACAGGAAGTTCTCTCACTGCTTCAAAAGCACGCAATAGAACCAGTTCCCCTAGAGCATCAAAGGACAGGGGTTTACTCCCTATACTTTCTAATCCCCAAAAAGGACGGTACTCTCAGGCCAATACTGGACCTCAGACCTCTCAATTTCTACATACAGTCAGATCACTTTCACATGATCACTCTCCAACAGGTCCTTCCACTGCTTCAACAAGGCGACTTCCTTGCCACATTAGATCTCAAGGACGCCTACTTCCATATTCCCATACACCCTGCTCACAGGAAATATCTAAGGTTCACAGTGGATGGCCAGCACTATCAGTTCAAGGTTCTTCCATTCGGAGAAACCACAGCACCCAGGGTCTTCACAAAGTGTCTCGCGGTAGTAGCCGCACACTTGCGAAGACAACAAATCCTTGTGTTCCCATACCTCGAGGACTGGCTGATAAAAGCCAAGTCACACAGTCAGTGTGTTCATCACACTCACCAAACAATTCAGCTGCTACACCACTTGGGGTTCACAATAAACCACACCAAGTCACATCTACAGCCCTCCTATCTACATCAGTATCTAGGGGCCACAATAGACACCTCCAAAGCTCTAGCATACCCCAATCCAGCCAGGATAGCCAGTATGCAAACCCTCATCAAAATATTTCAACCCCAACACTCCCTTCCAGCTCGAGTGTTTATGCAGCTCATAGGAATGATGGCCTCTTGCATTTTCATAGTACCTCACGCAAGACTTCAGATGCGCCCATTACAAGAGTGCTTAGCACGTCAGTGGAATCAAGCTCAAGGTCAACTTACAGATCTGGTGTTGGTGGACAGCCGCACACATCGCTCTCTGCAGTGGTGGAACACACAAAACCTTTCCAAAGGGCGGCCGTTCCTAGAGCCACTTCCACAAATAGTGCTAACAGCGGACGCATCACTCAGCGGCTGGGGAGCTCATCTCCTAAGCCACACAATTCAGGGCAGGTGGACCACTCAACAAAAAGTGCTCCACATCAATCACCTAGAACTACTGGCAATATTTCTAGCGCTAAAATCATTCCAAGCACATCTCCTCAATAAAACAGTCCTGGTCCGCACAGACAATATGACAGCAATGTATTACATACAGAAACAAGGAGGAACACATTCTTTGCAACTAACTCATCTGGCACAAAGCATATGGAGGTGGGCCATTCCGCAAAACATATATCTTCTGGCACAACATCTTCCAGGAGTGCACAATCAGATTTCGGATCTGCTAAGTCGTCAGACACAGCAGATACACGAATGGGAACTTCGTCCTCAAGTTCTTCAACCATTTTTTCACATGTGGGGCCACCCAGACATAGATCTGTTCGCCACACATGCAAACGCAAAATGCCCAACCTTCGCCGCCAGGTTCCCACACCCGTTATCCAAAGGCAATGCGATATGGATGAACTGGTCAGGCAGATTTGCGTGCGCTTTTCCACCAATCCCACTCATTCCCCTAGTAGTACGCAAGCTCAAGCAACAGTCTCTCAAAATGATCCTAGTTGCTCCCACATGGGCAAGGCAACCATGGTTCACAACACTCCTGGAACTCTCAGTAGTTCCACACCAAAAACTACATCTCTCCCCAAACCTGCTAACACAGAACCATGGAGAGATAAGGCACCCAGATCCAGCACAACTGAATCTAGCAATCTGGCTCCTGACGTCCTAGAGTTCGGTTACCTAAACCTCCCACCGGACTGCATGAACATCATCAAAGAAGCCAGACGCCCTACTACTAGAGCTTGCTGTGCAGCCAAATGGAAAAGATTTGTCATTTACTGCAATAACAACAAAACTGACCCGCTAGATGCTTCCATTCAGAATATCATTTGCTATTTTCTGCATCTACAAAGATGTAATCTAGCATACTCATCCATAAGATTACATCTGGCTGCCCTTGCCGCCTACCTGCAAAACAGACAACATTTGTCATTATTTAGAGTACCCGCTATCAAAGCCTTTTTTGGAAGGCCTTAAGAGGATAATTCCTCCCACACTGCCACCCTCTCCAGTATGGAACCTAAACATTGTCCTTACTAGACTCAGGGGTCCACCATTTGATCCTTTACACAAATGTGAACTGCAGTTTCTTACATGGAAAGTAGCTTTCCTTATAGCAATCACCTCTCTCAGGAGAGTAAGTGAGATCCAGGCTTTAACCATACAAGAACCATTCTTACAAATACATCGTAACAAGGTGGTTCTTAGAACAAATCCTAAATTCCTTCCCAAAGTAATCTCTGCTTTCCATCTTAATCAATCTTTAGAGTTACCAGTGTTTTTCCAAAATCCAGATTCAGTAGCAGAGAGAGCTCTTCACACACTTGACGTCAAAAGAGCTTTACTTTATTATATTGACAGGACTAAACCTTTTAGAAAGACAAACCAACTGTTTGTAGCTTTCTCTCCACCTCACAAAGGCAACCCCATCTCCAAAGCTGGAATTGCCAGGTGGATAGTCAAATGCATTCAAATATGCTAACAGAAGGCAAAACGCACATTAACAATTCCCCCTAGAGCGCACTCAACACGCAAACTAGGGGCTTCCATGGCATTCTTAGGGAACATTCCCCTACAAGACATTTGTAAAGCAGCGACATGGTTTACTACACACACCTTCACCAAACACTATTGTGTAGACGTGCAGGCCAAGCAACCGGCTTCTGTAGGCCAGGCTGTTCTTAAGACACTTTTCCAAACCACTGCAACAGGTACAGGTGACCACCACTAGAGGAGACACTGCTGTACAGTCTATGCAAAAGTATTAATTCTGCAGCTCATATGCCTCGAACGGAAAATGCTACTTACCAGTATGCATCTGTTCTTGGCATGTAGAGCTGTAGAATATCATACGCCCACCCGCCTCCCCGGAACCTGTACCTGTTCCAGTGTTATCTTACTTACAAACATTCACATGGACATCTTTTCTGTTTCTTACAAACTCCATCATTTCCCATCATGGCTAAAAAACAATCTGAAGATGGAGTCGATGCCCATGCGCACTATCGTCCAAGGGAGGAGTCACCTATCTCGTGACTACAAAAGACTTCTTCCAAGACAACAACAAGGTGCAAGCATCCGAGCCCAACACCAGATGGCGATCTATGCAAAAGTATGATATTCTGCAGCTCTACATGCCAAGAACAGATGCATACTGGTAAGTAGCATTTTCCTTACTGTTCAGGGTGAAATTGTAAAACCTTAATATCTTAGTTTGGAAGTTCAGAATGTTAGCAATTTCAGCTACTTTGCTTTTGCGTTATTCAAAAAAATATTTCCTAAATCGAATCCGGGTTGGTGCAAGGAGTATTGCTAGCACATGGGAAATAGTAATAGTGTACTCCCCCATGCCAAACTTCCTGCACCCATTGCCCCCGCATGTTCACCGATACCTTGCATGCATGCCCTGCCCCTCACCCACACACATCTTGTTCACACAAAATGTCATAGAAGCACACACAAATAATCTCATGCACATGCATGTAATCCCTTCTTGACATGCGCAGTTGCTGTCATGCTTATAATCACTCACTCTCTTACACACACAATCTATATCATATAAACTATTTTACTTATATAAAAACCTGTCATGCCAAATCTATTTGAGACAGTCTTTTTACACATAGACATCTCACATGCAGAATCCCTTTACCACAGAAACTCTCTCTCTCTCTCTTTTATTCTCTAGGTGTAAATCTCCATTTTGGTGCGATTCTTCATTTGAGTGGCGAATTACACCTAGATTTAGGGTTGTGAGTATCCACATCCTCAAATGAGGGGTTGGAGCATACACAGCCCATTTTATGAGGATATCAATGAGAGCAGAGATCTTCGTATAGGAAAAATATATGAAATGTTAATAAAGTTTGTGTTTGTAAAAAAATAAAATAAAAATGTTTTAATGTAAATTAAAAAAATTAAACAAATGCTCTAATTACTGTTCACCTTAGACTACAACCATAAAAAGGCACACACTACCTCCTAAAATTAACATTTTACTACATTCAAAATTAATGTACCTGTATTATTTTTTAAAAATATATAATTATATCAACATTACTTTCAAATTCAAATCACTTACTGCCCTAAACTTTACTCTTTATATTTATTGTATTATAAACTTAGTTGTCGGTCCTGTTTTTAATTAATTTTAGAAAGAGAGTATCTTTTAAATGTACTCATCTGTGAGAATTTAGTCATTTTACGTTTAATGAGTTGCAAAATAAATGTAAATATATTAAGATGTAAATTAATTGTAATACATTATCTTTTTTTACAAATTATTGTATAATATATCAACTTTAAATTTAATCTTAATTATATATTTTTCCTTTGCGGTGTTAGTGCTAAGTGTTATTGCCTCCCTCCCTTGATTTTTATGAGTGTGTTGCAGTATCAGTGGTGACTTTGTCTGGTGCTTGACTTTTTTCAAGGCTACATTTTCGCATGTTGTCTGTGAATAGGTCCCAGTTGGTCCACTCTCGGGGAGGTGCCAGAAAGAGCAGAGCCCTCGAGCCATGCCTAAGAAGAGGGCCTGGGTCAGGCAAGGCTGTATGCTATGATCAAGATGATGGTTCGGTGTGAGCAGCGCCTAGACACCCATGCTGAATGGGAGGCACTGTATGATGCAGAGTCCAGCAGGCATGCTAAATTGGAGGACCAGGGATGAGCATGGTCCATTGGCCGTGTTCGAGATGCCCAGGGGGAGGCAGGATAAGAGGGCAAGTTGAAAAGGGAGGCATGTGGCAGGCTGGAAACAGGAGGCAAAGGAAAGCCCTTTAGCTTGGTTGAGGACCATGGATCCCAGTATCTGCTTCCACTGGCACAGGGGGTTTATGAGAACCAGAGATGTAACTCTCTTCTTGGGGCCAGATGTACGACGCTTTTTAGCGTGCGCAAACGGGTCTTAGACCCATTTCGCACGCTAAAAAGCATGGGCCCATGGTCAAACAGTATTTTGCGACTCGAAAATAAATTGCGACTCACAAAATACTGTTTTGCGACTCCCTATTAGGAAGGGGCGTACCCTTCCTAATAGCGACCACAAAGCTATGTACCAATGTTTTGCGACCGCAATTGCGGTCGCAAAACACTTGCAAATTACCACCTACTTCAAGTAGGTGGTAATGCATTTGCAAATGATAAGGGGTCCCCAGGGGACCCCTTCCCCTTTGCAAATGCATGCAATATTATTTTGTAAGGGCAGGCAGTGGTCCCAGGGACCACTGCCTGCCCTTAAAATGAAACGAAAACGTTACATTTTTTTTTTTTTTATGCAGCCCGTTTTCCTTTAAGGAAAATGGGCTGCACTTTAAAAAAAAGCTGGTTTATTTAAAAGCAGTCTCAGACATGGTGGTCTGCTGAGCCCAGCGGGCCAACATCCCTGGGAGGGCCTGTCATTCCCAATGAGCTTGCAAATTGCAAGAGGCTCATTAATATGCATGAGCCTCGCAAATGCAACCCCATTGGGAATCGCAAACAGTGTGAAACACACTGTTGTACATGCCAAATAGCGCCTTGCAAATTGCGAGACGTACATCTGGCCCTTGGTCCCTTATTCTACTCTCTGCGGGCGCATTTCATTCATACAGCAAAGAAAATGCAAAAACCACCTCCACAATGCCACACCATGGTGACTGCTGGCACCTCAAATCTTGCCTTCTCTGATTGGAATGTAATCTCTAGTGCACCCTCAAAGCTCGGTGCATTGCACAGGATTGTATATGTTAAAATTTCGGTCACGCAGGGGACGTAGCTTTTTAAAATTGAAACTCCAAGAGATAATCGTCAATGTACCTTATAAATCTTCTGTCAATGTTGGCTCACGGACATTAGGGGCCCTATTTGGCTACATAAATGCGCACAATCCACAACTAGGAACTAAAGCAACGACTGCCTGATTATCAATACAAATGGCAGTTGCCCAACTGGTCAGAAACCTCCAATAAATGAATATGTTCTCTTTCCTTACTTTATTTCAGTATGTGGGGAAACAAGATCGGTGACGAGGGAGCAAAGGCGTTTGCAGATGCACTGAGGAATCACCCCAGCTTAACCAACCTGAGGTAATTGTTATGTATTGTCCTAGGAGTGATTTTAGGAAAAGAGCAGAGGTACAGTGTGCAGTCTTAAAAACAGGGACAATTCCAGTAGAGTCCGTCGCGTGCCAGACTTACAGAGAATTACAATACTTTGCATGTCATTAGCAATGCCAAAACTAGGGCCAGGCTGAGTGGCTGAACAATGTACCCACCTGACACTGGTAGAGGGGTGACGGACGTCAAGGAAAATTCAGGAAAAACTCCTTTTCTTTCCAAATATGTGGCATATTTACATGACTGGGGTAGTAAGTGCAAACAATAAGTGATGAAATGGAAGGCGTGATTTAAAAATCATTGAAATTGTCCACAAACGTCCCCCATCCCCATTTCTTTTAGGATGTCATGAAGTCTAACGCTGCCATGCTTCATCTTTCATTGCATTCTTCTCGCTGCAGTCTTAGCTTTCCAGCCTACATTCTCTATATCCCAAAAGTGTTGAAACGTGATTGGCTGTGGTTGAGAGTTTCATTAAATTTCATGAATCTTCTTGGGCTAAATTACAGTCTGAAAGATTTATATCTGGTTACACCGTTTATTATTTTGTACACTTTCCTTCCATCCATCCACCCAAACATCCATCCATTCATCCATCCACCCATCCATCCATCCACCCATCCACCCATCCACCCATCCACCCATCCATTTTGCACATCTTTCCGAGTTTGCAGTTAGCCACACATTAAGCTCCCCATCCTTCTTTACTGTTTATTTAATTCATCACTCCATCTTACTAGATAGATATTCGCCTCTTTGTTTATGATGTGAGCTCAGTCACAGAAGTGATGTTGTGCAGTTCGTTTTATAAAAAGGAGACCCGATGTCATTGGATGCTGACTCCAATCGTTTTAAGATAATCTTGCTTTTTTCTTTTTATAGTCATTTGGAATTATCTTCTGTTACTTTATGTGTGTCCCGAGCTTTGGGTCCTGGTATGTCTTCAGGATCATGCAATGAGAAAACAGTGGTAATTAGAGAGATGAAGGTCATGACTCTGACCTTCAAAAGTGCAGAAATGAGTCTCCACTGATTCATTCTCACCTTGGACCAATATGTGCCCAAAGCGCGCAATAATGGACCATGGTCTGAAATAGCAGTGCAACTAGTGTCCGTGAGAATAAGCAAGAGTTGTGGTACTTTTATACTGGCGCATAAAGTATGTAGGAGTAATATTGGTGCTGGTACGAATGAACGTCAATTGAATGAAGTCTTGGATGGAACAGCAGTCAAATCGAAGTGAAACCCAATGAAGGTAGTTTAGGAAGAGATTACTGTAATTCCTCATTGGAATTTACGTTTATGATTAGAATATGGAAATAGCCCTGTCTTTGATTTATAGATGTTAAAAATGCATCTTACTTGGTTCGATTCTAAATATAATTTCCCCCGTTATAAAAAGTCGAATTTATTGCTCCCGATAGGGGAGAAATTATCCTTGAATTGTCTATGCAGAGAATTGTAAAGTTAAGTCAATAGATACATCCATGATGGCCTCTTAATCAGTGAACCCAACAAGGGCCTTGGTGACACCCATTAACAATTTCAGTTTCCCCACCAAGTTTGCTTGTGTCTGCAGAGTTCTAGCTTTCCTTTCTTGCACGTGAGCCTTATACACATAATGAATGTAACACAGAGGATGAGAAGCCAGAGAACTATGTAGCCATCTTGAATTAATCTGCTGACCCTCCTGTCAACTCCCCATATCCGTTATAATTTAATTTCATTCACTATTTCAGCAATCGTTGCTCTAGGGTTTGAGAGGTGCTTAGATGTCTGTTGTGGTGAGCATTTTATGGCTCCTAATCCAAGGTTATGGAAAAGACTGGTGCACTAGAATCCAAATGTCAAGGTAGAATGATTGTACATTTACACCCACACGCAGGGTGACTTACTCTGTGAAGCTGACAACCGGGAGAAGATCCTGAGGTGGAAAACACAAATATACACAACAGTTGGAAGGAGCATAAGGGATTCTGAACTTAGGCAACAAACCAAGTCCCATAAATGACTAACCGTCTACTTGCTGCACTATCACACTCTACTGTCTACAGTGGGTGCTACCCGCACAAGCTTGACCCCAATGATGAAGAAGGACCATGTCATGGGTGAAGGTTTGAGGCCCTTTCTCCGATACATAAGAGCCTCCAGCCACATTTTTATGTCGCACCCCGAGTCGGGCAACATTTTGGGCCCTAAAATGGATTCCTTTACCAGAAACAGGGAGAGTTACTTTTTGTTTGTGCATAGACTTGCAGAAAGGTGAGTGCTGCAATCTCTTTCAAAAATTCCCTCCGACTGTCCCACATAGTTTGGTCTGTGAATTACCAAATGAGTAATTTTTGGGCTCTAGTATTCATTTGCTTCATTTGTATTAATTCCACTAACATAAAAGGAAAATCCTTGACTAGACACTTGTAGTTCAGCCAGCAGGGAGCAGATAGCCAACCCTGGCTGGTACAGCGGACAGGAGCAATTCTGACATCTGAAAGAATACCACTTTCCTGTTATGTGGCACCTTGCTTACTTTGTGTTTATAAGCAGAGCCTTTAAACAATTCATAACCTTAACAATGCAACACTTTTTATACAATTCTACTTTGGAGTTTGTAAAAAGTGTTCCTTTTTCAAACATCAGTGGCAGATTCACAACCACATGTACAAAACATAAATTGTGGCACCAGACTTTGTAACGGGCGGAGGGGGTGGATGGATATTTTGCTACTGAAAAATCCCAGTTGGAACTGGTTCCTTCTTCGTCACTGATAAAATCTATGGGGCTAATTCCGTTTCAAGTGCAAACTCTTGTTCGTGCTTTAAATGGTGTTAGATGCTGGGCAGTGCTTACGAGGGGGGGGTGACGAATTCATGTCCACCGGCAGAGTTCGTGGAGTTTTGCCCACGCCACGCGGAGCGGGGAGTTCTGAAAATCTCCACCAAGCAGCACGGAGTGGAGTTTTCCGTCTCGCAAGGCTCACCAACGTTAAATTGGAGAGCATGAGCGAGAAAAATCAGATGCTAGACCACCTCAAGGTGAGATTTCTCAATGCGGGTGGCCGCTCGCTACATCTCGCGTTGAGAAACCTGCCGCTCACGTTGAAGAAGCTGCCGCTTGAGTAGAACATCTACTCGAGCGGCAGAAAGAAGCAGCGCCCTCTTGCGCTGCACGTGGTGCCGTCGTGCTGATTTTACAGCTCGAAGCAAACTCCTGGCATTAAAAATCAGCGCAAGCAATGCTACTCAGCGAAGCAAGGAGAGTTTTTTTGGCACTTTGCGGAGTTCCGCATACCAGAACTCCACGAACTCTGCCCAGGCCTAGTGTTTAACCAAGCACACATGTGCAAATTGCGTATCCCGCACTATTTGCTCACAAGCTCATGGTGGATGAAACCTGGCAAGGATCCTGATAGCGTAAAATACTTAGTTTAGCACTCTGCAATTAATTCCAGGTGGTGAAAAGCCAATATGTGCAATTTAGAATATGATTCAGGGTGCAAAAAACTGAATTTTATGTTTTTTGCCAGCAAGATTCTCTCTGGGTTTTACCTGCAAACAATTTGTGGGTGAATATCATGGACTATGCAGTTTGTACATGGGCAAATAGTGCATGTGCAATTAGTGCATGGGCAAATATCACTCTACCTAGAATTTTTTTTGAGGCAAAAGTAAATTTGCATCCAAAAAGCAATTATCCCCACAGTTGTAATCAGGGCCTTTGTGTGTTATGGTGTCAGTATGTACCTTGTATCAAACCAACATCTGGGATTAAAAGGTCAAGGCATTTTCTGTTCTGATTGGGCATGATATGTTTTTTATTTGAGTCCTGAACCTGTAGTACGGTCTATGCTATCTGTTGAAGAATCCCAAAACACAATGAAAACAGTTTGTCTTTCTGTAGCAGTGACCCTCACATCATCCCAGATCACGCGTCTCACTTGCTTCGCGTTGGTGCACCTATTATAAATGCATGGTTTGATCGTATGAATTGTTGTTATGGTATTAAAACCTGGTGCACCTCTTATTTAAAAAAGCATGTTTTTTGTCATTTATTTCAATTAGAGGTTACACCTTTTGGCTCCCCAAGAGAGTCCCCCTCAGGTTTATCCCATACCAATACCCTGGTTTCTAGGAATACCGTGTTGCCCCATATGTTATCCTATGTATGCAAGCTCCACCAGAACCCAAACTGTGATTATGCCATAAAGAACAGGGTTCCAGTGGTATATGAGCAGTCACTGCTATGGCTTACTTCTCCATATAACTGGGGCCAGATTTTATAATGCAATCAGAGCATGTGCTACAGAGGCCGCGTGCCACACAGACTGTAACTAATAGAAACGTCAAGCCAGCCCCAGAAGATAGCCGATGAAGAATGGGGTCTTGGACCCACATATATTACTTACTGACCGGAGTTGACAGTGAGTTCAGCGGTGGCTTACAGCACTGACCTATTTTAATGTGCTCTAGTACCATTATTCAGTGATACGACAAGATGGTAGGTCATTGCTCGTGTCTTGACACAGCCACTAAAATACTGCACAAATGAGGACACTTGTCTTGTTTTGTTAGGGCTCAGTGCACATTCTTCCGCAGCGTCTGCAGGCACGCGCCGGTTGTGAGATCCCTGCATCGACAGATACTGATGTGGATGACCCAGATAGCACCATGAAGTCAGTCTTATTTAACATAATATTGCATTATGGGAGTAGTAATCTTGACTCACTTCAAGTAAATCATGTGGACCAATGGCCATGACCACAAATGTGTGAGATTAAAATGGCTTGTAAAAAGAAAGACAAAAACTAGAAACAGGTATTAGGACTAAGCTTTTGAAAGCACACTGATAAAAAGAAAACAACTGAGGCCAAATTGTGTTTGAAAATGTAAAACATGTGTAAATATATGACATACAATTATATCTAGGTAATGACACTGATTAAAATAAATTATTCAGTGTTTTGACAGAAAAATTGTTAAGAAACCTCATCTAGGATTAAAATATTTATGAATTTTAAATTCCTCATAATTTAACAGATCATAAAAAGATGTGATTTAATTTTACATTTTTATGCAACAAAAATGTTACCTAAGGCAGGTAAATATTTTTTAAGCCATTACTTTGCATGCATTCCACCTTTTGGAAAGACAGATGGAGACCAAGGGGATATTCTTAGACTACAATGAATTTGGGACTATATCACAACGGGGTATCCCACCCCACAAATAGTTGGATTTCTGGATACTACTACCACCATAAATAACTAGATTTCTGGATTACTAGGAGTAAATGGATTTGGAGTAGCAAAAATGGGGCTGGAAAGAGGGCATCAAAAATCAGCTGCAATTTCAGGATTAAATAATCTATAATCAACTTGGTGGAATTCCCTTAAATGCATGTGTGCTTAGTTATGAAAAGTCAGATAAATTTGAACTATATATTTCGAAACAAAAAGCTTTAGCTGCATGTTTCACCTTCAAATTTGAACTATAAGTTTTTAAACTAAAAATGACTTTAAACCTAGATTTTGCCATAAAACTTCTGGTCACCACGGACACTCTCTTTTTAGTATCCAATGTAATCTCTCAAATTGGTTTAGTGATTATTAGTGATGGCCTCAACTTCAGAAGGCATATTAAATAAAAACCCAAGACTGTTGCGTCTACCGTGGGATTGAGTCACCTAGTAACCCTAATATTTATGTAAACGTAAGCAACTTAGATTTTCAAACTCAACATTGCCCTTCTACCCTGAGGACAACAGCCTTCTCCAGGTAAATGTAGTAGTCCTGTTTGAAAAGTCTAGTTCTTTATCTCACAATTGAGCCACACTTGAATAGCATTTGTCGAGTCATTCTCTTTAATTCTGACATGATTTTTTTTTTTTTGATAATCAAGTTTATTAGCATTTAAAGAACAAATCACAAAGTACATTGGCAGTAAAATCAAGCACATCGGTTGGGTAGACACATTTGAAATAGAGACGACAGAGACTTGTAAGGCACTTTTAGAATGAGTACAAAAACCACACTTGCCTATGATCATTCCTGTATAAGAAGCACAAGCGCCCCCTAGGGTCATAGGTTGAACCACTTGCCCCATATTCTGCCAAAAAGCTCGGGGCAACCCCGGGCCTCAAAGAGGGCCTCCTCCTGAGTTCCACACCAATCCACTCCCCGTCTCCATTTCCGCATAGTTGGTGGCTTGGCCTGGGACCAGACAGCCGCTATATCACGCTTCGCCACCGCCAATGCTGTTCCTAGGAAGCGCTTATCGGCCCGGGAGCCATTGAGGCTGTCGAACACACCCAGGACCAAGTGCAATGGGCCACCTCCTGAGTTCCACACCAATCCACTCCCCGTCTCCATTTCCGCATAGTTGGTGGCTTGGCCTGGGACCAGACTGCCGCTATATCACGCTTCGCCACCGCCAATGCTGTTCCTAGGAAGCGCTTATCGGCCCGGGAACCATCGAGGCCGTCGAACACACCCAGGACCAAGTGCAATGGGTCATGAGGGACCTCCCACCCCAGGGTCTGTGTAAGTTCTAGTTCCACCCCCGCCCAAAATGGCGCAAGGACGGGACATTGCCAAATCATGTGGTAGAAGTCCGCAGGGGCGTGACTGCAGCGCGTGCAGGACGGGGAGGGTCGCATACGGGCATTGTAAAGGCGCGCTGGAGTGAGGTAGGCCGTATGGAGGTAATAGAGTTGGACTAGACGCAGCTTGGAGGAGGTCGTCAAGATCTTGGGAGCCATGAGGGCGTCTCTCCAGTCCGCTTCCTCCAGGGGACCCAACCACCCCTCCCAGCGGGCACGTAGCAAGTCTAGGGATGCGGGGCCATTGTTCACTAGGGAGCGGTAAATCCGCGATACCCCCCCCGCTGCCCAGGTTCCCCATCATCACCTGGGCCTCAAGGGTACTGAACTCTGGGAATGAGGTGGGGGACGGAATGTGTACTCGGAGGGCATGCCTTAGTTGTAAATATCTATAAAATTGGGAGGAATGGAGTGAGTAGCGTTGCTGCAGGTCTGAAAACGATCTGATGTGGTCCCCTGCCCAGACGTCTCCTAGTAGCGAAATCCCGATGCGGTCCCAACGACAGAAACCTCGTCTCTCCGAGACTTCATTCAGCCAAACACCACTCCACAAGGGCGTCTGCCTGGTGAGTTTCCGGTCCCATTTCGTGTGGCGTAGGGCTGCACGCCAGGCTGTGAGCACCGTTCGGGTGACGGGTGGGAGGGCCTGTGGTATGGGGGCCCCATACAGGTAAGCTTGGAGCCGTGGGAAGTCCAATGACCGGAGTTCCACCTGGTATGCCGGGTCGGACCAGCCGCCTGCGAACCAGTCATGGATCACGATGAGCCTCGTGGCCAGGAATTCTGACATGATTAATATGTCAAATTTGATTACCCAGGTATGAAAATGCACAAGTTTCATACTGTTAGCACAATACACAAGGGGCAGTTCCCAGTTTACCTATTGATGCTGTAATGTGAGAACTGGAGATAGGGTCCTACTCTCTCAGCCTGAGACTCGGGCCTGATTACGAGTTTGGTGGTCTTCCTGCAGGCTACCATTCCAACGCCCCGCAGGAATACCGCCAAACTCGTATTCAGACCGCCCGCCGGATTATGAGTTTAATCCTGGAGGGCAGTCTGTGCTGTGGCAGTCCCACGGCAAGTGCCTTTCTAAGGCTCTTAGGAGAGCCTAAGAAAGACAGTGCCTGTGGGACCGCTGCAATACATTCCTGCATGGCATGCAACATGTTGTGCAGTCCATGCCGTGCAGGAACTGGGGTGCAAACATACAGGGGGGCACAGCATGTGCCCCTCTGCATGCATCCCCAGGCCCAGAGGCAACAGGGGGGCCTGTTATGGCCCCCTTAGTTTCCTCACCGCCACCCTTTTCATGGTGGGCTCACCGCCATGAAAAGGAGGGCGGTGAGGAAACTCGTAATATGCGCGGCACGGCCAGCATATTGCTTCCTCAGACCGCTGCGCCACTGCCGCAGGATCACGGATCTCCCGTGGTTGCAGCGGTCCTGTTGCGGTCTAACTGCCCAAGTTGTAGTAGGGTGGGTGGACCACCAGTCTGGCGGTCCACGGACCCTCGGGTTCAGCGGTCCTATGGACCGCCAAACTCGTAATCAGGACCTAAGTAAAGCCTAACTCCATTTTTTATTCCCAACATATTCTGCATCTGTAAAACATGATTTAATACTTCCGAGCGGACCCTTATTTTATTAGTGCTTCTGCTCTGCTGAGTCAATAAGGTCCAATGCAAGACTAGTGAGTGAAACATGTTCCCCGCATTATGTGGCCCTAACACTACTGCCTGCACCTCTGGCAACATTTTGGCTCTCCCTGGCATACAACTGGCCAAGAATCATATATTGTTCCTATTCCTGGTGGCATTCTGTCTATCCCTGAGACAATTGTGGCACATACTTGACATATAGTGGACATATGGCAATATACCAGCTAGACCCTGGAAAAATAGTGGCCAATCGTTGACACACAGTGAGCATTCTTGGCAATATTCTTGTTGTCCTTATAATAAATGTGGCTCATACATCATATATTATAAGCTGTTTACAACATTAGGGTAATAGCTAGCATACTAGTGTCCATTCCTTCATATATTGTGGAATTGTTAACCTTTTTCTTGCTTTACCTGACATAATAGAGCTCTATTCACATATAGCTCTATCTATATCATATATAGTGGGCATTCTTGGCCGAATTCTGCTACCCCCTATCATATGTGTCCCATTCATGACATATTTCGGGCATTCTTGACAAAATGCTGGCCATTGTAAAAAATTGAAATCCAACATGGACAACAATGTATGGAAAGTGTTATGCTGTTGTATTATGTGTATTTGTAAAGCACACTATCACCCACAACGGTATCCTGGTGCTCAGTAGGTGTGTGTGCCTAGCCCTGCCTATGTAGGTTGGTTAATTGAAAATCATGTCTACAGCTTCTTGCAGAATTCAGGAAGAGAGAAGGCGTCTCTGATTTGGAGAGGGAGGTTGTTGCATGCTTTAGGAGCGATGTAATAGAAGACACGTCCTCCCGATCTGCTTCCATCTATGTGTTGAATGTTTGCGTGTAGGAGTCTAAACTATCCATCCAAGACGGTACCTCAATACGTAAGTATCTAAGACTAGACTCAATCTACACTTTCAAACTTCTAGCAAAACTATCAAAACCAACATAAGCATTAAAACTAAAAATTGTATATTGAGCTCCTCAAGGAAGCAACACAAAGTGGGACTAGTCAAATCACTCCTTTTGACTACCCTTGTTTTTCTTGTTGGTGTTCAAGGGCTGCCTCCCTACCTTCACTTGGATGTTGCTTAGCGATGGATGCTATTTCCAAGCTCTGGCCCTAGCTAACCAGTGCCAGGTGGTGGTGCTGCCTTCCACTTGGGACCCTTTCTAAGCTGCAGCTGTTGTTGCGTCCATGAGGAGTGTTGAACACAGCGGAGTTTAAATACACCTCCATACTCCCTATTGTAGTTGAAAAATGCTGGCTACACCTGTCATACTAGTTGCCCATTCCTGATATTGAGTGGGTGTTCATTGTGATATAAAGATTAACTACAGCATAATTGAACGCGGTTTTGCCATTTAATTGGACATTCATTACAACATTTGTGATATTATTAGCATAATCATATAGTGAGCATTCATAACATACTCATTTCTGTGGCTTGCATAATGGTGGTAAAAATCTTAGCCTAATGACGGCATTCCTAAAATTTGAAGATGATCATAAATAGGCCTGACCGTCCGAATCTGCCCATGGGAGTTTTCAGAGCCTCTGCCATAGGGCCACTGGGCATGCAAGGTCTACTGGGACCAACCATGGTGGTTGAGGCCTTTTACTCCTGATGTCCTGGGCCTGACCTACTATGGATCCTGAGCAACTGGGCCGAGTACCCCTTCTGCACTTGCCTCACAGTGGTAGCTGTGGACGAGCAGTCAAAGGCTCCCTTGCCCAGTCAATTACTTGCTCATATAAGAAAAATAAGTATTTTATTTTTAACTCTACACGTGCAAAGGTACAACAACATTTGTAAGCAATAACACAATCCCCTTAAGGTACGGGCTCTAGTGTTTGTCAGGCAAATCCATTCTCCACGGTCTGCCATGTAATGTGGTCGGGGTAATTCCCCATTCACTGGTGGCCACATCCAGGGGACGCTCACTAGTAGACCGTACTCAAGAGTTTCCCTTTGACTATTAGGAAGTGTCTGATGCCTGAGCACCTTCAGCAGCAAATCCCCTGGGGCCTCAAAGGCCCAGTTCAAGTCTTACCCGCTCCTGCAGCATGGAATCATTAGGCATTGCAGTGAGTGCCCTCAATAGAGGCAGTCACAAGTTTGCATTCTGGTCAGAGAAGTTAGACTGTGCGTGGTACACGTGGCAGCACCCGGCAGTGCAGGCTCCCTCTCCTGAGCGGCGCTGCCAGCTCTCCCCAGCATTCAGAGCATCTTCCAGCTTACGAAGTAGCCAATTTTTCCCCAGCATGAGGAATTCAATCGTTTAGTTCCCGTCTGGAGCCCAACGAGGGTGTGACGTCCTCCTTGGTGTCCTCCTGGTCCTCAGGGTCAGGCACAGCAGATCAAGTTGTGCAGCTCGACCCGCTGGTCACAGCCTCAATCTAGTCCCGGGTGACAACCGAAATCGTTTGGCAACTTGGTACCGGCAGCCTCTCATGGCATAATGGGATGCAGCAGTAATTCCAGACACAACGTAGACTCCTCCGGTGCAATCGCCCACACCACAGCACCCCCTCCTGGCATCCGGGGTCGCCGCTAAGGGCCTTCACAAGTCCTGGCACGCTGGTCACACAATTACTTCAATGGTGGCCCCATCTGGCATACAGAGTCACCGCAGCATGGCAGTGCAGGTTTCGTGATCCCTGCACAGCACTCAATACATGGCTCAGTGTATGGTGGGCCTCTCCTGGCACAAGGGGGTTGTCGGAAACAGTTGACACCGTCTAAGACCCGATCGGTGCACAGCCGAATCTTCACACCTCACACAGCGAGTCCTCACGGTAGGGGTCCCCACTATACCTCGCTCCCTCCATCTCTCTCCTCTTCCTTATAGGGCATATGCAGGAGGCAGGCAGGAGCATATGCTGTAGGCTTCAGGGCAAGTGGTCTTGGTTTTCCCTAGATGATGCCCCATCACCCAGCAGGAAGACTAGCTGGCCTTGGTCCCCAGTCCTGGTCGCAGGCAGAAGTCTTGGATAGCTTCCCATTCTCGCATGGTCTCTCTGTCAGCTTGGCAGATGACAAATGTTTGGGGTCTCAATCTCTCCTTCTTGTAGTCCTTTTTCAGACACCAAATGCGATTAATGGTCTGAATCTTTGAAGTTTTATGTTGGGGTTCTGCTTCTTTTGAAGTGTACATTTTTCTGTCTCTTCTTCCCTCTTGAAAGGCTGTCTGTCACAGAAAAAACTCCGAAGTTGATAGACCAACAGCACAGTTCATGGAAGTGACCCGAGTTCACACCTGGATGTCAGTCACAGTGATATGTGCATCAAAAGGTTATTCCTGGGCTCCCCGTCCTACTCTTTGCAATTCCCTTTTCAGCCCCATCTCCTTCCCGAGATGTGTCTAGTCCCCTTGTTTGTAATCTATTGCTGAATCAAATAGCAATCATTTGAAGTGTAAATAAGGAGTGCCTTCCTTCCTTCCTCCAGTTTGTCCCACGCTGCTCACAGGAAGCAGCAATACACATCTGTCTGGGGGTGGGGGGGATTCCTCTACTCCTCATGTCTACACCAGGCAGGCCTGGGCTTCCCAAAATGGAACCCATTGTCCTCCATGTAATGTACCATTACAGCCACACTTGCACTCAGTATACTTTCACTGCACTCATACTCTCCAGTAGGCACAACACTTCACCCTTCATGTATTGTACTTCTCCCAAGAACACATACATGCACTGCACATCACCACATTTCTCCTGTAATGTATTCCTCGTAGGCATACATACACCCAGAACATGCACTAACCACACATGCACTGCCCAGTACTGCTCGAACCCACTACAGTACACTTCCCAGGCACACATGGCCTATATCTGAAAAACCTGAGCCGCACATTGATTTCTGCTCCTTCCTTGAAATTAAATGGATTCTCTGGCTCTATCACTTGGATCTCTCTGCGGTGGTCTGGGTCACGTCAGTGCTCTCGTTCACCATGCACTAGCTTGCTTCCATTATACTCTGAGAACCTGTCACAACAAATGATATATATATGGAATAAAAAATGCCTTTGAACCCAGCATTCTTCGTGTGCGTGCTCTCTTCCAGGTGGAGCAGAGTTGTTTTTGGATATAGTTCAGTGTCGGCGGTCGGCACTGTACACGCACCACCAGTCGTTATTTGGGCTACTCAGTCGACCGCAGTTTGGAGTAGAAGGAGCACGGTAGTGCTAATCTGATCAGACCCCAGGAATTCCGCCGGAACGAGGAAGAATGGATGACAGCAGTGCGGGAGGCGGAGATCTCGACGCGGGGAGGTCTTTTGACATTCAGCGCGGGGTCCTTGCTTTCCCCTGACCCAAAATGCCTCACGCTTTGGACCGATGGATTTCTGGTGACTGGGCACCGTTCCAGCCGACGCTGTTATGGTGAGGTCTGCTGGGCGGATGGAGTTTTTAAGCAATGCTCTCCCCCGACCCTGCACAGTGATTAATCTATATAGACTGCGTGTATGAGTACTCAATGGAGAGGGGCTGACATCTGTAACATTAGGATGTGTCTCTTTTTACATTCTTTGCCATAATGGAATCCACTTGGGAGCCAGTTTTGGGAGCATGGTGGTGAAGCCGGTTGTGTACCACTATTGCCCGCTAAGCATTGAACCTTTCCGATTACCTGCTTAAATGCGCAGATGAAGTTCTAGTAATCCGTCAGGACGTGACATTCTCCTTCGATGCCTACAGACTGGTTGGTGACTGCCTTACAGGCCGGCTGCGATTGAGAAGAGGCATTGTGGGACTGGTAGTCACGCTGGTTGTTACATACCAAGTACGGGGCGGTATTCAAGCTCCTCAACACACACTTCGTGGGGATTTTAAACTTGCTATCCAACCAGCTTCATATCCCAATCACGAGTGAAATCTACCGGCATTATTTCAAGTGGTTTCCAAGCTAATTAAAGGGACAGCCGTATGGAACTTTATCTCCTGAATGTACTACATTCACACATACCACAGTGTTTTAAAAGTGTTATACAAATAATGTTTGCGCTATTTTGTATCAATATGTGATTAGTTTAACATTTGTTTAAAATCATTGCTAAGGATACTTCGCTGACATAGTAGTTACAAGTGCATATTGCAGGTATATTAGGTGGGTCCGATGACGCATTATGCAGGTTAAAGGGTGCATATTATTGCACCATGCATTATGCATTCTGATTATTATGATTATATTTCAAAGTTATCATTGTGACCATCAGAGCTATCTAATACATTTCTCGTGAATGTACCTGCGTGCTTGTGTTCAATGTCTGAACCTTTTCAAATTGAAAGCAATATGTTTTCTATGTCTATGATTTTGACATAGTATAAATGTTTTAGAAAAATGGCGCTTGCCAGATTGAGGAAGGCTGCTGCGACAGCCGAAACGCTTCTCTCTGTGTTGCCGGGTCGGAGGAGGCCCTATGGAATAAAAAATGCATTTGAACCCAGCATTCTTGGTGTGCGTGCTCTCTTCCAGGTGGAGCAGGGTTGTTTTTGGATATATATATATATATGTGTGTGGGCGTGTTCGTATATAAATAATAAAATAATAAATCCAGGATTTCTAAAGTGTGGCAAATCACAGAGGAAGGTGCTGAATTGTAGGCACGGGATATTTAGTGATTTACGCAGAATCACAGGATGCTGACACCTACGCCGAGGCTTTTTTTTGGGGGGGGGGAGGGCGGGAGTTTTATATGGTGCAAACTTGACCCAAAGGTTTCGGGTATCAGAGCGCTTTATATGAGCAGCAGTTGCTTACACAAGGACACATTCATTTTTGTTAGGCGCGGGGAGATTAAGTGATTTGCCCAGAATCACAGAATGTTTAGCGTCATTGCCGAGACTCGAACCCGGTTCCCCAAAATTTGAGATCGACCACTTTAGCCGTTAGGCTACATCCTCTCCCCAACAAGGCTTGAACCTGGTTCCCACCGGATCCAAAGTTGAAAGCTCAGGCCGTTATGCCACATCCTTACATCCATAAAGATGAATAGAGTTAACAAATTAATTCAGTGATTCTGGAGATATTCCATAAAGAAAATTAAAATATATAGAAACACTGGCATGTGGGCCCAAGTTTTACATACAGAGGGAACCCTGGTGTGCTGTTAAAGAGCTAAACATTTTTGCTATGATTGCCATATGTGGTCAGTGGATCTGAACTTGGATATGTGTCCCCAATTGTGGGAAGCAAAACATTGGGAAGATATGATGGTGGCACCCTAGACATGCCACCGTGCAATGCTGGCCAGGGCAGGCCACTTTATCACTGCATATCATTAATGCATCCATCCAAACCTACACATCTGGCCACATATTTATTTACCTGTGTATTTGATGTATTTCTTTAGTGCTGTGGTTCTTAACCTTTTGACTTCTGTGGGCCCCCACTTAATCATTACTGGCATCCGAGAATCCCTGCTGAATATTTATTGAAATCCAGGGGCCCTCATTGAGTCATTACTGGAAGCTGGGGTCCCCAGCCTAAGCTAGGCAAGATGATTTGACCCACAAAACACTACATACTTGATACAATATTTAATTTAATTCACAAACAAATATTAAGAACCCCAATTTAAATATTTTGGGGAAAGCTGGAGTTTTTCTAATTTCAATTAAGGGAAACCATTGTCCATTGTCTGTTTGATGTACTTGTGCTTCCCACAAACCAATCTGATGATGCCTATTTGAATTTTAGCCTTCAATTTCAAATTCCTTCACATTTACAGAATGCTTTAATTTTACAATTGCTTCTTTATTTCATTACACTTTATTAATGTGTTTATTATCATTTAATGTTCTAAGCAGTCTTAGACCCCCTGGGTATGCTTCCCATACCCTCAGGGGTCCCCGGACCACAGGTTAAGAACCTCTGCTTTAGTGTGCTCCATGGATTGCAACTACTGACCTACTTAATTGTAAAGGATACCCTGTATTTGTTGTATGGCCCATGATGCCTGTCGGTGTACCATATTTCATCTTCATGTCGGCACAACATACATGGATCTTTATGCCGGCACATAATACTTCATGTCAACATAAATGAGAATAAAAGGATCCAAGTATAGGTTACAAATTCATCACCATAAATTGTGATTCAGAATTGTAATGCATTACACTGTGTCCTTATTGGAGGCAGCCTAGTATGAAAGGAGGAAATAAAATGCTTGCACCACTAAAAATAAAAGGCGAATTGAAGGAACAGAGTGAAAGATAAGTTGTGAGGACAAAATTAAAAGTGCAATCGGTTCAACTGGAATCCAGAGGGAGTTTATCTCTGCACTCTTGGTGCAAGGCTCTACTACATCCTCCAGGACCTCTATACCACCTCCTCCACATGCGTCCAACTCAAAACATCTTCAGTTCGCAATCCCCAAAGCTGATGTGGTCAGGAACCTCTGCTGCTTCCCTCTACGGGCTAAAATGACGCCTCCTTTTACCCAATCACTTCTGCTGTTGTCTTAGGATTTAGGGAAGCTTGCAGAATTTCTGTCCATCTCTCACCAGTTTTGTAAGAGAAGCATGCACAGTTGCTGGTCATGCTATGCATATTGTGTGTGGGATCCTGTATAGCTCCCAATGCCATGCTGTATCTGTGTTGTGATCGAGACATGTGCAGATGCTGTCCATGCTGTTCATATTTTTGTAGAAGGCTTGCCCTGCAACCCATCATGGGGTGCCTTGTTTGTGATTGAGGCTTGCACTTCTGCCTTTCTTGTTGTACCGGTTTTGTGTTGAGGCTTGCCTCAATTATCTATGCTTTGCCTGTTTTGGAGGGAGATGTGAGCTGCTCCCTCACATTGGTTAACTGTTTTGAGACTGAGGCCTGCACTGCTGCGTTTTGTTTTGAGGGGCATGTGCACTGCTGCATATTGGCATGTGAGGGAAGCTTGCACATGTGATTTTCATGATGCTCCTGATTTGCATGAGGCAGACTTCCACTGCTGCTACTGGTGCTCTGATGTAAGGTTTGCACCACCGCTGCTCTTACTCTACCACTTTTGTTTGAAGAAGACTTGCATGCCTGCTTCAAGTGCTGCCCCGATTCTGCTTAAGGGAAGCTGGCAATGCTGTTGCCTTTGCTATTCAGAGTTATTAATTTACAAAACAGAGCTCAGTGCCTCCTGCTATACAGTGTTTTTTAGGTTTTAATTCGTAGTCATAACCCTCTCCCAACTAACGTTGTTTTTTTTTCTGTGAATGTGTATGGTTTTTGTTGTAACCTAGATCAGTATGTGATCTTATCCACGAAATATAATGAGTGTGATGTGGTGACATCCTCAATAGTTGATGTTTTAATGTCTATTTTCGTGGCTTTGGGGTATTGATGGAAGGGTATGCCTGCATTCCCAATGATGTGACTCAGGGGATCAAGACTGAAGCTGAATAAAGCAAGAGCATGGATCAAGCTCTCTTTTATGATCCAAAGAATCTCAGCTTCTCCCAAGATGTATTTCCCCATCGTCACCACGTGTTACCTTATGGTGATGAAAGTTGAGGAGCAGCTCAACCTAGAGTTTTAAATCCCAGCCATTGCTCGAAGGTTCAAAGTTATTGTCAACTGCAGTGAAAGCTGCCAACAAGTCCAAAAGGATGAGTAGGCTGGAGTCTCCTTAATCCAGGAAGCAATGCACCCAATTGGATGCCTAACTGATGGTCTGACAACAAGTGTTGCTTGGCCATAAATTAGTTCTGTTGTTTTGTGGCTCGTATGTCGCTAGCTTACCCTAAACGAGGTAAGTTGGAACTGGACAGAAATTCAGCAGAGACTCTCGACTGAGGCTTTGAGGGTGAAGTATTGATTCAAAGACCACCTGGATTCAATGATGGGGAAAAAGCTTGTAATGATGTTGGCCAGTAGATGGTATAACTAGTAGTTTATTGTATTGATTTGCGTTTCCTAAGGATGAAGAAATCTATTGATGATCCCAGTCTATGGTGGAACCTTACAGGGATAGATGGTAGGCCAACATTGCAACCTAGCTTCATGTTGTCAGGCACCATGCTTCCATATCTTGGTTTTTCTGTTACGGGTCATTATTACCAGGTGTCTTAATACAATCTGTTCAATGGAAGCACATTTATTTCACAACTTAAAAAAAAAAGATTGGTTTTCAAATGAAAACTCGGGACTAGAAACCTGGTGTTCTGTCAACATGGAGAAAGATAACCAAGCAGGTCTCTTGGGTACCCAAAGGCTGGATGGTTGAACAGTTGTCTGATCCTGAGCTACTGCTGGGAAGATTCCACAGATCCATCCTGGTCCATCCTGCAGGCTGGATGGTGCTGGAGAAGAGGAACAGCTTTAAAGCTCTGATCCAACAGCATCCTGGGAGGCAGTAAATGTTAACACCTTGGTGTTTACCTCTTTAGGATGACCAAAACAATGCATGAGTATCACACATGTGGTATCCTTCTCCATGTTCTTTGGTGACCTTACCCGGGCCTTTGTGCAGTGATCTCTCAAACATGAAGTTTAGGCTTTGCAGATTATTGATATGCCCTTGTGAGACACGGGGGTCGGTCCCCTACACCCACTCATGGGATGATAGCTCTTGCTGTCCTCAACTCTAGGACATAGTGATTGAGCCCCACTAGATATGGCTTCTTGGAAGGATTGAGGTGCCTCACTCTCGCTTGAGGCGTATGAGACATGAAGGTGATGTAGTACATCTTGTTTATGTTGAATGAGGCCAGGTAGCTTCTGATGCACGAGAGATTGTTGTCCCAAAAGAGGGAGACTTCTCCAGGTGGCCTAACGTTTTGGAGAGTTGGGATGTTTTTTTTCCTGAGACTGATCAACATTATTTATCTTTCTATAGCCTGAGGCAGCTCCTTAGGTGACACCCCTCCTTATTAAAGATGGTCATTAATAAACAGTGAGACGAACGAAAATATGGTCTACACAAGAAAACGCACCCATACGCAGTCATGTGGCCTTACAGTGGTAGTGTTTCCCACCCCATTACTCGAGATTTTCATTCTCTTCAATCAGTTTTTAGATCACTGCCCAGGTCAGTGCGTAGAGTACTCTGCTTTCTATGCTGGTGTACTTTAGTTTTGAATACTCGGCTCACCCCACCACCAAGTTTTAGTAGCAAACAGCTTGGGCACAAGAGGGAAAGAGGAACTCTAAGGCATCTCTATGCTTAGTTCAGTGGAAGATACACTGATGTATATCGTCATTGTAACACTTAAATTGTCAAAAAACTCACAAGCAATACTGGTTTGTTTCAGTCCTAACTTATAGTTGCAGATAATGGTATTCTGTATAGTATTATAAGGCAGATGTATGACTCCATTTACTAGTCATGTGATTTGTTAAATTGCAGGGTTTGATACCAATAAATATGTTTTTGGAATGTACTAAACACATTTAGGGATTTGCTAACAGGTTACTGAATCGTTAAATATGTTTAGGAAACCATACTGAATGATTATTTAAAAGGGACGTGTTCAGGGCGTCCCTTCCAAATACAGATTCCTTATTGGTATAGTATGTATTAATGTTTTGCGACCAAAATACAATTGCAAAACATTAATGTTTTACCGGTACTGAAAGGAAGTGGTAACCCATCTGTAAATTCCCCTTTTTGAATGGTCAACATTTTTTTTATGAGTAGGCTGTGGACAATGGAACCTCTTCCTTATCTTAAAAAGAATGTAACTTCTTTTTTTAAACACAGTCCATTTTCCTCAAAGGAAAACCAGCAATAAAAAAATACTTTATTTATAAGCAACCACATACATGGTGGTGTGCTGGCCGCAGCGGGCCACCATCCCTGTGACGGTAATGAATCATAGTGAGTCAGTATATGCAACCTGCCTCATTAATATGCATGAGTTACGTTGGACTCCAACTCACTATGAACAAACCTATTAGTACATAGATCGGTTCTTCAAAATCTTTACTGTTTGTAAAAATCCTGGTTGCAAATTGCAACCAGCATTTTTCTACCAGATATTAGTACATATCGCCCATAGTTCATTGTTGAAGGCTATAACGTTTGTTAAAGTCCTGACTTATAGGCCCAAACTGAAGGGGGGGGGGGAAGGGTCTTTAAATAAATTATAGCCTAAAGCAGAAGGTCTATGATGCTAGTAGAATATTCCACCCACTCAAAGTAGAATAGTTTAAATGAAACGAGGAGAAACACAAAAACAGGCATTGAAATGTTGGAGAAGGCCTACAGCCATTAATGGCCCTCAGCCACTTGACTGTAGTCAGCGCAGCTCTGAACTCTTTATTGTTCAATTGAGTCTTAGATTTAGTTTGATAAAGTTTTTGTTTGGAGACCTTCACAAAATGAAATATGTATGTGAACGATATCCCTTTAAAAGGGTGCTGGGAAAATGTGCCAGGCGTTTGGATCCGTCAAGTTGGCAAGCCTGGCTGTTACTCCTTCCTGCCCCGCAAACCACTCCATGTATTTTTCTCCCCAGAGCTTTTATTGGCCAGAGGCAAACCTTGTGCTTTCATAATCCTTACTACCCAGTCAGCAGCAGCAGCCTGGCAGAACAGAGCCCTACATTCCTGACTTCTACATGTGCTTATTTTTGTAGCCTTGCCTGCAATGACATCTCCACAGAAGGAGGCGAGAGCATCGCAGAAGCCCTGCAGCACAACACATCTCTGCGGATACTCTGGTAATTACACACATGCTTATTTCAGTACAGAATCATCTGGGAAAAGCTGCAGCTGTGTTACAATTCTGCATGCTGAAATCAGTGTTTCTCACTATGCGTTCTGCCACTCAGGTGAGCCTGTGATGCATGTACACAGCTGCTGAAGAGATGCAATGGTCAACCAGTGTAAGCGATAAATGCAGTATTAGTGCCTGACCAGTTATTTCTTATGATGATTAAAACATGTATCTTCAATGCTGCAATCAGAATGCTTATATCACAGGCATTAATTAGTGTTTTTTTGTGTTCAATGAGTGTATATTACTGTCTGTGAAGTCAAATCACAGTATACTGTTCCGAGGAGATTCAGCCCAGAGGCATTATCCCTAACTGAATGCAGGTACCCGGAGAATCATGTGCCTTTGAGAACAGTTGCCCTCCACTCTCCCAAAGGTGACATGCTTCATCACTGGGCTGTGCTCCTCACCAGTCCAGCGCTGCACTGCTTGGCCGGCCCCTCGCGAGGGCTCTTTGTCAGAGATCTTTTAATAAATTTGCCGACTGAGCACAGTAGGACAGGGAATGGTGTGTCCTACAACGTGAGAGGTTTGGTGAATATTCTCGGAACAGTATACTGTGATTCGACTTCGGTTAGTTTGGGGGGAGTGTATACTGGACAGGTAATCTCCCCCTCCTTTCTTGTGATATATTACTGTCTGTGACTGGAGGAATATGAAAAATGTAACTGTTGTGCAGAGAAGTTTCAATACAAAAAGTCACACTCCTAAACCTTATGACCAATTTATCTTTAACCTTTTTAAATTGACTATGTATTTATTTCAATTATTAGTTTGTATGAGAAGACTTTGACCAGCCGGCGCAAAGGGCCCGGTGCTGAATTCAGAATATTCTCTGCTTTTTAGAAATATTTAGCTTCTTTGTTCACTAGACGGTTTCACACCACTTTCCCCCCACAAATCGCTTGGAGTTAAAAACCGCAAAAACTTTAAAATATTAGCCACCACTCAGAAAAGCGCAAAGAAAAAAATAATATTATTCATCTCCTGCTGTTCCAGAAGCCTCGCAAAAGGGTAATTGTAGCAAACCAAAGCTTTTGTTGGTGCCTTAAAAAAACACTCACACCTCCTTGCACTGCACGTTTTCCATTTTGTTTAAATAGCCATATTTCTGTAACTTTCTCAGCCCCTGCCAGGGTAAATCCAAAAGCTTAGACACCTCCACAATCTCCAAGCTGGCAAAGATAACATAAATCAGTCTTTTATATCACTTGTGGAAAAGACTAAGAAGGCTTAGGCACAAACTGTCTGAAATGTGCAAAAGGGGACTTGGACGATACAAAAGGGGATGATGGACGGAACGTTTGAGCCAATCAAACACTCACCCCCAGTCAACTGATCTGGGTTTAATCCATCATCATTCTTTAGCTCACTCCACCACCCCAGTTCAGACATGGCCATAAGCAAATCAGTCTGACCCTGTGCCTCATGGGAACAGTCCAGCCCGAACTGCCATGCCATGTCTTCCCTGGACCGGAAACAAGCATCCTGGGACCGGTTTCTGGCATTCCAGCCGTCATCAGCCAGGCTTGCTTGAATCCAGTGGCAAAGTGAGCAAGGGACCCACGTCTGGGCATACCCCCGCCAACTTAGGGCGAACAAAGCGATACAAAAGGGGATGATGGACGGAACGTTTGAGCCAATCAAACACTCACCCCCAGTCAACTGATCTGGGTTTAATCCATCATCATTCTTTAGCTCACTCCACCACCCCAGTTCAGACATGGCCATAAGCAAATCAGTCTGACCCTGTGCCTCATGGGAACAGTCCAGCCCGAACTGCCAAGCCATGTCTTCCCTGGACCGGAAACAAGCATCCTGGGACCGGTTTCTGGCATTCCAGCCATCATCAGCCAGGCTTGCTTGAATCCAGTGGCAAAGTGAGCAAGGGACCCACGTCTGGGCATACCCCCGCCAACTTAGGGCGAACAAAGCGATACAAAAGGGGATGATGGACGGAACGTTTGAGCCAATCAAACACTCACCCCCAGTCAACTGATCTGGGTTTAATCCATCATCATTCTTTAGCTCACTCCACCACCCCAGTTCAGACATGGCCATAAGCAAATCAGTCTGACCCTGTGCCTCATGGGAACAGTCCAGCCCGAACTGCCAAGCCATGTCTTCCCTGGACCGGAAACAAGCATCCTGGGACCGGTTTCTGGCATTCCAGCCGTCATCAGCCAGGCTTGCTTGAATCCAGTGGCAAAGTGAGCAAGGGACCCACGTCTGGGCATACCCCCGCCAACTTAGGGCGAACAAAGCGATACAAAAGGGGATGATGGACGGAACGTTTGAGCCAATCAAACACTCACCCCCAGTCAACTGATCTGGGTTTAATCCATCATCATTCTTTAGCTCACTCCACCACCCCAGTTCAGACATGGCCATAAGCAAATCAGTCTGACCCTGTGCCTCATGGGAACAGTCCAGCCCGAACTGCCAAGCCATGTCTTCCCTGGACCGGAAACAAGCATCCTGGGACCGGTTTCTGGCATTCCAGCCGTCATCAGCCAGGCTTGCTTGAATCCAGTGGCAAAGTGAGCAAGGGACCCACGTCTGGGCATACCCCTGCCAACTTAGGGCGAACAAAGCGATACAAAAGGGGATGATGGACGGAACGTTTGAGCCAATCAAACACTCACCCCCAGTCAACTGATCTGGGTTTAATCCATCATCATTCTTTAGCTCACTCCACCACCCCAGTTCAGACATGGCCATAAGCAAATCAGTCTGACCCTGTGCCTCATGGGAACAGTCCAGCCCGAACTGCCAAGCCATGTCTTCCCTGGACCGGAAACAAGCATCCTGGGACCGGTTTCTGGCATTCCAGCCGTCATCAGCCAGGCTTGCTTGAATCCAGTGGCAAAGTGAGCAAGGGACCCACGTCTGGGCATACCCCGCCAACTTAGGGCGAACAAAGCGATACAAAGGGGATGATGGACGGAACGTTTGAGCCAATCAAACACTCACCCCCAGTCAACTGATCTGGGTTTAATCCATCATCATTCTTTAGCTCACTCCACCACCCCAGTTCAGACATGGCCATAAGCAAATCAGTCTGACCCTGTGCCTCATGGGAACAGTCCAGCCCGAACTGCCAAGCCATGTCTTCCCTGGACCGGAAACAAGCATCCTGGGACCGGTTTCTGGCATACCAGTCCCCTTTGGTATCGCTTTGTTCGCCCTAAGTTGGCAGGGTATGCCCAGACGTGGGTCCCTTGCTCACTTTGCCACTGGATTCAAGCTAGCCTGGCTGATGACGGCTGAAATGCCAGAAACCGGTCCCAGATGCTTGTTTCCGGTCCAGGGAAGACATGGCTTGGCAGTTCGGGCTGGACTGTTCCCATGAGGCACAGGGTCAGACTGATTTGCATATGGCCATGTCTGAACTGGGGTGGTGGAGTGAGCTAAAGAATGATGATGGATTAAACCCAGATCAGTTGACTGGGGGTGAGTGTTTGATTAGCTCAAACGCTCCGTCCATCGTCCCCTTTGGTATCGCTTTGTTCGCCCTAAGTTGGCAGGGTATGCCCAGACGTGGGTCCCTTGCTCACTTTGCCACTGGATTCAAGCTAGCCTGGCTGATGACGGCTGAAATGCCAGAAACCGGTCCCAGGATGCTTGTTTCCGGTCCAGGGAAGACATGGCTTGGCAGTTCGGGCTGGACTGTTCCCATGAGGCACAGGGTCAGACTGATTTGCATATGGCCATGTCTGAACTGGGGTGGTGGAGTGAGCTAAAGAATGATGATGGATTAAACCCAGATCAGTTGACTGGGGGTGAGTGTTTGATTAGCTCAAACGCTCCGTCCATCGTCCCCTTTGGTATCGCTTTGTTCGCCCTAAGTTGGCAGGGTATGCCCAGACGTGGGTCCCTTGCTCACTTTGCCACTGGATTCAAGCTAGCCTGGCTGATGACGGCTGAAATGCCAGAAACCGGTCCCAGGATGCTTGTTTCCGGTCCAGGGAAGACATGGCTTGGCAGTTCGGGCTGGACTGTTCCCATGAGGCACAGGGTCAGACTGATTTGCATATGGCCATGTCTGAACTGGGGTGGTGGAGTGAGCTAAAGAATGATGATGGATTAAACCCAGATCAGTTGACTGGGGGTGAGTGTTTGATTAGCTCAAACGCTCCGTCCATCGTCCCCTTTGGTATCGCAAAAGGGGACTTGGAACCAGAAAAAACATCCTTTAGAACCCAAAGGTTTCAATGGAACAGCAAATAAGACACTGCAGAAGAGACACACTATCATCTTCTGACAGTCTGAGTGATGTTTACATGGCCTCTTACCAATAAGCTGCCATCATTTTACAGAAACCATTAGGGCAATTGTTCTGTGCTATGTTAGTGCCTCCCCCTGCACTGAAACAAGCATTCACCCTTCCTTTTAGTTGGGGGCAGCCACATGCACACTTTGTTTGTTGTCGACATGTGATTGCAGCTGAATGAAGTAGATGTACTTGTGTGAGAAGTGTTTTAAATGTTCTTTTCAGGCAGGAATTTGAAATCGGACTCATGCCTTGTTTTTTCAGTGGAGCATTCTTTATAGAAGGTTTCCCAAGTGCTGAAATATTGAGCTTGTATTGCTGTAAGGCGCGCAGTGTACCTCCCATACAGATGGTGCAAGGACTAGCGAGAAGGGTGGAGTCCATTTTTAGGAGCATTAAGGGACGGCACAAATGCATTCAAGCGTTACTTTGCTGCGGTACAAGAACTTACTATAACATTTTCATTTCGAAACCTCTCACTCATTTATGGCAGTTAGAGGTTGGCAAGAAAATATAAGGTTAACCAAATTATCTACAAAATGGGGAACTAGTTGTTTCATTTTTTTGGCGTGTTGCCAGGAGTAAGTAAGCCTTCAGTGCCTTCCAATTTTAGAATGAGTTAGCTTTAAGGAACTCAGTATTGCAGTTCAACAGAAAGTTCCCAGAGCCGAAGATCACACATTCAACAGTAACTCCCAACAAGAGGCCTTGGGATCAGCTCAGTAAATCATACTATACCTCCTTGACAAAGAGGATAACATTGAGAGAGAGAAGCCATGGCGTACAGAGTTCCAGGTTACGGAATGTCATCCTAGATTTGTTCTTAGTAAGAATGTGATGATGTGACATTCTCAGAAGAAACATACTCTGGTCTAAAAAGGGCACCTTTCACTTCCCCATCACAATTTATGCATGCGCAGGTACAAACATCTTTCCTGCGATCTCCACCCTGTTGACAATACAGGTTGTGTAGCACATCAAAAGTTGCCTGTAACATGCAACACAACAATCCACTTGAAATCAACGCATAGAGGGTCACAGGACCACTCGACTCTAAATTACCCTCCTAATACGGTGGGCTTCAATACCATGAGCTATTTCCTGGTCCTGATGTGGTCAGCCTCAATACCATGAGCTAGTTCCTGGTCCTGATGATGTCAGCTTCAATACTATGAGCAATTCCCTGGTCCTGATGTGGTCAGCTTCAATACCATGAGCTATTTCCTGGTCCTGATGTTGTCAGCCTCAATACCATGAGCTATTTCCTGGTCCTGATGTTGTCAGCCTCAATACCATGAGCTATTTCCTGGTCCTGATGTGGTCAGCCTCAATACCATGAGCTATTTCCTGGTCCTGATGTGGTCAGCCTCAATACCATGAGCTATTTCCTGGTCCTGATGTGGTCATTTTCAATACCATGAGCTATTTCCTGGTCCTGATGTGGTCAGCCTCAATACCATGAGCTATTTCCTGGTCCTGATGTGGTCAGCCTCAATACCATGAGCTATTTCCTGGTCCTGATGTGGTAATTTTCAATACCATGATCTATTTCCTGGTCCTGATGTGGTCAGCCTCAATACCATGAGCTATTTCCTGGTCCTGATGTTGTCAGCCTCAATACCATGAGCTATTTCCTGGTCCTGATGTGGTCAGCCTCAATACCATGAGCTATTTCCTGGTCCTGATGTTGTCAGCCTCAATACCATGAGCTATTTCCTGGTCCTGATGTTGTCAGCCTCAATACCATGAGCTATTTCCTGGTCCTGATGTGGTCAGCCTCAATACCATGAGCTATTTCCTGGTCCTGATGTGGTCATCTTCAATACCATGAGCTATTTCCTGGTCCTGATGTGGTCATTTTCAATACCATGATCTATTTCCTGGTCCTGATGTGGTCAGCCTCAATACCATGAGCTATTTCCTGGTCCTCATGTGGTCAGCCTCAATACCATGAGCTATTTCGAGCTCCAAGGGGTGAGCTTGACACCATCTACATTTCAATTTGCATTTATTTACTTTGTTGGCTTGCCAGTGCAGTATTGCTTTTGTTTAGGTGCAGTTGAGGGGTTCAGATAGCACTGTTGAAGGATGGAGGTGCCTCATAATGGCATATAGGTCTTAAGATTCACTAAATATGTTACGCTGAAATGCGACATCTTAAGACTGACTATTTACATTTTGAAAATATTGCAGTTCAGACTTGTTAATGCCTTTAATACATCTTAGTAAAACGTAAAAAAATATATATTTAAAAACCTTTCCTACCATCTTCTCTTAAAAGAGTATTTGAAACTATCAGGCTTTCACATGCATTTGCCTTCTTACCCCCGGGATAGAGTTATGCAATCTCATTTACGGAAAAATAAAGTGAGGAGTTGCTGGCGGCACTGTTCCAGATAACAGACAGCTTGGTACATTTCTTCCTCTCTCATAACTGAGCCATCTTTGGATGCTGCAGGGCATTTTCCACCTTCTTTTCTACTAGCATCCAGCTAATTGGAGCTAAAATATCCCTGAGATTCTGTTTTCAAATGATGTCAGTATATTGCATACTTACAATGGCTAACAGGAATCTTGTTCCCTATTCAAGACAGACTAGGGTGAAAGCCTGCACACCAAGTAGCAGTCCACCAATACCTTTCAGCCTTTCATTATACCCTTCATCCTTAATCACATTTGGTCTTTTTAATTCTGGCTAGTAGGGGCATTTGTTCCGTTATTCAGTACAACAGTAAGGTAATAAAAAGGAGACTTGGGAAAGATGCTTGGTCATAAGATAGTAAAGTTTGAAATGGAATGTTTCACAGAGCAGGAAGTTCTTGTATGGCGCACTATAGAGGATTTGGGCCAGGGCGCTTACTTGTATGTGTGCTCAAACTATGCACACAGTATAAATGGCACCAAGTTTACTCTCTGACAGTATTTTCAGCTGAATTAAGCAGATACAAAAAGTGTGCTAGTAAAAATGTATGAAAACAATATTGAAATATTGACTTTGTCCTTGCTTCCTTCTCTGCTGGCTGCAGTGGGACTGCCATTTAGACTCACAATTGAAAAACACCACAGCAGACATGGTAACATTTTTGTAAGGTCCAACGCTTTGATAGTCATCTCATGCAAAGCCAGCATCAGGGTGGTTGTATGACAGAAACACGCATGGCTGAACCACACGTGCCTCTACAACGCGGTCGCAACAATGAATGCGTCTTAACCACGCATTCCTTTACCACGCATATGCATGCCTTTACCACACATGCCTTTATGAAACGAATTTTGTTGTAAAGGGTTTGCTTGCTAAAGGGATATGTGTGGTAAATTACTACTACTCCGACCCCTCCTCCCCGCGCTAAGCCCTAAAATCTTATACCCCTACCTCGCCCCCCACCCAGAGCCCTAAAACTGACCTCACCCTGCCCTTGACACTACCCCTTCCCCTCCCCCTGTCCTAAGGCCTAAAACCCTGACCCCTACCAAAAATTACCCCGACCCCCAGCCCCCCCGCCCTGAGCCCTAAAATTTACCCCCACCCTGCCCTTAAACCTGCCCCTTCCTCTGCCCTGAGCCCTAAAACCCTGCCCCCTTCAAAAATCTAACCGACCCCTCCCTGCCCTGAGCACTAAAACCGACACCGCCCTGCACTTAAAACTACCGCTTCCACTCCCCCGCCCTGAAGCCTAAAACCCTGCCTCCTACCAAAAACGACCCCACCCTGCCCTTAAAACTACCCGACCCCCGCCCTGAAATCCTGCCCTCCTTTAAAAAGACTCCCAAGCTCCCCTCCCTGAGCCCTAAAACTGATCCCACCCCTAAAAACTACCCCCAAAACCCAGCCCCAGCTCTTAAAACTACCCGACCCTCCCCCTGATCCCTAAAATCCTGCCCCCTGCAAAAAACTACCTCGGCCCCCTGCCCTGAGCCCTAAAACCGACCCCACCCCTAAAAACTAGCCCCTCCCCAAACTTGGCCTCATCCCCACTTACCTGTCCGCGCCTGGAGCTTCTTGTTCCGATGCTTCCTGTTCCTCTCTCCGCCCATCTGGACACTAGACCGCTATCGGCCTTAACCATGCACATGTGGTTAAGGCAGATGAGTGGTTCAAGTAAGCGTTGTTATGCTTGCGGGGAAACGGCATGCATAGCTCAGCCCACGTTGTATTGGCTGTTTCCCATCAGGGTTGGTGGTGGATGATGAGTTTCCTGTATCTGATTTTGGTGAGATTTGGTGAAAATCTTTTACAATGAGGTGCATCCTCACACAGTAACTCCATTCAGGCTTGAATGAAGAGGAGTTAGCATTCTCATTCTGTATTTGGTGAGGCTCGCCTTGTAACTAACTATACATGAGCCCTCCACTTTGGGCAATTATTCACCCACGTAATCCACCTATACCGGGGATTGATGCCCAATCCTTTATCAGATCCCTCGTTTTAGCCCCAAGGCTTTATATATTTCATATTCTTCATCGTATGCTTTGCAGAGGTCCATCTTCAATATTATAATCCAATCTCAGACTGCTTTGGTAAGCCTTGGCTGTTGACGTACTAAAGGTACATCCCGTGTAAATTGAGAGGAATCTTGACAACAATGCTGGGCCAGTATGACAGTCGTGAAATGAGTAAAACCTTGAATACAAACCTACAAGCAAGCAGATTTAAAGACATTGTTTTAAAGATGGATGTAGGCTCAGAGTTTGAAATGCTGTTGAGTGGTCGAATAGCCTTTAAGCTCCAGTATTAGTGGAAAAGAGTTTTTATTCCAAGATCTAGGAGAGATATACAAATTTACAGGAATAGAATTGTTTTATGTTACTTGAAGCCAATAAGAAGCTGAACGCTTACTACTCGATAAATACATTATAGAAAGTCTCACCCTTCTGGACAGAATGTTTCGAGCAGAGGCAATGATGCTGTTTATAAGAAGGTTTGGGGCATATTCCTGGACATTTACGATTTGTATCGTCTGCAGCACCTTATTAAAATACTGTTGAGACAAATATTTACTTTTGTTTTGATAGTTCTATTTGTTTTTCTCTACTTTTGGTAGCTTTGGATTGCTAAAGTCTATAAAATATTATTAAAAAGATGATATATCACAGGGCAGTGAACCAAAAATAGTGATTTGTGCCATACTTTCTCAAACCTCAATATTCCTTCACGAGTATGCCATCAAGTACTCAGTCTTGAGCATTGTTTCTCGAAGATGTCCAAGACTGGAGACATTCATGTGTTTGAAAACAATCGTCCGAGTTATAGCTTAAGGTAGTAAATAAGACTGTGACTATAAAATGTAGATGGTTGTTCAATTGCTTGTATTTTTTAATGAATAAAATGATGCATCTTTAGAATCCATTTAAGAAACATCGACAACCAAGATTTAGGAATGAGGAAGGATTTAACTGTAGTATACCACGACTACTAGGATTGGCACAAGATTGTTGTAGGAGCCCAATAAAATTCCTTCCATGCATTACAGATGTCCACCAGGAAATTTTTATGGCTCCGTTGGCACCAATGAAGTCTTTAGATAAAGCATTTTATGGGCAGTAGGGTGAAAAGAATGTTTAAGCATGGACTCCATTGAGAGCTAGTCAGCCTGTTTAGAAATCGGGGCCTTCAACCTTGTGTACGATATCCTGAGTGTAGCTGTTGTTCTATGGCTCTGAGTAAAGCTCTCTCAAAAGAAACAGGAAAGATTGAGATAGTTTTGCAGAAAAAAGTAAAAGTGTATTTGCATGCCTGAGTACTTTGTCACCTAAAAGTGGTGCAGAAACTCAACATGTCTGTACCCAGTTGAGATGCTTTTGACAGTTACTATAGTATGTATCAATACACGAAAGTGAACGTAGATACTTGCTCCTAAACAATGTATTTTACTGAAATCCTTTGTCTTCAAACTAGGCTGACTGAAAATAAACTCAATGATGAGGTTGCTGAGCGCTTCGCTGAAATGCTGAAAATCAACCGGACTTTGAAAAACCTCTGGTGAGTGCAAGGCCTCTTGATTATTTTTTTTTTGGAGACACCACAAAAGAAAGTAATTGAATGTAGTTGTAGTCTTGAGATCAATTATTGAGATTTATAGGGATAAAGTACCCCGTGCTGTTCATTATAAGGATATTGCAAGTCACTGAGAAGTTCCATGACCACATAGAGGAACAAGGCCAAAGGCCGATTTTCTTCATAAGCTTATGGAACTCTGAGATGACTTGCAGCTTCCTTATCATGTACAGCAGGTGGTCATTTATTCCTTGTAATACATGGTCAAACCATCACTTTTCCCCCAAACCACTTAAAGCTTTGGTGCAGAGCTCTATCATTTGAAAAAGAGAGCATGTTTGCAAAAATGAACAATAAAAATAAAATCTCTAGTGCAAAATTGAACACACAAAAAAAACTGTTAGATATTTGTTGCAAAAAGAAATCCGAATCCGTTTAATATAAACCAATTTTGTTTTTTAAAAGCCACAGTAACTCGGAATGAGCAGAAACATGCAGAAAGATTCTAACCTTTCTATATTTACCTAAGGAGTGTAGAAAAACATATTGCCATAAATATCAACTTTCTGCTGGTCAATGTAGAGCTACAAAAACAAAGCAGAAGGAAGAAAAGCCATGTTTCGTTTTCCCTCTTTAAACTACTGCTTCAGTTAGGCTTGTGATCTGACATCCCTTTTCCCTCAGCTGCTGGCTGCGGCAGCAGGCATTGTGACATCAGAACTCAACTGTAATAAGTTAGTACAGTTGATTTCTGTCGTCATTTTTTTTATAATAGGTAACTGAGTGCGTCAGGAGTCACCAATTATAAAGAGATTAGAGACTGGTTTGTAATACAGGAATTGCAGAATCTCATGCATTATATATAAGATAATTGATCAGAGAAGGGGCTGTGGTGCGGTGAGACTGTAGAGCACCACGGACCGGAGAGCACAGCATGGTTTATTTCAAACAGCTAAACCTCTGGAACCTCTTAGCCCACAACTTCGAAGCAAAAGGATTTATCATATTGGCAAGAGTTCATCATTAAAAGGAAAGTAGTTTAATTTCTTAAGACTGACTGCCTAAAAGGAACTCGCAGTATGTTAAAGTAATCTAAGGGAGTGATATTCATGCAGATGTTTGGGGAGAAGTGGTCGTGTAAGGGCATTGACTTTCTGATCCTGCACCTGTGCTGTCCAAGATGCTCCAGTCACTGTGGGCACAAAGCTATGGCAGCTGTTGATCTTCGAATCACCTAATACAGTTTGAACCAGAGGATTCAGGGGGGTTCTCCTCCAAAAACATTTTTTTTTAAATCAGCTGAAACAATACATTTTACGGCACTTTGTGCTATAATGCCAAAGATTTTTTGTGTTCAAATGACTTGTGTTTCAATATATTCTGCATACCAACGATACATAGGAGCAACAATAATAATCCAAAATGAATATGCAGTATTAGGTATCAATAAGAAAACCATAAAAGTCTTTATAATTTTATGGAATAGAGGGAGAAAAAAGAGGGGAGGGAGGGAAGGGAGGGAAAGAGGGCAAAGGAGAGATCATATGATGGATCATAAACATTTGACAACAGTGACAACAGTTTGCCTCTCAGATAACCTCATATAATAAACATTATACCTATGAACATATCAGAAAATGTAATTAAATATAAAAGGAGGACAGAGAGAAAAAATTCATGGAGAACGAACGTTTTCAGAAGATACAGATACAATACTTGGTTTGTCACTACCAATTTTGTTGAGATATGAACTAAGAGGTAACCATAATAATTGCACATTATGAGAAGATGTACATTGTATAGCATACATAGTATCTAACTTATGATGGGAACTCACCGAATCCCAGCACACTTTATAAGATAACTTATCTGATGTTTTCCAATTCAAACTAATCTGGTGAAAGGCAATCGCCAATAATTTATTTTTAGGGAACGATGGAATGAGCGAGTGGACAGTGAACCCAAAAAGAGAGAAACAATATTAAAAGGGCTATCAAAATAAAAAATACTCTTAATCTGAGCCCAAATTTTGTACCAAAAATTACGGGTATTGGGTCAATTAAATAAAATATACATTAAATCTGCATCAGGAAAATCACAAGACCAACATTTAGCGGGACTATCGGAGGAGAATTTAGAGCACTGCAAAGGAGTAAAATATAGGCGATGGTAAACAAAAAATAGAGATTGTGTAATACCAGCAGACTGTGAGATTTTATATATGCATGCCCATATCTTATTCCAAAAAGAGCTAGTCCAAGAGACTACCAAATCTTTCTCCCATAAAAGTTCAGACTTGGATTTGGTTCTAGAGGGGTCAGGGAGGGAGAAATACTTAATAAATAGCCGAAGCCCTATGGCCAGTTTTCAGAAATTCAGTAATGCTAGAAGAGACAGGAATCTTCTTTGAGGAATTCTGTAAAGAGGCATATACGTCAAGAATTACATTCATTAATAATAAAAAGCGAGTATAAAAAGATTTGGGGCAGTGATAAATAAGGCAAAATTGAGGAAAAGAGATAGGAGAGCCGTCGTAAAAAAAATTGAGATACCCACAGTAAGCCTTTATCCTTCCAGGTATGCCAAAAAAGGGGCTTATTATTTATCTTAAGTAAGGAGTTGTACCATATCGGCATTTCCAAAAATAATGCCATATCCAGAGTGAGTGGAAGAAAAGTCGATTTGAGCAGCAATATTGTGTTCCATAAAATAGGGGAATGAAGAAACAACGTCTTAGCAGTTAGAGATAAAACTTCTTTGAAGCTAAAAGGGAGAAGAGAAGTACGTTCAATATCTAGCCATAATGGAGAAAAGGATGAGGATGAATCCTGAGTCCGAAGAGCTGCTTGGCGTAAGGAAAAAGCTCTATGATATCCATAAAAATGAGGAAAATTAACTCCTCCCGCCAATTTCGGTTTCTGTAAGGCAACTAATGCTACTCTCGGCTTTTTATGTCTCCAAAGAAATTAAACGAGTAATGTGTTAATTTTTTAAAGAAATGTTTAGGAATGTGTACTGTCAACATGGAAAGAAGATGTAACAATAAGGGGAAATCATCATTTTAATAGAGTCTAAACAACCCCACCATGATAAAAAATAAAGGATTCCAAGAGGAAAGAATTTTGTCAATTTTAATATTAATTTCTGTAAAATTGATCTTAATCGTATCTGAAACAGAATTTGTGAACCATATCCCTAAATACTTGATTTTTGCAGAAGTGGACCATTGATAACCGGTAAGAGAGTAAGAGCTACTAAAGGTGTATTTAGTTATTGGTAGAATTTCTGTTTTATCTTTATTGATTTTATATCCAGAGACAGTAGAAAATAATGAACTTTCGTGTAATAGAGAAGGTAGCGAATCTTCAGGAGAAGAGATAAATAGAAGAATGTCGTCTGCATAAGCAGAAAGTTTTAAATGTCGATCTCCATAAGGAAAGCCAGAAATAGAAGGATTAAGACAGATCAGAGAAAGAAAGGGCTCTAGTGCTAAAACGAATAACAAAGGGGAGAGAGGGCAACCTTGTCTAACCCCCTATTGAGAGGAAAATATGAGGAAATCATGCCATTAACCATTACAGACGCTCGGGGAGCATAGTATAAATCGGAGATAAGAGCAAAAATCTTAGGCCAACCCCATTCCATTTTAAAGAGTGAAATAAAAAATCCCAATTTACTCTATCAAACGCTTTCTCCGCATCAATTGTTATAGCTGCAAGAGAAGACTGAAAAGAAGAAGCTTTACTAAGAACATTCAGGAATAGTCTTGCATTATCAGAAATAAGCCTTCCTTTGATAAACCCGGATTGTTCTTTTCCTATAAGATGGGGAAGAAGGGATTCTAAACGGAGGGCTAAGAGCTTAGCAAAAATTTTATAATCAACGTTTAATAAAGATATAGGTCTGTAATTTTTACACTCACGATGGTCTTTACCCTCTTTATGAATAAGACATATTATAGCTTCTTGGAAGGTACCAGAAGTAGAAGAGGATGCAATAAAATGATTAAATAAACGATACAAATAAGGAAGAAGAACATTAGAGAAATGGAGATAAAACTCAACTGTAAAACCATTTGGACCAGGTGTTTTCCCTAATTTAAGCGCTCTTAAGGCTGCAGCAATTTCTTCAGAAGACGTGCCATGCTCTAAAGAGTCAAAGTCCAAATCTGACGGAACAGGATGAGGAGTGTGGTGTAGAAAGTCCACAATTGCGGAGGAAGAGGGAACTGATTCAGGGGTATTGAGAGATTTATAAAACTTAACAAATTCTTCTAACATATCTTGGGGTTTAGAAGTAGATTTACCTGTCGGATTGGAAATAGAATCAATACTTTGCTGTTCCTTTCTTCCCTTAAGATAATTCGCTAATAGCCTACCTGCTTTGTTTCCTCCTCCATAATAATGCGCACTGTTTCGAAGAAGTACAGAGGAGGCTTCTTTAGTAGAGCTAGAGTTATATTTCAATTTGGCTTCAAGCAGAGCGTGATGGTCAGAGGACAATTTAGAAGAGACATATTTCTTTTCTAAGGATATAATGGATGAAAGAAGGCTAGTGTGTTCTTTTAACCGTGTCTTTTTTTGTTTCGAAACATAATTTTAAAATAAAGTCACGTGCCGAGGCTTTGAATGTATCCCAGAGTAGGGAAGGAGAGATTTCTATATTATCATTAAAGGAAAAGAAATCAGAAGCAAAGGCAATAAACGAACTAGATAATTGGGCATCTTGCAATAAATAGTTGTTAAATTTCCATCGATGTAAAGGAAGACGGGGGAACCAAATCCAAGCCTGTAATAACCATAGCGTGGTCAGAAAGTACAATTGGATAAATATGTGACTGTATGATAAACTGTGCAAGAGCTTAAGAGAGAAATATATGGTCCAGACGTGAAAGTGAACCATGAGGGGGAGAGTAAAAAGTATATTCCTCGGCAGTTGGATTAGACAATCTCCACGAGTCCACCAAGGCTCCCTTATGAAAAATAGAGTGAAATTGTTTATGCATTTTGTGGGCTGAAAAGTGACCTGAGGATTGTCTTATCTTAAAACGGGTTCATTATCTGATTACAGTCCCCTCCTAAAATAAAGTAAGAATCATGAAATTGTGTAAATTTTTGTGCAGTGGTAGGCCAAAAAGCAATATCAGGTTGTGTTGGGGCATAAACATTCATAATAGTAAGGGGAATATTGTCTATGATAAGACTCACTATAATCCACCTACCTATATCATCTATTTGTTGAGAAACCATCTTAACATTAAGGGATTTTTAACCAGTATCACAACCCCATTCTTCCTATTCATTGATGGGGAAACAAACACATAGCCAACCCAAGCTCTCTTAAATTTCAGAGCTTCAGATTGTGTAAGGTGAGTTTCCTGAAGAAGAACCAAATCAGGATTAGATTTACCCAGATGAGATAACACCCTCTGTCGCTTAATCGGATTAAGAGATCTTTTAATATTCCATGTGATTACTCTGAATTATACACATTCAAGAAAATAGTATTGGAAAGCAATGAGGCAAATATGAAAAATTCAGCAAATAATATGAAGAATAGAAAGTGCAGTATAGGAATACAATCAGAGAGAAGGATAAAAAGCAAAACGGAAAGGGAGAAGGGAAGAGGAAAGGGGGGAAAAATAGTAAAGAGAGAAAACAGTACAAGTCCAGACAGGACGACTGAAAAAGAAAAAAACCATACCTGTAGGGGAACAGAAAAGAACTGGGGTGGTGACGACACAAAAACAGAAGGCATACCCGAGAGGAAGGAGTCTACACCACATCCGGGAACACAACCGGATGAAGAATGATGCATTGTACAGACAAATAGAATGGATCTGTGAAAAGGAAAGCAGATAAAACAAGAAGTTATGTTACCAAATATGATGGCATGAGAACAAGAACAAGGACGACGGACATCATAATAAAATTTACTATAACATCAAATGATTAAACTAACGAAGAACAAGCATAGATACATCTATCGCATCTTACAGCATCCAGCACACAAAGGTTATCGGACACAAAGAACGGATAGACAAAATGCTGCTAAAACAGAAAGTCAACATGAAGAAGGACCACCAGTATCCATAGTGTCTGGCGATCTATGAGATTGTATAAATCTAGAAAGGTCTGCTGGATCTTCAAACGTGGAAGTTTTGTTTTGATAGGTGACTTTGAAGATGCAGGGATGAAAGAGTTCATAACGCGCACCCAAAGCTTTTAAAGAAGGCCGAAGACCTAGGAACTCCTTTCTCCTAGCAGCAGTGGTTTTGGAGATATCCTGAGACAAGAAGATCCTCTGTCCCATCCATGACACCTGTCGCTTAGCCCTGGCTGCAGCAAGAACCCGCATCAAATCTGTGAATTGCAGAACTAGTATAATAACTCCTATGGGTTTTGCAGGCGACATGGAAGAGGTGAGACGAGGTCCCAGCCTATGAGCCTTCTGAATATTAAGCGAAGTAGAAGGTTACATATCCAGTAATTTTGAAAGGAAGGATGTAAAGAAGGAAACAGGATCATCGCCCTCAAGTGCCTCCGGAAGATCATAAATGCACAAGTTATTCCTCCTATTTCTGTTTTCCAAATCTTCTGCCTGTTTTTGAGTTGGCCAACCTCTTTCTCCAAAAGCTGAAGTTTAGCTGTTCCTTCCTGCAAGTCCACCACCTGCTGTTCTACCACAGAGACACGATTTTCCATTAGTGTCCATTTGTCATCCAAGTTTTGGATACGCTTATTCGTTTCTTCCACAAAGGGTTGCAGTGCCCTAATCTCCTCCAACAGTAATTCTAGAGAGATTGAAGATGTAGTTTTCTCAGGTGATGGAGGGTCTTGCTTTAGTCTTTTTGAAGAAGAGGAAGGAGATTGAGATTTACTCAAGGTGGACTCCTGAGAGGAACTGCGAAAAGATGAAGAAGTAGTCATCTCTTCAGAGGAAGTTAGTGTTTTCAACGATGAAATTTCCTTACTTGAAGAACTTCCTGAGGAAATAGGCAGTTGGTTTTTGGGTACAAATACAAATTGTGGCTTTCTTAACCTGCCCATAATGGAAAAGACTGATATTTGATATGGGGCAATGGGGTCATAAGCATCAGGCAAAGGGCAGGCCAAAAATAGAAAGATCTTTTTTGCTTATTAACAAACTTGTCTTCCAGGCTTTGGGATTGCCAAGAATAAAAATAACGTGAGAGAAAAAATAAACAAATATTTAATTCATACTGGTTTTCAAGTGATGTACAGCGGTAAAATTACAGCTTCTCAAAATGGCGGCCACTTCAGGAGAAACCGCCACAACAGCAAAACAGAGCGTAAATTGCTCTCATTTTGAAGAGTCTTACCAGCAGGGTGCCACAATGCCCTCTGCTATCCCCTCTTGCAAGGAACTGCCATCTGCACCTCCTCCTAACGTCGCAATGAGGTCTGTGAATATTTCAATGAAGTGCAGTCGCAAAGCTCCAGGTTTTCAAAATGGCGGCCGCTTCACCCAAAAAATGGCAGCGACGGCAAAACTGAGCAAATAATGCTCCTGTCATCAAGAAAGTTACCGGCAGGGCATCACAACTACTTCCGCCATCTTTCCCGGCCAAGGACTGCCGTCTGCACCTTCTCCAGACGTCACAGGAGGTCCTTGAGTGCTCCAGTGCGACGGAGCTCAGGATTCAGGGCGTCATCTTGCGTGTCGGCTTAGCCATGCCCCCGAATACCAAAGATTTTGATGGCACCTGCATTAACCTTTCTAATACTATTCAGGGGTGTTGGAAGTTCACCCGCAAAAAGAAATGATTGATAAAATAGTGGCACCACAGTGCATCTTGCAGCATCAATTCCCTGAAAAAATATGTAAAATGTCATGGGTGATGCAAGCAGTTCAAAAAACACAAATTCACATGGACGGTCATTTAGAATAACACCTTTCTTTTTTTCCTTTCATTTCTCCACCCCACCCTTTCCCCTGTGTTGTACTTGGAAGAGACAGAGTCAAAATAATAAATACAGGCATCTTACAGTCTCAGACTACAACCACCAAAGCTATTGTGCAGGTTAAGGTGAGCTTACTGCTTGGGAGAGCTGACAAGCTACACCAAACTCACTTCACTAATGATTATTATCAGACTTCAGTTTTACATATATATTTATCTAAATATTTGTAAGTAACATAATTTTATCCCCAAGCATCAACTTGTCCATTTATAAAAATGCACACATTTTGCTATCATATACAAGCTTCTAACTTTGGGAAGGAGACTACATTCGCCAAAGAAAAATGCTTTTTATTTTTATGACAATTGTTGTCACTAAATACTAGCATTTTTTATTGTTAATTAAGAAGTGTTTAGTGACTTAATATTAGTTTGTCATTGCATCAACTACTCATATGTACTTCTTCCAAATGTAGATAGATTCTACATTGCGTGTCCATATATAACTATCTCAGGGGTGAACATTATATGTCAAATAGTCCCATTATATTCATTATATGAGAATTGGGCACCGTCATGCCTGAAATATGCTAAGAAGTAGCACAATTATAACTGGGTTGGACAGGGTTATGTTATGTTATGTTGCGTTGCATTATCTTGTGTTGCATTATGTTTCGTTGTGTTATGTTGCATTGCGTTATGTTGCGTTGCGTTATGTTGCGTTGCGTTATGTTGCGTTGCATTATGTTGTGTTGCATTATGTTGCGTTGCATTAAGTTGTGGTATGTTGTGTTACATTAGGTTATGTTAATGTTGCATTTTGTTATGTTGTATTACTTTATGTTATGTTGCATTATGTTATGTAGCATTATGCTATGTTGCATTACGTTATGTTGCATTAAGTTATGTTGCGTTATGTTGCATTAAGTTGCATTATGTTACGGTATGTTATGTTGCGTTATTTTGTGTATGTTATGTTACGTTGCGCTGTGTTATGTTGCACTGTGTTACGTTGCATTGCATTACACAAATCTGAAGAGCGCACTATCATCCTATTACTCAGGAGGGTATCATGCCGCTGAGCAGGTGTGAACCTAGCCAAACCTAGGACCTAATGGGACTACTTGAAAAGCTAGGTCTTAAGGTTCTTGCGACATTCAAGAAGTGAAGGGGAGGCTCTTATGTGTAGCAGAAGGTTGTTCCACTTTTTAGGAGCGATCTAGGAGAAGGCTGAACCGCTGGATCTGGTTTTCCCTATCTGTGGGATCTGCACAAATAGGAGTCCAGATGAGCAGAGCTGTATGGCAGGTTTGTAAAAGCAGATGCAATTGTTGAGGTATGCTGAGCCAGTATTATGAAGTGCCATGAAAGTATGGGTGAGGAGTTTGAATTCTGCTTGTTTGTGTATAGGAAGCCAGTGGAGCTCCTGCAGGTGTGGTGTGATGTGAGTGCGGCGTGGGAGGTATAGAGGGATTCTGGCCACCAAATTCTGAATGTCTGCATCCTTCTGGTGATTTTTATGTTGATCCCGGCATAGAGGGTGTTCCCGTAGTCCAGCTTGCTTGTGACGAGGGCTGTTTTCCTGGTGTTGATTGTAAGCCATTTGAAAATGTTCATCAGCAACTTCAGGGTATGGAAGCATGAGGTGGTCATGGTGTTGACTTGGGCAGACATGTTGAGTTTGCTTTGAAGATGATCCTAAGGTTATAGGTGGGTGTTGGTCCTACCTCTTTTGGCCATCCACTGGAGTCCCACAGTGAAGTGCTCTTCCCAAAGATCACCACTTCGGTTTTGTTGGTGACCAGCTTTAGACAGTTGGTCTTCATCTAGTGGGCGATTTCATTGATGCATGCGTTGAACTTGATCCGGTTACTTGTCTGTGAGGTAGAGAACGAGTTGCGTGTCGTCAACGTAGGAGAAGATGTTGATGTTGTTAGAGTAGATGATACTGGCTAGAGGGATCGTGTACGCATTGAAGAGGGTCGGGCTCAGGGAGGATCCTTGTGGAACTCCACAGATGAGGTGTCAGTTGTCTGCGGTGTATTGTACCAAGCTGACGACTGCGTCGTCCTAGTCAGGAAGAAGCAGATCCATCGCAGTTTGAGTTCTGATGTCTTGTAGGAGTTGGATGAGTATGGGGTGAAAGGCTCTGTCAGATGCTGCAAAGTGGTCCATGGATGCCCACAATGTACCATAAAAGAAAAGCCAATGAGGATGCCCACAAAATGGCAAGCATTACCACCTTCATGCCAGAACCATCATAATAACACAGTTGGGTGCCTTTCCATGGGTGGCTGCAATGCCAGTAACTACTACCACTTGCCAGAGCAAAATATTATTCTAAAGGCAGTCATCTGGGGTAGATAAAATAAGCATTTTATGTGAAATGCACTTGCCCAGTGTCTTGCAAGAAAACTGTATTTCAAAGGACACCTCACACGGGATACCAGTAGAAGACTGGTTAAACGAGAAATGCTCTTAGCCATGGTCTTATAGTTCTTGCTAGACATTTTCTATTCAAATCAGCATCCTGCTGGTGAAAATGTTGGGGAACAATGAGGCAGCAAAATTATGGTATTTTATAATGATTTGCCATTTAGTTTGTGCTATTTTTCTGCAAATCATATCAGTTTGTATTATTATTCTTGTTATTTAATATTTGTAAAGTATGCGATTACCACAAATGTTGTCCTGGCACTAGTGACCACACTGCATGAGCGCAACATAAAAAGCCAATCATTGCTTAAATATGTTTTTACTTCAGATCTGTTTTATTATTATGATAGAATATAAACACATACCACTATAAAAGGCATATACCAGGCAGAAGCTGGTGGTAATCTGTACATTGATAAACAGGAGAGTCATCGAGAGCAACAGGCAGCTGGCTGCACATATCTAGCATCTTAAAGACCGAGCACAGAGACGTAATTCAATTAGAAAATAATGACTGTGTTAGAAGGAGCAGACAAACACTTTACTCAACATAACATATATTCAGGTTTTAATTGCTTTCTAATGGATTATTAGTTAGAGAGGCACCCCAGCTCCAGAAGGAGTTCCAAGCCTTAGATAGCCTGAAAGTGAAAGGTCTGCCACCCTGTTTGGGTTTCCTTGCCTTTTTTACCACTAAAAGAAAAAACAATGAGGAATGTAAAATCCATGAGGCCAATTAAACACCTCATTAAAAATAAGGTACACGTGGAAACTAAATAAACCCCAGTTTTGTGAAATTCGCATATAGCCTGTATAATAAGAAATGTGTCCAAGGCTAGTCGTCGTCCACATGCAACATTCTCCACAACAGATGAAGCAGAGGCTACTACTGCTACAGCAGGAAGGCTTTCAATAACAACCAAATGAAAGTCAGGGATGGACATCTTCCTGTGGTGGTCTGCCGATAGACTACTTACACATTACATGTTACCAACTGAATCAGGTGAGTAGCCGACTTCTTCTACCATGTGCAAGTTTTACAACTTGGGCCATACACCAGAGCATGTGTGAGCTCTTATTGATGGGCAGTTTCTGGCAGATAGATGACCATCCAAATGAGGGAAAAGGAAGTTGGCTTCCTTGACCACAGCGTTGATTTGTGGTGAGGAATTGTGATCTGAATTGAAGATAATCCCCAGATTTCTGGCCTGTGGGATGGAGGCTCAAGTTCGAAGGCCAGTTGAATAGAAGAGACTATGACCCGGCCTCCCCTGCAATTTAGGACTTCAGGTTTTGATCCATACAGACAAAGATAGCTTTCATTCATCCAATTATAGACATGACTAAGGCACTCTATAATGTTTTCCCACTTCTCCGTGGGGTTCGCAAGGTGGATGTGTATCTGTATGTCATCTGTGTAATAACTGGAATTTCACCTGACAACCGTCTAAAAGTGGAACTGATGGAAGTATCTAAATATTCAAGAGATACAGGGAGAGTAAGGGTCCCTGCAAACTCCACTTTGTGTTGAGAAAGACAAAAACTAAGCAATACATATCTGCTGACTACGAATGAAAAGGAATCTAAAAAGCTATTGGAGGGCTATGCCTGAAACTCTCAGCCATTCTGTAAGCCTGTGCAGCTAGATAGTGTAGTTGACAATGTTGTATGCGGCTGAGAGATCAAGGAGGATTCGAACAGCCTACTGGCCTTCGTGAAGTGTGATGATGAGATCTTCTCTTACATTTGCCAGTGATGATTCTATGCTTTTGGAGGGCCGTTAATCATGATTGAAGATTAACCCATGCACACTCACTCACAGACACTCACAGCCCGCAGCAACCAAGACGTATTTCTTGCCCTGCAAAGTATCATGTAGAGGTATCAACACCAGCTGCTCATCAGTATTGTGCTCCTCTGCTAGGGTCCCACTGCTTACCTCATGGTAGGCTGTGTGCACACACTAACTGAGTGACCTAGTGAAGCTTTTAATTCATCCAATCATGATGCTACATTAGCCGTAAGATGATTAGCTGTGATAAGACCCTTCAATGCTATTACAATGTAAGTGTGATGAAAAGCCCAAAATTGGCTATGGAGATTTAACATATTGAGTATTAGGGTCCGCAGTTTTATGCAGTAGGTCTTTAAACATGGAACTAGTACACTTGTGCTCCAAACAACACAACCCATGCCCGTTTGATGAGCTAGACATGCTGTACTGGCCACGCAGTTCTTTCTGTGTCATTCCAAGGAAATCTTGAGCGACAAGGAAAAAAAACAATCAGGTAAGATACCGCCCAAACTCTTATGGGAATCCTGCCCAAAGTGGAGAGAAATGACATTCGAAGCTGATGCCCAGCACTCTGTCAGGTTGCAATGAAGCAGAAAGATATAAGCACCTGCATGGCTTTGCTCACTCATCACCCTAGAAGAGTATTAGACTCAGTGGTAAGCAATATGTTGCTATCCAGGAGAGTAATACCATTGGAGTCACCTATTTGCATCAACTTCCTTTGGATAACTGGAAGGCCTAGTATTAGCTCCCACTTGAAAACATGTAATAATATCTTTATTGTATGATTACTTAAAATCTTTTCCAACAGCGATAGCATAAAAAGACACTAATTATAAAAATATAAAAGACAATATACATTGTGCCGTAAAATAATGCCATATAAAAGTTTGAGGTGTTGTAGCGTTTATCGCCAAGCGAGGTTAGCAGCCACCTGAGATGAGGGGTCAAGAGTGTTTTATATGGCGAGTACAGGGGGTAACGACACTGCCCAAGGCCTAGGCTATGGAGTACGCGGACATGCAATGTTGTGGTGTGCAAGCATGCATGGGGTTAAGTTATGCATGCGCGAGTGTCAAGGTTAATGCGACAGGTAGAAGGTGATACTCTGACCAGACCAACAAAAGTCTGATATTAGAATCGCCAATTGCATACTGTGTGAGGTGTAGGTCTATATGGCGCATGGAGGTGCAGAAGGGCCTCACCAAAGGATTATGCCAGAGATAAATAGAGTCCTGGATGGAGAGTCAGAACCATGTGCGGGCCCCTAGAGTGGTGCATCCTTCATGCGTACTAGTGTGTGCCTTGAAAAGCAAAGGTGCGTTGTGCATGAGTGAGATCATTGTGGCCAGTTCATATGGGAAGCTCCTCCAATCGATGTTGCTGCGGCTCTTAGTGAACAGTGGCTTGTATGTTGCGGACATTTGTCTCCGTTACTTGGGTTGTTTTTAAAATCCTTGCTGCTTCAGTGTGGAATTTGCTGATTAGTGCGAGGGCCATCGGTTATGTGATGGTGAAAATAAGCGTTAGGGCCTCTTTGCATGTTCTCACAACATTTTGCAAATGCAGGGTTCTTAGATATAGTCGCCTTTGTCCCAGCAGAACTGGGCAGCAGCAGATGATATGCTCGGCTGATTCTGTGTGATATTGACACAGGCTACATCCCTTATTTCCGGGCAATCTGTGTTTCCAGTGGGTCCTGTAGTCCCAAATTGGCAGAGTAAGGAGCCTAGTTCTCAGTATGTTCTGTAGGGCTGTCCTACCCAACCCTGCTTTCAGATATGGTTGGCTTACTGTAGTTTCGTGTGAGTAGGCCAGGCCCTCTATGCCAGGGATATGCCTGATTCGTTCGAGGTCCTGTAACCTTGAGATGCGTTTGCCCTGTTTCTTTAGCAGGCTTTTCAGGCTGGCCATTGTTGAAGGTGTGTCGATTGTAGTCTCTGGGGGCCAGCCCAGTGTCTCATTTGCCTTTGAGAGGTGCCTAGCCCAAAGGCTGTTGTCCTGAAAAACTGCTTTTAATGCTTCTCTGATTGTGTCAGTACCCGCCTTGGTCACCCTGTAGTACAGTTTGATGATATTTTTTTTACATTCGATGTCCATCGTTGAAATGTTGAACTCCAGCCGAATCAGTGTGTGCCTTGTTGAGTAGGGAAGATTAAATACTTTTCTGTAGGCCATTATGTGCAGTCGCTCCAGTTTTTCGGTGAGTTGACCCGGGAAGATGAGGTGGCCGTAGCTCAGTGTGGCAATTAGTTTTGCTTGCATTGCCCATCGGATACCCTCTGCAAAATGACTTTGGAGCTTGATATTAGCTCCCACTTGAGGAGGGTTAATGTCATATTCCAAGATAGTGGGTGGAGCCAACAGCCACACGGGGAACGGAGGACACTTGGTGGAACTGGGGTGGCCTTAAATGTCATCAGAAAAGCCCCGTTTCTCAGCAGAAGTGTTCATCTTGGCAGCATAAACCTAGGTGATTTAATTGGGTGACTAATATTTACAGGAACACCACTCAAAGAATTTTTAATTTGTAGCTGTTTCTTATTCTAACTTATGTTGAACATTGGCTTATTATTATGTGTGTATATGTCTTGTATTGCCATTGAAAGGTCATCAGAGTGATTGGTTCATTTTCCATAACCAACCAGCCGTGTAGATAGTGCATCAAGATAGGTCCTGAAGAATTGCCGAGTGATTTACACTCATAAGGCAAGAAACCATGACCATGACTACACACATATAGACACCTCCGACCATTATAATCGGCAGTATCCCTATTCTGCTTTTAATTTAGACGAGTGGGCTCGCAGATTAAAATTCATTTTGGAGCACCACCTAGCCTCATTTTATTTCTTCTCACATCACCTCACATCTACACAACTAGGCCCCTCACACGCACCTCACCTATACGGCTTGGGAAAAAGATCTCCGACAAAGAGCCCCTCATAGGGTGCCCGTCAGGCATTGCAGCGCCGGCCTGACGAGGAGCAAGCCCTATGATGAAGCATGACACCCAAATGGGTGTGTGAGGGCCCCACTTCCCAAATTGGGAGACACCCACACTCCACTACTGAGTAAGGGTGTTGACCAACCTAGCCTCCTTCTCTTCTTTCCCCACCCTACAGGAACTGCATACTCCTTCAGTGCTACATTGTATGGGGCAGGTACCCTGGTAGGTTCTCATTAAAATGAGCCAATAGCTGGAGTGTTGGGAGGGAGACAGTCAGAGCTCTCCTATTGGGTAAAGTCATTGGAAAGATGTTCGCGGGGATTTGCTTAATTCCACTAAGAAAAAACAGTGCCACTTAAGAATAAATTGGTTTGTGATATAGGGCAAATGCATGAATGACAAATGATTTATAGAGCGTAAACAGCTGTCTCATGGGGCATCCCGGCGCTAGCCAATAACCAAAAGGGAAATATTTTAAAGTAATAAAATGTAGCATATAGTCAGATCTTCAACAATTTTCTGAACTGATTCTCACTGACTGTGGCACGCAGAGTGTGAGGCAACTTCATTCCAGGCTTTTGCTGCCAGGAAAGAGAAGGATCTTCCTTCCCTTTTTTTAAAATCAAAAGTGGGTATTTTTATTAGCCTATCTATGCTTGATCTCAGTGATCTACTTGAGAAATATGGCAGTGATCTCATACAAAGATATATATGTCCAGTAGCGTAGTCAGCTCTGTGAGCAAGACAAGTGTTTTGAATTGAATGTGCTTATGAACTGGCAGCCAGTGTAGTTGTCTAAGGTGTTGAGAGCTAGAACAGTGACGGGACAATCTACAGCATTTGGAAAATTGGCATAAAACAAGGCAACAAGATACACCCTGTCATGTGTTGGTATATTTCAGCAAACATTTAAGGGCCTGATTCACAAAGGTAAACTGTTATATGGGGTTATGTAGTCCTAAGACACATTGTCGACATTGCTAAGTTAGCATGAGTTTTACTTGCCCTATGCTGCTGCTTTTGCACACGCCTCTGCTAAGAGTTTGTTTTCGCGACACTTTGCCTCTGCCCTGTACATGATAACAGATTGTTTTTCACGTTCTCAGCTTTCCCTTCAATTCTGTCTGAACATAATGTGCAAGGTCGGTCAACAATGTCTCTTGTTATTCTGTTCTGGTCAGTTCCTATTTCCTAGACAAAACATGTTACCAACAGCTGCAATGTGGAAGAATCGTGCTTTGATATAACATTGTTGCATGTTTTTGAAACACACTCGAAGAAAGCCGTTCCATGGAGCTGAGCTCTATTGTTCCTATGATGTAACCTTTGCGTTAAGGCTTTCAGGTAGGGGGTCTGCTAATAATGCCTAGAGATCTTCTGTTATATAAAATAACTTCTTACTGCCGAGGGGAGGGTGATTAGGCCCAGTTATTTTGCCTTTTTCACAGTCTTTATAAAATGACGTCAACTTTTATATTCTATGGTATTGTAACAATGCTAATGATTCTTGCCTTATGCATTTTGCTGCTAGTTGTGGTTCGCATACTGTTTTATGAATCACTATAGTCAAAATAAACATTTTGAACTTATTTAGTGACTCTGATTATTTTTATTGTGGACAAGTACGTGATAGCGAAAGAGAGTCTTGTTCCCGCGACTCTGAGGTGAGTCGGGAGTGCTCGTGTTCTGGGTTGTCTAAACATTCGTAGCTTCTTGATATTTGTAGGAGACCGAATGAGACACTATTGCTAGTCGGTTGGGATTTTGGGTACTAAGGTGATAGGAGGTACACCCCTATTTACTGAGGTCCTGTTTTCTTGTGCATAGTTCTGTGTATGAGCAGAATCCCCGACGCCCAACGTTTGGTCTGGTTCTTATCTGTGAGTCGCTTGAGTAGTGCTCGTGCTGGTCCACAATACCCTCACTTCTGTTTCCGGAGACAGCTGTGACGGAGTAACCTCCTATATTGAAATTTTTATAGGTTTTATTCAAGCTTGAAGTTTTAAAAGGTATTTCTTTTCTTATAACCAGAATTTGCGCTGCCACTCTTTAAGTTGTTCTATTGTCTTTTCTGTAATGGCTGTTGATATTCCGGCTCATAGCAGAGCCGCGGTGAGGGCTCATTATGCATTAACTCATTATGCAGTCCCTGATGCTGGGGCCAAGCTTATTTTTGTGGTGGAAGCCGATCCGGCTCACCAGTTTGAAGTTTTTTACTCTTGGGTCACTTTTCCGGCGGTGGATGGCACTGATGATTTGTTTCACACATATGCTGCCACTGCTGTTCCTCAGCAGTATCAGCCTTATCGAGCTCTTGAAATTCCGCTTACAGCTTGGCAGCACCGTATTTGGTTTAATGGCACCCTTCCTCATTCATTAACGGCAGTCCGTTTAGGCCCTTTATCTATAGATGGGGCCACATGGCCCGTTTTGGCTGGGTTTACCCCACACCCACGTGCTTTTACAACTGCAACTTTGGCAGAGCTCCGCGTCTTACATACATCGTTAGTGCGCGTATATAGGGCTGTAATACAGTACGTAACATGCACCGTCCAGGTGGGACCACCTGGCGCTGCAGTACAACCTGCGGGTCCTGGTGGCGTAACCATCAGTCCCCTTATGGTTAATGCTGTCATGGGCAAGCGCCCACAAAATAAGGATACATTTCCTTATTGGCTTGCCAAGAAATTTGGACAGATAGAAGCTGTCTTTCCTAATACTACTCCTGTGGATAAACACAGGATCTTAACTATTAGTTTACCTAAAGACTTAATTCCCGAATTGGCTGATTGTAACACCTGGGGCAGGGTGTTTGCAGCGGTATAGTCTATGTGTTTATGACCGTACTCCCCTCTGTGATAAAACGCGTTCAAGATGAACACGGAGCAGAAGCGGCTGTTGAGCTGGGGATGAGACTGGTGGGGGTGTTCGACGTGGTTGCTGATATGATCCTTGCGAATGTCAAGGGCGATGCCGTTAGCTTTCAAGTAGCAAACCGCTTAGAAGCGGTCGCGGAGGCTCACAGACCACGAGAATTACCAAAGATTATTGCGAAGGCTTACAAAACCTTAGGCCGCAATAGTCTGGGAAATACTCCTACGACTCAAACACAAACGCAGTCTCAAGTACAAAAGAAAGCCCAGCCAGACAAGGATGGGCGCCCTTTCTTTCCTAAAAAGAATTGGCAAAAAAATAAGAAACGGGGTTCCCTACAACAGAAGCAGGGTTCGCGTGCCAGTTCACTGACCCCTGATGCTTCTGAACGTACTTATGACTTGCGCGATCGCGCTAAAATTAAGTCTCCTGAAATATTTCAGGTTCCTGACCAGCGTTCTCCTCGTTCTTTACAGGAAATATCAGGCTCACAAGCCGGTGGAGGGGATCGCCAGGATCGGGGTAGAAGTCAACCTGCGTCACAACTTCGTGAACAGCCTCGGCAGTTTGAAGTCAAGGACAAGCAGGGTGATTTCGCACGTACCCAACCTCCTTTTCAAAAGAAAAAAGTTGCCGCTTTAACAGCGAGATATGCCACAGACGGTGAGGACGCGACTCCTGGATTGGACTTGGGCAGTGACTCTGCTCGACAGCGCAGCGGAAGTTACCATAGTCAGGGAGGCTCTACGTCCCCGTCTGGATGTGACAGCAACTGACACATTTGTTACAATTGAGACTGCAGATAACCGGGTTGCCCCCCCGGATAGACTACACAAAGTCCTTTTCCAAATTGAAGGTGATATACTGCGTCCCATTTAGGAATCTAACCGCTACATATGACATTTTATTGGCGGAGAAAGATTGGCCGCCACCCTTTGTGTTAGCCTCTTCTAGAGGGGAAGATATGATACTTCCGAGTTTTTCATGTTGTGTCCCTGAGGAACAAGCGCAGGCTTTCGCGGAGGAATGGTCTTTGGCCTTAGCCCCAGCGGTGTATCGCAATCAGGTGGGTTGGGACGTTGATTCACCAGCTCATGAAATACTATTGCGCTCTATGCCACAACCTCAACCTCAATATCCCATCAAACGAGAAGCGAAGGCTTCGGTTTGTGACATTCTAAGAGAATTGGAGTATCAGGGGGTCATTGAGTCATGTGTATCACCCATGAATAATCCTCTCTTTACTGTCCCTAAGCCTGATGGTTCTTTTCGGATTGTATTGGATTATAGAAATTTGAACAGCCATTGCTGCGCCTTTGCGGTACAAAACACACACAGTTCAGCGCTGGTGAATAATATTGTTCGTAAAAAATACAAAACGACACTTGACATTTCGAATGGTTTCTACAGTCACAATCTCGACTGTGCGAGTGGTGACCTGACAGCATTCAGTGCCGTCGGAAATCAGAAAAAATTTACACGATTGCCTATGGGGTACAAGAACAGCCCCGGGGCATTTGCGGCGCGCATTGTGTCTTTGTTGCATGACATTGACCCTGAGGCCTTATCGTATGTTGATGACATCTATTTGACTGACGACGACCTCGCCCCGCATCTTGACCGAGTCGACCACATCATATTGTCTATTGCCGACTACGGTTATAAATTTAATTTTGCAAAGTCACACATTGCCCATCTGGCAGTGCTCTTTTTGGGCTACGAGCTCAATAACGAGGGAAAGGGTCGTGCACATTTGCAACCACCTTTTTCTTTGAAAAAGTTACAATCCCTGCTGGGTTTTTCAAACTTCGGGAGGACTTACATTCCCGATTATGCCCAGCGTATCAAACCACTTTATGCGTTGATACAACCTAAGTTTTCATCTGCCAGCTGGCTTCCGGAACATACTTCCGTTCTGCAGTCTTTGCAGGCGGATTTGCTTGCGACTAACTTCTTAATGACTCGTGATAACACCACCAACCTGGTAATACGTATTGTTTCAGGGGCAGTGGGTTTCACGTACTTAACATTCAATGAAGGCGACACAATACCTATTGCATACAAATCACACTTGTACACTGCGGCTGAAATGCGTTTTTCCTCTCTGAAGAAAATCTTTACTGCAGTGCAGATGGCTATTCTAAAGGAACGCTCACTTGCGCAGGGCAAACGCATTCTTATGGTCACCCCCTTCCCGGGTTTGGAAGCGGTGACTAAAGCTAGTGTGCCTAACTCTAAGGCATTGCACCCACATTGGATTCAGTGGGCTACTTCTTTGACGTCTTCGGATGTCACATTGGTCTTTGATCCATCTCTTCAGACTCAGGAGTTTTTGCAGTATGAATTTGTTCATCCTCCTCCTTTGTCGCTTCTTCCTCTGAGTGAATACAAATGCATCATTTATACCGATGGCTCGGCGCAACCGGCCACGGGTTCCAAACATGCTTATTCTGTGGCTTGTGCTATTGTGGCTGGCTCCATTGAAGATGGAGAGTTTAAGTCATCCATTGTGCACACACAGGCACTAGGAGACTGCACAGCGCAATTGGCCGAGCTGCATGCTCTTGTTCTAGCTCTAGAGTTTGCTGATCCTCTTGTGAATACTCTTATTGTGTGCGATTCTTACTATTGTGTCCAGTCGTTCAATGACAACTTATTCTTTTGGTCTCAAAATGATTACCGCGATTCTAAAGGCAGCCCAATTAAGCATAAAACGCTTTGGGTTTGAGTCGCAGATCTTAAACAACGTCTGCCTCTCACACATGTTATTCACACTCTTGGCCACCAACGTGTCGGAACACACGCTGTTGGTAATTCTCTGGCTGATGAAGCAGCCAAGTCTGCAGTAGCCACGTGTTCCGTAGCAGCAGTTACAAGATCTATGACTAAGGCTGATAATGAGATTCTGGCAGCGGTCCCTGCAACTAGGGAGGGAGGTAATTATCCTGCAGGTTTCCCTTCTAAGTACTCTTATCATGTAACTCCCGAACAGGTTCCTTATGCTACCATTCCTTCAGTTGGGGATCGGCTGATTCCCAACTCTGACCGCAGACAAGCTTTGATCAAGGCCGCACATGAAGGCATTGCTTCTGCACCTGCTGGTGTGTCGGCAACAGTCTCTATTCTTCAGCATCATTACTGGTGGCGTGGTTTATATAAACAGACTCGTAACTATGTTCTTTGCTGTGATGTTTGTCAACAAATCAAGCCTTCTACAGTCCCACGTCCGCCACAAACACAGCTATGTATTTCTAATAGACCTTTTGGCTGTGAGTATCTTGATCACTGCGGCTCTCTTTCTTCTGACACTGCATACAAGTATATCTTGGTTGCGGTTGATTCATGCACTCGATTCATGTGGGTATGGCCACAACGTAGTGCTGACGCTCGAGATGTCATCAGGGATTTGCGTGTCTTTATCGGAATGTTTGCCTGTGGTACCTTCCATTCTGACCAAGGTCCAGCAATTGCCTCTAAGGCTTACAAGGATGCGATGAAGTCGTTGGGGGTAGAGGTGCAGTTTTCGTCTCCATACAGGCCTGAGGGCAATTCAGTTGTGGAGCGAATGAACCGTGACTTAAAGCAATCCTTGACAGCTAGAGTCTTAGGTACTGGCAGGGACTGGCTGTCCCACTTGTATGTGGTCCAAAGTGCAATAAATAATCCCCCTAGAAGATCTCTGGGTGGGCGGACCCCTTACGAAATGCTCTTTGGCTTTCACATGTTTGTTCCTGACCTTGATGGTCTGGACAATGTGGCGGTTGCCTCTAAGTTTGACGTAGATAATTATTCTGCTAAGTTACAGGATCTACAAAAGACACGTGATACTCTGGCAACTGAGCATTTACCATCTTCGCCTGCTGGTGCACAACTGATTCCTGTTACCGGTTGGCTTCCTAAAGTTGGAGATCTGGTGCAGGAGAAGATTGAAAACAAAAAAGAATTTGGTCCCTCTTACCGTGCTCCTGTTTCAGTACTTGGACTGAAGGGTACTCGTACTGTCACTCTACCACCATTGCCAGGTCGCAGAGACAACAGGTACATCTCAGTGAACCGTGTCAAGTTACACCGTGTGGCCGATTCGGAATAGTGTGATACCTGCAGTTTCGTGCAACGCAATATCCTTATCACCGTTAACTTTGTCACCTCCTGCCACAAGAATGTCTGCTCATATGATGGACACTGTAATTGATCTTCAGCCTTTGCGACAAGCCTCTTCTGCAATGGATATTGTGTGCCCTTTTCCGGGAATTGATTCCGAGAGTGAGATGCCATCTAGGCAACGAGTACGAATGGACGATTCAACGCTTTCACCTTTGCTTGCAAGTCCAGTGAGTGCCTGTGATGGTGAACCGGCACACCTTTCTTCTGGCTCGTCCTCCTCATCCTCCAATTTGTCTGATGCGCCTAAGTCCAAGTTGCGTATTTTTTACTCCTGGTTCAAAAAGACATACTTCATTCCCCCATGGACCTACATTTGGTTGGTGCTTATCCTGTTATTTCTCTTCATGTCAATTGGATTTGTGACAGTGTTCTTTTTACTTATAAATGGCCATTATCTCCCTGAACGCTCTGCAGTAAAAATGGTCGATGGAACTTTGGCTCCTCACACATCGTCCCATACCATGAAACGTGACAAATCTTTTGTGAAGATTTCAGCTTTCCCAGTTCCCGAAGGCATTGTTTGGGACAAAGTAGCTTACGAAATCCATGGCCCGACTGAGGTCTTTAGAGTTCCGTACGTATTTCGCGTCTCATTAGGAGATGTGGTGACACGGGACATACATTCGGATGATTGGGATGTTCAGGCAGTTCATGCATTATTTTCTGATTTAAAATATTATGCTGCCTTTGATGCTGAAGATTTGTATTTAAATTCTGCCAATTATGGTGATCTCTTTTGCTATCAACATTATGGACATCATTTTTTACACAAAGCGAACACAATGAGACCTATTTTTAATTTTACCCAATGGGAACATTGTCCAACTCCCTTAGAGGGGAGTTCTAAAACTCTTAGAAATAAGTTCACCTATTTTTCAGATTATGATTTGACTAATCCTGAATCCTATTTTTTTCGGCTTCAAAAATCCCCTACATCAAAGTACCTGTCATCTCACACTAAACTACTTTATGCCAACTCGTTTAGAACACAGTTGGCCACACACGGTTATGAATATTAGAAACAGACTATAGATTTAAAATCAATCTGGGGCACAAAGCCATGGCAGGTTGAGGGCACTGAAGCATTACACCGTGCCTGCCTGATCCCGACTCAATTGCTGTTTTTAAATGGAACAATTTACCAAACATCCTGTTATGGCCTTGCAACTGTCAAAAACCTAAATACCCCCTCCATTCCATCATTAGCTGAATATGATAATTGGCGGTTACACAATAACTACACCATTGAGGCTTTGCAGGCTCTCCTTCAAAATGCCTCCTTTAATGTTTCTGAGGTTGATTCATTGGGATGGTTGTTGTGGCAAACTAATGCAAATGCATGCCAGTTGCGTTTCTATAATGTTACACCTGGTTTCATTCAGACTAAGCCAGACCCTCGTTATTCACCACATCATTCTGTGACTACATACTCGGTAGGTAAATTGTGCCAGCAGTGGTTAGAACACTCTACCCTGGCATCTGTCAAACAGCACCTTTCAATCCTATCGAATGATATAGATTTGGCTGATTTTCTCCTAGGCCCATGTAATCCAAGGGCCAAGCGATTTCTTTATGCCTCTTATAATGAAATTTGGAAACTTTCACAGATGGAAGCCGCCTTCCGTCTGCGTCAAATTGACCAGGCAAACTTGGAAAAAGTCCTTGCTGTAGTGGACAACAGCATTAACACGCTTTCTTCACGCATTTACACCTTAGACAATATTGTTTCTTCTGTTATAGATATTGTGCAAAGTGATGTTTCTGTGTTATATCATGGTCAGAATCAGTTAAGGTCGGTCATGCAATTTGCTTGGGCGTTGCAGTCACTGAAAGTGGGTAAAGTGCCTTGCGATTATTTGAATGCCACTGCTTTATTTTTGCCTTTTAACCTGACTGATAAACAGAGGTTTATGTCCATGAAAGATGCTGTATATACGCTGTTACATATTGAACAATTGGAGTCTTTGCCGTTCTCCGTAGCGGAAACAGACTCTGCTGTTTGGTTAATTCATGGTGTTATCACTTTGCCCTTTTCGCTTTTTCAATTTAAATCATGTATGCAACACTTTCCTGTTGGCCGCTTTGAACCGCTTGGCACTGCTTTTCTGCATGAATTATGGGTCCTGCCCTTTGCTTATCAGTGTTTGAGGGAGGATAAAGAAGTTTTCCTCACAGGGGAGGAGTGTGTTTCGATAGTGGGTCACTCTCTAGTGTGCAAACACGTTAAATTACACGGCGAGTGTAACATGTCAGCGCCCAATCTAGCTTGCTTTTTAAATGGGACCCCAGTACCATCAGTCACGCCTGTCTTTACATTGCTTACTAACGGCAGCTATCTCATTTTAAACAATCAAGACTGCTGTGGTTTGCGGGCGGGTATTCCATACTTGGTAACTGTTTCCCAGCGCGTAACTTGCTGTAGCAATGTCCTTTTCCGCCCCGCAAGGGAGTTTAGATTCTTCGCTTTGGCCTTCCATTCCGACTTTGAAAACAGAGTTCAACAAGTTGAGCAGGCTCAAAGCCCTTTTATTCCAACAGGAGGTGGCCCTCACTTCCGCCCGTGAAACATTCAGATTGCAGGTGGCTCGGACCTCAAGTGAGATACAGTCGCTTCTTAACACTAACTTCCCACTTCATTTTGGGGAATTAATTCACCAAATATTTAATGCATCTGATACGACAGGCCTTGCCCATTTTTTTAAATGTGTGGGATCTGGCCTGGTCTCTTCCTTTCAAACTATATTCGGGGTAATACCAGCTTTTATTCATTCTATCTTTTCCAGCGTTTTCGGAGGGTTCCCCTTAATATTGGCGCTGGCTGCTGGTGTCCTGCTTCTCCTCCTTGTGCTTCGCAATGGCTGCTCACTTTGTGGCTCTGCACAGGCCGGCCCAGCTACAACTGTACCGTGAGGCTTTTGGATGCTTGCCTTTAGCAACGCTTGGCGTGAGTTATGACTTGACATTCCGCTTTGCCTATTTTACTTGCGTGCAACCAGTGCTTCATTGCAAACGATGTCATTTCTCCTGGGCGATGGAACTTTGCTTATCGAACACGTGGTGTCCAGTCCCTGATTTCAGCCGGTTGATGGGTCCCTTAGAGACGCATGACGTGGCTTGTTCTGTGGATGGTCAAATGACACATGCAGCTTTACTTGGAATCTTGGATCAATGGGATATCTGTGCGGCTGCGCAGACTTTCCTACAACGAAGTTTCATTGAATATCACGCAAGTTTGCCTTTTCTACTTTTCGATGCTCCTGTTTGTGAGGAACATGATTGTTCCTTCATCTTAAATTGGATGTCAGCACTTTTTTCTACCAATGACAACGATGAACTATTGGAAGGGATTGCATACCTTTGCACCCAAACCTTCATGGATTGACTACTTGGTTCGTCCCTACTCCACTGTCTGGCATACAGACTCGTTTTTCAGGCTCAAAGTGCCTTTAGCTTTTTTTCGAACTTTCCCTTTTTTCTCCGATTTTTTTTTTATTTTTAGAAAGTCCCTCACCAATATTTTAAACAATGCCTGACTTTTTGAACTCTGTATTTGTTCTTCTGTCTATGTCCTACTGACTTACCAGGCGGAGGGTGTTATATGGGGTTATGTAGTCCTAAGACAAATTGTCGACATTGCTAAGTTAGCATGAGTTTTACTTGCCCTATGCTGCTGCTTTTGCGCACGCCTCTGCTAAGAGTTTGTTTTCGCAACACTTTGCCTCTGCCCTGTACATGATAACAGATTGTTTTTCACGTTCTCAGCTTTCCCTTCAATTCTGTCTGAACATAATGTGCAAGGTCGGTCAACAATGTCTCTTGTTATTCTGTTCTGGTCAGTCCCTATTACCTAGACATAACATGTTACCAACAGCTGCAATGTGGAAGAATTGTGCTTTGATATAACGTTGTTGCATGTTTTTGAAACACACTCGAAGAAAGCTGTTCCATGGAGCTGAGCTCTACTGTTCCTATGATGTAAACCTTTGCGTTTAGGCTTTCAGGTAGGGGTCTGCTAATAACGCCTAGAGATCTTCTGTTATATAAAATAACTTCTTACTGCCGAGGGAGGGTGATTAGGCCCAGTTATTTTGCCTTTTTCACAGTCTTTATAAAATGACGACTCCTTTTATATTCTATGGTATTGTAACAATGCTAATGATTCTTGCCTTATGCATTTTGCTGCTAGTTGTGGTTCGCATACTGTTTTATGAATCACTATAGTCAAAATAAACATTTTGAACTTATTTAGTGACTCTGATTATTTTTATTGTGGACAAGTACGTGAGAGCGAAAGAGTGTCTTGTTCCCGCGACTCTGAGGTGAGTCGGGAGTGCTCGTGTTCTGGGCTGTCTAAACATTCGTAGCTTCTTGATATTTGTAGGAGACCAAATGAGACACTATTGCTAGTCGGTTGGGATTTTGGGTACTAAGGTGATAGGAGGTACACCCCTATTTACTGAGGTCCTGTTTTCTTGTGTATAGTTCTGTGTATGAGCAGAATCCCCGCAACAAAACTAACACTTCTGTGTAAATTTACGATTGTTTGCTGTTCACAAAGGGATTTACAAGTAGTATCTTTATGAGTGCGGAGTCTCTGCACATAAAAAGATAGACTTGTCCTATCTTTTTATGTGCGTAGACTCCGCACTTGTAAAGATACTAATCGTGAATCCCTTTGTGAATAGCAAACAATTGTAAACTTTAATAAAAGTGTGAGTTTACCTTTATGAATCAGGCCCCAAGTATCTCACATCTTACAAGTAAATCATACAAAAAACCAACAAACATGCAAAAGATTATGCCACCTTATTTATTTAAGAAAGCAAAGCTGGATTGTATGAATGTTAAAAAATAAAATTGTGTTGATATTATCTTTTTTACTCCTTTTTAGGCTCATCAAGAATGAGATTACCTTTGATGGAGCCATTTCTTTTCTGGAAGTTCTCAAAGAGAACACAGTGATTGAGGAGATCTGGTAAGGCTCCACACCGCACAACCTGCAGAACCTGCAGTTTACATGTTGTCGTTGGTCACAGCAATAAGTTTATGGTATAGCCACTTTTGACCTCGTATTTAGAGACCTTGGTAAAGTAGTGAGCTGAAGTTATCTTTGTTTTTTACTTCACCACCAAATTAAATGGGGCCATTTTGAATTAATCAAACAATAATGGGCCCATTCTAGCAACCCTTTCCCAGTTTGTAATTTTAATAATTGCACAACCCTGGACTGCATCAACTGGTATTTTATTTGCAAATTTTGCTTTCTTCACCTGTATACGATTGGTCATTCACTCTCACACTCCTGACGGCGCTCTATAGGCATGGCTTGTTGCGACTGTGATCACCGCATAATTCAAGTCATATCAATAGTGCCAGCAGATGGACTCATCAGTTAAAGATGGTTGGATTGTGCACAGCCTAGAAGGAGTGGAAGGGAGTACTACCGAAATCACAAAACCTCAAAAGACTTGAAATTGTACTATAAAGGAGCTAATTTAAACTCAACTCTTCACACCGTCCTGACCTTCGGAGATTTCAAATTGATTATGGAATAAGGAGAGGCAGAAATGAAAAGCCTTAAATTAGAAATTACAGTGTGCATTTTCTTGGCTGAGATTATGAATACTAATGACAACAGTACTCCTTGGTCCTCCAGAAATGTTCTTTTTATTTATGCAAACTTGACGTAAACACACCCTCCTTTCATCCACATGCCTAGATAATGTCATGTTTTTATCTCACTGTCCAGAAATTTTATAAAGCTGTGGTTCTTATCTGGAGTTTGTGGACCCCTTGGGTTCCTTGATGCCTACTCAGGAGGTCTGCAATTGAATACTAGCACATTACTAACGTATAGAGACATAAAAAAGCAAAACAGAAAATTGCAAATTTGAAAACTCTCTGTAAATCTGCATGACATAAATTGGAGGCTTTAAAATGAAGTGGGTATCCTTAGTCTGATTCATGCAAGCAGTGCAAGTACAGCAAACATGATCTAGTATGAACATTTGGTGGCCACATTTGAGCACTGCCATCCGCCAACAAAAAGAGAGCATGCATTAGGAGCAAAAAACAGGCAACGTGATATGCTAGACAGCTAGAGTCTAGTATATTGTTTTGTCCGCTGTTATAAAGTTTTTGATCAGGTGAGATAATAGGGAAAAACATAAGCAGCGGTAGAAGCATGAGAAAATGTGAGGATGTGAGGGGATACTTTGCTGTTAGGGATTTATGTTTGGAACATCCACTCACACTGTGTCGCCATTTATGATGCCATCTTTAGGAAATGTAGCCTTTTGGTGTGTTCCACTAAATGTACAATAGCCCGAGGCTGTTGAACAGACCCAACCCCATGTCCTCATCGTAAAACAATATTATCCCTCCCATCTCAATTTCGATATAACCTTAATTAATGCCTTTCCTGGTGTCTTCCTATACTAAATTGACACCTAATGGATATGAATAATAATGCTAGTCTAGTGTAAGGAAGCAGTGCATATACAGTTCCCCATATTCTATTGAAAATGGGCCAACGTGAGATTGTGGTAGAAAAAAGTCATATTTCAGCAATTTTTGACACCAATGAAGTTTGAGAACTCTTTACTGTGTGTAGCATCCATGTGATGTAGTGACTCCAGATGTCGATTCTATGTAGCTGGGGAATACTGTTGCTTCTTGTACTACAGATGATCAAATACTCAATCCAAACCAATAGACCTAATCTTTATGTCACCTCTTTGGTCCAACCACTAGAAAAGGCTATTGGTTCATCCACTGCTCTCTAAATCAGACATTTACAATTTCTCTGGAGAAGCACTTGTTCCAGAGAAAATGATTTGTAGATAGTGAATATATTTTTTAAAATACAAATGTTTACCCTCTGTTTGAACCCTGTCCCAAAAGTAGAATTAAATTGTTGCTTTCTCTTCAATATTTATACTTATCTTATAATCATTAATGTGTATAACAAATGTCTGTGCAGAAAAAAGATCACAATGTTGTACAACGGCTTTACATACTTGCTCTCAAAAGAAAGGGACTCCTGGAACATAAGCCAGATTTGAATACTTCTCATACTCTCCGACAGGCTCCTAAATCATTGGAGTTCGCGTCAAGTGTCAAATTCTAGGCGCATTGTTTGTTAAGAATATTTATTATAAGAGAGAACTCAAATGCAAAAATTCAACAACTCCACCTGGATTCCTGGGCCAATTTATCAACAATTCCACCTCCCTTCCTGGGTTATTTTGTTTGGCTGTCCCTGGGAGGGCATATCACCACTGAAGCCAGGGAGGAAGTATTGAACACGGGAAAGGGCAGAGGATGCGGTTGTCCCACCCCAGCCGACAGTATTCGGTGGTGTACTCCGCCTCGACTGATGTGAGGCAGGGCAGAGAAGGATATGAGACACAATGATCATCACACGTGAAAGCACATGATCATTGCCTTCTTAGGGTCACGATCTCGTCGCGTGGACAGTGCAGAGCTAAGGATGTGATGAAGGGTTGCTTGTTTTCTGTATTACAGCTCCCTTTTAAGCTTTTTGCTACTTTTCCTTCTCAACTGTAAATACAGTGGGGCTTATTTACAAGCCCCTTGCGCCGCCAGTGCGTCACTTTTTTTGACACACCGGTGGAGCAGTGGCTCTGTGTGGCTTTTCATGGCCTTGTAAATACGGCCCCTTTTCATGCAACTCTTTGCGTGTAAGGGGCGTGCCATGGGTGTTGCTGTGGGTGTTCCCACGCAACACCCATGGAATCTGACGCATTCCCAGATTTACAACATTTCATAAACCTGGGAATGCGTCAGAATCCCACGCCTCACCATGGGAGACATAAGGAGGTGCAATGAGGAGGAATAATTTTATTTCTCCTCGTTTTTTCCTCTTTCTATGCATGCTGTATTCTGCAGCACGCGTAGAAAGAGGAAAACACCACCAATAATTGTTTTTGTCCAGGAAGGTGTCCCTTCCTGCACAAACACAAGCATCCTCGCAACGCAGGCACCCTTGCACCATGGTGCAAGGGTGCCTGCGTTGATGCCTGGCAGCCAATTGTGCGCCAGCGAAGTGGAAAGCACAGGGATACATCGTATTTTGTTGTAAATATGGCGCATCCCTGTGCTTTTAAAATGTTGCAGCTCAGCGCAGCAAAATGGCTTGGGCTGCCGAGCTGTGACATTTTGTTGTAAATAAGGCCAAGAATTTCTGCTTTTGTAATGACTCGGGGTTTGACAATCCACATTGCACAGTTTCATTGATGGAAGAGCTGCTTCATGGATAGATAATGATGTTTGGCTGTGCTGCCTCCAGACATCAGTGTGAGTCAGAATAAAGTACCATCCTGTGACCACCCTTACCCTTCAGGAAGTAAGCAAATGTAAGCCTGCCTATTTCTACCAGGAAATCGCCCTTCCGTATTAGGCTAACCAATGTGAAAAGAGGAACACATTTACAGTCATGCGATTGCAACATGGTTCTCACTAACATATTCTTCCTTTTTTTATTTTGCTTTTCTTTCGCCCACTTGCTTCCTGTTAGCTTGCATGGCAACCAGATCAGACCACCGGATCCCAACCCTCTCGAAGAAGAAGCAAGAATCATTTACTACTGAGCGGATGCATCGTTTTCCCAGCAGATGTGAAGCCGTGCATATACTCTTTGTCTGCCAGTTCTGTAGCAAAGAAGCCATATGCACTCATCCTCAAACTCCATCTCACAATGGTGTGGTACATTGGTGCTTGGGCATCCCCACACAGTATGCAAACAGAAGCAGATAAGCCTATCTTCAAATCCTCACAACACAAATTGTGTTTCAGGCTTTTAAAGCAGACAGTTCTCAATAGTGAGATAGTACAGGAACTCTAAAATGTAGAGATGCGCATAATTAATCATGATCAGAAAGCATTACTTGCCTGGACAGGACTTTGTAGCATTTCTCTTGAATCATAAACCCTTCTGTGGGATTGTGATTGGCCTACCACTTCTTGATGGTGCACATAGAGGGGAGGAGGGGTTCCCTGATTCGATTACATGCCTGGGATTTGGAAGTACGCTCCCTGGTCCCATTCTCGGCTCTTCTGCTGACTCTCTGTATGATGGGTGTGTCCCATTGCATTAAGTTCAGAACAAGCACTCTCAAATACAGGAAAAATTATTTTGCTCTTTGTATGGGGAGGTGAAGACATAATCTTTCCTATGGTATATGCCCATATAAGACTACAGTTCCATATTCGTCGCATTTAAAGGAAAGTCAACACTCCAGAGATTTAACCTTGCTATTAAGTGAACAATCTCGTCCGATAACCCTTACCCTGATCAGGCCTTCAATTTCAGGCATTTCAATGTTTTTAAATTGCTGAATCACAGATTTCTGTTGACCCACTAGATTTAAAGAACTGCTTGATGCACGTTGCACGTGATCTCGCACACAAATTTGCACCCGTTGCATTTGCAATGCTACTATGTGCTGCATGACTCAAGCAACCAGTGTGAAAAGACTCCCTCCCGGGGCCTGTTCTATTGAGGCCTCCAGAGGGTTGAATGAGGATTTTTTCTGTTAGTCTATTGTGTAACATGCATTTACTGATGTGTAGGAAATAAGACAACACTAATTGTCTTCTTTGTAAGTGCATACAGGTTGTTTTGCATGCCTTTCTTGCCTGAATGGTCAACATACCAGCTCGGCTCTTGGAGCCTTTGTAAACTGTGAGATGGGATTGCATGTCCATATCTCAGTAGATTTCTGTTAGTTTTATTGTGAGCAGGGACAAGGTCAAAGTGAGATGCTGCGTTAATGCTGTTGTGTTTTTGTAATTACCTGCATATGTTTACTATATTTTGTTATGTGTTCTTGGAATTCAGTTTCTCTGCTCCCCACTAGCACAGTTTTTATGCCTCCCTACCATTGGTATCTTAACTCCAGCACTTTGGATAGACTGTTTCTTTAGGACCGCCCGAATTTTCTTGATATATTTCTCTATCAAGACTGAGAGAATTAGATTCTGTGAGAGGCTAGAGCAACTCTCAAAATCGCACAGTGTCTCAAACAAAGAGTTGTGTCTCACACTGACAGCACAGAGTTGGTTGTGAATTTACTCATCCCTCACCTCCAAAGGTGTTCTATGGAACATCTACTAATAAGCTGCAGGAGAAGGTCCCATGAGGTGTTTTACATTAAAAATTGCACTATTTTTATGTGTTTTTGAAAATATTTCCAAACCAGCTCTGTCCCTCTCGTTCTGTAGAACTTCCATTCCCTCAAAGATTCAGGTTGTGTGCTGCGGTTTTGAAATAAAAGGTCCGAAAATATTTTTTTATAGTTGCCAATTAATTCAAATGTGACAACCTACCTGCAGCCTGGGATTAAAGACACACAATTTGATATCCCGATGCCACCTAGCCGTTGACTCAGGACGCACATAGCATAACATGAAAAAAAAATCCAATTGTAATAAAATTGAGCAATTGTGGTACTTCTGATATTAAAGACCACGTTACATGGTTTGCTTCAAAAAGTTGTAAAATTTACTAAACAATAAGATCGCATTTCAGTATTTTCACAAAATGACACTGAAATGATGTCAATCAAAATCAATTTTAAAATAAATCTAGTACATTTCATATAACATTCTCAAATACCTGTGAAGTCAGATGGTAAGTTTCAATTCAAGAGTTCCAAAAAATAAAAGTTGCGTCTATATTGATTTTTAAGGAGCAATAGTGTTTTTCAGATAGCAACAAGTAAGTCACAATCAAATTAATGGTTGCTAAAAACGTGCTGCAAATCTTCTCTGGAACCGCTGTGTCTCCTGCAGGATGACGCATGAAACCAAAACAGCATAGAACTTTGTGTAAGAAATCTCGCAGTTCGTAAAAATTCTTTTTTGATAGAGGAACCTAGTCCCACTAGTAGAGTCTGTCACTAAAGTACCCAACCCAACACCCTATGACAGATGACATAAAAAGGGTCCAGAACCTAGGGATTAACACAAGCATTTTTACAGTTCACTGGTGCAAAATGAATATTTAAAGATAGAGAAGCCAGAATGCAACCTCCAAGGCTGTCTGAAACTGAGTAAGCTTCACGTGACCCCAGCCTCACCACAGTCATAATGCCTGCACTGAAGAAGAGCATAGGGTTACTGAAACCCTTGTCATCTGTCCTCAACAACACCACAAGCAGGCTCTTGTTACAAAACATTTAAATAAACAAATAAATAAGGAAAGTGTCACATCGTAAGACTGTCAGAATAGTTTATCTTATTTTGCTTGAATTAGAAAATAAAAATCCTAATAATTTAGAGGAAGATTGAAGTGGATCATTCAATGCATTAGTTCATAAATTCATATGCGTATAGACTGTGCAAATAAAGTTTAGTGAACTTAACTTCATCTAGCAAAGAAATGTAAACTATTCCAGATTATTTGAAAGATTTGCAGAAAGGGAAAAATGAGATGATCAAGACTTCCAAGAGGCCTTTCGGAAAAAAGCAAGGCATGTCTTAGCCTATGATTAGTACCTATGTTCTCTTAAAAATATGTTCTTCTTCAGCACATGCTTAACATAAGACTATGGGGCCTATTACGATGTTGGTCGTAAAGCCTCCGACCTCAGGTCGGTTTCAATGCCGACCGGCTGATTATGATTCGGAATTGAAACCAGACGTCATTCCAGCTGACTTCCGACGGGCTCAAATCCAAATGTACAGAGGTTTACGCCGTTTGGATAACGATGCACTGTTTCTGGCAGAGTTTCCATGCTGGCCTTACCGACATGGAAACCCTGTCAGAAAGCGTGTTTGAGGGCCCCTAGCAGGGCCTCCTTTCCTTTGCGGGCTCTGGTTGGTGGCCAAGGGGGCACCTATGGTGCCCCCCTGTTAATCCGTGCACTTCGTGGCAGGCACCTTGAGGTGCCTGCCTCAGGGGTGCAGGGATTAACACTACCTCACATTTCCCTATGGTAGTATGTACTACGGCCGGTTTACGGCCATAACACATGCTCCCATAGGGAAATGTGGTAATGCGACCGCACCATGTGCGATCGTATCATAACGAAGTGCTCGGCACCGACGACCGGAAGTCGGTCGGTCCCGTTTTCGAGACCGCTGGACATCATAATATGCCCCAAAATGTTTTTTCTCCATGTTTTACTATGTGCATTCCTAAGTCAATTGCTTTGTGGCTCTGTATTACATTTGCATTGCTCAACAGCATAATAGTTTTATGCCCTTTTATTGGAAACGGATATCTCCTAATGTGGCCTTTAACATTTAGTTTCAAGATGAAGCTTTAATTTACAGAGTTAAGAATACAGGTGAAGTGCAATTATGGTTGTGGCAAAAGAAATTGTGCACTGTTGGTTTCAGATCTTGTCCCTTTATCAGCAAGGGGATCTGTAGGGTGATTCTTTTTGCTTCCATGGTGAGATAATATTAAGTGAAAATAGCATTAGTTTCCTTGTGGTTCATGCTTCACTTGCCATTATGCTCTAAGTGGCAAAGGTCTGCAACATCAAACCCACAATTTGAAGGTTCATCTACAAACAATATTTAATAAGTTACACCCCATTGTACTTGCTACCTCGAATTTTAACAACTACACTCAGACTTTACATGGCCTCCGTGTTCTCTCTTCATCTGTACAGTCATTGTACTGTGATGGTGCTCCTGGCCTTTGGAATAGAAATATCCCAGGTCCTGAAATGTAAAATAAATTTCAGCTATTTGTTTTAGAAGAGTACACAACAATTCACACAGTGTGTTTCATAGCCAATCATTGAAAGAAGTCTGCCAACACAGAAGACTTACTGTAAAGTACGTCCTTCTAACTAATGGCAGAGTGGACTTTGGGAGAGCTGTTGAATCGCAAAGACTGAGGTATGGTAGTGCGATGTGTTACGTCCACTGTATACCACTTATAAACACAGATGAAAACAAACCATGTGCCTACCGCTCAAAGTCACCCGCACACAGAGTGCTAAATGCTGCAATATAAGCTTCCCCCAAACTATTTTGATACTCAGTACATGCCAATATGGAGCTTGAAGTTCCAATAAAGTGATGGTGAAATTAGGTAAATATAGATATTTTTCTAAAATTAAATTAAAGGAAACCAATCGGGATTTCCATAGCTGCCACACTTCCTTTTTGCAAGATGAAAGGTTGCAGCTATTTCTATAATGAAACAATTGTTTTTTTCTTTGTTGTAACCTCGGTGCTCATTATTAACCTTTGGGGAGGGGAGGTGATGGGGGTCAGGGTCGTAGCTTCTGTTGGGGCAGTGTTTGGGGTGTTGCACCCCCCTAATAAATGGATTTTCCGACAAATAGTTGGGTGCAGGTGCTTTCAGTCGGGTACGGTGAGTTGTCTGTCGGATTTCACCAGGGATTTTTCCATACAAACAGACAAAAACGCACAGACACTCTCTCCCTCTCTGTTTTGACAGTACTTAAAAATATTGGTTATTTTCAGAATATTGTGTTGTCTCTCCTACCAATCCGCATTTGTTTCCCTTTCCACTGCCCCATTAGCCCCTCTCATGCACCCTGCTTGTGGTATAATGTATTTAAACATTGTATGCCAGCCTGATTGTCGGAAAATCTGAAGCTCACACCCCCAATCTTACTGACCAAGCTACGCCCCTGTGTGGGTGGGTGGTGGGGAAGGCAACCCTCTGTTTCATCTACATGAAACTTTTGAGCTTGGCTTGATGGATAGCTCAGAGCCCAAAGAAGAGGATGGGTTCAGTCTTGCCCTTTTGTGGGCCACTGAATAATTTCTGTGTCTATTTTGCCAAACAATTTTCTGTTGTTTTTTTGGTACACCTGTATATCATGGCAGAATGGTTTTGCTAAGTGCTTTACCATGCTATGTTCTGCCTGGTGTTAGCTGCACACTTTTTCCCTTCCCACTAGTTTTATTACAACTTTTTAATGTGGTCTCTTCCTTCTCCTACATGTTTGATTGTGTCATGTGGTGGAGTGGGGTGGGATCCTCTTAACTCCGGGAAGGGCAAGCGCACTTAAAAAACTTAATAATGTAAATAGTGAAGCCAAACAAATGTTGACCAGCATGGCATGCTCATGGAATGCGGTGTTCTGCCCGGCCTGCTTTTTTTTAAATGAGGATTTTTATTTGCATTGAGCATGTCATTTGTGGTCAATATCTGGCCAGGATGTGCCCTGGAACCCTCTTAAATCACAGCACGATCCTTTGGGTGCCAAAGCCATTTAAACACATCTCGCCTCGTATTTTCGGAAGGATATATTTTCATAACGTGGAGCTAGAGTTTAGAGGTTGGAGGGTTTCAAGGAAGGAAACTACAAAAATTACAAAAGTAAACTTTTTTAACAAATTGTTACATGTACATATGTAAATTACCCCAGTCTTCTTTTATTGTTCATGTTATTTATTGCTGTCTTTACAAAAACAGAGTTTTTGCGTGCATAGTATATTTACAAGACATCAAGCCAAGTATTAATAAATTGCATTCTGAAAAAAAATGGGATTGGTGTCTGTGGATCTTTCATTTTAAGTCCTTTTAATTTCAAAGATAAACAAAAGAACGGTCAGATCAATGGTTAAATTAATTGTAATTAAAAAGCAAAATGAAAATAAAAATGTCACTATTCTTATTTTAATTTCTGGATATCAACTTCTGGAAGGAGTTGTAAAGTGTGGACTATTCCATGCCCCACAGTGATGACTGGCCTTAAGATATTCGCTCCAGTTACTATTTGCTTCAGTCAAATCCTGGTAAGTTCAGCATACAAAGTGACCACCCCAACAGGAACACTGGTGACACCTACTCAACTACAGGTACCAAAGGGCAGCCTTAGACACACATGACCACCCACACACAAAAGGAGAACCAGAGCATCTCCAACCATAGTCCAGTTACTACATTCTTCTGCTAGAAGTCCAAGCCTTCAAGAAAGAAAAGTCTCAAACAATCCTTCCCAGAAAATGCACCCAAGACCTGGACCTCCACCACCCCCTTCCCAATACTACCTACCAAATGTTCAAGAAGGAACCGAAGATCCTACTTTTCCAATGCTGTCTGTCAGACTAGCCCTAGTTTGTCCTCATCAGGCCCGTCTAATCGAGTCCCATATTAGGTCTTCTGGTATGGATCGACATAGATCCTTTTGGTCCAAGAAATATCACGTACCTCCCTTCAAGTATACTTTTCCAGTTGAATGGAATCTTTCCCTTTAGCTGATCTTTTTTCTGTATAATATATTTTTTATTGTAACATTGCCTCCGAATAAGATAACTATTAAATAAATGGCAGAGACACTATGAATCCTGGTCTCTTGTGAGACTTATTTTGGATTCCCCAAAATGGGCTTGCTCAAAATCTGAATGCAGCGGCTTGGATTCTTAGGGTCAGCTTTCTCCAAAGGTCTCACTGGACAATAAGTGAGTGCCGACCAATAATGTGAAGCATAGTAGATGCAGCTTCCCGGATGAAAACAAACACCCTCAGAGGCTCAAAGTATCCAGATCAGGTTTAATGAGTGCATCTCTGCTACAAAATACATGCATTAAAGCTCTCTCCTGATGTGCACAAACAACCACTTTATATACGTGTAGAAAACACCCTTTAAGCACTCCCCAACCTTCTTATAAGTCTGTCTCCATCTCCAGGCTATGTGGTTGAGACACAGAAACCCTTATTAGGAAATGCAGCAAACTTGCAAATGTTGCAGATGTCTGTTTTTTACATGCTTTTCTGGTGTTCGAGAGATGCTGCTGGTTGCAAGAAGCATGTGTTCTAGCTGACTCTGTGTTCTTGTGAGATTTATGGCCCCAAGCTGATGAAAGTGAGTGTATTTATTGGTTTTGACCAAGCATAGCTGAAAATTGACCTGGTGATGTTTGCAGTATTTGGAAAATCAAGACTATATTTTGTAAAGCTAGACTTGGGCAGAGGCACATCATGTGAATTTGCTCTAGCAGTAGTTGACACTCAGAATAGACATACAAACTAAAGTGAAAATAGAAAATGATAAACATCACATATTGCCTTTCAACATGCTGGAGTCTATATTCCACGTCCATCCACAGATCCCACATAGTTCAAAGGAGCACTTACATGTATACGCAACACAGCATAAGTCAAGATACGACAACTCTCTTCTTACAAAGAAAATCAAAACATTTCTGATGAAACTCCCCTGTGGAAACCTACAACTCAGATGAAACACCCACAGAACACACACCTAACCACACAGGGCCCTTTTACATGTGAAATGGTAAGGCTATTCCAGCTGTAAACTCACTCTGAAACAAGATTAACAATTACTAAGTTTTACCACATCCAGCCCTACCAGGTTTGGTAAAACCCAGGCTCAGTTCCACCTGCCAAGAGCAATTTATATCCATTAAATGGCCTGGTAATTGGGAAACATGCGGAGACGCATTTAGTCATTTTTTGATTCCTGTATGTTACTCCCAGTTAACAGGTTCCCTGGGTCATTAACTCTGAATTCATAGTAATGGGAAGTTAATGCCTCAGGGTACCTGTACTCCTGGGTCTGGAGTTATCCCCCCTGCCACTGCATGCAACTGATGGTCAGCCCAAAAATATGAGACTGATATCCTATCCACCAACATATAATTAATAGCCATAGGGTGGAGAGCACACTGCCTGCCTGCCACCAGCAGTCCTGTCAATGCATCCTGGCAGAGACAGTCTCACTAATGCTTGTACTCATAGTCAATTAAGTGTTTTCATTCCACCTAGAATTGGCCCAGCTCCTGCTGGCTATCATTGGATATGGGCAGGGAGCAATCCATTAGTTTGGGCTCCTCCTGGAGCTGTTATGAACGGTGCATGATGCCCCGGCATGCTTGGAGTGGTACTATATCTGAGAAACTGTGAGCAGCATTTCAAGAATCTCCAAATACATATTGGCAATCTCTGCTGATCAGAGACATTGATCAAGAAACACATGTATCCTGAGATGTGAAGCAATAGTTGTGGTAAAAGTGATAGCAAACACTGTTCTACTTGTGAGTACTTAAACTATTAGGAGCTACAACAACCAGACTGCATTCAGGAGTACTGGTGTTGACATGCTGGCTGCATACTACCTCTTCTCCTGCAATAAAATCAAGAACCAGACTTTTTACCATCTTCTCCTTTATGAAATCAAGAGCACTAGGATTCTCTCTAGAGAAATACTAGTATAATGTTTGCATGAATGTATGTGGCATTTGAACCGGGCAAACCTAGCCAAAAAGCAATGGAGTTCTGTTCAAGGTCAAAGACACAGTCAATGTGATTGGAGGGTAGCGGGGTTTTCAAGAGTGAAAGTGGACCGTTACTTTTTTGTGATGATGTTCTCTTTAAAGAGGTGTGTCTTCAGCTCTTTCCTAAATTGCAGCAGAGTTGGGGTGTTCCTGATGAATATGTGCATATTGCACAAGGCCCTGGTAAATAGATAGTGAAGGTCAGTTGGCTAGTTTATGTTTTTCTTGCAATTCTTTGTATCTATTGTGATAGTGCCCTGTTGGTGTGCCAAGAGCCATAGAAGACAGTGACATGTCAGCCAGATAGGGAGGGGTTTAGGTTATGATAGTTTTGGAGATGATGCAACTGGTTCTGAAGATGGTGAGAGCAGCTTCGGGAGTCAATGAAGTTCTATCAGGATGTGGGTGATGTTATTGTATTTCTTCAGGCGCTGGAGGAGACATGTTGTGGTGTGTAATGAGGGATACTGTGGCGTTTGGAGGCCATGGAGCAGGCCCATGTCATCATCTGTATGCAAGAGTACAAGGGCTAGAACACCAGTTCTGAAGACTCTTTCTGGGACGAATGGTTACAATTTCTGTAATAGAGATAGCTGGAACGAGGCCATCTTTGTTTTTTCGGAAATGTCTTCCTTGATATACAACACATCCCAATACACTGCAATACCTAGAAAAGATGACGTGAAGGTGAGAACGTTCCCAAATGAAAAAAAAAGGTAAGATACGACACTCATGACCACAAATAAGGACCAACTTCCTACACAGCTGTGGGATTTGGATCTTTTTAATCCTAGCTAAGTTGTTATACAACCCCTTCACAAATGGGAATACATTATCCTTTCAACCTTAAGAAGATTGGTTGACTAGCTTGCCGTATCCAGTGCAACTTTGGGTATCCTTTCAACCCCAACATCACTCCAATAACTTCTCCATCCTAGAACACAATGGAATTGGAGGTATTTGCGTAACCCCTAATTACAACATTATACTAACTTCCACCATTAAATGGGAACTTGGGTATAACTTCATCCTAAAATAATCACTGTAGCAACTTCTCCCACATAGCATGTTTTAAGGTAACATGTCAAGCCCAGCCAGATCGGTTTATTAGCCCCCGTCCCACACATTGGAACCCTAAACACAAGACTATACTAACATCCTCGAGAATTAGCATATCCTTTCAATGGCTAGCAACCTCAAGTAACAAATCTCTGCTACTCAATGCAAAATAAGGTACGCTCTCAACCATTACAAAATCACCATACTATGTTTCTCCCCTTTGGGGCCAATTTCGATGCGGTCGAAAACGGATCACTGACAGAATATCGATAACAAGAATATCGACCTACAACAATATCGAAGTAAAAATATCGAATGCCAAAATATCGACTCCCTATCTACAAACAGGTAAGTACAAAAATATCGACTCCAAAATATAGTTGTAAAAAATATAGTCAGTCAAAATATCGAATTTTTTAAATGTATGAAAAGTAATGTAAAATTAATGAAATAATATATATAATTAACTAAAACATACTTAAAAATACTTAAATAACTTTAAAATTAATAAATAATTAATGTAACTTAAAAAAATAAACATAAATTTTAATTTTTTAATACATAAATATATTAACGTAATATTTATAAAAAATATTCAATATTTTTAGTTTAGGATAGCGGGACGGTAAAATTTACTATTACCACTTCAGTCAGTGCAACAGTAGGGAAAGCGTTGGATAGCGGGAGGGTAAAAATTACTATTCCCACTCCAGTAAGTGCAACAGTAGGGAAAACGTTGGATAGCGGGAGGGTAAAATTACTATTCCCACTCCAGAAAGTGCAACAGTAGGGAAAACATTGGATAGCGTAGGGGTCAAAATTACTATTCCCACTCCAGAGAGTGCAACAGTAGGGAAAGCGTTGGATAGCGGGAGGGTAAAATTACTATTCCCACTCCAGACAGTGCAACAGTAGGGAAAGCGTTGAATAGCGTAGGGGTAAAAATTACTATTCCCACTCCAGAGAGTGCAACAGTAGGGAAAGCGTTGGATAGCGTAGGGGTAATAATTACTATTCCCACTCCAGAGAGTGCAACAGTAGGGAAAGAGTTGGATAGCGTAGGGGTAAAATTACTATTCCCACTCCAGTGAGTGCAACAGTAGGGAAAGCGTTGGATAGCGTAGGGGTAATAATTACTATTCCCACTCCAGAGAGTGCAACAGTAGGGAAAGAGTTGGATAGCGTAGGGGTAAAAATTACTATTCCCACTCCAGTGAGTGCAACAGTAGGGAAAGCGTTGGATAGCGTAGGGGTAATAATTACTATTCCAACTCCAGAGAGTGCAACAGTAGGGAAAGAGTTGGATAGCGTAGGGGTAAAAATTACTATTCCCACTCCAGTGAGTGCAACAGTAGGGAAAGCGTTGGATAGCGTAGGGGTAATAATTACTATTCCCACTCCAGAGAGTGCAACAGTAGGGAAAGTAATATTTTAATATTTTACTAAAAAATAATTAATTATCAATACTAATAAATATTATTAATAACACTAATTACCAATTATAAAATCTTTAATAATTAGTTTATTATAAATACAATACATATGATTTATTAAAAATTAATTACCTATTAATAAATCATTAACAACCAATTAATAATCATTACCAGATTTGTATAAATATTTAAATAAATACCAATTAATATTTAATTACCAGTAAATTAAGTATCAATACAAAAAATATTTTCTATAATTAACTAATTACAATTAAATTACTTCCCCACATTCCCCTATAAATCCACATCCCACTACAACTATTTAATTAATAGAAATAACATAATTACCAATAAATAAATTTAAAAAAAATTATTACCAATTAATAAAATGTAATTCCCAATTAATAATTAATTAACAATAAATTCATTATCAATACCAATTAATATTAATTAATATGTACTTAATTTCAATTAAATTACTTCCCACCCTATTCCCCTATAAACCCACATCCCACTACAACTATTTAATTAATATAATTAACATAATTACCAATTAATGAATTAAAAAAAATGATTACCAATTATTAAAATGTAATTACCAATTAATAATTAATTAACAATGAAGTAATTATCAATACCAATTAATATTTATTAATATGTACTTAATTTCAATTAAATTACTTCCCACCCTATTCCCCTATAAACCCACATCCCGCTACAACTATTTAATTAATAGAATTAACCTAATTACCATTTAATCAATTACATTTTTTTTACCAATTAATAAAATTTAATTACCAATTAATAATTAATTAACAATAAATTAATTATCAATACCAATTAATATTTATTAATATGTACTTAATTTTAATTAAATTACTTCCCACCCTATTCCCCTATAAACCCACTAACCGCTACGGAATTAAATTACGCAAAAATTAAATAACATAAAATTCATTGCTTTTAAAAAATTAAACATACATTACAACAACTAATATACACTTTTAACACATATACTAACATACAATACACTTAGAAAAATTCGATATTATTAAAAATTCGATATTTTTTAATGCCTATATTATGTACTTCGATATTGTAACAATCGATATTACTTACCTTAATTTCGATATTTTTAACGACTATATTATGTCCATTCGATATTATGTCCATTCTATATTTTGGACTCGATATTGTGTCCATTCGATATTTTTGTTTCGATATTATGTCTGTTTACCGTCGAAAACTGCTCCGACCATCAGTCGGAGCCGTACCGACCGCATCAAAATGTCCCATTCGGATTCCTTTCGGACCGACCCATTATGATGTGGTCAGTTGGAAAGGAATCCGAACGGGCTTTCCGAATGGCTTCTGATGGGCTCGGAGAGCCCGTCTGCCATTCGGAAAGGGGCCAGTAATCCCAAGGGTGGCTCTTTCCGCCCGAGGGATTACAATGGTGGATTCCTACAGCCTTTCTGTACCGGCCTTTCCGACACAGAAAGGCTGTCGGAATCCGACTTTGGGGGCCCCCTGTAGGGCCCCCATGGGTGCAAGGCCTCTGGATGGTGGCCTAGGGGCACCCATGGTGCCCCCCTGTTGATCCCTGCACCCGGTGGCAGGCACCTTGAGGTGCCTGCACCTGGGTGCAGGGATGAACTGCACCTCAGCTCTTTACAATGAGAGCATGCATTCCAGTCGGAATGCATGCTCCCATTGTAAAGAATAGGATTGCTTCCTAATTGCTGGTTTGGGACTGCCGACAGGAGGTCGGTCGGTCCCACAACTGAATCGATGTCGGGCGGACTCCGGTCCGTACGACATCGAAATCGGCCCCTTAGTGGGAATTAGGGTATCCTCTCAACCATTTCAACACATAAGCACATATATCTTTTCAACCCCAAAACAGTAAAGACCTATATCTGGAAGTCCAGAAAAATTACAGGGTTTCATCAAAACTACTACATCACACACACAGCTCATAATGCAATAGAAGAAGTATAAAAATAAAATATCCCAAGTATACATGTAAAATCAAACCATGACTAATACAATAGCATCCAAAGCACAAGGCAAACGTTACACCACAACCTCCTTACTGCAACCACCACACTATAATGCAGAAACCACATCCTGACCTTACTGTGGTATCCGTAGTGACATTTCAGCTTCACATAGCAATATCCAGACGGCAATGCACCTGATGGAACAATAAGAATTCACTTTTGCAAGAATAAACAGTTCATTACAAAACCTGAAGCCTGTCCTCTCATCATGAATGAATAATATCCATTCTTCTGTGATTATTATCCTGTAATTGAAAGTCTATCAGAGTATCACACTGCCTTAGAGCCACTGGAACTCCTCTAGGGTCTTGTGGGGCAGAACCCTGACATATATAAGCAGTGCTTCCAGCCAATCAGACTTGCCGTTTCCATGTCTCATTTTGAGGTGATGAAGCTACTAAGTTTACAACAGGAGAGCCTCCACTGGCTGCACCGTCAGTAAACTCGTCCTGGAGGACAGTAGAGTGGGTAGTGTGACACATGTTTTTCCTGTCCAAGACCGGGCAGTAAAAAGTATCGATGACCCCTCCATATATGCAGAAACTCCCTGTGTGTTAGGACCGTTGTTGAATGGTTCTCAAGAAAGAAGCCCCCAATTTAGGGGATTGGTCCTTCAGAACAAATGAAATGACAATCGTTCTAAATAGTGGGTCGGAGTAGTCTATAGGGCAATCAGGCAGTGCTTGAAAGGCTGGTCTGACAGGTCAGTGTGTGGGCCGGGTTTTTGGCTGTTTGTGGGCCTGTTTTATGGTCTGCTGGGCTGGCTTTTACTGTTGATCTCCCTGAAATTAAAATAAACATTTCCTGCAGCAAGCTCAAATCCATGCAGGCTTCCACACCGTGCAGATGACATATACAGGCTCTGTTTATAGGTTAAAAACTGCAACAATATCCAACATGGGCCATTTTTTCAGCTATCCAATTCACTAATGGGGGACACTTTTATTTTGGTGCTGGGCCTATTTTCTATCCCAGTCTGACCCAGTAAATAGCTCGGCAGTACACCTGGCAGTACATTTTTAAATAAGGGCGTTAGCGGAAGCACCTTCATCAAAAATGGCTTACCAGAGTGGCAGTAAGGCCAGAGGTCTGGTGTGACCGCACCTGGATACCCTCACGGGTGACAAGTAGCGCTCTACAAATCTACTGATTGATCTGAAACAGAGCTAGGCAGGGCCTCCTACTCCCTGGAAGGTGGGAAACCGCCTGGCAAGATCCACATCGCCCTGTTTTCTATTCTTGGAGACGCACAGAATATTCTTTCAGTGCTCTTGGCTTCTTGTTGTCTTGCAGTCATCAAGGCAGTTGTTGGCTCCCAGCAAAGCTATTTCATGCTTTATTTGTCTTTCCATACTCCTAACTCTGAGAATCTTGCAAACATCTAGTGGCTGCTCCTGTCTGAGCACTCTGTTAATGAACTTCTGTCTTTGCCACAATTCAGCTGATGGAATGGGTTTAGCTTTCTTTCAAAAGCTTTTTCCATATACACTCCATTCAGGACTCTGTTTTTCTTCAGCTAATCCAGTCCAAAGATTCGAAAAGCATAAAGTTAGTTCCAAATATTTCCTTCCAGGCTCCCTGGTGGAATCCTCTGTCTCGGGAGCTTTGCCCACAAGCTAAACCTGAGACTTTCAGAGAGAACTGGAACTTGGTTGTTTACTAGATAACTGACAAGTGATTAAAAGCTACGTTAATTAAACACGGTTCCTGGTGGTCTAACCTTATCCTGTGATTATTTTAAGATGAAATGTTCCCAAAATTTACATTTAATGGTGGAAGTTAGCATAATGTTGTAGTTAGGGGTTAAGTAAATACCCCCATTTCCATTGTGTTCTAGGACGGAGAAGTTATTGGAGTGATGTTGGGGTTGAGAGGATACCCAAAGCTGCACTGGATAGGATAAGCTAGTCAACCAGTCTTCTTATGGTTGAAAGGATAATGCATTCCCATTTATGGAGGGGGTTGTATAATGACTCCACCTCACAACACCATGTTGTTGTAAGGGTCAATGACGTAGATCCGGTGTAGAGTTCAGACACTTGGGGCCTTCCTAATGATTATCATGATGAAGGTCTTGAGTAGGTTTACTTAAGTAAAGCTCGACCCTGGGACTACTTCTATCAAGGTCCTACTTGAGAAAAGCTCCATCCCTGCTTCAGGCTCAGTTCCACATCAGTGCCTCTGCCCGGCCCTTCTACCCAACTCCCGCTCACAGCTGACAACTCCTTCCAGTCAGGCTTCAAAAACATGCAATATTCCATGGGTAACATAGTCACTCACTTACCTCAGGCTGTTCCTTAAACATGCTCTCCCGCGAACACACACTCGCACACCTATACACAAACACACACACACACACATTCACACACACACTCACACTCACACACACACACACATATATATACACACACACACACTCACACTCGCACACATACGCACACATATAGACACACACACTCTCACACTCACTCACACACGCACTCACACTCTTACGCTCACACACACACTCACACACACACACTCCCAATCCAATCTTTCACCCCCTCCCCCAGTCACACAGACAGCAACCTAGCATCGTGTTTATACCCAGACACACTACACAAGTATTACTGCTGACTCAGACCCAGTGCAACAATGATAAACAAGTCACCTGTACTCACTGCACCTCTTCTCCGAATCACAGGCACAGGTAGAGGAGCACTTACAAATACAAGTCAAGTAACAAATGGAACGGTGGCTGAAATGTGTAAAAAGCATTTATTTGATAAAAACTTTAAAATGTCAGGCATTTGATTTAACCCAGACATAGCTGTAAGGGCACAGGCGTGCTTTACAGAGGATGTTTTTATTGCAGCAGAAGCATCTCGGGTTCTGTATAAACTAATATGCAACATGGGAGTTGAGACTGAAACATGTAATTAACATTAGAATGCTGAACAGGTGATTTAAAAGTGATTTGAGATTTTGCATGCAATTGTAAATGAAAATATCAAATTCGAACCAACAAGGTTGTCCGCTATTAAAGAAAGAAACAGAAATAGTGAAACCACCAGTATCAATATCAAAGTGCTCAAGTATAAAAACGACAAAAGTCTGCACTGTGAAGCTGATATGTAACAAGAGGAGAAACGTGGGGGATAGTTCGCTGTGGGGTAAATGGTGGGCACAATGACAAAGAAAGGAGAAAGGGAACATATAGAGGAAGAAAAGCGAGAGAGAGCTGGGGTTGCATAAGAATCTAATACATCCATAGTCAGGATTCCCTCAGTTCTGCAGGGGTGATGGGCGGTCATCTTGTTCTGCATCAGCAGAAGGGAAGGCGGCGCTCTTGGCGTGCATCACTCATCCCTGACTGCTTCACCCTGGACCAGAGGACTTGCTCGCAGCCTCATGGGCCTGAGGTGTTTCTGCTGGTAGCAGGCCTCTGCGCACTGTCCAGGATGTCCAGCTGGGAATTTGGAGGAAGGAGCCAGGTGATGAGGAGGAACAGACATGTCAGATAGCTCAAGGACAGGATGTCAGGCACTCAGTCGCTCTTGTTGTGCCTGACACACATGGAGATGCCATTTTGCTGTGAAAGAGGGTGAAGTTAAGGGTATATTAATTCCTAACCAAGATGGTCGTCTTCCCTGTTTGTGCTGCCTGAGTTAGGAAAACAAAATGGCCATCTATCCCGGTGACTATTCTTAAACTGCAAGGTCCAGAGGCATTGTAAATGTCTATGATCAGTCCAGATTTTAAAGTTTCCTCGGTACACATCAGCACATATCTCCATTCAACACGTCTTCTTCATCGCTAGTAACTCCCTTTCAACACTGAGAGCCAGATTAGAAAATCTTGTGGACTGGCACTCTTTAATATCTTCGGTAGTGAGTTAAGGCTGCGCTTGCTTCAAACTCCTTCTTCCTCCATATTATGAAAAAAAGGATTCTGGAGGTGGTAATGGGTGTGATGTGGTCTGGTTTTTGTGCTGTTGTGTTTTTGTGATGCATTATTGCAATGTGATTTTATTGTGTTGTACAGCGATTATTGTGTTTCATTTTGTTTTCACTGTTTTGTTGCAAGGAGCCCTGTTATGTTGTAATGCTATTGTTATGCCGAGTTATGTATGTCATTATGTTATGTTTTATTATTTCGTTTCGATGCTTTAAAAAATGTTGCCATTTTTCCAGCCACAAGCTGCACATGCCTTGAAAGTTCCTGTGAAAGCAATAAATAGCTCTGTCTAATGTGATAAAATAGCTGCTTTCTAGCCTTTTAACTATGTGAGACACTACTCAGCTCAAAATTACCGCAGTTTATGTGATACAGCCCATGGTGTCTTGCTTCTCAACTCCTGTAAAGCTCTTGATCTTCAATCAAGTACTATCTGTATTACTGAGGAGTTCTTTAGGCCCTTTGTGTCTGTTTCTTCCAAACTGGAACCCTCTTAAGGAGTCACGTGAGACTTTTCACTTGTGTGTTAAGTGCAGAGTGGCAGCGTGACTACTGGGAGGAATTGCTCTTTCGTCAAGCAATCACGAAGAAAACAAGGAAAAGTTTCACTGTGTCCAGTCTAAGGGCCTGATTACGATCTTGGCGGATGGCATACTCCGTCACAAACATGACAGATATTCTGTCTGCCGTATTACAAGTTCCATAAGATATAATAGAATTGAAATTTGGCGGACGGGATATCCGTCACTTTTTTGATGGAGTAACCCTCTCCTCCAAGATCGTAACCAGGCAGAATATCCAGATATGCATGGAGAAGCAGCCAGTTTAATAACAACTTGTGTGTAAATAAAACAGAGCAGGCATCCGTTGCAGCCAGTCAATGACAAAGAGTTGCGGGCTGAAGTATGACCAAACTTTGTAAAACAGGGATAGTTGATCATTCAGTTTAAACAACTCCATCCTCACCAGATCTGAGAGCCCATCTTTGTGAGTCTGAGAAGCTCTCAACTTCCAGCTACACAGTATAGATATCTTGTCACCACATTTACTTTTATCCATCATTTCCAATAGTTATTGACGCATGAGATTCCTAGTGCATCACACTCATGACATGTTAAATGACGTCATTAATGAGATCACTCATTTGATTTAAAGAACAACATTTATTCAAATTATTTAATGAACGCTGTGGTCTCCCCAGAAAATATTAAAGAAAAATGGCAATGAAGGGGGAGTGGGGAATGAGCACACATGGAGGGTTGTTTATGGATGTCCTGAATGATGTAATATGTGAGGGCCTGAGCAGCACATGATAGGTGCTCAAGTTATACTTGGTTGACTAAATTATAACAGGCATTTATCAGTGTTTTTGTGTTTCTTATAGTGTTTTGGGGTTTTATAATGTTAGTTCTTGTCTCATTTCAACTATTAACTATAGCGTCACTTTAACCTTTGTTTTTTCAGTGAATTTATAGTTTTGTTTTTTTTAACCATAAGTTAAGGGGTTAGCACCTAACTTAACCATGTTGACTATTAACCTATGTTTATATATAAATATATATATAATTACAGTCTAATTTTGGACTGTACACGAGCCTTCCATTAGCTTTCCATAAGAGTTATCCAAACAATGAAATTGAGACTTGAGTATGCAAAATGTTCAATCAATGATGCTCTAGTTTTCTGCTCCACTGAATTTTAAGAGACCCATGCCAAGGGTTTTTTGGATCGCTAATAGCAGGACATTTCTTCATATCACATATAGAATATAATGAGCTTTGATGGTGAGAGGATTGTTGTGATTATTACAATTTTTAATAACAAATAACAGTTCGGAGCAGAATGCTCAACTTTTCCCCCTCCCACCAAAGAGAATAACACTTCAATTAAAACTTGCTTGAAGGGTCTGGTAAAAGTGGTCTACACAATGGTTGAAGGGGAGAGCCGTGAGGGGCACAGGAGGAGGGGGAAGAGGGAAGAGGAGGGAGAGGGAGGAGAAAGGAAGGAATAGGGGGAAAGGATGGGATAGAAGAGAAAGACGACAACGGTGTCATAATTGCTATTTTTAGTACAATGCATTCAACAGCACTAGTTATACATTTGTGGCGGTCCAGACCATATTTACACTAATTAGTAGTGACGTTACTTTTGAATTGTTCCAACAATTGAGCCCAGTCCAGTGAAATTGGTTTCTTCCGAAGCCCTCTATGTTCCTCTCTTTGAAGAGCTTCTCCCTCTACCATGGCCCATCGTATTACCTCTTCCCCCCATGCTCCTTTTCTCGGGGCCGAGTGAGATTTCCAACGCTGTGTGAGCAGTCTTTTGGCCAGTATTAGGGAGAGATCAGTGAATCGGTGTAATACTTTGGCTTTCCGTGGTAGGGGGGATAGTCCCAACAGGCGCACCTCTATCGTGGACCAAGTAGGTCTTTCAGACAAGTGTGATAAATTGTCAGTGACTTCTCGCCAATATGGTAGGGAGGGGCAGGACCATACCATATGAATCAAATCAGCTCTGGGCAGGTGGCAGCGAGGGCAATTTGAGGAGGCCAATTGGTACATTGTGTGGACCTTATACGGCGTCAGGTATGCTCTATGCAACAGGGACAGCGGTATAAATTTGAATCCAGCATTTCGGGATACACGTTTGGGATATTTAAGGACTACGGCCCATTCCTTGTCTGTGAGCGCACGCACAATATCCGTTTCCCATTTCTGATGGAGGGCCGACAGCGAGATTTCCAAATGTCCTCCCAGTCCCCTGTATAACCATCTGACCAAATGGCTCCCGTGACCCATTATGTGCAGTGCCTGCAATAATTGGAATGTAGGGGGCTCACATTGCTCAACGAGCCAATGTTTACGGACAAAATGTAGGATGCTGACATGAGTCAAAAATAATGTATTTGGTACCCTACAAATGCGTACCAGTTCTGCATGGGGCAATACATTTCTGTCATTGAATAAGGAGCCCACAATCGTGATTCCTCCATCCTCCCAAGGTGCTAGTCTGTGAGCAGTTAAAGGGCCTTGGGGTGTTGGGAGACCATAGAGGGGAATGTTCGGGGCATATGGAGTGGGTATATTGGTGTATCTCAATGTAAGTTTCCAATAGTGGAGCACTACCTGAAGAAGTACAGGGATGTCTTTCGGTCTCCCGGGTTCTGGGGAAAGCAATATCTGTAGTGTCCCAAGTTGTAGTTGTGCGGGTGTATATCCAATTTCAAATAGGTTATGCCCAGCAAGCCAATATGCCAACCATTGCAGTTGGCTAACAATGCAGAACGCCTTAAAATCCGGGGCTCCCAAACCCCCTTTAGACGTGGGTAGCTGCAATTTAGTGAGGCTAATCCTGCGACGCCCAGTTCCCCATATCAATGTTACCAGCAAGGAGTTCAACATCTTAAATACCCACGCGGAACCACAACTGGGAGGTTAACAAAATAATATAGGAGCCTTGGCATCATCACCATTTTCCCTATTGCAAGGCGTCCTGCCGTGGACAGTGGCAATTTAATCCAAAAGGCCACCTGTGATTTTAGCGAGTTAATAGCACTGATCAGGTTTCCGTCCAATGTGTCGCGTGAATTCCTATAAAACTGAATGCCCAAATATTTAAAGGTGCTTGGTTCGACGTTGAGCTGCTCAGCCCCAAAGTGCAGGGTGGGTAGAGGATATGTATCATAAAAGGAATATGCTACAGACTTTGAGGCGTTCAAATGTGGTCCTGACAATAAACCGAAACGGGTTAGTAGTGACGCCAGTGGATTTAGATCCATCCGCAAGTCCTTAAAATATAGCAGCATGTCATCAGCATATAATGACACTGAATGCGTAGTTGGGCCAACTGGTATACCATATGCTCTCATTCCCAAGCGTAGATGGTGGGCAAGAGGTTCTAAAGCCAGTACAAATAGGAGTGGGGATAGGGGACATCCTTGACGTGTCCCCCGGAATATATAATATGCAGGGTATATGTTGTGGCCAGTTTTCGCACGTGCTGTTGTTGCGGTGTATAATAATTCTACCCAGCGACAATACGTGGGGGGGATCCCAAATTTCCTCAGTACCGCCAGCATATATTGCAAGCTCAGCGAATCAAAAGCTTGGCGGATGTCCAATGACAGACATCCGGCATGTGGGTGGGAAGCTTGGGCCGTGTGGAACAAGTTAAAGAGGCGACGTATATTCAGTGAGGTGTTTCAGCGGGGAATAAAACTGTTTTGGTCAGTGTGTATAAGACCAGGGAGAAACGCAAGGAGACGCGCCGCCAGTGTTTTGCTAAGTATTTTATATTTGGTATTAAGGATGGACAGGGGTCTATATGAGGAGAGGTCCATGGGTGATTTACCCGGTTTTAATAAGGACGTTACTTCTGCTTCTTTGATTGTGGGAGGCAGCGTTCCCTCCTCTAGAGATGTGGTGTATAACTGCAATAACTTAGGAACTAATTGTGCCGTGAATGTGGAATAAAGTTAAATTGGGAGACCATCTGAGCCTGGCGTTTTATTACGAGCAAGGTCCTTGATTGCCCCACGAATTTCTGCTAAAGTAATTTGAGCAGCTAGAGTTTCACTGTTAGCGTGTGAAATAACTGGGAGGGGGACAGTTTCCAGGAAGTCAGCTATGTCTTCTGGAGGAACCGGAGGGGGGGCCGCATAAAGGTGGGCATAATAGTCATGGAATGCCATATTTATCCCGATCTGCGTAATCACTAACTATTGGTTGGTAGTGTATACTGCCAGTTCGGGCGCAGGCTAAGGTTGGGGTCGTGTCATGTGGGCCAACAGAGTGCTGGATCTATCTGCTTCTACATGCGTCCAAGCTGTATAAGAATGTAGGTCAATTAGACGCAATCGTTCCAGGAGTTCTGCATATTTTATCCTGGACCCTCTCCTGTCCCAATGCATCTGTCTGGGCCTCTATTTCTAGCTCTTGTAGGGTCGATTCCTGGTCTGATTATCTTGGGAAATCTTGCGTCTGGCTCCCACCACTGCGCCCAGAGATACCCCACGGATCGTCACTTCAAAGGCTTTCCACTCCATTGACCTCGTTGTGGCTGTACCTTCGTTAGCATCAAAGTAAGATGTGATTGACGTAGCTATAGTGTTCCTGAACACTTGGTCTCCCAAGAGTAAGGGCTGTAGATGCCATGTTGGGATTGGGGAAGGAACCCGGCACCAGTTAAATGTCAATTAGATATGGTCTTGCCTAAATAGGTAGTGTGTGCTATATGCGAGAGAAGGGTCGGCGTGCAAAGAAATCTGTCTAGACGGGAGTGCAAGCAATGGGGATGTGAGAAGAAGGAATATTCACGCATGTTTCTATTATGTATACGCCAGATGTCTTCTAAGCCCCACCCCGACATCCATCGCTGCAGGGCCCTAGCTTGTTGAATCGTTATAGTTCCCAGCAGTGGGGGGTGAGAGTGATCCAGCACAACACCGAGGACTGCATTAAAATCTCCCCCCAGCAACCAGGCATATTGAGTCCAGTCTGCCAAGGCGACTGTTAGACGAGATAAGAATGCCTCTTGGTCAGTGTTAGGTGCATATATTGACCCAAGTCCTATCTGCCTCCCGTCTAAGGTGCCCTGTAATAATACATATCTGCCCTGTTCATCACTTTTCCTACTGTTTAGAGAAAATGGAACCCCTGCTCGAATCCACACAGCCGCCCCACGTGAAAAAGCGGAATAGGTTGTCACATATAACTGTCCCCTCCATCTCCTCTGCAATCTGGGGAGCTCAGTAGCCACCTAGTGGGTTTCCTGAAGATATACTATTTGAGCCCGGCGTATATGCAATTGTACTAATATTCTATGACGCTTATGGATCAAACTCATACCCCGGACATTCCAAGTTATGAGATTATAAGTTTCAACCACTGATGCCATAAAGAATTATCATGTAATAGAAAAAATCCCTCCCACGAGGCCCCACCCGACTCCCCCACCTGCAGACCCACAGACCAGCATCAAGCATATTATGTAATCAACTTCCCAATACTCGGTCAATCGATACAACATCGTTCGACCAAAACTATAACTTAAACTAAAATGAAAATACTATGATGGAACAAGTGCCTTCACTAATGGGGTGGGCAACTGATGTGACAATTATGTGGCATTCTAGTGATGTACAGACCTGTGTATTACAGCCCGGGCCACGGGTAAGTACAGCATGATATATTATACTATCCCTGTTGTTAGACCTGGTACCATTGGCGTGAGTCTCCCTTCCACTTTTTTTTTCTGATTGCCTCCTCTGTTTTTGATCTGTTTGCTGGTTTTAGATGCTTTGGGCACTGTGCCACTGCTATTCAGTGCCACAGTGCAAGTGCTCCCTATGGTAAATTGATGTATTGATCAGTGACTCCATGATTGGATCATTTGATTTATTTGTCAGACCCTAGTATAGTGCACCAGGTGTGCCCAGGACCTGTAAATCAAATGCTGCGGGTGGGCTTGCAGCACTGGTTGTGCCACCCACAGAAGCAGCTTGTAAAGTGTGTCTCAGGCCTGCCATTGCAGAGCCTGTGTGCAGTCTATGACTGCCATGTCGACTTGGCCAGTGCACCCACTTGCCAGTCCCTAAACCTTCCCTTTTCTGCATATCAGTCACCCCTAAGGTAGGCCCAAGGGCAGGGTGCATTGTAAGTATAAGGTAGGACATGCCCTGGTGTGTGTGGCATGTCCTACTAGTGAATTACAGCCATTTTCGTTTTTCACTATTGCAAGGCCACCTGTTCCCCATAGGCCAGAATGGGCAGTTTGATTATAACATCCTTTAATCCTAACTGACCCTGGGAACATGGTAGAAAAACGAATTTAGTATGCCTGAACTCAGAATGATAAAACACATCTTTTAGTAAAGTTGGTTTTAACATTCTGTGTTTGAAAATACCACTTTTAGAAAGTAGGCATTTTCTTGCCTAACTGTCCAAGCCTGCCTCTGCTAGGTTGTGTATTAGGTGTCTGGTTTTGGGAGTGACAGGGGCTGGGGGATTCCAGGAGACAGGGTGAGTCAGCACAGGGCTGAATAGACCTATCTGCATGTAGAGTGATGGGAGGAGTTGCACCTGGGTCTGAATAGGGCTGTGCCTGCCTTCCACAATGCTGGCTCCACCTCCTGTGGTGCGTCTGATGTCCCTGGCCCACACTGTCAAAGGAAAGAAGGAGTCCTGTAAACAAAGTGCTCCAGGACTGCACAGAACTGGTTTGGACCAGGGAAAGGCCCCTCTGCCTTCAGAGGACAAAGGATTTAGTAGTATAAATATGGGGACCCAGACCCCAAGACTTTAGATCACTTCTGGAACAACAAGACGAACCTCTGCCAAGGAGAAGAACCAAAGGAAGCTGTAGGAGTTGGACTGCCCCCCTGCCAATGTACTGTGTTGCTGGGTTGGCCTACAGTGGTGTCTTCAGTGCCAAGGAGAGGAGAAGGAACCTTTAAAGAACTTTCATCATCTTGCAGAATATTACTCCAAGGCAGGGGTCTTCAAACTGTGGGGCGCGACCCCCAGGGGGGCCGTGGAGCAATGCAAAGGGGGTCGCGCCTTCCCAGTCACACTTCTGCCGAGGCCCAAGGGCTTCAGCCTCCTCTCTTCCCCCGTCCTGCGTCTCAGCCCGGGCTGCTGCAGTGCAACTCGAGCTGCTGGGGGCTCAGCTGGGCAGTGTCTGGAGTCTTATCTCCGGCACGCCCGAGTTTTTCACAGGTCTTTAAAGACCATTTGCATGTTTACATGCCTTTGTAAACTGGTTACAGAGGCTTAGTTTTTTTCCTGGTTCCAGTAACCCCCTGGGCCCCCACTCTGCCTAATCCTTACATTTGCATTTAACTTTTACTGCTGTAGTGTGAGAATGCATTTCATGAAAAAGAATATAAAATAGGGTCGCCAAAAGAAAAATGAAATGCAGCCATGTGGGGTTTAAAGAGCCTGCAAAGATCTCCTCTTGCCTAAATAGGGTCTTAAATAAAAAAGTGTGTATTCATTTGTAATGTGACTTCTCTGTCTTTGTTCCCCTTAATTATCAGTCATGGATCATTCAGGCAGCCACAGAACACAATTAAAAGTGCTTTCTATTTATATTTGCTGTTCGAAGTATGCACAGATAAGTGCTGAAAATACAGCTTTAGGTGACTGCTTATTTTTGTACCGACTGGGCCATCAAAATAATCTGCTGGCAACCCTATCATAGGACTGGGAGTTTGTAGCAGGATCAGCACATTATTTATTTCCTCGATCCCCGATTAATGCCATAATAGCAATAGTTTAACTTAGATCTTAAACCCTACGCCGCCGTCCATAACATGCTGAGTTACTTCAAGTGTCTGGGAATGCACTCTGCATTCAGACAACTCACTCGTCATTCTCGCCCTTCACTTTCACGCTCACCCTGCATTCACAGCGATCACAATGCACTCACACCATTCACCCGCTCACCCTGCACTCACAGTGATCACTCTGCACTCACAATGCACTTGCGCTGTTCATCCTATACCTCACCCTGCAGCCACACGAGTACACTACTCATCCTGCACTCATGTGACACTTCACTCACCTGTCCCCCTCACTGCTCAATATGCAACTCACTCAAACAAGCCCATCAGTAATCATACACTCATTCGTCCCATTCTGAACTTGCATCCGCACCTAAATTCATAAGCCACCTCACTCACCCTGCAGTCACTCCTCTTACCCTACTCTCACACTGTTGCATCGCTCACCGTGCACTCACATGGGCACTCTTGTCACCCACACAGTGCAGAGGGTTAACGTTCCTGCTACAAAGAATATGTACCATGCAGATCACAGAAATGAGTGTGAGTAAACTATGAGTAGCGCTATAAGAAAATGAAATGTTTGTCAAAAAGGTGCTATAGAGAGATGAGGTGAATTGTTGGTGAGTGGCAGTGAAGGAATTCATGGAGAAGGAGGAAACGGGGTGGGGCACCAAAAAGACTGTTGCACCGTGTGCGACCAGTGTTAGGACCAGCCCTGGCTGGGAGTGTTAAAGGTGAAGTGAGAGGTTGAATGGGGAGAGTTCAGAAGTTGTAAAAAGGGGTGAAATAAAATGGCCTGCAAAGTGAGAGAGGGATCCGGGGTTAGGAGAGGACAGAGGGATGGAAGGGAGGGGGTGAGAGGAAAGCTGCATGGGTAAACTGCTTAACTCTGCACAAAACCGCCAGGGTTTTAAGGGACCCCTGCTTCTCCCGGCCAGGGCCAAGTGAGCTTCTAATGTGGCAGCACGTATTCCTGCGGAGTGGAAGGCCCTTCACAAAGTTTGACTAGAAATCTTTCTGATGTTAATTGCTGTATTTTGGTTATACACTGGTACTGATGGGGTGAAATCTTTCCTCAGTGTTACTGTGTACGCGGCATCACATAACATCATTTACCTTTTCTTCCCACACAATTTAGTCAAGCCTGTCACGTAATTTGGTCCTCACCTGCCTCATAATTCCAGTAGCCCTGCCTACAGGTTTAGAAATTTTTGTCAGGAGGGGGTCCTTACGCCTCAAAATGTTGACAGGGGGTCTCGGCATCCAAAAGTTTGAAGACCTCTGCTCCAAGGGCTTGATTTGAGCTTGCCTCCTGACTGAAGTCTCAGGGATACCAGACTTCACCCCTTCTGTTTGCCTGCATCTGGAACTTGCTGTTCTAGTTGCTACAGAGGGAATTTTGCAACACAGACGCCGGCGAACGACGCCGTCATCTGCACCGAAGCCGTGAGCGCTGCTCCGACTTGCAACATAGACCCGACGCCGGCTGCCGTGCCACATCGACGCCAGCAAACGACATCGTAAGCCTGCCATAGCCGTGAGCGCTGCTCCGACTTGCGACGCCGGCCCGACGCCTGCTGCTGTGCCGCATCGACTCCGAAGCCGACATAATCGCGGAGCCGATCGTCGACGTGGGTGGTCAAGAATCCATCGACATCGTGACATCGTACGGAACCGTGGTTTCGGCGCCATCGTGACATCACCTCCTCTCCGGTCAGGAACCGACACCTCCCCTGCCTGCACAAGCATCCAGGGCCCGACGCATCATCTCCCCCGAAGCAAGGAACCGACGCCGCAGCACCAACGACGCCGCACCTCCCGACGCCGTGAGCTGTCTTTGTTTTTGCTTTTCCAAGGTACTGTTCTTTGTGGGTCTGTTTTGACTCCGGGCCCGACGCCGCACACCTCGCGGTCGGCGCCGTACTTTGGGATTTCTTTGACCTCGACGTCGTGATAACTCCAGTTGGGGTTAGCTGTTGCTAAAGACTGCTTTTAAGTGAATAACCTATTTTTAAACTATTTCTACCATCTTGAAGAATTATTATTGATTACAGTATTGTGGATTTTTGTCGTTTATGGTCTTGTGATAAGTCTATATAAAGAATACTTATTTTTATAAAACCTGTGTGGTGTCCATCTGTAGTGTTTTCACTGTATTACTGTATGTGTTTACAAATGCTTAACACACTGCCTCTGAGATAAGCCTGTCTGCTCGTGCCAAGCTACCAAGGGGGTGAGCAGGGGTTATTTTAGTAGTGTATCCCCCTTACCCTGACTAGAAGCAAGGGTCCCTATTTGGTCAAAGGTGTATACCATTGCCAACTAGAGACCCACAGTTCTAACATTGGTGGTCAGCGGTGAGGATTCTGGACTTGCATTTGTGACTCATATACAGTGATTGGTGTACACTACTAGTGAGTGCAGACCAAACGCAACCACATACTTTTTTGGTAGAATTTTTTCTCCTTGGACTGTTATTTTTCTAAGAACTGCCAATTCTTATTGCCATGAGTCCACCAGCATCTATTGCCTCTATGGATCCAGGGTTTGAGGAAGAGAGGTTGGATACCTATAATGCCAAACAGCTGAAAGCCTTCTGTAGAAAATTTAAAGTTGCTATTCCAGGCCTCACTAAAAAGGATGAGTTTCGCAAGGCGCTGAGGGCCTGGGTGGAAGCAAGAAATGCATCTGAAAATGTGGAGCACCCTGTGGAGGAGGCAGAAGGGCAGCTAGATGGGCCCCTGGGTCCAGGGGGGGAGAAAGTACCTACCCCGCCAGGCAGCAGTGTTTCTTCCAAAGACCTGCCCCCATCAGAGCTGGAGGATAGGGAGAGAAATAGAAGGCATAAAATGGAGCTGGCCAGGCTCAAGATGGAGGGTGAAAATAACAAGTTAGCCTTGGAGAGGGAGAGAATGAGATTAGAGCATGAGAGAATGCTGAGGGAGTTGGAGATCAAAGCTAAAAGCTTAGAAATTAATCCCTCTGGTGGCAGCACACCGTCATTGCCTGCAGAAGGCAGGGTATATATCCCCAAGGATGTCATCAAAGATTTCCATAAGCATGAAGATATTGGGCAGTGGTTTGCAGCCTACGAGATAGCAATGTTGGCCCACCGGGTCCCTGAGAAGGATTGGGGAGCGGGGTTGTGGGGCCGCTTTGTGAGTGAGGGGAGGGATACATTGTTAGACCTACCCAGTGAGAATAGGATGTTTTATGCCCATATGAAGGAAGCCCTGATGACAAGGTATGGTTTGACCCCAGAACACTATAGACAGAGGTTCAGGAGTTGCAAGAAGCTGGAGGCAACCACTTGGGTAGAATATGTATCTTTCTTTTGCAGAGCTATGGATGGTTGGGTGAAGGGTAGCAAAGTGAGTACTTTTGAGGAGCTCTATGATTTGTTTGCATGGGAGCACTTGTCTGGTAATTGTTTTCCAGAGCTACGCCAGCACCTTATTAATAGCAAGCTAACTAACCCTAGGAAGCTTGCTGAGGAGGCGGACCGCTGGGTAAGCACCCGGGTCCACAAGGGTCACGTGGGAGACTTTGCCAAAGGTGGGCAGGGTCCCCAGCAGAAGAGTGGGGGGGACAAGGGTAAACAGAGGGAGTTCCAGAAAGGGCCCCAAAGTAATTCCCAAGGGAACCAAGGGAAGGGTTCCCAGCCTCCCCTGAGAAGAAGCAAGAGGCCCCGACAGGTAAACCTGTTCAGAGGGGCCCCTACAAGTGCTTTACGTGTGGTCAAGTGGGCCACCGTTGGTATGATGCACAATGTCCCATGAAGGATTCCAAAGCACCACCACGTGCACCACCCCGTCAGATGGCGAGTGTAGCCCTGGAGGGGGAGGAGATGGGTGCCCAAGGTGGGTGGGGTCCCGCAGAGATGTCCCTTGTCTCCTTAGACGACTTTGAGATGGTCCCTGAGACCCAGCTGCCTGATAACACTAAGAAGTACAGGCGGTGGGTGATCATCAATGGCCATAGGGTGGAAGCTCTCAGAGACCCTGGGGCTAGTGTGACAGCTGTCAATTGCCGGCTGATGTCCAGAGAGCAGGTTATCCCCCTTGCATTCTTCCCTGTAGTTGCCGCGGACAACTCACAGAGCCAGTGTGAGGTGGCTCAAGTTCCCTTTGAGTGGGGGGGGGTCTCAGGTACTCTTCAAGTAGCTGTGAGGCCAGCCATGCCTGTTGATTGTCTGTTGGGAAATGATTTGGAGAGCTCCCCTTGGGCTGAGGTGGAGAGAAGGTCTCATTTGGAGATGTTGGGTCTGCCTGAGTGGGCGTGTGTGACCACTCGGTCTATGGCAGCCAGTAAGGGTGTTGAAGCGGTTCTGGGGCCTGAAAATATGGCCTAGACCCCTGCCTTAAAGAGAAGAGGTGGGGGGCGCGGGAAACTGGCCCCCCTAGTTCCCACGGTCCAGGAGGAAGCAGACCTTGAGGGGGATGCCCTGGAACCTACAGGGGAACAAGTGGCCGAACTGGGGGACCTGCCTGAGCTGACCCATTGGCAGCAGGAAGGAGGCCCCTCCCGGGAGGAATTTTGTGAGGAGCAGAGGAAGTGCCCTTCTCTTGAGGGTTTGCGGTGACAGGCCACAGCCCAGGCAGCAGGTGATCAGTCTGGATCACATTGGATCTACTGGGAGAACAACCTCCTGTATAGCGAGCCTAAGGTTGCTGAGCCTGGGTCAGCCCGTGTGCTGGTGGTACCCCAGCGCTTCAGAGCCTTCCTACTGGGTTTGGCTCATGATGTGCCTTTAGCTGGACATCTGGGGCAGAACAAGATCTTTGAAAGGCTTGTCTCCCACTTTCATTGGCCCCAGATGCGGAAGAGTTCAGACACTCATTGTAGGACTTGTCAAACTTGCCAGGCAAGTGGGAAAAGTGGAAGGAAGCACAAGGCTGCTCTCCAACCTTTCCCTGTAGTCAGTACCCCCTTTGAACGGGTGGGCATTGACATTGTGGGGCCACTGGACCCCAAGACAGCCATGGGCAACAGGTTTATCCTGCTCTTGGTGGACCATGCTACCCGGTACCCGGAAGCCATCCCGCTCAGGACAGTGTCGGCCCCCGTGGTGGGACGTGCACTGATGGGGATTTTCTCCCGTGTGGGGATCCCCAGAGAGGTGGTGTCAGACCGTGGTACAAACTTCATATCCAACTATATGAAGTCCCTGTGCCAGGAGTGCGGTGTTACTTATAAGTTCACCACTCCTTACCACCCCCAAGGTAATGGGCTGGTTGAGAGATTCAACCGGACCCTCAAAGGCATGATAATGAGTCTTGAGGAACCTATGAGGCGTAAGTGGGACGTCCTCTTGCCATGTCTTCTTTTTGCTTACCGTGAGGTGCCACAGAAGTCCCTAGGGTTCAGTCCCTTTGAACTCCTGTATGGTCACCCGGTAAGAGGACCTTTGAGTCTGGTCAAGGAAGGCTGGGAGCAATCTCCCAGGAAATCTCCCCAGGATGTATACAGTTACATGCTGGCCTTCAGGAACCAGACCAGGCGATTCAGGCAACTCGCTGAGGTGAATCTGGAAGCCAGCCAGGAAGAGATGAAGCGGTGGTACGATCAGAATGCCACTCTGATTGAGCTTCAACCTGGACAGAAAGTTTGTGTCATGGCCCCTGTAGAGCCTTGTGCGCTCCAGGACAGGTGGACCGGACCATTTGAGGTAGTGGAGCGCAAGAGTGATGTCACCTACCTGGTGAACTTGCGGTCTCCAAGGAACCCTTTGCGGGTCCTGCATGTTAACCGCCTGAAGACCCACTTAGAAAGGTCCGAAGTGGGCATGCTCCTAGCGACAGATGATGGAATGGAGAAGGAGACTGAGCCTCTTCCTGACCTCCTGTCTGCAACAGAGCAAGATGGGTCAGTGGATGGTGTCAGCCTCTCTGCCACACTGACCCCTGATCAGCAGCAAGATTGTCGCCAACTGTTGGGACAATCCTCTGTTTTGTTTTACCTGATTCCTGGTATCACTGAGTGGTGCGTCCATGATGTGGACACTGGGGACAGTCCTCCTGTGAAGCACAAGGCTTACAGAGTGACTGACAAGGTCAGAGCTTACATCAAGGAGGAAGTCTCCAAGATGTTTGCCTTAGGGGTGATTGAGTCCTCTCACAGTCCTTGGGCCAGCCCAGTGTTCTTGGTCCCAAAGGCTGCCGCGCCTGGTGCCACACCCGAACTCCGGTTCTGTGTGGACTACCGAGGACTCAATTCAGTCACCAGGACTGACGCGCACTCCATCCCCAGAGCTGATGAGCTCATTGATCGGTTAGGGGCTGCACGGTACCTCAGCACGTTTGATTTGATGTCTGGGTACTGGCAGATCGCCTTAACTGATGGGGCCAAAGAGAGGTCAGCATTCTCCACACCAGATGGGCACTACCAATTCCGGGTTATGCCCTTTGGGATGAAGAATGCCCCTGCCACCTTTCAAAGGTTGGTCAACCAGGTGTTGGCTGGACTGGAGGATTTCAGTGCCACCTACCTGGATGACATTGCAGTGTTCAGCGCCAGTTAGGAAGAACATCTGCGCCACCTCGGGGAAGTGTTGATGGCACTGCGAAAGGCAGGCCTCACGATCAAGGCGAGTAAGTGCCAGATCGGGCAGGGTTCAGTGGTGTACTTGGGGCACCAGGTGGGGAGCGGCCAGGTGGCGCCCCTACAACCCAAGATTGATACCATCCTGGCATGGGAACCCCCTAAGACTCAGACACAGGTGAGAGCCTTTTTAGGACTCACGGGGTACTAAGAGGTTTGTCAAGGGGTATGGCAACATTGTTGCACCCTTGACTGAGCTGACTTCCAGGAAGCAGCCCAAGAAAGTGAACTGGACTGACACCTGTCCGAAAGCTTTTGACGCCCTGAAGACTGCCATGTGTACAGCACCCGTGCTTCAGGCGCCCAACTTCTCAAAGGAATTCATTGTCCAAACAGACGCTTCATAGCATGGTGTGGGGGCTGTTCTATCACAGATTAATGAAGAGGGCCTAGACCAACCTGTAGCGTTCATCAGTAGGAGGTTACTTCCACGGGAACAGAGGTGGAGTGCAATTGAGCGTGAGGCATTTGCTGTGGTCTGGGCACTGAAGAAGTTGAGACCATACCTGTTTGGGACTCACTTCCGGGTTCAGACAGACCACAGGCCCCTCAGATGGCTGATGCAGATGAGGGGTGAGAACCCAAAGTTGTTGAGGTGGTCCATTTCCCTACAGGGGATGGACTTTACGGTGGAACACCGCCCTAAGACAGATCACGCCAATGCTGATGGTCTGTCCAGATTTTTCCGCCTTAGTGATGAGAACTCCCAAGGGGAAGGGTAGTTCTCCCCACATTTCAGCTGGAGGGGACACGTGTTAGACCTGGTACCATTGGCGTGAGTCTCCCTTCCACTTTTTTTTTCTGATTGCCTCCTCTGTTTTTGATCTGTTTGCTGGTTTTAGATGCTTTGGGCACTGTGCCACTGCTATTCAGTGCCACAGTGCAAGTGCTCCCTATGGTAAATTGATGTATTGATTAGTGACTCCATGATTGGATCATTTGATTTACTTGTCAGACCCTAGTATAGTGCACCAGGTGTGCCCAGGGCCTGTAAATCAAATGCTGCGGGTGGGCTTGCAGCACTGGTTGTGCCACCCACAGAAGCAGCTTGTAAAGTGTGTCTCAGGCCTGCCATTGCAGAGCCTGTGTGCAGTCTATGACTGCCATGTCGACTTGGCCAGTGCACCCACTTGCCAGTCCCTAAACCTTCCCTTTTCTGCATATCAGTCACCCCTAAGGTAGGCCCAGGGGCAGGGTGCATTGTAAGTATAAGGTAGGACATGCCCTGGTGTGTGTGGCATGTCCTAATAGTGAATTACAGCCATTTTCGTTTTTCACTATTGCAAGGCTACCTGTTCCCCATAGGCCAGAATGGGCAGTATGATTATAACATCTTATAATCCTAACTGACCCAGGGAACATGGTAGAAAAACGAATTTAGTATGCCTGAACTCAGAATGATAAAACACATCTTTTAGTAAAGTTGAATTTAACATTCTGTGTTTGAAAATACCACTTTTAGAAAGTAGGTATTTTCTTGCCTAACTGTCCAAGCCTGCCTCAGCTAGGTTGTGTATTAGGTGTCTGGTTTTGTGAGTGACAGGGGCTGGGGGATTCCAGGAGACAGGGTGAGTCAGCACAGGGCTGAATAGACCTATCTGCATGTAGAGTGATGGGAGGAGTTGCACCTAGGTCTGAATAGGGCTGTGCCTGCCTTCCACAATGCTGGCTCCACCTCCTGTGGTGCGTCTGATGTCCCTGGCCCACACTGTCAAATGAAAGAAGGAGTCCTGTAAACAAAGTGCTCCAGGACTGCGCAGAACTGGTTTGGACCAGGGAAAGGCCCCTCTGCCTTCAGAGGACAAAGGATTTAGTAGTATAAATATGGGGACCCAGACCCCAAGACTTTAGATCACTTCTGGAACAACAAGACGAACCTCTGCCAAGGAGAAGAACCAAAGGAAGCTGTAGGAGTTGGACTGCCCCCCTGCCAGTGTGCTGTGTTGCTGGGTTGGCCTACAGTGGTGTCTTCAGTGCCAAGGAGAGGAGAAGGAACTTTTAAAGAACTTTCATCATCTTGCAGAATATTACTCCAAGGGCTTGATTTGAGCTTGCCTCCTGACTGAAGTCTCAGGGATACCAGACTTCACCCCTTCTGTTTGCCTGCATCTGGAACTTGCTGTTCTAGTTGCTACAGAGGGAATTTTGCAACACCGACGCCGGCGAACGACGCCGTCATCTGCACCGAAGTCGTGAGCGCTGCTCCGTCTTGCAACGTAGACCCTGGCCGCCGTGCCACATCGACGCCAGCAAACGACATCGTAAGCCTGCCATAGCCGTGAGCGCTGCTCCGACTTGCGACGCCGGCCCGACGCCTGCTGCTGTGCCGCATCGACTCCGAAGCCGACATCATCGCGGAGCCGATCGTCGACGTGGGTGGTCAAGAATCCATCGACATCGTGACATCGTACGGAACCGTGGTTTCGGCGCCATCGTGACGTCACCTCCTCTCCGGTCAGGAACCGACACCTCCCCTGCCTGCGCAAGCATCCAGGTCCCGACGCATCATCTCCCCCGAAGCAAGGAACCGATGCCGCAGCGCCAACGACGCCGCATCTCCCCGACGCCGTGAGCTGTCTTTCTTTTAGCTTTTCCAAGGTACTGTTCTTTGTGGGTCTGTTTTGACTCCGGGCCCGACGCCGCGCAACTCGCGGTCGGCACCATACTTTGGGATTTCTTTGACCTCGACGTCGTGATAACTCCAGTTGGGGTTATCTGTTACTAAAGACTGCTTTCAAGTGAAGAACCTATTTTTAAACTATTTCTACCATCTTGAAGAATTATTATTGATTACAGTATTGTGGATTTTTGTCGTTTATGGTCTTGTGATAAGTCTATATAAAGAATACTTATTTTTATAAAACCTGTGTGGTGTCCATCTGTAGTGTTTTCACTGTATTGCTGTATGTGTTCACAAATGCTTAACACACTGCCTCTGAGATAAGCCTGTCTGCTCGTGCCAAGCCACCAAGGGGGTGAGCAGGGGTTATTTTAGTAGTGTATCCCCCTTACCCTGACTAGAAGCAAGGTTCCCTATTTGGGCAAAGGTGTATACCATTGCCAACTAGAGACCCCCAGTTCTAACACCTGTCATCAGGTGTTAAAGGTTTCATGTACCATCTGCAGGCAAAGCATTATTATATCCTATACTTCATAGGAGTACTAGCTGACTTTGGGAGACCCAACATTCTTCTCGAGGCCCCCAAGCAGAGACACCAAGACAGATATATCTAGTAAGAGTAAGGCAAGCACATCACAGTTCCCAGTTGGTCAACAATATTGTATAAGTTTCAGCCCAGCGGGTCATCGCTCAGCTGCGTAGATACGGATGGGAACAATGCAACGCTGCACCCAGAGTCAGAATCCGATGTTGCTTCCCTCGAGGGGCTGGTGCTGATCAGAGGGCGGGTAATCCATAATGTATTGGCAGTGCGGAGGGCCTCCTGTCTACCCTCCAGCACTCTTTGCGGGGACGCGGCTCCAGACGTGCCCTCTTGTGTAGTGAGCCCTCTTCTTGCGTCGTCTCTGCAACCTTTGCGATTTCGGCTGTGATCTATCCTGACGATTATTTCCACCTAAATCTGGGAAGTTCCTGTCCAGCCACTCCAAGACACTCTCCGGTGTTTCAAAGAAATAGGAGCGCTGGTTGTGGAGTATTTTTAACTTGGCTGGAAACAAGAGAGCAAATGTCAAGCCAACGGTGCGTGCACATGACTTGACACCCAAGAATGAAGAGCGTTTCTTCTGCACTTCAATAGTGTAATCTGGAAAAATCGAAACCTTGGCGTTGTCAAGCAAAATAGGACCACTGTTGCGGGCAGTGTGAGAAGTTGGCCTGGTATATGATGTCCACTAATTAAAGTGGGCACCTTGCACCAGTCCAAACGACCCTTATTGATGATTAGGTCAAAGATAACCTTTATGAAAGCTATCCTAGTGGTAGCTATGGAGAGCAGCCTTCAGGCTAAGTCTTGAAGGAATGTTAAGCAGCTTGTTTTACCAGAACAGAACCTCCTGAATGACCAAATGAAAGGAGAACCACACAAGTGTTATATAAAAAATATGTATTTATTACTAAACACTCTCTACTAATCTCTAGGTGAGATTAGAGCACAAGATACACAATATCAAATCAATAGAACGACAGTAAACAGCACCACACACAGCGGGCTCCAGGGGGAGACCGAACCATATACTAAGAAAGTGGAATAACAACCACGACTTCAATAGACACAGTGCCTAGAGCACGTAGAATCACTGGGACCCCAAGGAACCCCCCAAAGTAGTGACACAGGGGACCCACGGAGGACGGGTGCAGTGTGTGAACACAGACGCGAGCTCCGTACAACTCTATGGGAAAGTCGCGGTTGGAAAATTACAAGTTAAGGACACTTCGGAGAGGACTTCAAGCAAACCCTTTGGAACATAGAAGGTTCTAAGGCCAGCACCCTTGTGAGTACTGTGGTACCCGTGTTACCTATCCCAGAGGAGCCGGGTGCATAGGGGTCAAGTGGTGTCGGAAACCCTCGTCGTTTTCAATGGCGTGATGCGAAGAAGTGCTGCTGCCGTGGAGAAGAAAAGTGTCCGGTGGAGTCCAAGCCTGGATCCGAGGTGAGAAGAACCTGAAAGCAGAGGGGACAAAGTCTGGGTCACTTCACGTGACCAGGAGCGGAGCAGTTGAATGCCCACCGATGTCGGGTGCCTCAGGTGCGAAGATAGGATGCTTGACTCTGCAGCCACGGGGACCAGGAGATGTCGATGATGACCAAAGTCCGGAGGTGAGCTGCCCCACGGAGGATGTCGATGACTGAGGGGTCAGTGTCTGGCTGGAGCACCAACAAGCCTTGGCAACGGCAACCCACACAGGCAGAGGAAACAGCTACGGTGAGGACCAGCAAGGTCCTGGGGACTCTCCAAGCAATGGAGAGTCAGGGCACGTCTGGAGCAACCAGAGAAGCCCAACAATTAGAAGAGTGACCCTCGTTAGGACCCACAGGTCAACGGACCAGGGATCGCAAAGGGACATTGAGCAAAAACACGAAGTACGGGCCCACAGAGCACTCATGGAGTGGAGGCCAGCAATCTTCAGTGTGAATGCTGCTTGGAGTGGGGACCACACGTGGTCCAATGCACAGCTTCAGGAATTGTCATGAAGTGGGTGCACTTGCAAAATGACGCGGTGCACAGGGGTATGGGTTGCATGGCCCCCATGGGGGATACTAGTCTCAGAATCGCTGAGAGGGTAGATCGACCTTGGGGACCTCAGGGAACCCACCTCCTGTGTTGCAGAAATCTTCAGAGTCCGCAGGAGCTCTGGAGATGCGACTGGTCAGTTGCGTTTCGGTGCCTGCTGCTGCAGGGGAGTAACTCCTTTACTCCAAGGGAGATTCTTCAGTCATCCAGCGTAGTGTAGATCGTCGAAGTACTTGGTTTCTGTAGCAGAGTTTAGTCCAGGTAAAATCTAAAGTCCTGTAGTCAGGTTTCCAACTTTATACCCAAGGAAGGGGTTGGACAAACTCTGGGGACCCACCTAGGGGCGGGTCAGGACAGAGGGGTGGCTACACCCATGTCGTTTGTCCAGTTTCATGCCAGAGCAAGAGCCAATGGCTCCTGCAACTGGTTTGAGCTGGACTATGCACGGGGACACCAAATGTGCCCCCAGTGCAGACTTTCTGGCACTCTAAGAGTGCACCCACCCAGCCCCAATACACTGTTGTATTCCGCTTTAGGGGTCCGTATATAGGTTTTCCTCAATCATGTCCTTATATAGGCACAATTCGCATTGCCCTTATATAGGCATAGAATCCCTGTCCTTATTTAGGCATTAACCGTGCACTCCAAATACAGGCATGGTCACCGACATCCGTCCACCCTAACGTCACAACGAGTTCTTAGAAACCAGACCCTTAAGCTTCGGGAGTTCCCCTAGCACAGGACTATTGATTTCTCCAAGAACTCATCTATTATGTATGAACTGTTATACCTCAAGGGTTCGTTCCTGACGTCTTCCTCTGTCCGACTTCACGTCAATGCTAACATTCCAAGACACCTACCAGGTATAAATATACCTTCCTTGCCAAAGCAAGTTAGAGGAGACCTCGACTTCAGAGGAGCCCGTATCCCGGCCTGACGCACTGAGAACACGCTGTCATTCCTGCACGCAGACGAATCCAGCTTCCAGTGTTCTGACTCCCTTCGCGGGGTGTTAGAGTTCCAGATCCGGCAAGAGATTCCCACCTCTCTCATTCTCAAGGTATGGAGCTGACTAGAACCTAGAGGGACTCTTGGCATATCATACTTGGCATACTAGACTTAAACATACTCTTAGTATACCAGACTAGAGAATACTCCGCCTACTTCTACCTTTCCCTACACCTAGACTAGGTTAGGTACATTGAGGTAGAACTAGCTTAGAGACGCATCTTATGAGTACTCGCATTTTTAGCTCATGTTATTTATGTACGTGAATATATGCTAAAAGATAATGCTAGCGCAGTATTATTTATTTCTACTGCTTACGCTGTACATTATTTATCTTGCATACTGTCTTGTGATCATAACAGCACATATCTCTTACACGAGAAACAAGACTGTTCAATAAAACCCTTTTATTGAAACGCCGGTCTTTCCTTTCTGTGTAACTCTGTAGAAACTAAGCATGCACGATTGACTGAGTGAAACTGTTATCTATTGTTTCCACGATTCTGAGACGTGTTCCGATTCTAAAGGGAAACAAAAGTTGTCATGTTTTTCGGTTGCCAGAAACTACTCCCTTCTTGTTCTCAAGGAGTTTCTAGTGGCCTCTGAGCTAGCTGGCACAAGTAATTAAGTTTAATATACTCGATAGGGACATACCGACCTTAGTCCTATGTCAAGCCTATAAGTTATATTATTCCAATGCGCAGAGCCTATTAGGGAAATAGGAACTACACTACAACACTAAAGCCTGTCTGGGAGGTGGTCACACCTCCCTGTGACAAGAAACCTATTGTCAGGCCTTCCTCTGCTCGAGCTTGGCTCAGCAGCAGGAGGGCAGACTCGTGTCTGTGGCTACCAGCATCCATTTTGTGCTGCCCAGGTCGAGAAAGCTGGTACCGGGTAGACCGGTGCCCCATAGTAGTGGTACTACAAGGGAGGAATCATACCTCCCACACCAGTTACTGGTGTGGAGGTATGATTCCAAGGTGTTTGACACCAAACACGACATGTTTCTAAGCAGCCGTTTTAAAGTTAGCATTTACCGCGAGGTTATAATGCACTTAAGTATATATGGTTGGCTGCATCACAGACAACCCCGGAGAATAGATTCTGAAGGCTGCAGAGGGGCTCTGCTCATGCAGGCACTCTCTCACACAAAACCCAGCACCCTGCCTTCAGGATTGATAAGGCCTGCCATAGGGGGTGACTGATAGGTTTTTATGTGCAGTGATTTAGAATAGATATAGTGGACCTATATCTAAGTAAGGGGTGCATGCACCACCTTACACAAGCTGCAGTAGCAGACCTGTGGTGTCATTTTGAATGGTCTCTCAGGGGTGGCATAATACATGCTGCAGCCCCTGGGAGGCCTCTGGGGTACCTTTGCCCTGGGTACATAGTATACCATATACTAGGGACTGATAAGGGTACCCCAGTATCCAATCTGGAGTGTACCTAAAGTACATTCACAACCAATTGAGGGAGAAAGCAGATAAACTGGGGTCCTGATTAGCAGGATCCCAGTCAGACTAGTCAAAAACCAGCAAAACACCAGGAAAAAAAGTGGGGGTAACCATGCAGTCAGATTCCACCTTCCTACACTTTCAGACCTGTAAGGACTTTGTTCACCAACCTTTGAAAAGTGGCAGGTGCATTCTTCAAGCCAAAGGGCATCACCAAAAATTGGTAGTGCCCACTAGGGGTTGAGAATGCTGTTTTTGGTTTTGCATCCTCAGCTAATCTGATTTGCCAGTAACCAGCTGTCAGGTCAAATGTACTCAGAAACTTGGCAGAGGCCAAAGTATCTATAAGTTCATCTGCCCTGGGTATTGGATGGGCATCAGTCCTAGTGACTGCATTGAGACCCCTGTAGTCAACACAGAACCTCATCTCTCTTTTACCACCCTGAGTGTGAGGTTTTGGTACTAAGACTACTGGACTAGCCCAAGGGCTATCTGAGGGCTCAATTACTCCCAGATCCAACATTTTCTGGACTTCAGTCCTGATACAATTTCTGACATGGTCAGGTTGCCTGTAAATCTTATTTTTAACAGGCAGACTGTCACCTGTGTCCACCTCATGTGTACACCAGGAAGTCTGACTTGGAGTCAGTGAAAACATATGTCTAAACTGGTTGAGGACTTTCCTGCAATCAGTTTGCTGCTGGCTAGTGAGGCTGCCTGCCAAGGCTACACCATCCACTGAACCATCATCAGGGTTCTGTGAGAGCAGGTCAGGGAGGGGATCACTCTCTTCCTCCTGTCCCTCATCAGTAACCATGAGCAAGCCCATGTCTGCCCTGTCCACATATGGCTTGAGCCTGTTCACATGGAGCACCCTATGGGGGCTCTTGAGAGTTCCTAGGTCCACCAGGTAGGTAACCTCTCCCTTCTGCTCAATGATAGTATGGGGTCCACTCCACTTATCTTGGAGGGCTGCTGGGGCCACAGGCTCCAGCACCCATACTTTCTGTCCTGGCTGGTAAACAGTCAAAACAGCCTTTTGGCCATGCCAGGCCTTTTGCAATTCCTGGCTAGCCTCAAGGTTTTTGGATGCCTTCTTCATGTACTCAGCCATCCTGGAGCAGAGACCAAGTACATAGTCCACAATATCCTGTTTAGGGGGTTTGAGAGGTAACTCCCATCCCTCCTTCACCAGACATAAAGGACCCCTAACTGGATGTCCAAACAGAAGTTCAAAAGGGCTGTAACCAACCCCCTTCTGAGGAACCTCTCTGTAGGCAAACAGGAGGCAGGGCAAAAGTATGTCCCATCTACGCCTGAGCTATTCAGGGAGACCTTTAATCATGCCCTTGAGGGTTTTGTTGAATCTCTCAACTAACCCATTGCATTGTGGATGATAAGGAGTCGTAAATTTATAATTTACTCCACACTCCTTCCACATAGCAGTCAAGTAACCAGACATAAAGTTTGCATCTCTGTCTGATACTACCTCCTTCGGAAAACCCACTCTGGAAACAATTCCCAGGAGGGCTCTAGCCACAACAGGAGCTGTGTTATTCCTAAGTGGAATTGCTTCTGGATACCTAGTGGCATGGTCCACCACCACTAGTATGAATCTGTGCCCAGATGCAGTTTGAGGATCCATGGGACCAACAATGTCAATCCTAACCCTCTCAAAGGGAACCCCCACCACAGGTAGTGGTATCAGGGGGGCCTTTGTAGTACCACCTGCGTTACCACTGGCTTGGCAAGTGATACAGGAGCGACAAAACTCCTTTGTGTCCTCTGACATATGAGGCCAATGAAAGTGAGGAACAATTCTGTCCCAGGTCTTGTTTTGGCCGAAGTGTCCGGCTAATGGGATGTCATGTGCCAGTGTTAATAGGAAGCCCCTAAACTTCAGAGGTATAACCAACCTCCTGGTTGCACCAGGCTTGGGGTCTCTACCCTCTGAGTATAGGAGTCCATCATCCCAGTAGATCCTATGGGACCCACTGGCACTCCCAGCAGCCTCAGCAACAGCTTGCTGTCTGAGGGGTTCAAGAGAGGGGCAGCTCAGTTGCTCCTGGCTCAGATCTGCCCTGGAAGGGCCCCCTGTCCCCAAAAACTCAACCTGATCAGGTTCAAGTTCCTCTGGGACAGTTCCTTCTTCAGGACTGAGATCATCTCCCTCGAGAGACTGATCTGCATTCTGAGGCAGGGGGGAAGACACTGCCTTACCCCTACTGCTCCTTCTCTTGGAAGGCACCTGGTCCATTATTCCAGGATCCAGGGCCTGTTCAGTGGAAGACATTTTTGCCTGTGACCTTGTCCTAGGCAAACACATCTGCAGGGATGCCCAGCATTTCTGCATGTGTCCTGAGTTCCACCTCAGCCCAAGCTGAAGTTTCCAAATCATTGCCCAATAAGCATTCAACAGGGAGGTCTGAACTTACCACAACCTTCTTAGGGCCAGTTACCCCTCCCCAGGTGAAATTCCCAACTGCCAAGGAATGGTCTGTCCTGACATTTCTTGCATTGGTCACTTGGTACATCTCACCAAGTATGATCTGACCAGGGCCCACAAGTTCTTTTGTCACCATTGTGACACTTGCACCTGTGTCCCTGTATGCCATGGCCTCCTTCCCATTTATTAAAGGCTGCTGTCTGTATTTGCCCAAGTTACTGGGGCTTACAAATAAGGAGGCAATATCCATGCCTCCATCACAAATCAACACAGCCTGTGTTGGAACTCTGACTAGGCCAGAGTCCATCTCAGATCCCAGGGTTAACCCTACTATACCCTTATTCTGAGTACCACCACTTGAAACTGAGCTAGGGGGAACAGTTGCCTTAGGGGCAGTGGTGGCTGGGCAGTGGTGGCTGGAGTAGAATCCTTGGCCTTTGGACAATTGGCATCCTTTGTCCAATGGGTCCTCTCTTTACAGATATGACACCAAGGTTTTTTTTTGCCTTTTCCCTTGTTTGATTGTGACTCCCCACCAGATGCAGGCTTTTGGGGCCCTTGTGAAGACTTCTGGTCTTTACCCTTCTCCCCACCCTTATCAGAGTTCTTAGTATCTGCTTTCATAGAGTCACCACCTTGGTTCTGAGCTTTCTCCTTCACCCTGGTTCTGACCCATGTGTCTGCCTTCTTTCCCAATTCTTGGGGAGAGGTCAGATCAGAGTCCACCAGGTACTGGTGTAAAAGCTGGTTTTGACAATTATTAAGGAGCTGCTTCCTCTTAATTAAATTGTACAATCCTTTAAAATCACACACCTTATTGCCAAGTAACCAGCCTTCAGGAGCCTTAGTAGCACAATCTACAACGTCAACCCAGTCCTGAGTCTGTGCCTTCTGGGTGTCTCTGAACTTAATCCTGTATTGCTCAGTGGTTAAGCCAAACCCATCAATGAGAGCACTCTTCAAGACTGTGTAATTGTCAGCATCCTCTTCTCTAACAGTGAGGAGCTTATCTCTACCTTTGTCAGCAAAGGAGAGCCACAAGATAGCTGCCCACTGCTCCTGAGGGACCCTCTGTACTTTACAGGCCCTCTTTAGTGCAGTTATCCATTTGTGGATGTCATCCCCACTCTGGTAAGGAGGGACTATCTTGTTCAGGTTCCTATGTTCATGAGTATAGTCTTTACCTCTAGGGACACTGTTGCTGCCACCATGGGACTCTAGTCCCAATCTTTTTGTAGCTCTTTGGAGCTCTAGGGATTCCCTGTCTATGGCCAACTGCTCCTTCTTGAGCCTAAGCTTGATTCTCTCAAGCTCCAGAAGTTGGCACTGTCTATCATAAGAGGATTCCCTCTTATTTGATACAGAAGTACCTACAGACGTACCTGAATGAGTAGACCCCACAGAGGGAGTTCTGGATCTTCTAGGCAAACTCTGTACTCTTCCTGGTGGAGTAAAGAGAGGGCCACTGGGGCCTTCTCCCCCACCTGAAGGAAGAGTTGGATTTTCCAGGTTAGAATCATTTTGATCCTCCTGGCCAGGGTTTGAGTCCAGATCAAAGAAGTGTTCACTTCCTGCTCTTTCCTCATCTCCTGTCCCACCCACTCTTTCTACTTCATCAGACCTTGGGGTCTTTCTGAGGTCATCTAAGAGCAACATCTCTATTAGACGTTGGGTGCTTGCACTTCTCCCTGTCGTCAGCTTCCTAGATGTACACATATTTCTCAATTCTTGGAATGAGAGATGGTCATACCTAGTTGGCAGAGAGCCACTGGCTTCTCCTCTAGAAGACATACTAGTGTTATGTGGTGTAGGCACCTACCTAACCTAGTGGAACCTAAACTCTCTTGAGTTGGAGAAAGGGTTTGCTAGACCCTTGACTTACCCAACTCAAGTTCAGTAGAACTTACTTATTCAATCTTGATGTATTATATGTGCCTAATACTTAGTGGTTTTCAGTTAATCACTCAATGAGATTTATCTGGTAAAACAATAGCAAGCTTGAATCCCAACCGCTGCACACCAATGTGAGAAGTTGGCCTGGTATATGATGTCCACTAATTAAAGTGGGCACCTTGCACCAGTCCAAACGACCCTTATTGATGATTAGGTCAAAGATAACCTTTATGAAAGCTATCCAGTGGTAGCTATGGAGAGCAGCCTTCAGGCTAAGTCTTGAAGGAATGTTAAGCAGCTTGTTTTACCAGAACAGAACCTCCTGAATGACCAAATGAAAGGAGAACCACACAAGTGTTATATAAAATATATGTATTTATTACTAAACACTCTCTACTAACCTCTTTATGAGATTAGAGCACAAGATACACAATATCAAATCAATAGAACGACAGTAAACAGCACCACACACAGCGGGCTCCAGGGGGAGACCGAACCATATACTAAGAAAGTGGAATAACAACCACGACTTCAATAGACACAGTGCCTAGAGCACGTAGAATCGCTGGGACCCCAAGGAACCACCCAAAGTAGTGACACAGGGGACCCACGGAGGACGGGTGCAGTGTGTGAACACAGACGCGAGCTCCGTACAACTCTATGGGAAAGTCGCGTTAGAAAATTACAAGTTAAGGACACTTCGGAGAGGACTTCAAGCAAACCCTTTGGAACATAGAAGGTTCTAAGGCCAGCACCCTTGTGAGTACCCGTGGTACCCGTGTTACCTATCCCAGAGGAGCCGGGTGCATAGGGGACAAGTGGTGTCGGAAACCCTCATCGTTTTCAATGGCGTGATGCGAAGAAGTGCTGCTGCCGTGGAGAAGAAAAGTGTCCGGTGGAATCCAAGCCTGGATCCGAGGTGAGAAGAACCTGAAAGCAGAGAGAACAAAGTCTGGGTCACTTCATGTGACCAGGAGCGGAGCAGTTGAATGCCCACCGATGTCGGGTGCCTCAGGTGCGAAGATAGGATGCTTGACTCTGCAGCCACGGGGACCAGGAGATGTCGATGATGACCAAAGTCCAGAGGTGAGCTGCCCCACGGAGGATGTCGATGACTGAGGGGTCAGTGTCTGGCTGGAGCACCAATAAGCCTTGGCAACGGCAACCCACGCAGGCAGAGGAAACAGCTACGGTGAGGACCAGCAAGGTCCTGGGGACTCTCCAAGCAATGGAGAGTTAGGGCACGTCTGGAGCAACCAGAGAAGCCCAACAATTAGAAGAGTGACCCTCGTTAGGACCCACAGGTCAACGGACCAGGGATCGCAAAGGGACATTGAGCAAAAACACGAAGTATGGGCCCACAGAGCACTCGTGGAGTGGAGGCCAGCAATCTTCAGTGTGAATGCTGCTTGGAGTGGGGACCACACGTGGTCCAATGCACAGCTTCAGGAATTGTCATGAAGTGGGTGCACTTGCAAAATGACGCGGTGCACAGGGGTACGGGTTGCATGGCCCCCACGGGGGATACTAGTCTCAGAATCGCTGAGAGGGTAGATCGACCTTGGGGACCTTAGGGAACCCACCTCCTGTGTTGCAGAAATCTTCAGAGTCCGCAGGAGCTCTGGAGATGCGACAAGTGTTATATAAAAAATATGTATTTATTACTAAACACTCTCTACTAATCTCTAGGTGAGATTAGAACATAAAGCACACAATACTTAATCAATAGAACATCAGTAAATAGCACAATACACAGCGGGCTCCAGGGGGAGACCGAAACATATACTAAAAAAATGGTATAAAAACCACAACTTCAATAGACACAGTGCCTAGAGCATGTAGAATTGCTGGGACCCCAAGGAACCACCCAAGGTAGTGACACAGGAGACCCACGGAGGACGGGTGCAGTGTGGGAACACGACCGCGTGCTCCGTACAACTCTATGGGAAAGTCGAGGTTGGAAAATTACAGATTAAGGACACTTCGGAGAGGACTTCAAGCAAACCCTTTAGAACATAGAAGGTTCTAAGGCCAGCACCCTTGTGAGTACCGAGGTACCCGTGTTACCTAACCCAGAGGAGCCGGGTGCATAGGGGTCAAGTGGTGTCGGAAACCTCCGTTGTTTTCAATGGAGACATTGGAGAGATGCGAAGAAGTGCTGCTGCCGGGAAGGTGGAAAGTGTCCGGTGGGATCCAAGCCTGGATCCGAGGTGAGAAGAACCTGAAAGCAGAGGGGACAGAGTCTGGGTCACTTCAGGGTGACCAGGGGCTCAGTAGACGAATGCCCACCGATGTCGGGTGCTTCAGGTGAGAAGATAGGATGCTTGACTCTGCAGCCATGGGGACCAGGAGAAATCGACGATGACCAAAGTCCGGAGGTGAGCTGTCCCACAAAGGATGTCGAGTGCTGAGGGGTCAGTGTCCGGATTGAACACCAACAAGCCTTGGCGACAGCAACCCACATGGTCAGAGGAAACAGACTATGGTGAGGACCAGCAAGGTCCAGGAGACTCTCCAAGCTATGGGGAGTCAGGGCACATCTGGAGCAACCAGGGAAGCCCACAGAAATTCAAGGTGACCCTCACTAGGACCCACAGGCCAATGAACCAGGGATTGCGAGGAGACCTCAAGCTGAATTACGAAGTACCAGCCCACAGAGCACTCGTGGAGTGGAGGCCGGAGATCTTTGGGGGAAATGCTGCTTGGGGTTGGGACTACTTGTAGTCCAAAGCACAGTCTCAGGGCTTGCCAAGAAGCATATGCTGCTGCAAATGTATGCGGTGCACAGGGGTTCGAGTTGCACGGCACCACAAGGGATACTGGTCTCAGGATTGCTGAGAGAGCAGATCGACCTCAGGGACACTCAGGAACCAACTTCCTGTGTTGCAGAAATCTTCGGAGTCCTCAGGAGCTTGGGAGATGCAAACCGGTCAGATGCATTTCAGTGCCTGCTGCTGCAGGGGAGTAACTCCTTTACTCCAAGGGAGATTCTTCTGTCGTCCAGCGAAGTGTAGACCGTCGAAGTACTTGGTTTCTGTTGCAGAGTTTTGTCCAGGTAAAATTTAAAGTCCTGTGATCAGGTTGCCCACTTTATACCCAGGGAAGGGGTTGGACTGACTCTGGGGACCCTCCTAGGGGAGGATCAGGACAGAGGGGTGGCTACACCCATGTCCTTTGTCCAGTTTCATGCCAGAGCAGGAGCCAATGGGTCCCAGAACTGGTTTTAGCTGGACTATGCACGGGGACACCAAATGTGCCCCCAGTGCAGACTTTCTGGCACTCTCAGAGTGCACCCACCCAGCCCCAATACACTAAAGCCTGTCAGGGAGGTGGTCACACCTCCCTGTGACAGGAAGCCTATTGTCAAACCTTCCTCTGCTCGAGCTTGGCTCAGCAGCAGGAGGGCATACTCGTGTCTGTGGCTGGCAGCATCCATTTTGTGATGCCCAGGTCGAGAAAGCTGGTACCGGGTAGACCTGTGACCCACCTATGTAGTTTTACAAGGGAGGAATCATACCTCCCCTGCCAGTTACTGGCGGGGGAGGTATGATTTACCGCGAGGTTATAATGCACCTAAATATATATGGTTGGCTGTATCACAGACAGCCCCAGAGAATGGATTCCGAAGGCTGCAGAGGGGCCCTACTCATGCAGGGGCACCCTCTCACACGAAACCCAGCACCCTGCCTTCAGGATTGATAAGGCCTGCCATAGGGGTGACTGATAGGTTTACATGTGTAGTGATTTAGAATAGATATAGGGAACCTATATCTAAGTAAGGGGTACATACACCACCTTACACAGGTTGCAGTAGCAGACCTGTGGTGTCATTTTGAGGGGCCTCTCAGGGGTGGCACAATACATGCTTCAGCCCCTGGGAGGCCTCTGGGGTACCTATGCCCTGGGTACATGGTGTACCATATACTAGGGACTTATAAGGGTACCCCAGTAGCCAATCTGAGGTGTACCTAAAGTACATGTATGCAATTTACAGGAGAAAGCAGATAGACTGGGGTCCTGAATAGCAGGATCCCAGTCAGACTAGGCCAAAAAAAGTGAGGCATCAGCAAAAAGTGGGGATAACCATAAGAGGCAGATCCTACTCTCCTACAGGCAGCCTATAGGAGGAAATCATGGTCCCTAATGTTTAAAATCTAGGCTATTATCGGCCGCGGAGTAGCGCCAGGGATAGGCTTTTTGGCAGGTACTCGATGCGCTCGTTCCACTGTAAATAAGGCGGACAGTCCCGTGGGAGCCACTTTAGTTTGCAGCCATTCCCCTACAAACAGTGTGGGTCTCTGACCTTCTGTACCCTCAGGGAGACCCACTATTCGCAGGTTGTTTCGCCGGGACCTCCCTTCTGCATCTTCTGCCCGGACCTGTAGAATTTCAATTTGCTGGCGCATCAATGAGATCTGTGCTTTGCTCTCTCTCACCTTGGGCGTTGTAAGGTCCAATGTTGCCTCTGTGGACTTTACCCGATCTGATAACTTCCTATGATCATCTTTTAGTAGGTTGAGTTCAGTAGAAATTGTTCCCAACTGTTGGGCGATGGCTGACCGGAACTCTCATATCTCCTGAAGTATCATGTCTGGTTTATCTGCTGGACTGCGTAGGGAAGGTCTCAGAAGGTGTGGAGCGCGATCTCGCCCCCGCCGATAAGGCCTCGGATTTGGTTTTCGTTCGCCCTACTGTCTATAATGGAACAGACAGGCTAGCAGCAGTTCACTGAGAAGGAAGGAATACCCCCAGACAGTTCAGCAGATCTAGGGCCCGGCAGGACCAGCCTATCTCTCGCAGCTGAGATCACGTAGTCGTGCGTCTACAAGCGTGCACAATTGCATGTGAAGGTTATGACCGTGACGGGAGAGAGATCCAATAGTGTACTACTAGTCCGGTTGTCCTCCACAGCCCACAAGGGGGTCTCCCGTAGGGTTCTGCCTTTAAGAGGTCCACTCCACGCTGCCACCATCTACAGGGGCCTCCAACAAGTATGGTCACTAGTTCATGGCAGGTGATGAGGGAGCACCACCCGGAGACGCTGCTGCCCCACCCCAGCGTCCCGTGAAACAATGTTGGCCACCAGTAGTGTCCCAATGCGTGCAAGGCCGATCCGTCCCCGAAAGAAGCACAGGGCCAACAAGTCAGTACAGCCGATCAGGTCAGGTCCCAAACAGCCCCAAACTTCACTGCAGCAGGTGCTGCCTTACCCGTTCCGGAACACCTTGGGGAAATTCAACGCAAGGTACTTCTCTGCCACCGAGTCCCAGAACGACCACAAGGGCGCCCGGCAGGGCGTACAAATGATGGTATATGATGGGGAAAGCAGGTCGGGAGCAGGGCCTCTCTCCGCCTCAGTTCCAGGAGCAGTCGGGCCCAGCCGAGGTCTCCCCCCCCAGCTTTCCCAGTCCGCACCGGCCAACAATATCTCAGTAGGGTAGGGAGAGCCAGTGCAATTACCTCATTCACTCTTCTGGTGTCACCGCACCCCCCAGGGGGTCCCCCAACCAAGCATAGGCGGGCAGGGTGTGAAGCTTCAGTTAGGCTCAAGGTGACACCAATCCCGGCATTGCAGGCAATGCCGGAGTGTCATCCACTGTGCGCACCCAGCAGCTAGACCAGGGGGATCCACCACGCTCCGGGGGGGGGGGCTCGCAAACAAGTCCATCCGGACCCTCACTCCCGGATATTGGATGCATGACGGGGGTGAGGGCACCGAATAATCAGAGCAACACCGGCTTCCAGTCCCCGGCGGGTAAAGAGGGGGATATCACCAGCGGGGCACCACCGTCCCACTACGGCACCCTGAGGAGCACCGCCCATCGTCCGCAGAGTGTCCAGTGCGCACGGGCCGATCTGCCCCCATGAGCGCGCAGGGCCAGCGGGCCCACGCGGCCAATCCGGCCCGCTCGCGAGCGGCTCCAATCCAAATTGCAGCAGGTGTCACCTCACCTGCATCGGCCCCCCACAGAGAAGCGGGCTGCGGGAGACCACTCCCTCTCAACTTCCAGCATGGCCGGAGGGGCGTCTCAGCATGGCGCGCCGATGTCGGTGCACAGGGGAGGAATCAGGTCAGGGGCCAGACAGTCCACAGCAGCTGCCCCAGGAACGGCTGGGCCCAGTCGCGGCGTCGCCCCCAGCGTCTCCAGGCCACAACGGCAGATACAGTCACAGCGGATCGCGGAGGGCCCCCGTCACTCCCGCAACCTCTCCACTAGTTCTGCCTTGCCACAAGGGGGGAGCCCCCCGATCTAGCAGGATATGCGCAGTGGGGATCGTTGTTCAGGCCCGAGGCACTGCCAACTCCGGCGCCGCGGACAAGCCGCAGCACATCCGGCAGAGCACACGAACAGAAATCGGCCCAAACCTCAGGCAAACGCTGATCCGTCGCACCACCACACTCCAGAAGCCAGCATCGGGACCGCAGATGGCAGCATAGTCAGGTTTAGGCAGGGATATATATCGGATTTCTGTCCCAGGCCCGGAGCTCGTTGCTTATGCGACCGCCATCTTAGGCAGTTGGCCACGCCCCCTCTGGCGCTAAGCCACTTAACGTGGCTTAACGCCACCTTGTAAATATGCCCCTTTCTGCCGAAGTCCTCTGCGGCAAAGGGGCGTACAGTGGGTGTTGCTGTGGGCGGTCCACCGCAGCCGCCATTGCTTTTTGATGCTGCCCCAGATTTACAAGGCTGGGGCAGCGCCAAAAACTAAGGCCAGGTAATACCTGGTCTTAGAATGGTGATATGAGGAAAAATTATTAATTTGTCCTCATTTTTTGCTCTTTCTATGTGTGCTGGATTCTGCAACACACATAGAAAGAGCAAATGATCATTATTGATTGTTTATTTTCAGGAAGGTGTCCCTTCACCAGGAATTTTTACATGCACATAGACAAAAACGCACACATACGCTCTCTCCCTCTGTTCTGAAATTCCATAAAAATGATGGTTATTTTGCAAAATATTGTGTTTTCCTCTCTTAGTGCCCCTAGTCTCCCTTTCCACTGCCCCTTAGGACCCTCTCATGCACCCTGCTGGTCGTATAATCTATTTTAACATTATATGCTAGTGTGCTTGTCGGGAAATCTGAAGTTCATCCCACCCCCCTCCAATCTTAATGAGTTGCATGGCAGTCCTCTCCTGTACTGTGGGTTAACAGGTTCACACTGTCCACTTTAGAGGTCAGTTTAGACATTTATTCAAATCAGTATGTCCTAATCTCCATGTGTGTAATATCACACTCAGTGCATAGCGGTCCAGTAAACGAAAAGTGCATAACTTTACGAGTCGGTAAAAGTCAAAGGGTAACGGTCTCTGTCTTCTTCTGTATTGTCACGTTTTGGTACATTGTGTTATAATATGTGTTTGTAACTCACACACTAAGAAATAAATAGCTTGTAGAAACTGCCTGATCAGTTTTACTTAGTTACTGAACTGACACGGTTGGACACTTGCATGGCATCCAGCTACTATGATTATTAGGTTATTAATCTTCTCATAGTCCCAACTGGAATGAGCTGCATAATATTATTGGCCACCAGATGGGAGCAAAGCACCATTTTCCATTAAATTGCTCATTCTCTTGTTGAAAACATAGAAGCCGAGTTCACAAGATTCTGACGGTGATTGGGTCTGTTAATTAGTGCTATACTGTCCCATTAAATGCCCTGTAGCTCTTCTTAACAGTGTAACACGAAGAGCAGTCTTTCTTAAAAGACGAGCGATTTAAAAAAAAAAAAGGATGGAGTAGCACATTAGGTCGATGAAGAGGCTACCTTCGACAACTCCAATGACTCCTGGACTCGGTTAAGCTCTCCTTACAATAAATATAGCCACCATATTTCAACAGTCTGTTTCTCGCTGTGATTGAACATAGTTAGCCTGCTTTGGGTTTTCCATGTTTCAGTGATCTGTAGAAATAAAATTGTGAATGTAATGGTCTAAAATTGTGATTTATTTTTGTTGTGAACAATCTACTATGTAAAAAGATTTGCATGGTTATTTTAGATAGTCTGTTAAAGGATTTTTAATAAGTTAGTTTTCCTGTAGAAAAAGAGAGAAAGTTAAGTGCTATTGGTTGAATTTTGTGAGGAGGAAGTTGTTAGCTTTGGCAGTTTATAGTTTAAAACAAAATGATAACCTGTTGTGTTTTTTCTCTGTTCCAATGTGGTATAGCAAACTTTGTTGTAAATTCTTTTGGTTTTCTGGTGTGTAGTAGTGCTTCTTGCCTAGTTTTCTATTTTAATTTAGAGGAAAACAATAGGTGAAATAATTGCTGTTTTGTTTTGTTTTGCATTTTGTGTTCTTTAAAGGATAGCTAACCTGTATTCTGTTGAATTTTTCCCAAAGATGGACTTTCATTTTGCTCTGTTTCTGCTTTATTTTTTTCTTTAATGTATTTCTTTGCTTTTAAGGTCTGTTGGAAAGCAAAAGAGGTAAGTACTCCGCTGAGACAACACAGTAATTTTGTCCCCCAGTCACTATTCAGCACCTTCCCTGAGGTAAGAACTTGGCGGAGTTAGAATAGTAATTTTTCTCAAGTCACTGTCCAGCACCTTCTCTTAGGTAAGTACCAGGTGGAGCTGAAATAGTAATTTTGCCCCAGTCACTGTCCAGCACCTTCCCTAAGGTAAGAACTTGGTGGAATTAGAATAGTAATTTTGCTCCCCAGTCACTGTCCAGCACCTTCCCTAAGGTAAGAACTTGGCGGAATTAGAATAGTAATTTTGCTCCCCAGTCACTGTCCAGCACCTTCCCCGAGGTAAGTACCAGGTGGAGTTGTAATAGTGATTTTTCCCCCAGTCACTGTCCAGCACCTTTCCTGAGGTGAGCACTTGGCAGAGTTAGAATAGTAATTTTTCCCCCAGTCACTGTCCAGCACTTTCCCTGAGGTAAGTACCTGGCGGAGTTAGAATAGTAATGTTGCCCCCCAGTCACTGTCCAGCACCTTCCCTGAGGTTAGTACTTAGCAGAGTTAGAATAGTATTTTTCCCCCAGTCACTGTCCAGCACCTTCCATGGGGTAAGTACTTGGCAGAGTTAGATTAGATTTTTGCCCCCAGTCACTGTCTAGCACCTTCCCTGAGGTAAGTACCTGGCGGAGTTAGAATAGTAATGTTGCCCCATAGTCACTGTCCAGCACCTTCCCTGAGGTTATTACTTGACGGAGTTAGAATAGTATTTTTGCCCCAGTCACTGTCCAGCACCTTCCCTGAGGTAAGTACTTGGCAGAGTTAAAATAGTAGTTTTGCCCACAGTCACTGTAAAGCACTTTCACCGGGGTAATTACTTGGCGGAGTTAGAATAGTAATTTTGCCCCCAGTCACTGTCCAGCACCTTCCCTGAGGTAAGTACCCGGCAGAGTTAGAATAGTAATTTTGTCCCCCAGTCACTGTCCAGCACCTTCACTGAGGTAAGTACCCAGCAGAGTTAGAATATTAATTTTGCCTCCCATCCACAGTCCAGCACCTTCCCTGGGGTAAGTACTTGGCAGAGTTAGAATAGCAATTTTGCCCCCCCCAGTCACTGTGCAGCACCTTCCCTGAGGTAAGTACGCGGCGGAGTTAAAATAGTAATTTTGCCCCAAGTCACTGTCCAGCACCTTCCCTAAGGTAAGTACCCGGCTGAGTTAGAATAGTAATTTTGCCCTCCCCAGTCACTGTCCAGCACCTTATCTGTGGTAAGTACCTGGCAGAGTTAGAATAGAAACGTTGCCCCCAGTCACTCTTCAGCATCTTCCCTGAAGTAAGTCCCCGATGGAGTTAGAATAGCAATTTTGCCCTCCAGTCACTGCCCAGTACTCAATCTGAGTAGGTGACATGTTTTATTTTTATTAAATAACGTGTTCATAATTTTCTAATGAAGAAGGATGGTTTTTCGCCTTCCGTTGGTGTAAAACTAAAAAATCAACCAAATATGAGGGCTGTAGATAATGTTCATGATGTCTGGAAAATATTAAACATTTCGGAATAAATATTTGTTTCTGGGATATCAGTCGTACTGTTAGAGAATGTTAATGGTTAAGGTTATGCTTACTTGTCTAGCTAGATGGCAGTGTTTGGTACTGGCTTTGTATCTCTCTCTCCTGGTCTCAGTGGTGTGTGTGGTAATTTCAGAGGGCAGTGTATCACTGGCGACAAAATGGTGGACCGCTGCTTTTATACGTTGTTAGAGGGTAAACAATCATTTACAATAAAATATGTGTTGAAAAGTGTATTTTTCCGTGGATTAAAACGTGACTACATGTATAATTCTTTTTGTTGAAAACAATGCATTTTTGACCTTTTTCACAGTATGCAAAAGCCATCTTGGTTGGGGACAAGGGAGATTGGATTCATTGACATGAAAGAAAGAAAATGGTGTATAAGTTGAACGTGTTAATCTGTTAGATACACTGGGGCAGATTTACAACCCCCTTGCACCACTTTTGCGTCACTTTTAACATGGGAAAAGTGACGCAAAAGTGGCGCAAGGGGCTTGTAAATCTGCCCCACTGTTTGTACTATGTTGAGATGTGTTGTTAATGTTTTATTTTTTAATGTAGAAAATGAGGAGAACAATTTTATAGTATTGTCTCGGGTTGTGTTGTTTCGCTATGTAACTATGACTTTGTGATTTGCACAGTGTTGCGCTGCTCTGGGATGAGTTACATGGCACAAAAATGTAGGCAATATGGGGCAGCGATGTATTGCTTGGTTTTTCAGCACATTGCGTTATAATCCATTATGGTTAATGCATTTGCGCCACGCAGTTTGCTATTTATATTAAATTTCATTCATTACTATTTATTTAACAACATTTACCTTCAGAGAATAAAAATGCTTGGTAGATGTTAGCTTGGTAGTGGTATGCATGGTAAGTGTATGTGTGGTAATGGTACTTATAATGTACCTCTATGTATGTTGGTGGTAATGGCATGCGTGGTAAAGACGTGTGTGGTAGTAGTTTATGCATGGTAAAGACTGCATTGTAAAGGCATGAATGGTAAAGGCATGCGTTGTTCCATCATACATCCATTGGTATTGGTATTATTGCTGTTATTATTTTTGTTGCTAATGATAAGAATATTAATAGCCCTCTATTAATAATGTTAGTAACTTTATCAATAGAAATATTACTACCACTACTACTACTAATAATAGTAATAATAATAATTAGTAGTAGTAGTAGTATTTCATTCTTATTGTTGTTGTTGTTGTTATTCAATAAACTGAAATGAAATAATATCAGTGGCCCCTAGAGTCATGTCAGTCACTATTAAGGGGGGGCGGTGAACTTCGCTCCACCTGCGAAGTTTGCGGAGATGTAGTAACTCCGCACTCCGTTTGGAGTATGAAGTTTTCCAAAACTCCGCCTACGCAGCGGAGCGGAGTTCACCGGTGCAGGAGATGTACCTGCCACCCAGATTGGTGTCTCCTCTGTCCTGCTCCTGCTGCTGGGCCTGGCTCCACTACTTCCGCTGGTCCAGGAGAACTATAGGAAGAACTGCAGTGCGCATGGCGTACTGCGTGAAGGCATGCCTGACCTAAAGGACTTGCTTTTAATCCTACAAGAACTACACAGAAAAAATTGGGCCCCAATGGAATTAGATGTTGACAGGTCTCTCTCAAGGAGAATAAACATTAAGAATGGCTCAAACAATGTTGTGTTCTGGCACCCCCTCTATTTTCCATTTTCTTGGCAGACCCACCAAAACGTTTGAGCTTACCCAATAGCTTTAGCCCTAAAATGAATGGCGCATACGTAAGCTGTCTCCTTTATGCAGATGATTTAGTGATCATGGATTTGACAGAAATTGGCCTGCAGAAGAAGTTAGATATTTTTGAGTTTTGGGGGCCTGACTGTTGTCAGTGCAGTTTGGGATGTGGGGGATGGGGATAGTTTGATAAAGTTAGTCGGACATTACACATTGACCTATAGGTCAGGCATGCCTTCATGCAGTACGCCATGCGCACTGCAGTTCTTCCTGAAATTCTCCCGGAGCAGCGGAAGTAGTGGAGCCAGGCCCAGCAGCAGGAGCAAGACAGAGGAGACACCGAACTGGGAGGATCTGGAAGGATCTGGGTGCAGGTAAGTCTGACTCTCTTTACTTTAGTTAGACTACACAGAAGGGAGTGAGAGAGGGGGGGCGGGGCTTTAGCAGGGGGCGGTGGGGACCAGGCTTTAGCGAGAAGGGGCGGATGGCCAAGGCTTTAGCTGTGGGGTGCCGGGGGTAGGGGAGGGACAGGGGGGGCACTACGCCAGCCACGGAACTCCGCTGAATTTCACGGAGTTTTCTAGTGACTCCGTGAAGTTACGCGGAGTACCACTACGTGAGCTCCGCCCACCCCTAGTCACTATTCATCCTCTTATGGACAAGGTGAAAGTGTGGCATATGAAATTCTCATCTGTCATCAACAGTCCCACAAAGTTGTTTCTGTTACAAGCCACAGTTTTGGAAGAATATTTAAATCAATAAATATGTTTATTAGTCATTTAACAATTAATGAAATACATTAGCTGGTAACAAAATTGAAGATAAGGGTATACCTGTTGATTTGCATGAAATAATGTGTTTATGTTTAAAATAAACAGGTAAGGTGGTGCAACACAACACAGTTATAAAAACCATGAAAGAATTTGAGAGCATTAGAATTATGAAAAATGTAAAAGAAAGGAGTGTTTCTTCCTTTTCATGGTATTCTTTATTTTGGATTCATGTTTGACACACATAACCTGAAGAAAAAAACTTGATGATTGAGGCAACAAAAATATCAGATCAGAATGATATTTTGTGCTTCTAAGAAACATGGCTGTGCTCGAAGCTCCCACAAATAGGTGGTTTTCTGCAAGTCTCACAGGGCGCCTTAAATAGCCCTCTCGGGCGCCCCTCAGGTGATATGTTAACACTAATATCCACAACAATCGCCTTGAAGATGTGGGAAATCAACACTAGAAGTACCAGGGTTTTAGCTTGTGGAATAAATCTCTCTAATGTTGAGTCAGTGTTTGATTGTATTATTATTCCTAATATCTGTCTGCAAGTGAAGAGCGCATCTGTTTATGAGGGGGATATGGAGTTGTGTAGCAATGACCTGGTGGAAATATGGTCAACGTATCCACAATATTTGATTGTTTTGATGGGTGATTTTAATCACAAATTAATCCCATGCACGATTGATCAAAGATACGAAGAACTGCTGTCTGTGTTTAACATAAACTTTGCTAGCTTTCTAGAAAATGCTGTAATATCGAGAGATATATCTTTGCTAGACTTTCTTGCACCTATTGGCTTTTTTAGTCTTAATAGACGTGTACCTGCGGATACCCCGGCAAAGAAAACTTTTCTCTGTGGCATTCAGAACTGTCGAACTGACTATGTGTTTGTTCAAGCATGGACCTTCAGTAACATTGAGAAGTTCGAGGTATTGCATATTGAAGGAAGTAACCAGTATCCGATAAGCACAACTGTAAAATGAGGTACTGCTTTCAAGAGGAGGCAAGTGCTCCCCCTGAAAATTTGCTTCCCGAAACAGTTACGCACAAGGACCTCTGAGGAACACCTAAATCAGCTAAAAATACTTCAATAGAAGCATAGGGAGATCAGAGCAGAAGAAATACCCCCAAAAAGTATCACATAGTACGAGGATATAAGCAATGAAGTAGTCACATGTTTAAAGGTGGAGCTAAAGGCATTTATTAAGAAATTAGGCATGCGCATGTCAGAAAAGCAAAAGGAACATCTGCTTTGATAGTGAATGCAGATCTCTAAAAAGATGGATAAGGAAATTAGAAAGATACTCAAGGTACTCAGGAAATAATGCGGGTAGAAACCCTCTCAGAGTTCTAAGAAAAGAGCTTAAAAGATTGACGGTAAGTAAGAGGAGGGCTCACTATGAAAAAACTGGAATTTCATGCTAGAAACGAATAACATCAAAAAATTCTGGGAACTGGTACAACATGGCCTACGGAAGAATGAAGGGAAGTTGAAATGCTCTGTAGGAGAGCAAGCATGGATCGACGCCTGAAAGAGATGTATAATAGAGATATAGTAATATACATTTTATATAAATGAGGAAACAAAAGGGTAGTTCTCCATGGGTACAATCAAGACAACAATTGAGTCATTAAAGCTCACAGAGCAGCTGGCCCTGATAATCTGCCGGCAATAATAATAAAAACAAATATAGATTGGTGGTCCAGTCTGTTCCATCCTCTGTCCAAAACAATTCTATCATCAGGGAGCTTCCCAGATAGCTGGAAGGAAGCGGTGATCAAAACATTGTACAAAAAAGGTGATACTGCCTCTCCCGGTAGCTACAGGCAAATACATTTGTTGGATGTCAGCGGGAAAGTGGTCTCCAAAATTCTCCCTCCTGGGGATATTAAAAGAGTGGACAGAAACAAAAAAGATAATTCCTATAGAGCAAGATGGTTTTAAGGAGGGGCTCTCTAAGGCAGACCACTGCTTTAGTCTATGGGCCATAGTTAAAAATGATAGAGCAACGCAGAAGGCTATATTACTGCTTTGGCAATTTTCGCACCACATTTGGTACTGCTGATCGGGTATTGTTATTGGAAGCTTTAAAAAGTTATCATATCCCAAAACGACTTGCCTTTAATCCAACAAGAACTACACAGAAACAATTGGGACCCAGTGGAATTAGATGTTGACAAGTCTCTCTCAAGGAGAATAAACATTAAGAATGGCCTCAACAATGTTGTGTTCTGGCACCCACTCTATTTTCCATTCTCTTGGCAGACCGGCCAAAAAGTTTGAGCTTACCCAATAGCTTTAGCCCTAAAATGAGTGGCGTACACGTAAGCTGTCTCCTTTACACAGATGATTTAGTGATCATGGATCTGACAGAAATTGGCCTGCCAAGGAAGTTAGATGTTTTTGGGAATTAGTTTTTGAGTTTTGGGTGCCTGACTATTGTCAGTGCACTTTGGGATGTGGGAGATGGGGATAGTTTGATAAAGTTAGTTGGACATTACACATTGAGGCCACTACACCATAAGAGGACATTCATTTGAGCAGGGTGGCTATAGCCGCAGGTGAACGGAGCTGTGAGAATCCCAGTGCCCCACATACAGGACCAGCATCCTGTACTCTGGAGTCTTTCCGGGCTGCCAAATGACTCCTTTGTTACCTAATTATACCATTCTCATATGGCATGTTAGAAGCATGAATTCCAACACCAGAATGCGCCAGGTATTCTTGTATCCTAAAAGAGAAGGGGTAGACTTTGCTCTACTCCAGGAAACGCACTTAATGGTGAATGAGATCAGAGCCTACAGCAGAGATGAAGGGGCAAATCTTTGCTACGACTCATTCCTCGTTTGCCAGGGGAATGTTGATTTGGATTCAAGTGGTGGTCCCTTTCAGGTGCATTACACTGGTGAAAGACAAAGGAGGCAGGTACACTATCATATGAGGTTACTTGATGGGTTACCATTAAAGCTTGGAAGTGTATATGTACCCATAGTCAACAGAACATAATTCTTAGAATGCTTAACGCCACATTTAAGAGACTCCAGTCTAATAACCAGAATAATGGGGGGAGACTTGAACTGCATGGCAGATACCTCACTAAACCATTCAACACCCTTCCCCCCACCCCCACTGCTAGACTCTCTGATACATAAGGTAGCCAGTTTCTTCTAGGAATTTGTGGTGAACTTGGAACTTTAAGATCTCTGGAGACACAGAAACAGATTGGCGTAGGGGTGGGTGGTAAACTCTGATCCGCTGGTGGAGTTCGGGGAGTTTTGCCCACTCCATGCTCTCCTTGGAGCGCGAAGTTTGGCAAAAACTCCGCCAACTGCCGTGTGGGGGAGTTTGCTAGTGCCTACCCCTAATTTTCACTCCCTCATTGCAATGTACTTGAGCAGTATCACCACCTTTATACTTTGAATGACTGTCAATGGAGATTTTATTTATCAGAGGCCAAAATGTGTATCTTATAATCATCATAAGAATAGATCAGGTCAAAATTGAATGCAACCTGCCATGGCTTACCATGCAGTGCTCATTGAATATTAATTAACAGCACATGGTGGTGCGTGCTGGACCGATGCTCAGCACCACACAAAGCATGCTTTGGACAGACTAGTAGCCTTGAGGAATGTGGGGATCAGAGGACCCCACTGTAGGCCCCTCGTCATCTCCAAGAATGACATGAATGGTGCTTCAAATCACAACACCACAATTAGGCGTAAGTGCCTCTCCTTGTATTTAAAAAGGTTCCCAGCTCGAGGGGCACATGCACATAAGTGTTGTCAGTGCCACCCAGAGGTATATGAACTCTAGTCTACACTATGGAGTCTCCGGGTGAGAGCCAAGCGCCATGTCCGGTGCCCAGCCCCAACACCTGCATAGTGTATGCATGTGAGAGAGTGTGTGTGTGTCTGTGTGAACGTGTGTGTGTATGAGAGAGTATGTGTGTGCATATGCATTATGCTGTCTACTCAGGGGCGCAGCCAGCAATAGTGCAGCAGGTGCAGTGGGACAAAGCTCCAGTAACAGCTGTTTTTACTAGGAAAGAAGTGAATTGCATTAGGTCCCATTTTACCTTTGCTACGCCCCTGCAAATACTATCTTTCAGAGAAGGATAGTTTTACACTGTACGAGTTTGTGGGTATAACCAGAAAAGCAATGAAATTGGGCAGCTTTTCCGCCAAAGCGCTTGTCAATATGTTGGCTGGGCCCGCTGAAGTATTAACTCGGCACACATACTATATGCTAACATAGTGCTAACATACTCCATCGCAGGGGAGCACATCCAAGGCGCGTGCCTGCCAAAAACAGACATGCAGTGTGATTAGGTCCAGTGTACGAGAGTCCCAGAGTGTGGTGGGAACATCCCGCTGAGAGCACTATGGGCGTGACACCAGAACAGATGCCAAGACAGCGCTAAGCGGTGTCAGCAACCTCAAACAGCGCATGTTGGCTTTGCCACATCTCTCCTACCATTGGCTCACGCCGCAGTCCGACATTCATCTCACACTTCTGGGTTGGTTTGCAGCCGGTTGCATCAACTGGAAGGCGAGGAGCAGGAAGCCAGTTCTGCTCCCATGCTGATGGAAGCAGGAACAAGCAGCTCCAAGATCCTGGTGGTCCGTAGTTCTTTACTCCACCTTTCATTTGACCATCTTCATGATCGACAGTACAACTCAGCAGCTAAATAAAATGAGCATGAACGACAAGGTGCATGGATACATTCTTTGCTTTATACCATCTGCGCAGAACATGTGTACAGGATGTGTGTGTTTAGGTGCATTCCTTCACTCTCAATGCACTATGGGGTGGGCTGGCACATGTGTGCATATCATCTAACCATCATTTAGCCTGTGCCTCATTCGTTTTAAATAAATTAGGGGTGGGCGGAACTCCGTGGAATCTCATTTAATTTTTATGTAATTCCACAGAATTCAGTGGAGTAAAACTCCGCAAATTCCACCCACCCCTAATTGGCGGGGGAATATTCATTCTATTCTCAGGTACATGATTTACATGCCCTACTGGACAAACTGTTAGTTTCCCCACTGGTGGTAGCAATGGCTACCAAGATAGAATACTAAGCTCATAAATCTTTGCATCTCAACCCACTATTGATGTGCTTGGGCTCCCCACCTGGAGACTACGCCCTGAGTTGTTACAAGATCCTGTATTTAGAGACTCCCTAGGGGATACGGTTAGAAAGTACTTCCAAACTAACAGGAGACAAAGCTCACCTAACTAGTAAGTACCCTGCAGGAACTAGAGGCCCGCCCGCTAACGGACCCATCTCGACTTCCAGACCTATTAGAGGTGCAGAGATAGAATTCAGAGGTAGTGCAGCGACTGGGACTATTTACATATAAACAATATATGGCTCAAACTCACTCGGAGTGGGGCAGGGGGAAGACACTTAGCATGGCTGGTCAACCCAGAGCGCCGCACAAGAACAGTGGAAGCACTCCAAGTGGTGGTATACTGAAGAATTCACAGATAGATATCCATGATATATTTGTACAACATTACAGGGAGATATATAATGGATCCTTCCAGGCACGGAGGATGTTATAGAGAGGTTTCAGCCAATTGTACACTACCTACAATCCCAAATGATGTTAGGCAGGCACTGTGACAACAGATTATGGAGCAAGAGCTCAGAGGGACTATTAAGGAATTAGCCATGGGGAAGACCCTTAGAATGGATAGTTTTCCGGTGGAGTTCTACCAAACATACGCACCTCTTATCACCCTCCATCTGGCACAGCTGTACAAAATGACTCTGGAGGAAGGTCTCTGCCCCCCACATGCAGAGAAGTTTCCCTCCCTAAACCTCATAAGAACCCGAAGGATACCTCCTCCTATCGTCCCTTGTCGATGTTGAATATTAACTTTAAAATACTTAATGAAATTATGTGTTGGACTTGACCCCGTAGAAAGCTTCCCAGAAGCAGCAGTTCTCTGTAGACTTTTAAAAAGCCTGCAATACCATTCAGTGGAGATATATGCATGCAGTGATGCGTCATATGAACCTGGGGCCGGAGTGGGGCAGATAGATAGCACTATTGTATACTGGGGTGCAGACCAGACAGTACAAAATGTTTTGGAACGCTTTGAGATAAAGACAGTCACTAGATAGGGATTTTCTCTATCCTTCCTCTAACCTTCCTGTTGTTTGCACTGGCCATCGAGCCCTTTGCGAGCACTATCAGAAAGGAAGGCAAAGGTGGGAGTGTACCACTGCACTCCAGGGAACACAACATTACCAAGGGTACTCTACTTCTTTGTGAACCACCTGATCTGGATCGCTCGGTCCTGGTTCCGCTCTCTAGATAAACTTAACAAGGAAAGGCAGTAGGGGAAGTCCGCGCAGAGTTGTGTACAAGTATCTGCAATTCAGATATTCCAATGTGTACAGGTGCTCAAAGGTTATCGTACAGCGACCACACTACGCTGTAAATATGTAGACCTAGGCCCACATGTAATATAAATATTAACAGTCGACAACCTGAGCAAAAACACAAAAGTAAAAAGCACAAATACAGTCCAAGTCTCAGTCCTCAATCTTTTCTTCTTGCTTTATTCTGCAGGTTCTTATACATCCATATTTTAATCTTCTTAACACTTGTTGTCCAAGCCACAACCCATGCCAACATGTGTTTCGTCTATACGGCTGTAAGCCATAGACTTCATCAGGGCACTAGAAAAATTAATCAAGCGAATACAGTCATACACTCTGGATAGAATCATAATAGTCCAAAAGAATCCTTAAGTTAAAATCCAGCGAAGAGAGTCGTTTCACGCATTACGTGATCTTCCTCTGAACTTATGGTCCTGCTAATGACTGAGTTAATGCGTGAAATGACTCTCTTCGCTGGATTTTAACTTAAGGATTCTTTTGGACTATTATGATTCTATCCAGAGTGTATGACTGTATTCGCTTGATTCATTTTTCTAGTGCCCTGATGAAGTCTATGGCTTACAGCCGCTCTCTAGATACACTGATATGCGATTTAATAAGGGATGAATTCAGGTGTTGGGTTCCTTTACGTATTATGCAGTGCACAACCAGAGAGGGTGGCCTGGAAGTACCAGATTTGGAATTATACTACATCATGACCTAGATACAGTGGCTGGCTAGGTGGGCGGACAGGCTCCAAATATAGGAAATAGTATACTTCAGGACACTGCAAAAGGAGGGGGGATCTGGTGACCCTTCTACTGGAAGATTGCTTTTCCTTGGGTCCACTGCCCCAAATTGCTGTAGTTAGCCTTATGCTGCTTGTGGGAATTTACTAAAAAAATTAGGTGTTTCCGACTATATGCCCCGGAGATACCATTAGCCGGCCTCCCTACGCTATGAGTAGGGTTTCTTATGACGTTTAGATTAACTGCATGAACAGAAGCAGACCTACTCACAGCAGGTGACTGCTATGAAGTGGATAGAGTGAGGACTCTGGAGGAGCTCATTACAGGCACCAGTTTGCCGGACTCACAATTCCTGACATATGCGTCAGTGACCCGAGCGATATAAATGCTGTGGCAGGCGGGACAGACCAAACGACCGACACATGAGGTGCTGCAAATACTTCTTACATTGGGAGGCGGCCGCAAGCTAGTTTCCTGACATTAAAAGTCAGCCCTACTCATGACTAGGGCGGATCTATTGGTATTCCAACAAAAATGGGAGGTTGCGATGGGCCGAGCTCTACGCAACAAAGAATGGAACAGGATACTTGACCATTACACCCAGTTTAAGTACCTCCATATGACCTACCTTACATCAAATAAATTAAATAAACTCTAGGGAACAGAAGTTAGAGGGTGTCTGAGATGTAACTAAGTAGACGCTGACTTCACACATAAGACCTGTTTTTGTCCCGGGATATCGCAATTCTGGCAGGCTGTAACAGGGGGAACTCAAACATACATTGGCTCAGACAGAGATCCTGTGGGTGGAGGTATGCCTTCTGGGTCTGACTCCTGCATCCAAGTTCTTGCTAGGAAGACTATGGGATGCACTGGAGACCAACCGGGGGACCACCCCAAGGCAGGTGGAGTAGAGAGGTCAAGCGTTGGTCGATAGTAGAGGAGTCCGCCCTGAGGGACGAAGACAGGCGAGTCCTGCGTGACCTTCCCACTGCAGATGATTGGCCAACGACCTTGGCAACCTTTGTGGGAGTGAGAGAGAGTTGAATGATATTTTTAATGAGAACTACCAGGGAAGCATCAGATGTATGAACAGATACTGGTTGCCATGCCCCCAATGCTCCATATTTGCTAACAGGATGAGAGTACATATGACGGGTGGCCTTTGAATGTATGCCCGATGATGATTTACAGTTATTGTTCTGTTTTGCTATTATTCTCTGTTTCTGACTTGGACTATACTGAATGATAGTCACGTCTGTGGTGCTCTGGCACTTTCACACGCACATATCCATACCTATAGGCTTGTTGAAACTTGTGACTGAGTACATGAATTGTAATGCATGTAACGATGATAGAGAACTGCTATGGTCTCAATGAAGAGCACATTCTTATTTAAAAACCTATGAAAAATGTATAAAAATGTTTACACAAAAAACATATACATACACACACACACACACACACACACATATATATATATATATATATATATATACAGATATATATAGAAGAGCAGGGAAGGGAAAAATGAGCAAGACACTTGAATACTTGAATACCTCAGAAGTATATGTATAACAAAGGAGGGAGAATAGAGATAAAGTTATGACATTTTATTGCCTCAGGTGTGTGTGTATATGTGCATGATTCTGTTCACATGTGTGTATGAGAGATATATGATAGTCATTTAAATCCATCAGTGGCAGTTCTTAATTTGAGCCGGTGATGTCCAAGGCCAGGCACTTAATGGTCAACACCGGTGCTTGTGACAGTCTGCCACGAGGAGGTGTTGTCTGGCTAATTTAGACATTACCACAACACCAGTTAATTATTAATTCAATATACATTAAAAAATACTATTACCTGCCATCCAAGCCATTCGTATAGCTTTGGGGACCTGAAATAGTCTGAATTGTCACACTTGTAGGCGTGTGATGGTTAGTAGTTGTGTTGTTACTATCATTGGCAGCACTGGCAGGGGCAAGGTGTGGTGCTAGCTGCAGTGCCCCCCTGGTGAGAGCCCTGGCACTTATTTTTTTTACAAATTAAGCCCTGCATCAGAAGTATAAGTGTAAGAAAGGAGATAAAAAGGGTCAGTTGTTTGCCAGTGCAGATGACAATTTAGCCCATCCAAGTGATACTTATTAGTGTAAAAAGCTTTAAGAGTCGGAGAGAAAAACGCTAAGCATTTTTATTTAAACATTAGGTAGGTTATGGAGCATTTCCGTCAGTGGTGTAGATGCCTGATTCTGTAGTGTGCAGGTGGACCAGCAGCTTGGCTTATGAGCACAGGAGAACTACTAATGATCTTGGTAGACTTTCAGGACCTGATTCATAATGGTAAAGTGACACTTTTGTGTAACTTTACGATTATTTGCTATTCACAAATGTATTACACTAGTAGTATCTTTAGGACTGCAAAGTCTCTGCACATAAAAAGAAGAAATGAAATGAAAAGGGCACTTGTAGAGCGCACGGCTACTCGGAGGAGTGTCCTGGCGCTGACAGGTAGTTTGCACACCAAACTGGACGGGATTACTTCATTTGCTGAATAGCCAGGTTTTTAATTGCTTCCTGAAGATGGACAGTTCCGAGGTGGCCGGAAGTGCCAGCGGGAGTTGATTCCAGGCCTGGGCACCAAGATAAGAGAAAGATCTACCACCAGTTTTAGCCGGGCAGACCCTAGGAATGGTGGCCAGGTGACTAGAAGATGACCTTAATGTCCTCGGAGGGGCATAGTGGGCAGCCTCCTCCTAAGGTACATGGTGCCATTTCCATGTAGGGCTTTATGTGCCAAGACCAGCGCCTTGAATTGGATCCTCTTTTTCACAGGTAGCCAATGAAGAGCATGTAGGTGTGGGGACAGACGGGTTCTAGGAGCAAGGTTGAGAATTAATCTAGCCGCCGCATTCTGAACCACTTGCAAACAGCTCAGGAGATATTCCAGGAGGCCCAAATATAAAACATTTCCATAGTCGAGTCTGGAAGTAATTAGGGCCTGAACCACTGTTTTCCTTCTATCAATTGAGAAGAGGGGTTGACATTTATTCAGGGTACATAGCAGACCGATGCAGGTGCCCAACAGAGCTTGAATTTGAGGTTTCATGAACAGCGCATTATCGATTTTGATTCCCAAATTTTTTATCGACCTCTGAAGAGTATCCGGAGGGGGGACATCCTGGGGCCACCATGATCTCCAGACCTCAGAAGGGGAGGTACAGAAGAAAACGATCTCAGATTTGCCTGGGTTACATTTAAGTTGTTTTATGGCCAGCCAGTTGAACACCTTTGAGAGGCATGTTCTGATGCTATCACCCTCAAAATCTGCGCCTTTCTCGCAAGTTAAGAGAAACTGAGTGTCATCCGCATTAGATATTACTTTGGCTCTGCAGGATTTGGCCAGATCGTCAAGCAGATTCAGATAGACATTGAATAGCGTGGGGCTCAGAGCTGAGCCCTGCGGGACACCCACCTGCAGATTCTGTATAGGGGATACAAACAAGGGAATCCAAACTTCTTGACTTCTATTGTCCAGGAAGGAAGTCAGCCACTTTAGAGCCAGGCCGCCAATTCCGATATTCTGTAACCTATTCAATAGTCTGTCGTGAGGGACGGTGTCAAAAGCAGCAGAGAGATCTAACATAAACAGGACGGCCATGCCCCCACAATCCAGCTTATCTTTAATGTAATCCGTTACCTCAAGCACGGCTGTTTCCATGCTGCAGCTTGCTCTGAAACCTGATTGACTGGGGTGCAGCAGATTGTTACTTTCCATGTAACCTGAGATGAGTGAATTAACATGTTTTTCCAGCACTTTTGAAAAAGCCGGGAGCGGAGAGATAGGTCTATAGTTGGCCAGAACTTTGTGGTCGGCTGATGGCTTCTTGAGTAGAGGAAGGATTCTGGCATGTTTCCATATTTAAAAGGCATTATTCCAGATGCTAGAGCAGCGTTTAGAACTTTATTGACCACGGAATTTGTGGTCGGAGCCACCTAGGCCAGGAGCTGAGTCGGGCAAGGATCAGCAGGAGAGCCCGACTTCAGACGTTTGAGGGCAGATAGGGGCTCCTCCATTGACATAAATGGTAGGTGAAGGAGTGAAGGGGCTTCGCCACGGGACATCCTCGGGGCGGGCGTCGCCGTGACACAATTGTCAACCTGAGACGCATTTGCCAGAGTGGTTTGAATGGTAGCTATTTTAGCATGAAAGAACTCTGACAATTGGTTGGTCCATTCGGCAGTAGGTTGTTGGTGTTTTGTGGTGGCCTGAGGGTTCAGAAATGATTTAACAATTTTAAAAATCTTGTTAGATTTTTTTATCTGATTCCTCAATTTTTTTCTCATAGAAGGCATTTTTCACTAGGCTGACCTTTGTGTAGTGTAACTTCAGTGCTGCTTTATAAGTGAGTTTATCCTCGGGATTATAGTTTTTCTGCCATATCCTTTCGAGGCGCTTAAAGACTTTTTTACTTGACTTTAGGATCTCATTGAACCAGGGGGCCGACTAATTAGCTTTATGAGAATGGCGTGCCGAGGTGGGAGCTAACTCATTTATATTATGAGTAATCCATTCATCCAGCTGAATGGCGCCAGCCTCAGGATCACCCGAGAGTGAGGGGAAAGATAGGACTGTCCAATCTTTTTATGTGCTGAGTCATAAAGATATTAGTTGTAAATCCATTTGTGAAATTGTGTTGTGATTCACCTTTGCCTTTCCTATAGCATTGTTCCCCATAGGTTCCCGTCTCTCCCCTCGCGCCCTCCCCGTCCTCGTGCTGGCATTGTGATGTAATCAGCTGGCATTCTAGAATGCCAGCTGATTGTAGGAGAGTAGGATCTGCTTCTTATAGTTACCCCCACTTTTTGCTGATGTTTCACTATTTTCGACTTAGTCTGACTGGGATCCTGCTATTCAGGACCCCAGTCTATCTGCTTTCTCCTCTAAATTGATTGCATGTACTTTAGGTACACTCCAGATTGGATTCTGGGGTACCCTTATAAGTCCCTAGTATATGGTATACTATGTACCCAGGGCATAGGTACCCCAGAGGCCTCCCAGGGGCTGCAGCATGTATTATGCCACCCCTGAGAGGCCATCCAAAATGACACAACAGGTCTGCTACTGCAGCCTGTGTAAGGTGGTGCATGCACCCCTTACTTAGATATAGGTTCACTATATCTATCCTAATCACTGCACATATAAGCCTATCAGTCACCCCTATGGCAGGCCTTATCAATCCTGAAGGCAGGGTGCTGGGTTTTATGTGAGAGGGTGCCCATGCATGAGCAGAGCCCCTCTATAGTCTTCGGAACCTCTATTCCGGGGTTGTCTGTGATGCAGCCAACCATATACTCTTAAGTGCATTGTAACCTCGCGGTAAATGCTAACTTTAAAACGGCTGCAAGGAATTATGTCGTGTTTGGTGTCAAACACCTTGGAATCATACCTCCACACCAGTAACTGGTGTGGGAGGTATGATTCCTTCCCTCCTAGAGGGAGAAATATGACAGCACCGGTACACCCGGTACCAGCTTACAGAGCCCTGGCATCACAAAATGGATGCTGCCAGCCACAGACACGAGTCTGCCCTCCTGCTGCTGGACGAAACTCCGGCAGGGGAGGCTGGACAATAGGTTTCCTGTCACAGGGAGGTGTAACTACCTCCCAGACAGGCTTTAGTGTATTGGGGCTGGGTGGGTGCACTCTCAGAGTGCTTTGATGTCTGCACTGGGGGCACATTTGGTGTCCCTGTGCATAGTCCAGCTCAAACCGGTTGCAGGGGCTATCAGCCCCTGCTCTGGCGCAAAACTGGACAAAGGACATGGGTGTAGCCACCCCTCTGTCCTGACCCTCCTATAGGTGGGTTCCCAGAGTTTGTCCCACCCCTTCCTTGGGTATAAAGTAGGAACCCTGACTACAGGACTTTGGATTTTACCTGGACTAAACTCTGCTACAGAAACCAAGTAACCTTCGACGATCTACGCTTTGCTGGATGACTGAAGAATCTCCCTTGGAGTAAAGGAGTTACTCCCCTGCAAGGCAGGCACCTCAACGCATCTGACCAGTTTGCATCTACGCAGCGCCTGACGGACTCCGAAGATTTTGCAACACAGGAGGTGGGTGCCCAAGCTTCCTCGAGGCCGACTAGTGCTCTCAGCAAACCTGAGACCCGCAGCCCTCGTGGGGACCGTGCAACCCGAACCCCTGGACACCGTGCACATTTGCAGCAGCATATGCTTCTTGGCGATCCCTGAGGCTGTGCTTTGGACTACGTGTAGTCCTAACCCCGAGCAGTGTTTCTACTGAAGATTAATGGCCTACACTCCACGAGTGTTCTGTGGGCTGGTATTGTGTGATTCCTCTCAAGGTCCCTTTGCAATCCCTGGTCCGTTGACCTGTGGGTCCCTGGGAAGGCAACTTTAACTTTCAATGGGCTTTCCTGGTTGCTCCAGACGTGCCCTGACTCTCCATAGCTTGGGGAGTCCCCAGGACCTTGCTGGTCCTCACCGAAGCATCTTTTCTCTGACCTCATGGGTTGCAGTTGCCAAGGCTTGTTGGTCTCCAATCCGGAAACTGACCCCCCAGCACTCGACATCCTTTGTGGGACAGCTCGCCTGTGGAATCTGGTCATCGTCGACATCTCCTGGTCCCTGGGGCTGCAGAGTCAAGCTTCACCTCTTCGCACCTGAAACACCCGACATCGGTGGGCATTCGATTGCTCCGCTCCTGGTCACGTGAAGTGACCCAGACTTTGTCCCCTCTGCTTTTAGGTTCTTCTCATCTCTGATCCAGGCTTGGATCACACCGGACACTTTTCTTCTCCACGGCAGCAGCACTTCTCCGCATCACGCCATTGAAAACGACGAGGGTTTCCGACACCACTTGACCCCTATGCACCCGGCTTCCCTGGGCTAGGTAACACAGGTACCTCGGTACTCACAAGGGTGATGGCCTTAGAACCTTCTAAGTTTAACTGGGTTTGCTTGAAGTCCTCTCCGAAGTGTCCTTAAACTCTAAATTTCCAACCGCGACTTTCCCATAGAGTTGTACGGAGCTCGCGTCTGTGTTCCCACACTGCACCCGTCCTCCGTGGGTTACCTGTGTCACTACCTTGGGTGGTTCCTTGGGGTCCCAGCGATTCTACGTGCTCTAGGCACTGTCTCTAGTCAAGTCGGGGTTGTTATACCACTTTCTTAATATAGGGTTTGGTCTCCCCCTGGAGCCCACTGTGTATTGTGCTATTTACTGTCGTTCTAGTACTGTAATATTGTGTGCCTTGTTCTCTAATCTCATAAAGAGGTTAGTAGAGAGTGTTTAGTAATAAATACATATATTTTATATATACCTGGTGAGGTTCTCCTTTCATTTGGTCATTCAAGAGGTTATATACTGGTAATACAAGCTGCTTTACATTCCTTCAAGACTTAGCCTGAAGGCTGCTCTCCACAGCTACCACTAGGATAGCTTTCTATAAAGGTTGTCTTTAACCTAATCATCAATAAGGGTCGTTTGGACTGGTGCAAGCTGCACACTTTAATTAGTGGACAGCATATACCAGGCCAACTTCTCACACTGATTCCCTTACAGTTGGTTGACCGTTATCATTACACTTCATCTGCCAGCCGCCACGCACTGCTCCTGTTTTGCTGGTGTGTTGTTTGCCTTACTTACAACTGAATAAATGACTTCAACTCTTCAACGTCCTGGATGATTCTTAACAATTATGACGACGAGATGAAGATAACAACACACCTACAAATCCACGCAAGAAAAGGAAAAAAAAAGGGTGATTTTCGCCACACCAACTTGCCTACATAAGAAGCACCAGGAAACAGACGAGGCACATCGCTGTCATCTCTACGTGCTACTGCGAGGTTTGAAGTTCCTGCATCGCCCAAGGACCTCAGGAAGACATCTGCTACACTGCGCAATCTTCTGCCACTTCGTGAGGTATTTTGCCTGCATCATCACCTCGGCGTGCGCATGTATGCAGAGCGAATCTCACTGCGCCCTCACCGTGTTTGCCCATCGGCAGGCGAGCGAAGCATTTTGGGCATTTCGCGTGAGGTACCTTTACGCATCTGTGGTGCACCTCTTATTCAGCATGCGCGTTGCCTACGTCATCAGCGCGCTCAGCACGCCATCTTGAACGTGTTAAAAAACAGGAGGCAGTCAGCGGTTCACACTATTGAATGCGTGCGGCCATTTTGATAATCTAAGTGTTGGCAGTGCATTCTCTACAGTGCTCCACAACGCATCGGCACATCCGTGCACAGTAAATGGATTGGGTGGGCTGGATCTACTGTTACAAGCACTCGGGAGCCTTTTCCTTCTGAATTTCTTCAAGTGGAGGTACATTTATAACAAGTGAAATTTATTTTTACTTTTGTGAGTAATGGTCTTATGCCTCATCGTATTACATAGAGGAGTACTGTATACTCACTCTCTTACTATTAAATATATCGTGCTGTACATCCTTACTTGCCTCTAAAGAACCACTCTTTCTTGTTGAGGTTACCCCAGTGTATTGCTACACAAGTATATTTTGAGCTGTTGTTTCTTATACTTAAGCATGGCATCTGGCAATATATACAATTTGTCACCCCCACAAACATTTTTACCTGCAGCTGGGGAACCAACATCGAAATGGGAGGAATGGCGTGAGTACTTCACCAACTACATTTCTACCTTTGATAACGAGGAAGAAGAACTTACTCCAGAAAAGAAGAAGAAAAGTTTGTTACATTGCTTGGGGGCAGGAGGGCTTAAAGTATACAACAGCATCAACAAGAAAGTACGTGATAGCGAACAGGGAGATGCTTTTGTCCATGCTCTGGAAGACTTGGACAATTATTACAAACCTACTGTTTGTGTTGCTGTGGATCGCTTCAAATTTTTTCACCGCAAACAAGGGAAAGAGGAAAGCATAGAGGATTTTGTGTCTGCACTTAAACATTTAGCACTAACTTGCCGTTTTGATAACCTACACAATGAGTTCATAAGAGACCATATTGTTATGCGTGCAGCAAATCCAAATATCCAAGATGCTTTGTGGGCAAAAGGGGAAAAACCCCTGCAAGATGTAATAGAAATTGTAAAAAGGGCTGAGATGACTGGCAGATGCGCAAAAGCAGTACTTTCTGAAAGCAAATCTAAACACGAAGAATCTAATGTAGTGGCAAAAATAAGCGGAACTAAGATGAGGTACCAGGCCCAAAGCAAGAATAAGAATGAAGACAGTGTGGAGACGGAACATAAAAATGGAGCTAAAGGTTTCCCACAAAGGAAATGTTATCGTTGCGGTAGCAACAGACACTTAGCCAATGACTGGGAATGTCCGGCGCGCAATCAAAAGTGTACTAAGTGTGGCATTATCGGACATTTCCAGAAAGTATGTCAGAGAAAACCGAGTGCTAGAGTTAAGATAGTTGAGCAGAACACCGAATACATGTCGGGTTCATCTGATGAATCAGAATATAACTTGTGTGTGCTTAATGTGGTAGAGGCACCAGCCTCTGATACCAGTGCTAATGAGAAGGGGAACAAGAAGAAACCCATGTGCACTGTTGTCATAGGGGGTGTGAGTATTGCAATTGTTGCCGATTCAGGCTCACCCTGCACCATTATCAACAGAGATGTGTGGGCAGAGAAATTCGAACATGCTCTAGGCCAAGACATGGAATTACCTGATATCACACTAAAAACATTTACTGGGGAACCCATAGAACTAGTTGGGGACAGGGAACTCAAATTTGCATTTAGGAACAGGGAAACCACAAGCAAACTCTACATCTCTGCCACGGGACCCTCTGTATTGGGATGGAAAGACCAAGGCAAATTGGGCGTAACACTTAATCCCAACAGTTCAGAACCTGTGCTATTGACGCAACCTGATAAGGATTTCGGGTCAGCCATTTCTAGTAAGTTCCCCAAAGTATTCAGTGGTACCATTGGTAAGTTGAAAGGGTTTCAACACAAAATTCAGCTTAAGGCCAACGCCGTACCAAGCATACACAAAGTTAGACACATCCCCTTCTCCCTAAGAGAAGAAGTCAAGGCACAACTAGGCGCCCTACTCAATGCTGGTATCATAGAGCCTACTGAATCATCCGAGTGGGTAGCGCCCTTGGTCGTAGCCCGCAAGCCCAGCGGTAAATTGAGGTTATGCATTGACTTACCCGACCTCAACAAAAGCATTCTGGTAGACCAATACCCCCTGCCCAAAATTAACGAAATGCTAGCCCTCACAAAAGACATGAAGGTATTTTCCACCATTAATCTCACCGCGGCTTACCACCAGGTTTCATTACACCCAGACAGTAGGTGCCTCACCACTTTCATTTCACCATTTGGGTGTTATAGATTCACAAGAGTACCATTCGGGCTGGCTTCAGCAGCAGCCTTATTCCAAAGACTTATGCATAAAATTTTCAAGGGTGTCAGGAACGTACTCATCTTCCAAGATGATATCCTAGTGATGGGCAAAAACAAGGGTGATCATGACCAAAGGTTATTCCAAGTGCTCAATACTTTACAAGATTGTGGTATGACTGTGGAGTGTAAAAAATGCAGGTTTGCTGAGAAGAAAGTCACGTAGGTAGGGCATGAAATCACGCCGGAGGGCATCAAGCCTAAGAGGGAGTTAACGCCATTCGTGACGCCCCCGTACCACAGAACAAAGAGGAATTGAGAGCCTTTTTAGGCCTGGCGGAATTTTATTCAAAGTTTGTGAGGAACTTTTCATCAAAGACATATGACATCAGACAGTTGTTGAAGTCTAAGAACAAGTTTGAATGGTCACCCTGTTGTGAAAAAACATTCAAAGCACTCAAAGAAGAAATTTGTGATGCCTCTCCTCTGCAAGGTTTTGACCCTGAACTCAACAGTGTAGTCACCACAGATGCTAGTGGTAGGGGTATTGGAGCTGTTATTATTATTATTATTATTAAATTTATATGGCGCACAGCTACCCGGAGGTTTCCCGGCGCCTACGGACATACAAGGCGAGAGAAAGGGTCAAAGCTATTAATAAAATGTTCTACTGATTATATTATTATTATTATTATTATTAAATTTATATGGCGCACAGCTACCCGGAGGTTTCCCGGTTCTTACGCAAACCAGTGAGGCAGGCGGGGAGGTAACCATTGCTTTTGCTTCGCGCTCACTTACCCCCACAGAGGAAAGGTACTCGGTCATTGAGCGCGAGGCATTAGCGTGCGTATGGGGCCTGGAACACTTCCACCAGTACATTTGGGCCAAAAGGGTCATTCTACGCAGTGACCACAAACCTCTCACAAGAGTACTTACAGGTAAAGGGTTGTATACTGCATCACCTAGACTGGCACGCATGTCGGTAAGATTGTTAGACTTCAATTCTGAAGTACAGTACCTGCCTGGAGTTAAGAATGTAGTTGCCGATTTTCTCAGCCGTTTACCTCTCCCTGACTGTGGTGATGTAGAATGCAAGGAAGAAGAAGTCTGTGTGGCCAGTATCACTAAGGAATTTCCCAGCATCCCCAGAGAAATGTGGATGAGAGCATATGAACAAGACGAAATTTTACAGGAAGTAAACAAACTCATTCTTCGCGGTTGGCCTAGCAAGAAAACCGTCAAAAATGAGTTGAGAACATACTGGGAACTTAGAAACGAGTTGTCAGTGGAGGGTGGACTCATTTTGAGGCAAGGGAAGGTAATATCCCCAGAAACACTTAGAGACATTATTATGGAGATTTGCCATGAAGGACACCTTGGCATCAATAAAACCAAACACAGAATTAAATATTGGTACTGGTGGCCAGGTTGTGACATAGAAATCGAGAGAAAGGTCAGAAACTGCGTGCAGTGTTAAAACTCAGACAAGTCTCAATTCACCCTTAGACCCCCGCTGCAACCCTTGTCCTGCCCCGGCATGCCCTGGGAAAGGGTCGGCATTGACATCATGGGGCCCATAAGGGACCGGGGAGAACAGGTGTATGTGGTAGTACTTGGGGATCATTTTTTTAATTGCCCGAGATTGAGATACTCCACAGACCGAAGCTACCAACATTGTCACATTCCTTGATAGCGTTTTCACGAGGAAAGGCTTACCCAAATCCATGGTAAGTGACAATGGTACACAGTTCTCCTCTGAAGTTTTCAAGAAGTACTTGGAAAGGAATGGCATCACACATAACACCACATCTGTGTACCATCCAGCAGGGTGGTTAAAGGCACAATACAGTTAGCCAACAATAATGGGTTAAGTTTGAAGAAGGAATTGAACAAAATGATATTGGCATACAGGATAACCCCAGGTGAGAGTACGTCCTTTAGCCCCTTTGAATTGATGAGAGGCAGGACTCCTATGTCCAAAGACAATGTTGGTTGGCTTAAAACAGCTGGGAAAGCAGAGTGGTCTGCAGATGTGGTGAGGAAGTATGTTCAAGACGCACAGAGCGAGTGCAAAAAGCTATTTGACTCTAAGAATAAGTGCAAACCTCATAATCTCAAGGTGGGAGACAGAGTGAGAGTGAAAAGGGGCGGATTCATTGAAAAAGGTCAGAATAGATATTCCCAACCCCTGGTTGTCGAAAAAATCTTTTGCAATTCAGCTCTTCTTAGCAATGGCAGAGTGTGGCATGTTTCTGCGCTCTCTTTATGTGAGAAAGCTGTTGATAGAAAGGTGTGACTCATGACACTGCTAGTCAAGCGCAGAGCGCCGCACATGTAACTGCATGTAAGCAAAATAGCTTTGATTGGTTGCTTGACGAGATGTCAAGTTCAGAGGAAGAAAGAAACATGACCTCTGTGCAATCCCAGTCCACAGGAGTCAACGTCCACTCCACACAGGGACGCATCGAATCTATAGGTGAAAACCTTAACCTCAGTAGTAGCAATTCCATTAATGTACCATGTATCAGTAGTTCCAGCCTGTCGGAAGAAGAATGTGATCCCGCTGGTAATTCTGTAATGGAGGGTGGTAGTACGGGCAGGTTTGGACGTATTGTTGTTAAACCCAGCAAGTTTAAAGACTTTGTATGTGATTAATGTAACCACCTTGGATGTCACACATGTTCTCATTCATTGTACTCTCATTCATATGAAATTGTACAGTTCCTCTTTTCCCTTCATTGGGAAGGAGATGTGTTGTGATTCACCTTTGCCTTTCCTATAGCATTGTTCCCCATAGCTTCCCGTCCCTCCCCTCGCGCCCTCCCCGTCCTCGCGCTGGCATTGTGATGTAATCAGCTGGCATTCTATATGGGCTGGTACCGCCTAATCCCCCTCCTCTCATTAACCAAAGACCCTTGGGGTGGGACCTTCCCGGCTCCCGTGGGGCTCACCGCCCCCTTTTACCCCCAAGGCAAGCATTTCAAACACCACAACTGTTTGGATTAGGGGTCGTTAACCCCGGCCGTATTTTATTACATAAAATAATCAAACATTAAAAATTATTATTATTTACATTATGTACAATACGCAGAAAGTCCAATACATTGATAGGTACAAGAAGTCAATTGGCTAACCTTAACATGTTTCTAATACATGGCCATTCCTATCGTAAGCTAAGCGATGAAGATAATTTCTTTCTGCGTATCCCTGTTAGAGCCTACGGCAAGGTCAATGACTGGCGGCCCCAGATCCAGATCAAGCTAAGTCCCAAAAACTCCTACCGGAGTGACGTTGCGTATGGGGTCCAGCTTACCGGATGGATACCTCCCCCGGGCCCCCCCTATGCCCTCAATATTAACTCCATAAAGGGGCCGCTGCAAATTATGCATCCTTGCGCCCTTGAGCGCATGCGCGTGCGGGGATTGGCCAACCAGCCTATTGGAAGCGAGACTTCCCTTCCCCCGCACCCTTCCAGCCTACCGGCTGTAACTGCCCCTGGAGTTCCTCTGTCTCCCCCTCGGGCGTCCCCATTTGACAATGGTGATGCCCGTTAAGGACCGAAAACTATGCTCACCAATCATGACCTTACCGCCTGACCAAGGGAAACGCATATAAAATACGACAAAGTAACTTTCCTGAAAATTAAAACAAAATAGTTAAGATAAAAAATGTTATTCCATATTACGACAAATCATCAATCAAATAAACTATAATACATTATTCCTCCTGAAATAGAAAAACATAATAATTTGATAATATATCTGCCTTAGGGGATGGTGGGTGGGAAAAAAGAATTGTTGGGGCCTCCGACAGAGGCCCTGACCCGTCTATGCAGCAAGGCTGGGGAGCGGCGAAACAAGAGACCGTCCGCTCCGCTACCCTGCCTTTTAAAGTGTAGAGCCGGGCAAGCCGGTTCTGACCGGCCTGCCCGACGTTGCCGAACGCGTGAACTGGATGCACCTGTAAGTGCTTCCAGTTCACGCACACGTCACCCAGTCACCTGTGGCCTTTTGGGGAGGTCGGGGCGCCACGTCACTATTGTGTGCGGTGACCCCCGGGTGCGGGGGACTGGTGCGACCGCCATACTGGCGGCGTGCCCGAGTCCGTGCCCGCCTTACAAGAATGCCAGCTGATTCCCATACAGTTGGTTGACCGTTATCATTACACTTCATCTGCCAGCCGCCACATACTGCTCCTGTTTTGCTGGTGTATTGTTTGCCTTACTTACAACTGAATAAATGACTTCAACGTCTTGGATGATTCGAAAGCAGTCGTAAACTCACACAAGAGTGCAAGTTCATCTTTATTAATCAGGCCCCCAGTCTTGTATGCTATTAGCAGCAATATCTAAACTGACACGCACTGCATTGCGTCACCCTGACGCCTGTGACTCTGCGTAGGCCTTGACGTCGGACAATGCCTAAGGCTGTGTTGAGCTGAGACAACCTTTCCATCCTTTTCTTAAAAGCAGGGATACAGCTCGTTGTCGACTGCGGCCCGTGTTTTCTGATGTACGTAATACTACAACACCATATCATTAAGAGATTCCTATAAGTGTATGTTAAAAAGTCAGTAAACTTCTTTCCCGGGGTGATGGAGGGGACATTCTCTAAGGTGCCTATTATCAAGACCACAGTTGTAATCTCTGGGATCTTTTAATCCCCTTGAAATCAGCCTTGTGATTTTACTGAACAAAAAGCAAAGTGCGTTGAAAGGTGAATTCAGAGTACAGTCAGTGTGTGTCCTATAGCGCCTATGGGCTCGACTCATAAACCTGTTCTCTGTGAGTAGGTTTGTTTTAGTCCTTTACGAAATATGACTTACACTTGACTGTCCAAGCCTGATTCACGTAGCATTTTCTGTGAATAATTGTGTCTTGCTCCAGGCTTAGGTGTTACTTACTAATGTATTCGTAGGAAAAACAAATACTCCATGAGTAGGCTTTCCTTGCTCTGAGTAAGACACACCTGTGCTTGGAGTAAATGCCAACCACTTGGAGAAAATGCTACATAAATCAGTCTCTGGTATTCATAGCATGCAATAAAGCTTACTAGAGTGTGTATGTGTATGTATATATATATATATATATATATAAAATAAATTTCAATAAATCCCAAAGAATGGCACGGAGCACGCTCGGGGTCAAATATAAAATATTTAATTGCAAGTAGGTACGTTTTGGCGTTTGGCTTCTTCCATACTTGATACATACGAGAGGGCTCCCCCCACAGCCCCCAACTGCACTATGGTGGGTGCCTTGGGTGGGCACTAAGGCACCCACCCTTACTAGTGCCGGGCCCTGGGGGATGGGGTCAGCGGGGCCGAAATCGGCCCAGGGAAGGGGCCCATGTGGCCCCACTCCCCTTTAATTAAAAAAATACGGCCCTGGAGGATCAGGTCTCCAGGGCCAGGCCCTGTGGGGGATGTTGGCTGCAGGGCCTGTCTGCAAGCAGACCTGCAGCCAGCCCCACGCCATGCATGGCCGTATTACATATGGTAATTCAGTATTACTTTATCGTTAAAAAAACTAGAAATTCACTGAAAAAATTCAATTTGTGCACTGCGACACACCTGTGCGCCGTCAAACCTAGCCAGGGGCGCCGCGAACAGCACACTGAAAACATCTGCTCCATTTGTTAATTATCAATATATTTCTTTCATGAAGCTGCTGACCAGGTAGAGGTGAAAGAAAAACTAAAGGCTGAATGTGCTAGGCCAGAGCCCCACTGTAGGAAAGTAGGATCTGCTTTCATGGTTACCTTCACTTTTTGCCTGGTGCTATGCTGTTTCTGACTAGTCTGACTGGGATCCTGCTAACCAGGACCCCAGTCTCTGTGCTTTCTCCCCTAAATTGGCTATGGTCAGTTCTTAGGTACACCCCAGATTGGCTACTGGTGTACCCTTGTAAGTCCCTATTATATGGTACCAAGGTACCCAGGGCATAGGTACCCCAGGGATCTCCCATGGGCTGAAGCATGTATTATGCCACCCATGAGAGACCACTCAAACTGTGACTACAGGCCTGCTATTGCAGCCTGTGTAAGCTGGTGCTAGCACCCCTTACGACAGATATCATTTTTGTTATATCTGAGGTCACTGCACTTAAAACTTAAAAGTCACCCCTAAGGCAGGCTTTTTAGTCCTGAAGGCAGGGTGCTTGGTTCTAAGTGTGAGGGTGCCCATGCATGACCAGGACACCCCTACATCCTTCTGAGTCCATTCTCCCGGGTTGTAAGTGCATCAACCATATGATATATAGAGTGGCCATGCGTCACTACGCGATGACCATCTCTAAACTGGCTGTAACGAACCCTGTCATGTTTGGTATCAAACATATCAGAATCATACCCCCACACCATTGCCTGTGTAGGAGGAATGATTCCATGCACTGTAAAGGTCCTTCAGGAGGCCATCAGTGCTCCCGGTACCAGTCTTCCAGAACCAGACAGCAAGCTAGAGCTGCTGCCGACCAGAGACATGTTTCTGCCCTCCTGCTGCTGAGCAAAGCTCGAGCAGGAGAAGGCAGAAAAATAAATATCCTGTCACAGGGAGGTGTGACTACCTTCCAGACAGGGTTTAGTGTTTTGGGGCAGGGTGGGGGCGCTTGCCAGCACCACTGAGACTACTGGAAGGGCACACTTGGTGTCCTCCTTGCATAGTCCGGTTCAAACCAGCCCAGGGAGCCGTTGGCTCCCGCTCTGGTGCGAAACTTGACAAAGGACATGGGAGTATTCTCCCCACTGTCCGGCCCCTCCTCTGGGAGGGACCTCTGAATCGTCCCAACCCTTTCCTTAGGGTACTTAAGGGCTTACCTGTGGGTGGGTCCCTAGATTCGTCGTGGGACAAAATTCAGGTCAATACACCACTTCATCTTCAACCGTCTGGGCACTCTGGACTTCGATGGAATCTGCTCTGGGCACAGAGACTTCAACTGGGAAGACTCCTACTGCTCCTGGTCTCGTCACCCTGGTCGCCTGCTGCAATGTCCGTTCCTGTGCTCCATACAGGAACCTTCCAAGGCCTGTGGACATCCAAGACACCTGAAGGAATCTCCCTTGAAGTGAAGGAGTCACTTCCCTGCATCTACAGGCACCGCAACGAAGCTGACGGGGCTGCAGCTCCTGGGCTCCCACGGACTCCGAAAGGCTCAGCAACACAGGTGGTGGTTCTACAACTCCCTTGAGGCCTGCACTGTCCTCTCACCAAGTTTGAGGCCAGTATCCCTCATCAGAACCGCCGGAACCAAACCCCTGTGCACTGCGTCGACTTGCCATTGCCAAGGTTTGTTGGCTCTCTTCCTCAGAGATCTTCGGGCTCCAAGAAGCTCCCACCTCAAACGTCTCCTGCAGCCAAGATGGTCATCCTCACCACATCCTTTCTATTGGGCTTGCATCTTTGGTGAGCTTCTCGAGGTCCTCTATGACTCCTGTGCCTCTGGCCTGTGGGTCCTTTTGAGGGTCGTCTTCAACTCCATTGGGCTCCCCTGATTGCTCGGGGCCTACTCTGACTCCCCTGCTTGTGGTGAGTCCCTTGGGCCTTGCTGGTCTTCACTCTGCACCTTTTTCGCTTGCCACGTTGTTTACGGTTGCCAAGGCTTGTTGGTGCTGCCGACAGACACCGACCACTCAGCTCTTGTCATCCGGCGTGGGATAGCTCATGAATGGCTCCTGGTCTTCCACAGCGTCGCCTGGTCCACACAGCTGCAGCTCCAAGGTCATAATCAACTCTCCTGCATCTCCCGACATCGGTGGGCATTTGTCTTCCGTGCCTCCTGGTCACTCCTGAGTGGCATAGACTCTGACCCCTCTGCTTGCAGGTACTTCTCGACTTGAATCCACCTTTGGGTTCCACCGAACACTTCCACCTTCTCCAGCAGCAGCATCTTCCTGAAGTCCTCCATTGAGTTCGATGGCAGTTTCCCATGCCCCTTCACACCTATGCACCCAGCTTCCCTGGTGAGGGTATCCATGTTCCTAGGGTATCCACAGGTGGGGTGGCTCTCCATCCTTCTGTCTTCCACAGGGTTTCTACAGAGTCCACTGTGAAGGGTCCTTCTTCTTTAAAATTGCAACTGCAGCTTACCCATTGAGTTGAATTGAGCATGCGTTCGTGTTCCTCCTCTGCACACGGCCTCCGTGGGGTTCCTGGGTACTTACCTCGGGTGGTTCCTTGGGTCCCCAGCACTTCTACGTCTTCTGGGTACAGTCTTGACTCCAGTCGTGGTTTGCAACCCACTATTTTAGTATATGGTTTCGTCTACCCCTGGCGACCACTGTGTATTTATGCTATTTACCTGTTTTTATTGCAAAGTATTGTGTGCATTGTGTCATATCTCCGGGTAGGAGATATTGTTGTGTGTTAGTGAGTGTCTTATAATAAATACCTATTTTTATAAATACACTGTGTGGTTCTTTTTCACTTAACCTATACCAATAAGATTAAGATCTGGTAAAACAAGCTGCTTTACACTCCTTCTGGACTAAGCCTGAAGGCTGCTCTCCACAGCTACACTTGGAGAGCTTTCTAAGGTTGTCTAAGACCACTAAAATCACCATAAGGGTTGTCTGGACTGGTGCAAGGTGCTACACTTACATAAGTGAGCAACATATACTAAGCCAGCCTCCTACACCCACTTTTCCCCAAAGGAGAAAACAGACAAATCATTTGTTCTTATTAGATAATAATATCAGTGTTCTTTCTGTTTGCTGGGTAATTTTTATGAGCCCCTGATGCCCATAAGTCTGTGTACTGGCATTAGGATTTTCTCTGTGTAGCGTTTTTTTAAATTTCTTGTAACAGCACTTTTTTCAGAGTCTTGCAAACCTGCTAAGCCACCTGCTTAACAGCCAAAAGCCACAAGACAAAGACAAAAGATACTTATTACTGCAATTGTACGGTATTTGTTGGCAACATCAACTCTTTATGGCACTGTGATGTTTAGGACCTGTTCCCTTCAGGGTAGGATGGTTTGAAGCAGATCCGTTTCAGGCCTCCCCTCCCCTACATTGGTTTATTCCATAATCTCCATGGCTTGTTTTTCAGAATGAAGAAACAGCAAACCAGGATCTGCAGAACTTCGGACTCAGTTGGAATGACACTCCAGCTGTTGCAAACATTGGTGCACATTAAAAACCTCTGGTACATTGTCACCAGACACCTTGCCACCAGCACCAAACCCTTGCCATCTCCTAGTTTTAAAATTAGAAAATGCAAGGAGTAATGGAGCATGGAGAAATAGCTCCATTTGACTATTTTCTTTTTAAATATGAACCCTTTTATTTGTGAAGGAGACCGGAATAAATTATCACATTATCAAGCACTCCAAACGCAGTCAGCTGGAATGTTACAAAGCAAGTTAAACGCTTGATAACAGCAATCTCACGAGTATCTGAAGTGCAGGCACAATAAATAGCTAGTATTTATATAATTATTAAAAATTAAATCACAACTCACTTTGAACGAGCTTTATCGCTGACTAGAAAGGAAATATGTTTTGCGCATGTGAACAATGTGCTCTTTGACTGATAGTTCATACTGAGTGGAAATGCATAGCTTTTTAGTATTTCCTTTGTGCTAGTGGACACTTGCTACTATGCCTGTTCTTTCTTCAGTCATATGGAAGCATTTGGTGAAGATAAAGCTTTTCTTGAAATTGCAGCTAGTAACTTGGTCTTATGCACTGGGGTAGTTGGCGTTGTAATAAAGCTAGAGGCAATTTTAAAACAAAAATAGTTTAAAAAAAATCCATATGCAGACCCAAGTGCTGAGGAGTAATGTTTTCTGACTTAACCAATTAAAGATTTTTTTTTTAATAAAAAAACTGTTCTATTTTCATTTTGTTACATCTATGATTATAATATCTGCTTCATCCTAATTATTTTCAGGGAGAAAAAAATGGAAGTACTTCTGAAGCCGGTCTTACATCCCTCCCACCTGCCAAAAAATGTAACATAATGGGGAGCCACGCCAATAGGTCACGGGAGCCACGGTTCGAAAAGTTTGGGAACCCCTGGGTTAAAGTAACATTATAGTTAGGTGGATATGTAAGTGATAACATTAACATTTTGAAATTAAACACAGAAATTCACAAGTTATAGTTAGCAGCTTTAACTATAACTTGCACCCCCGCCATGCAGCCACGCACTGCTTATGACATTACATATGACATTCCTCATTACATGTTCTATGACATCAGTCATGACATCACTGCTGGCATCTCAAATTTATGCGAAAAAGAAGCAGGTTTGACTTATACTGGGGCTCCCCATCTAAACTTGGGAACAACCCATAATTCTCTGCTTCTTTTTTGCATAATTTATGTAGCACTCTCAACCTGAAAGGGCATTGTTTTGACTTAGATTGAGGCTCTCCACCCTAACTGCTTAACTTGAGAACTACCCATATATACATATCTATCTATCTATCTATCTATCTATCTATCTATATATATATATATATATATATATATATATATATATATATATATATATATTCCAAACAACCCCGCTCACTTCACTGTTCAAAGCAGGCACCGGCAACACAGGATCTGGGAAAAGTGTTTAATTAGGCAAGAATAGTCATAGGTCACCGGGGCCAAAAACAGCCCAGGGTAGGGGAGCCATGCAACATCCCTCCCCTAATAATTAAAAATAAAAAATAAAAATGATCGGCAAGTTGCCGAAGGTCCCTCCCCCTTACACCACCACTCTGCAAGCATTTCTCCTGGCGCAGAACTGGTTGGGGGATGAAGTCTCCTTGGCTGCAGAGGGTCTTTGGGGGCCAACAAGCCCTCCTGTCACCTCTAGTAAGTGCCACACATCGGGATTGCTGAGAGTTCTTCAGAGGCCATGCCCCCATTCTCCAGCACTCTGCAAACACGCCTCCTGGCGCACTGCTGGTTGGGGGATGAAGTCCTCTTGGATGCAGAGAGTTTCTGGGGGACCAGAAGCCCTCCTGTTACCTCCAGTAAGTCCGGCACAGCCAGTTTCCTGAGAGCTGGTTGGAGGCCCTATCTCCTTTCCCCACCACTCTGCAAAGATGACTACCAAAAACCATAGAAATTCACTTAAAAAACCAAAGGTTGCAGGGACATTAAAGATAGGAAATAAAATTTGAAAAACCTTAGAAATTCACTGAAAAAAACCAAAGGTTACAGGGATGTTATAGTTAGGAAATAAAATTTAAAAAATCTTAGAAATTCACTGAAAAAAACAAACTCCTGAACTGGAGAAATGGAACGCAGCTTCTTCAGTGTTGAACACTTTTCTGAAGTGAGTTCATTTGTGCCTTTAATAGCCCGATAACAAATGCAGGAGTGTTTCAAGTTGGAAAGCGTACTGAATTCTGAAACATGCACAATGTGTTACTGTGCAGGGGAAAAACAGTGACTCTATTTCCCTGCGCATGCCCTGGTCCTGAGGGACATCTGAATAGCTACAACTTCCGGAAGACTGCGATCTCCACGTGGAAGACGCCATTGCCCACACGGCGCCTTTGGAGCTTAAATCCCTGATGCCATCCAATCACGCAGGAAGCGTTTTGAGCCTCTCACAACAACATACAGCGGAAGGGTCTATTCAGGTGTAGGAAGTAGGAGAAATGGTGGTATTCAGCAGTAGGCAACCTTATGAGAGACAACACAACATGCAAAATATACATTTCTGCAAATAGAATCAACAAGCACAATACATAAACTGATAATCTGTATTTAGTCCACCTGTGAGTGAGAGGAATTGTAACTAAAGAAGAATGACAGGCCTGCAACGCACGTACAAGGACCTCTAAGTGATCCGAATGTTCTGTGGGGTGTCTCAAAGGCATGCGCTTTTGGTCCATAGAGTTCTTAGGTTCGTTGGTGAACATGTGTTGGGGTCGTTTGGTGAATGAGATGCATCTGTGGAGGAGCAGTTGATAGGGCAAAGTTTGCATGAGCAAAAAGTATACAAGTCTGTGGATGGAACAAGGATTCTGAAACAACCTGGCACAAAATATTGTCTGAAGTGAAGGAAAATGGGTCTCTGGTTCCACTTCAGGTTGATGATGGATTGTAGTTCTTAACTGTTGAGATAAAAGGTTAAAGTGCTGCTATACAGGACCCTAATGCGTGGCAGATCGATTGCAGAATGGCTAGATTTAGCATTCCCCAAAGTGGCATGAGAGCAAATTCAGAAGCTGACTGCTCTGGGCCCTCCAAGCAGAGGAGCTGTAATGGATAGTTGCAACATACTGGTACATGCACAGGAGTTGTAGTGTACAGAGGTGTATCAGTAGGTGGTGTACTCAGCAATCTCTGAGTGTATTTGTTGAGGGGCCACTAACACATTAAAGTGTGACTCCCTAAGAAGACAGTCCACCCAGCTTCCACTCTTTGAAATTCAGCAGGGAAGTGGGTGAGCTGTTCACATTGGGCCTCTTCTAGGCCTCACACCTTCTGAAGCAGCTGCTGTATTGCCTTCTGCTCTGGCCACCTGCAGCAGAAGAGAGAAGTAAACCTCATCTCAGGGGCACGATATTACTTCTGTCCTCCAGTGATGATTGACAGGTATCCAGCCAATCTTACTAGTCGGGTCCACAAACTGTTCAGTCGGTGAGCATGCACCATGCCTGGCCCCCCCGCCCTTAAAACTTCAATTTTTTCAGTTCTTTATCTGTTTCTGGTAAGTCCCTTATGACCCCATTGACCCATCTGACTTCACAAGCCAATAAGAACAGGCGGCTAGCCCAACGTTCACTGTTCAGGCTCAGTTGTTACCTGAGGCCTTGTACTCCATGGTGTCTCCATTAAACCAGAGCCTCAATTAGTGCTGTGTCTGCTGAAGTGCAAGTGGTGCACATCCTAATCCATGATCCAAACCAGAATCATATGGCACATCCTCCATCGTGGATGAGTAGACCTCGACTTCATCCTGAGCTGGGGAACCCTACCTTCAACATCTGGATGTTGGCATGTCTTAAGCGAGAGGCACAAAGTCCAATATGGGAAATGAAAGAGAACCAGACCCTTGCTAGTCCATCCAATGTCCATAAGGATGCCCCTACCCACTTTAAATGGATTATTTTTTGTTATTCTAAAGAAGGTTAACACCGGGTGTAGTTTACAAAAATATTGCCCGATTAGAGTTAATAATAGAAAATCTACACCCAAAGGAGCCATGTTTCTGCTAATGATATTTAAGCGGGGATAAATTAGTCTGAAGATATTTTTGACATTGATATATATGCCATGGTAATTATGTCAGACGATAATTATGTAAACAATATTTACAAAACAATAATTATGTCAGATGATATTTCTGTTAACGATATTCTGACAGATAACTGTTAAGTCCTTGCAGGAATCAGAAGACAGGTAAGCTGATACAAAGCTTTTATTTATAGTAGAAGATAACAGACCACCAGCTGCCCCACAGCACATCCAACTGCTGGCTCCCTTAGTTCTTCACCACCTCTGGAGTCCCATGAAATCCCAAAACACCACCACCCATAGGTCCAATCCCAGAATTCTACCCAATAGTCAAACACATACAAATATGAATATAACACATCTTCCTGATAACAAAACAAAGTAAAAACAATGATAACATACATCACAAAAAAAAAAATAATGTATATTACTCTTAAATCTTAACAAGTTTTGCTTGTGATAATAACTATGCTGATTAAGTTTCTTCCTACACACTCTTTATAGCCTATTAAAGCTAGACACCCCTAAACACCTTACAGGTGATAATCACTATGCCAAATAGCTTTCTTCCTAAACACTCTTTCTGGCCTATGAATCCTAGAATCTCCACCCCTTCCCACACAATCCAAATGTGACAACCCTCTGTTTTTTGTACTTACTCTATTATCAAGTCTAAATTTGGAACCTGCAGAGATATGCACATCAATATGCTTCACAAGTCTGGATATATTCTATACATCACCAGAATCAAGAACCACCACTTTCTTCCTAACTTCGCTGATCAAGAAGGGACCCATAAAGTTAGATCTCCCCTTTCTAACAAAACCTAGTTTCACCACCAACACTATATCACCAACAGCCCATTTGCTAGTCTTTAGAGCACTCTTAACATCATATCTGGACTTATATTTATGCTGAGTGTTACTTTCCAGCAGAAGCTTCACTTTGTAAAAATATGGCAGCATTTCGCCTCGCTTTACCCAGGTTTGGCCACACAGAGTTCAGTTTAGGAGACAACCTTCTACCTTTAAGCAAGAATAAAGGAGACTCTCCAGTGATACAATCAGGGGAATTGTGATGCGCCCACCAAGTTTCATGCAGTACTTCTTTCAAAGACAACTTCCTGGTAACTGCCCTCCTAACATAACTCTTACCAACCTGTTCATCCGTTAAGCCAGGTCATTGGCTTGTGGTGAACATTGTGCCATCCTTAGCTGTTTTACCAACAGGCCAGACAGAAATTCATACATTTTTTGAGAAAATAACTGCATCCCTTTATCTGTTATCGAGGTCTCTGGAATGCCTTCAAAATAATTTTTTTATTTTTTTTTTAAATACACTGCCAACACCCATATTTACCTTAGCCACACATTTGGTTACCACCCATTTAGACATGTGCTCTACCAACAAAAGAACATACCATTTATTATTATGAGATAATTCAAATGGACTTGCAATATCAAGTCCCAGTTTCATCCAAGGCAGGGAAGGAATCTCATCAGGTGCAAAAAGAGCAGCCCCTATAGATTTACTCGTATCATTCTGTGCACACAACAAACACTTCTTGACTCTCATTTCTACATTATGGCACAATCTTGACCACTGGTACCACTCACAAAGTGAAGACTTGGTCAAATTCCTACCCAAGTCTCTTTCGTGTGCCAGATTAACCAACTTCTCCCTCAAAACCGCAGGTGGTACTACTCCATCACCTCTACAAATTTTATTATCCAAAAAACAAAGTTACTCATGCACGTTCCAAAATCCACTCAACTCCAGCGATATCTCCGGACAACATTTTATTATATATCCCTTCAACAATTCCAACATTTCATCTTCTGCCATAGCATCAGTCCATTCGACATCTTTGACTACATTTTCTCATATCCATCTTACCAAAGATATATCTTCCATATTATCCTCACTTGCAATAGGTAATCTAGACAAATAATCTGCTGCATAATTCTTTGACCCAGGAAAATACTCCACAGAAAAATTTAAATTTGTTAGGCCTTCAGACCATCTTCTCAACCTTCGTGTGATGAAATCAAAAGACCTACAAGTGAAGATCTGAGTCAGAAGATGGTGATCTGACTTTATAATGAAAGATAGTCTCCACAAAAATAATTTAAATGCAATATTTCCCTCCTTCAGAAACACTAATAACCTTCTCTTCTCACATGGCAGTGTCAGAGTGGTTTGTGTTAGACAGCTTGTCTCTGACTTCTTGGATACTCTGTAGAACATTCAAATGTTTCTCCAAGACAAATTTATCATCATTTGCCACTTTCCCTGAATTATCTAAGCCAGGCACATACATAGGAACTCCGAAGATAACCTCGGTTGGAGGGAGTCCTCCCAATACTCGTCTAGGTAAGTTATTAAATGCTCTCTGAACTAAGTCTGGGCGGTAAACTCTGCTCCGCTTGCGGAGATTGCGGAGTTTTCCGCACTCCGTGTTACGTGGAGCTCACAGAGTTCTGAAAAACTACGCTCTGCATAGCGGAGCGGAGTTTTTTTCCTCGCTCGCGTTCGTCAAGGTCAAGTTGGTGAAAACTTTCCTCGTTCGCGATCGTCAACATCAAGTTGGCGAGCGCGAGTGTGGAAAATCAACTCCCGGCATGATTTCTCAACGCTGGCGGTCAGATTTCTCATTGCGAGTGGTCACGTATGCTCGCACCCGGGTTGAGAAACCGTCAGTTCACGTTGAGAAAGCTGCCGCTCGAGTAATAATCTACCCGAGCGGCAGAAAGGAAGCAGCGCCCACTTGCGCTGTGCATGGTGCCGTTCGCGATGATTGCACAGTGCGGACAAGCACCTGGCACTGAAAATCACTGCAAAAGGCATTTACCTAACACACTCTGCTGCTTGTGTAGCTCCGTGTACCGCGAGGGAGTTTTTTTTTGCACTTCGTGGAACTCCGTGAACTCCGCCCAGGCTTACTCTGAACTCCATACAGGTTATGGTACCAATTAGGACCTGAACTTAGCACACTAGCCGTCAAAGCTTGTTTAATCATGCCATTGGCCCTTTCTACAACGCCGTTTGATTCAGCTTTGAACAGGTTGCTGATTGCAGACAAACTCCCAGAGCAAACATTGAATTCCTGAAACGTAGGACCATTATTTGAATGAAATGAATGAACTGCTCCCATTGATACTAGGCACTGCAAATCTTTTAGAACTTGGTGAGCGCTTGCATTCTCTGTGGCCAAACCTATTGGAATTAAGAACATGAATCTGCTGCTACCAATTTGTAATTATAATGGTTAAATGAAAGGAGGGGGCTGATGTGGTCCAAAAAAATCACCCGAAAGGGGATATTTGAGATCATGATAGCAGTTGGTGAGGGGCTTTTTACAGCAGAAGGTTTAATCTGTTGACAAATGTCACATTGCCTAACATTATCCATAGTCTGTTTATATAAACTAGGCCACCAGTAACGCTGCTGTAGCATTGCTACAGTTGCATTTATTCCTGCATGTGCAGAGGCCAACCCCTCATGGGCTTCTTTGATTAATTCTAATCTAGACAAATTATTAGATATTATTCTGTCCCCCACTCCTGGTATTGTGAATACAGGACTGCTATCTGAATTAAGGGTGTAGGAGTATTTGGGTGGAACCCCTGCAGGAGGTTTCCCAGCTTGCTTGATACATTAATTGCTGTTAAAATATCTGTGTTGATCTTCGTTTTGGATCTGGTTAAGGCTGCTACTCTGGCAGTCCGAATTGTAACCTTTACCGCTAGGTCAGGTGCACAGTTCCTTTTGGCATGGATGCCATTGAAGGAAGTGACCCGATTACGGCCACCCGGGCCAATCTCGACCTCCTCTAGCCTTCCAAGAATGAAGAGTCGGTGACGCAGTAGAGAATACAAACAATCTAGTTTATTCACTGCAGTGGAGTCCAATCAGACCAGCCTCCTATGATGGCTGACGAGGGACTGCCTGTTACAAGCATAAAGTTACATTATGTATGTTGCGTAGCCTACAAAGACCCGCCTACCATGGAAAAATACTGGCAGGTGTCGTAATACAAAGGGGGTACAGAACATAAGACTCGACTCTGCAGCCTGGTACAAGCTATCTACATTTCAAGGTTGTCTGGCCTATCCTCCCCTCTAGATAGGTGGGAGAAGACCTCGATCTCAGAAGAAAGGCATGCGCTAACGAGCTAACATGGGCATTGAAGAAACAAAACTTACCAAGAACCATTTCTCGTAAACGAGCAAAATACAGTTTCGAGTATGCAAGTAACAGTTTCGATTGCATTAGAACATGGCGTCTTTCTAACTAAAATGGCGGCACAGATATCAACCTAACTGGCACGACATCTGTATCAACTCATTACATATTTCACACAATACGTAAATATAATGTATTTAGCCATATAAATGCTAACATAGTATGGAGTAAAATAGGAGTAAGAGGTAAAACTATGTTTCAATTCTATCAGACCCTCCTTTTAGCGTTATATGCTAAATCATCTTTATTTGCGCTATCAGGTAAGGGTCTTTACAATTCTAATAGCTAAGAGCAAACTTTATTGGATAAACAATAATGTGGCTAAATAGTATCACATATAGTGATAAGGTTCACTGGAAAAGAATTGCAGTATTAATCATCAGCAACACAAATACCATCAGAAACAGAATTGGCAAGGGAAGTACTTGATCCAAAACTCCCTCATCCAACTGCATGAGGGTGTCAAGCTCTTGTTGAAGCATTATTTTAGCATTTGTGTCATGAATCGAACTTCTTTTGGGTGTAAGATAGGTGGCACAATATGAACAATATAAAAGAAGACACTGTATCAGGACACAGCAGCAAATTAGAATAACAATGAAATAGATCACTTTCTCTAAGATCCAGCCTCAACCATCAAACAGGGACCAACTCCAATTGCCGCTCTCCATGCCCTTAACATTCTCCAAAATGTCTAAAATATGTTGGGTAATATTTTTCTCCATATTCGTGATGCCGACCAGGCACTGATCTCCTATTACAGCACATGCTCCACCATTCTTAGCTAGGATAAAATCTACAGCATACCTTGTTTGTTCGGAATATATGCGCATACTTTCTAATTGAGTGGTGATGTCTCGTAAAGCTGCCACTGTCGAATTGGATAAAATCTGTAATTTACATCCAAAATGTTCTCTAGCACGTTCACCTCTGGCCATAGCAGTACCTCCGAATGTGATAATAGAAGAAAGGATGTACCCAAAAGTAATACCATTGCTATAGTTATTAACTTCCAAATCTGTAACTCCTTCGCAGAATTCCTTGGTCAATGTTCTTTTTACCCATCTTATTTTTGGTTTACTATGCCTGCAAGGTACCCCAAGAGGTAACACCATTCCCAAAGCAACATCTTCTGTACCATTGTACATATTAGAATAGGTGCCATTGGACAGAAAATAGAAACCGGGGTGCGCATAAAGTGAACCTTGGTAATCTAATGGGGCATATCTAGTGCTCAAGCCTTTCATACTAGGGTCATCCTTTTTCCCTAAACGTAGGATATTTTTGTATACTATTTCTCCAGAACAGTTAAGATACAAATAAGTATCCGTACTATTTAATTCAGGGCAACACGCAAGATATATTCCTGCTTCCTGAGTGACAGTCAGATCTTGATAATGCCATCCTGTCAGTGTAATATCCCGTTTGCTGAAATATAGATCATCACAATACATTTCGGGCTTACATCCCGGATACCCTGTACCTCTTGGTTTTTTATAATATAGACATGGTCCAGGGTATCTGTAAAGAAGTCCAGGAAGCGTTCTGTAAGCTTTAAGTTGATTTAATAAGAAATACACGCTAAAGACCACCAGCTCAGGCAGCAGCTCACATCCAACTGCCAGAGATCCAGTCACAGAAACAGAACATTCTGTTGTCAAGCAAAGACACATGGAATGTAGAGACACAGCCCAGCAATAGGGATAGAAAGGAAAGAAGGGCAAGGCAAAGGGAAGTGGAAGAAAAAGGAAAGAGGGAGGTAAGCAAACCACAACACATCTCCCTCCCATACAATAGAACAAGAAAAATATTGCAAAGTTACAGAAAACCAATTTGAAACTGCAGTGAAACAAAATACACAATATTGCAGTCACAAATATCTAGAACATTTTTGAAACTACAGTGAAAACAAAATGCACAGTATTGCAATCACAAATATCTAGGACATTTCATAGTCTTTATGCCAGGTCGGCCTGAATCTCAACCTCCGGTAACTTCCCTGATCAGGAACACCGGAAACCGAATCATCACATGCAGGATCGGAACACCCAAGCCCTCTTGAAACCAAACCCCGATCATGTCCATGAGCATTGGAACTAACCTAGACATGATCCATACCTCACCAGAATCCAAAACAACAACATTCTTCCTGACTTCCTTGATGATAAAGGGCCCCATAAACCGTGAACGACCCTTCTTCAAAAAACCAGGATTCCTGCTCAACACCTCATCACCAACACACCAGCGCTTGAGGAAAGAGGAATTCTTCTGATCAAACCTGCTCTTGTATTTTTCTTGATGTAGTCTCTGTCTAGAAACAACTTGCTCATTGATCTCCACATCATTCACATCCAACTTCAACCAAGCAAGACTCAACTTGTCATGAGGTTGCCTTCCTCTCAGAATTGAAAAAGGAGAAACTGAAGTTAAACAGTTGGGGGTATTGCGGTGAGCCCACCATGTTTCTCTGAGCATTTTTTTAAGGGAAGACCTAGTCTGCAAAGCCCTCTGAGCGCAACACTTAACCAACCTATTCATGCTTTCAGCCAGACCATTGGCTTGTGGCGAGTATAAAGCCGTCTTAAAGTGAGTGATGGATAATTCTTTTAGGAATGTGTTCATCTCATGTGAGACGAATTGGACCCCATTATCAGTGAAGAGGGGCTTGGGAATACCTTCTCTGGAAAACTCCTCGGAGAGGAATTCAATAACAGTTCTAGTGTTGACGACAGGCACACATTTGGTAACCACCCACTTAGAAGTGTAGTACACCAACAACAACACATAGCGCTCATCACGAGCAAACAACTCAAAGGGCCCGGCAATGTCCAAACCCAACTTGGACAAGGGCTCAGAGGGAACCTCCACAGGTGAGAGAGGTGCAGTGTGAGTCTTTTTGCTCTTGTCACTGTTGGCACATTCCCAACAGTCTTTGACAATCTCCTCAACCTGCCGATCCATGGTCGGCCACCAGTACCACTCACGAACCCTGGCCTTGGTCAGATTCCTCCCTAGATGTCCTTCATGGGCTAAGTTGATAAGTTTGCACCTAAGATCACGAGGAGGTATCACTCGATTACCCCTCAACAGTTTCTCGTCAAAAACACACAGCTCATCCTTGACATTAAGGAAGCATTTCAAGGATTCATGTACATCCTTGTCTGCTGGCCAACCCTTAACTGAAAACTCCTTGACCATTTCTAAATCATTGTCGCCACCAGAAGCAAAAGACCACTCATCGGAATTGACAGCAGACTCATGCACCCATGCCACAAGAGAATTCTCCACTTCCACACCAGATTGATCCAAATGTAACCTGGAAAGGCAGTCTGCAATGGCATTCTTCGGTCCTGGCACATACTCAACTACAAAATTGAACTCAGATAACCCTTCCATCCAGTGTTTGATTCTGGGAGAAATATTGTCAACTTCCCTGCACGTGAAAATTTGGCACAGGGGACGATGGTCAGTTCTGATAACCACAGGTAAACCCCAAAGATAAAACTTAAAATGGCAGATAGCCCAGAAGACTGCCAACGCCTCACGCTCAATCACGGAGTAACGCTCCTCAGCACCCCTGAGTGAGCGAGAGGCGAAAGCAACAATCCTGGACTCTCCATCCACAACCTGCGACAGGACCGCCCCCAACCCGAGCTTGCTGGCATCTGTGGACAGTACAGTTTTCTTGCAGGCATCAAAATGCCCCAATGTAGGCATGCGACCAATTACACTCTTAATGGAGTTAAAAGCAGAGGAGCAATTATCAGACCATGAAAATTGAGCTCCCTTTTTGAGCAGCAACCTGAGGGGAGAAGAAACACAAGCAAAATTCGGAACGAACTTGGAGCAAAATTCTGGCAACCCTAAAAATGATCGAACTTGATCTTTGTTAACAGGTACAGGAGCTTTTACAATGCTTTCGGCAAGGTCCAATTTAGGACTGATCCCTTCACCAGAGATAGTATGTCCTAAATAGTTTACAGAAGACACACGGAATTTGCACTTTTCTTTTTTGATGACCTGCATCTTGGAGTCGCTGTAAAACCATCCACAACTGCTTGTCATGTTCCTGTTGATCCTTCCCAAAAACAAGAATGTCATCTTGAAAGATGAGAACCTTGGGTAACCCTTCCAGGACTTTATTCATGACCCTCTGGAAGCAGGCCGCAGCAGATGCCAGGCCAAAGGGCATGCAAATGAATCTGAAAGCCCCCAGAGGCGTCACAAACGATGTCAATTGCCTGGAGTCCAGATGAAGTAGAACCTGGTGGTAGGCAGAAGACAGGTCCATAACGCTAAAACATTTAGCATCTTTGATCAGAGCAAGGGTCTCAGAGATGTTTGGCAAAGGTTGCCTGTCAACCCAAATATGTTTGTTTAAACCACGTAAATCCACACACATGCGAATCCCCTTGCCCCCATCTTTGGGTGCCAAAAGGATGGGGGCCAACCACTCAGAACATTCAATTTCTTCAATGACACCCGCAGCCAACAATCTCTTGAGCTCCTGATCTAAAGGGTCCATCATCATATGGGGAACTTTCCTCACTTTGCTAACAAATGGTTGGGCGTTCTGTTTCAGAATAATTCTATGCTCAAAGTTTTTGAGCAAACCCAAACCATCACTGAAAACTTTGGAGAACTGTGAGCTCACATCATTAGATAACGAACCAGAAGACAGAAGCAACACTTTCTCAGGTGAATTGGGATCCAAAGTGATCCCCATATCTCTCTGGTGTCTCCACCCAAGAAGATTATCTCCCCTCTTCGCCACGTACACCTTCCCAACAGTCTCTCTGTCCTTGAACTGAATTCTTTTGACTACGTATCCCAAAACATCAATCTTGACACCACCATAACCAACTGGGTTGATATCTGGAGGAGATAGCTCGACTTTGTCAAGACCAAAAACAGTGTCCCAATTAGCATCACCAACCATGGTATAAGGTGAGCCCGAATCAGCCAAGACAGGAAATAGTTCACCACCAATTAACACCTCACACTCAGGCATGTCCAGCTTATCACCGTTCACAACTCCGTCCTCTTTGACACTACACACAAACTTTTTCTCCTCTTCAATACAACGTACCATCTGGTTCCTGCTACTACGGCACACACGTCCGTAATGACCCTTTTTTCCACATTTATTGCAAGTGACAGATCTTGCAAAGCAATTGGGGCTGTTAGGCAAGTGTCTCTCACTCCCACACCTAAAGCATTTAAAACCAGGCCTGTTGTTCCTGGACCCGGTCTGTTCCGAATCAGAGAACCTGTACCTGGAACTAGTTTGTTCCGAATCAGAAGACTTCTTATCTTTCTCACTATGAGTCCCCTTCAATGCCCCTTTGAGATCATCCTTCTTCAGATCATCTTTCTTAATCTCATGAATTGCTTTATCATCAACTGAAGTATCACTGCCTTTCTCTACCCTCATCTCTCGCACCCACATGTTAGTATTCTCCATGCTTTCCACAATAGCCAAAGTCTCTTTGAGATCTGGGTTCTTAGCAAGGAGCTTCTGCTGGACTTTTATGTCATTGGTGCACCTGACAATCTGGTCCCTAACAAGAGAATCAGTGAGTTGTTTGAACTCGCAAGTACGAGCCAATGTCTTCAAAGTAGCCACATAACTTCCAATCTTCTCTTGCTTACCCTGGACCCTAGAAAAGAATTTATGACGCTCCAAAACCACGTTAATTTTAGACCCAAAATGTTTTCAAGCATCATAACAGACATATCGTAAACATTTTCAGGCTCACCCTCTCCACGCCCCAGAACAATCTCATCCAAACTGTCGTAGACATGTCTACCGTCAACCCCCAGGTTGGGCAATAATGTAGCTTGCTTCCTTAAGGCTGAAAACTTTTCTCCCCCAATAGCTAACAAATATGAATCAAATAAAGGCTTCCATCTCTTCCAAGGCAAGATGGGATCACCTATATCTGAAAGAAATTGCGGTGGTTGAGACATGCTAGAAGAAGCCATATTGAAGAAAACACAAACAAATGAGTGTGCAGGTAAGAAATAAAGACAATTGCAAGTAAAATTACACAATCACTGAGTTTCCACCATACAGTTCTATATTAACTGTAGAGAAAGAATGATGCGCCAAATGTAGATGTCTGAAATAAAGAACTCCAACTTGCGCAAGTATCTGTAACATAAAAAAAAACAGTACCTGAGACTTTAAACCAATGGAAAAAAAAACTGAAGTTAAAATGGTGTGCGCATCACCAAACATGCACAACTTGTGAATAATACGTGTGACTAATGTGTAAAAGATTCCAAGGAAGGTGAGCGCATCACTAACACGCTGTAGAGAAAATTTGCTCCAGCACTGTTGAACTCGTGATACAAGCTGTAGTGGAAGCAAAGTGTGTGCGTCACTGACACACAAAGGAAAGAAAGATCTTGTTGGTGAGAACGGAATTTAAAAGCATCCCAATGTTGTGATCCTTGCACTGAAAACGTGGTTGGCAAAAACAAGCTGTGTTATGGAGTCAAAACATGGCGGCACTTTGTCAGCGTCTCACCGGGTGGCTCACGGCACGTAAGTGCAGTGCGGCGTCAATGAGAAGGTCATGACTTGGACGTCATAAAGATCTGTGCAACGTGGAGATCCCTCAAAGAATCGGATTGCACCTCCAGCAGGCAATGAGGTAAAGAATCTTCAGTGCGTGCGAGTTAATTTTGAAAAATGCAAGGACAGTTTAGCTGGAACCGGCAGATCTCTGGATCGAGCTGTTTATGAACCAAAAGATAGCAGCGGTACAAGTTTGAGAGAAGCACTCTCCACTGTCAATACGAAACGTAGGGCAAACCTTCACAAATAAGTAAACGCACTCCAGAACTACTCAATTGAAGAAACAGCTTAAAATGAAATAGTCCAAATACGTAGTTAAGAAACGTGCAGAGTACAATGTCTACGTGGAGGTTTTGCCAATAATTAAATCTTTGTATATTAAAACAGTTGCACAGGTAGCACAGAGGTTTTGCCAACTTTTAAATCTTGAACACGAAGCTAAATCACACAGGTGGCGCAGGCAAATTTTGATTTAAAGGGAAAACTTCCCAGAAGGCATGAACTGAACTCAGATAGGTAAATCAATCCAAGGCTAAATAGTACCTGAATCTCCGTAGTCCAAGGAGATTTCAATTTAGAAGCAATTAACGCTGCAGTAGAGAAAATGGGTTCGATGGGGAAACTGGTGGTCATCAAATCCTGTCCCCACGCAGGTACAACTCGTCGCCAGTGTAAAGAAGTCCAGGAAGCGTTCTGTAAGCTTTAAGTTGATTTAATAAGAAATACACGCTAAAGACCACCCGCTCAGGCAGCAGCTCACATCCAACTGCCAGAGATCCAGTCACAGAAACAGAACATTCTGTTGTCAAGCAAAGACACATGGAATGTAGAGACACAGCCCAGCAACAGGGATAGAAAGGAAAGAAGGGCTTGGCAAAGGGATGTGGAAGAAAAAGGAAAGAGGGAGGTAAGCAAACCACAACAGTATCCCAAACCAAATTCACCTTTTACCTCTACAAAGGTGGAGGGACGAACATATGTGTAATTTACCAGTGAGAGGGGATAGGCTGTTCATAAACTTGTAACAGAATCAGTAGGATAACAAGTGGTGTTGTCCCCAAAGAATTTTCGGTGGGTATCCAGAAAAACATTATTGTGCATAGTGCGCTTCTGACGATCTGAGGGAACTGCTTGATACAGGACGATATGACCCCAGAGCATTCCATTACCCAGAACAGCCTCCCACCCCCCAATAGGAGCAGTAATATAACCATGACCCAAAAGATCTTTTTCTTGAGCAATCATTCATAACCAACCCGCTCTGGGCGCATAGCAATAAGACCTTGTTCATCTACTGCAAGGGGGCGACCAAAAAGATACATTTTCCCTATATTTATTTTCATAAATCAAAGCATCAAAAGAAAGAACGACTTAAAATGGAGCCAATGATGGAAAAAGCACAAAGAATAAAAAAAGAAAAAAGAAATCGAAAGGAATTTTGAATCAGGGTCCGTTTTAAGCCTCCCTGGCAGGCTTCTATTGTCCAATCCTCGTGGTGCTATTGAGCACGCAGCGGTGGAGCCTCACCCTTGCAGCTCATCGACAATTGTTCACTGTTCTCAGGATAGGGCACTCTCCCTCCTTGGAAAATACCCTCAACTTATCCTGTCCTGCGTCACAGGTAGTGCACCAATCTTCTGATCCCTATTCTAACAAGAAGATGCAAAAAACAGGGGGCTTTTGTTACTTGTCTTGTGCAATGAAGTCCATCCCTAACTACACTCACTTTTCTTTTGGCGCACCACCTTTCCGTCGAGGACGCAAATTATACCTGTCTTTTCCAGGCACGGTCTCATCTTGAAGTAGAATCTGAAATTCAGGGGATGTTGAGGACTGACACTCAGGTTCCAGGGGGTCAGATAAGGTGGAAGCCTGAGCAGCCCTTATTTCCGGGGGAACTGCTTCGTTTAGCACGTCATCATTTTCTGCATCTGTTTGTGTCCAAACCAATTGAGCATCCGAGAACGGAAGGACCTTGTCAGTTTTGTGATCCCCGATGCCTTCTCTCACCCACGCGTTGTAGGGCAGGGGCAGAGGCACTCTCTTACAGTGAGAGGCATGCACCCAGTTCTTCTGACCTTCCACTCGCACCACCGTCCTTGTGGCAATAAGGACCAAATAAGGCCCCTTCCATCTTGGCTCCAAGCCGTCCTGTCTCTGAAAGCTTCTAATCAGTGTGTAGTCACCCAGCTGTATCGTGTGCCCAGGCCCCTCAGGTGATGGAGGCAGCACCTCGTGTATCTGTTGATGAATAGAACATAGACTTTTAGTAAGTTCATAGAAATAGTCAACCAACAAAGGGTACTCTATATCTGAGAATCTCTTCGGTCTAGGGACACCCCACACATTCGCTGGACGACCGAAAACTACCTCATAAGGAGATAATCTGGTCCTGGAATGGGCAGTCATTCTAGTGGACAGCAAAGCAAGAGGTAATGCATCTGGCCATTGTAACCCAGTACTTTCTTTCACCTTTGCCAACTTTAACTTGAGAGTACCATTGTACGTCTCAACCAAACCTGCTGACTGGGGGTGATTGGCTGCATGAAACTATTGCCGAATATGCAAACCATCGCATATCAGCTGGATCAATTTAGCATTGAAGTGACTTCCATTGTCACTCCAGACCAAGCGGGGCAAGCCGTAACGGGGGAAGAATTCTTTAATAAGGGCCTTTGCCATTGTCTTGGCGGTGTTTTCTTTTGTGGGGTAAGCCTCAATCCTTTTGCTAAAAGCACAGACTACCACTAGCACGTATTTCAAATTGTTAATCAGTGGCAGTTCTATATAGTCTATTTGGAGTACCTCAAAAGGAAAAGACGGAGGTGCAAAATTACCAGAAGATGTAGGGGTACCCTTCCCAGGATTGTGTCTAAGACAGATCATACAATATTTCACCAAGTGTGTAGCAACCTTTGGGATATTGTCATTGTTCCACACAGGATCTAACAGTTTACAAATGCCCTTAGCACTAATATGAGCTGGGCCATGTGCCATAGTAACCACAGGGAGTACATATGCATTTGGTAACATCCACCTCTGTTTCTCAGACAAATCAGTCCAACATCCCTCGTCATCTAGACGCCCTGTCTTTTCCTGCCACACTGTCAACTCCTCCACTGTTGCTTCACTCGAAATCTCCTTTACATTGGCTAGTGTGTCTTCAAACATCCCATTATCAAGCACCCACCTAGCTGGGCCTGCCACAAACATTTTTTTCATCTTTGATCTAGCTGTCTCCTTAGCTGTCTGATCTGCAAATGCGTTTCCTTTCCCAGCATAATCAATAATTGCTTTATGGGCACTACATTTTATTATTGCCAATCGTTTGGGAAGAGTCAAAGCTGTCAAAAGCCTTTCTATTACCGGACCGTGTTGGATTTTGGTCCCATGCGATGTCAAGAACCCTCTCTCTGCCCAGAGGCGTACAAAATTATGGGCCACCCCGAAGGATTACTGGCTGTCAGTATAAATATTGACAGCCAGTCCTTCGCTCAACTCACAGGCCCGCAACAGGGTCACCAGCTCCGCAGCCTGTGCTGATTGATAAGGAACACGTGACGTCTCAACTACAGTGCGCAGCGTGGTAATAGCATACGCCGCTGTAGTAGTGCCATCTGACAATTTAAAACAAGAGCCATCAACATATAGTTCCCCTTGTGGGTCAGATAAGGGAACATCAGTCAGGTCTACACCGTCCCTTGCGTCTCCTCCTCTGTCTGAAACAAACAATCATGGACATCCTTGTCCTCTTCTTCCGAAGGGAGAGGTAGTAACGTGGCTGGATTCAGTGTGGCACATCTTTTGATAGTAATATGAGGTGCAAACAAGGTCAATTCATATCCTGTCAGACGGGCACTGGTAAGGTGCTGCGTCTTTGTTTTGTTCAAAAGTACATCCACAGCATGCGGTACCATTACTGTGAGATCATGATTGAGAACGAGCCCTGCCGATTGTCGAATAGAGACCGCCGTAGCCGCGGCGGCTCTTAAACATGCTTCGGGAGCGCTCTAGCGACAGGGTCAAGCGTAGCAGAAAAATAAGCACACGGCCTCTGCTTACCTCCAAAGGCTTGTGTTAACACAGAGAGTGCGCACTCAGCCGCCGTGTACGTACAGCACGAAGGGCTTCTTCTAATCCGCGTGCCAAGCACAGGTGCAGAGCAAAGCGCAACCTTTAATTGTTCAAAAGCATGCTGACATTCATGCGTCCAGGGTAAGGGTTCATGCACATCTTTTGTGGTTAGGTAAAGCAAAGGCTGTATTAGTAAAGAGTAAGCAGGTATCCAGTGCCGACAATACGAGGTGATGCCTATGAACGCACGCACATCCCTTTGAGTCTCAGGGACGGGCATCGTAACAATGGCATCAACTCGTTCAGGTGTTAACCTCCGACCCTCCTTTGACAGCAGGTGACCTAAATAGGTGACCTGCTGTTGACAATATTGGAATTTAGAAAGGGACACTTTATGTCCATTGACTGCCAAATGCATCAACAATTTTACCGTGGCATCCCGACAACCCTCTTCGGTGTCGGAGGCTATCAAAATGTCATCCACATATTGCAATAATACATTACCTGCGGGGAGAGAGAGAGAGTCCAACTGACCTTTCAAAGCTTGACTATAAATACTAGGACTTTCTGTATACCCCTGAGGAACCCTACAGAATTGGAAGCTTTTTCCAGTTAAAGCAAAACCAAATAGATAGCGGCTATCAGGGTGGACAGGAATGCTAAAGAAAGCATTCTTCAAATCAATCACGGAGAAATATTTTGCCGAGGAAGGGATTGTGAGGAGGACTGTTATATCGGGAACCACCGGAAACTGGGGAACAACTATTTTATTAACCTCCCTTAAATCAATTACAAATTGGTAAACATCAGAGTGTGCATCAGGGGAATCCACGGGAGCCTTTTTAAGGATAGGAAGAATAGGGCTATTACACACATTCGCTACTGTCTCCTCCACCACCCACAACTTAATCAAATCCTGTATAATTCGCATCAAAGCCTGTTCAACAGCTTGCGATATTTTGTATTGGGGAATACGAGGAAGCACAGCATTATCCTTAATCTTGATAGAAACAGGTGGTATCTGTAACAACCCAACATCAGTGTCCCCTGTCGCCCACAGTGAAGATGGGACATCCCGAAACTCAACAGGAAGTGGTGTGTCCTTTGCACAACACTGGGGTCGATTCCGATTCGGGCCGGAAATTTCTCCGACCGAGCCGGACCCGGAGAGATTTCCGACCGAATCGGACCCGTGCAGTCCGACCGAACGAGTACGATGCGGCCGTATGTTATCGGACACGAGTCGGTCGGACTCCCATTGAACTCAATGGGAGCCGGTCGTACAACGCGTACGCGGGCTCTCATTGCCTCAATGGGTGCGAGGCGGACAAGGGCGCCCCCTACAGCGAGTACGCCGCGAGCGCTCCGCGGCGTACACGCACAGGTAGGGGGACCCTTGGGTCCCCTGTGTGTGCGCCTCGCGCGGCTACGCAGTACAGGGGGTCCGACACGGACCCCCAAAGTACGGCTCCGACAGCTCTTACGAGCCGGAGGCTGCGGCTCGGTCGGACTGCTCGCGGCGCGCATCGTACTTACCCGGCCGGGAACGTCTCCATTGCGCGGTGCGAGCTCGGGTCCGACCGAGTCGGTCGGAGCGGTTCGAGTCCGAGCGAGTCGGTCGGAGTTGTCGGGACGCCCGGACGAGTCGGTCGGCGAGTCGCGATCGTGACTCGCTCGGCCGGACCCGCGTGCGGTTCGGTCGGGAAACAGGCTTCGCATGGCTTTTTTCCCGACCGAATGGTATTGGGTGCGCCTCCGACCGAGATCGGAATCGGCCCCACTGTCTCGCGCCATCTACATTAGGTCCGAAGGTCATATAAACACCGTCTGGGGAACAATAAATAGTAGCACATAGCTTCTTTAATAAATCTAAGCCTAATAAATTTTCACCACAATTTGATGTCAACAGAAACGGAGAATCCACTGTAAAAGGACCTACAGTCAAAGCTAAAGGTTTGGAAATGGGGCTCACAACCGGTACGCCTGGAAAACCTACCGAGACATTATTGCGGCCAGACAGGACGGCCCCAGGGACCAGTGTAGGAGAAACAGAGCTATTCATGGCACCTGTATCCACCCAAAATTTTTGTGTCGAACCATGTAGGTCAGCTGTGACATAAGGACCACGCTGATCTACAGGAATCTGGACTGGTCCCTCACCCTGTCCCTTGCTGTCCTAGCTATAGGATGTCCCTGTAACTTCATCGATATCATAATCATCATGGTAATACTGTCTTCCTCGGGGATCGTCAAAATAATTCTGATCAGACCGACCCCCTGAGGATGCATCCCCTTGAGCCTCATCTCGGCTACCTGCACCACGACCCCTTCCATTCCAACCCTTTCCTCTCGGTGCTGCAACCTTCTGTAACAATTCTGGACACTCACTCCGCCAATGCCCCTCCTTTTTACAATACGCACACTGATTCAGCCCATAGGCACACCACCTCTACCGGCACCTCGTGACCTCTGTGCCGGGCCAGTACCGCAACCCCTTCCAGATCCCCTTGCAACTTGCTGTAACAACACCTTCGTCTTTAAATCCTTACTCTTCTTCTCCACTTTATCCTTTTCCTCGTTTTCTCGATGTTCATAGTATTGGGCCATACTCAATATCATTGAAGGGGAAGTAAATTTGTAACAAACCTGTTAACAAACAAACGAACTCCACCTTCCACTGACAAATCTTGTCCACTAAAGTCCAAAAACACCCCTTCAAACCAAGTAAAAAAATCAGACACGCTCTCTTCTTTCTTCTGGCGACATGAGGTCAACTTATCCCAATCTACTCCCTGGGTGGAATAAGAGAATGCATGTACGTAATGATACGATTTGGTAAAGCCAATATCGCATGCTCCTAGGTTTGTCGCCAGGCTTCCGTTCCTTATCCCATGCCTTAATCTCGTCCCATGTACCACCCAATTCCACTCTGTGATCCTGTGTATGCACCTATCTCCATATATCTACCGGCACCAGCAGCCCAAAAAATATCTCAATATCTGCTAACGTCATAACTGACGAAGAGGCAGCCTCTGTTAATTCTTTATAGTATGCAGTGGGATTTTTCCTGGGATCCGGTAACTGACTTTTAAGAGCAAGTACCTCACTTCTTTTCCACGGGGTATAAACCCACTGCTCCTGGAAGCGAGCCTCTACTCTCTGCTGAGTAACGACATTTGCTGCAATACGCTGCCCTGGAATTTCAGGGTGGTAAATGGGATGTACTTCCCTCATTGGGAACTGGGATGCTGGAATCGTAGTGTTATGATATAATTTTGCCCGATAACTAAGTAATGTCCCAACGTTACTATGAACTTCCACAGGAGCCATACCAGCAGAATATACATGATCCCGTATATTATAAACAATTTGCGGAGCTTTACCTCCGATACACTGTTCCCACAAACCAATCAATGTATGTGACATATGCTGAAGAGCATGTTGTTGCACAAACGGATCAAAATCTTTCATCACACTCCATATACCCTCCAAACCATAAATCACATTCCGAGCCCACTGTGCTGCCTGAATTGCAACCATCCTTTTCTCTTCTTCACCCACATCAGATCGAATCATTACCCGCTCTAATCGCTCTCGTGCCTCTGCCCAATTTCCTCCATCCGAGCCTCGCACTGGTGTCCCAACACTACTCAATATCGTGGGTGACATAGTCAGGGGGAACGCAACAGATGGCGATACAGGTGACAGCGTCAACAATGGCTGTGTAGTAGGTGTAAGAGAAGGAAGAGAAGCGGAAACAGAAGCAACTGACACTATGGGGGTGCCCGCAGTCACTGTACTCGTAATTTGCGAAACCGGGGAAAAAACAGATACGGCCGGAGCCGAGGCTGTTGAGGCTACAGAGGGGTCAGGGGAAGACAAAGGAACAGCGGCAGGCTGAGACGGCGGAACGACAGGATATACTCTTTGAGGGGTATAAGGAGGTGGGGGGCGAGTTTCCAACAAATCCTCCATGAAAAGATCCTCTTCCTCTCGAGCAATATAGGACCTATCACACTGTAACCGAAACGTCCTATCCGCACACTCAATACCCTTCTCTGTTCTCTCCTTATCATAAGCTACCGCTTTTTGCACCACCGTTTGCATTGCCTTCTTCCTAGACTCCTTTTCAGCACGTATATGCCTCTGCTTAGCTTCTTTCTGCCATACCTGTAATGTATCAAACATCGACTGCAGACTTCTTCTAGCAAATATTTTATCCTGTAAGTAATTCAATTTTTGTTCATCAAAAGTACCATCCCGTGGCCACTGAAGCTCAGTATTGTCCCTCGTATACTTGTGCCACAATGTACAAAACATAATAGAGCCAATACCATGCTTCACATACATATCAAAATTCGGAGTGCCTTCCGGGGGTGCAGGCTGCCGCTCCTCCAAGCGATGTTCCGCAGAGCAACATCGGCACCCCAAACACCACACTTTACTCCAGCAAGGCATCCCGACATTAGACACATCCATGTATTCACTCAATCAACACACACACACAACGAAACACACACAAACAAAGAGCTCTCAAAAAAACAGTCCGCAGACTGTAACAAAACAAGTCAGTCCTCAGACCGCACCAAGAAAAGATAGGCTCTAGCCCCAGACCTTTTCAAGAATAAACCAAATTCAACCAGTGGCCTGGCAGAACGTTCGACGAATGCTCTATATCACAAGGGTCCACAGACCCACCAAGTTAACCAAGACGGCGCCGCACTTACCAAGAATTCAAAATGAACTCACCCGGTGCACCCAGGTAAAACAAGACTATTCTCCACTGCCGACACTTCAGACCAAACGGTCATATGCAAGGGCTTCGCCTTTTCAGGACCCCAGTCAAGGTGACCACTGGACGAGGAGCCGCCCGATCAGCAGGCGGAGCAGCTGCGAGAACCAGGCTCAATCGTGTGGGGATCCCCGATCCGCCTATCCGACCGGACACAACCCCGACCTCTACAACCCGACTATGGGTGAAGCCGGTCACCTGCGTGGGGTCCCTGTTCGGGCGCCAACTGAAGGAAGTGACCCGATTAGGGCCACCCGGGCCTATCTCGACCTCCTCTAGCCTTCCAAGAATGAAGAGTCGATGACGAAGTAGAGAATACAAACAATCTAGTTTATTCACTGCAGTGGAGTCCAATCAGACCAGCCTCCTATGATGGCTGACGAGGGACTGCCTGTTACAAGCATAAAGTTACATTTTGTATGTTGCGGAGCCTACAAAGACCCGCCTACCATGGAAAAATACTGGCAGGTGTCGTAATACAATGGGGGTACAGAACATAAGTCTCGACTCTGCAGCCTGGTACAAGCTATCTACATTTCAAGGTTGTCTGGTCTATCCTCCCCTCTAGATAGGTGGGAGAAGACCTCGATCTCAGAAGAAAGGCATGCGCTAACGAGCTAACATGGGCATTGAAGAAACAAAACTTACCGAGATCCATTTCTCGTAAATGAGCAAAATACAGTTTCGAGTATGCAAGTAACAGTTTCAATTGCATTAGAACATGGCGTCTTTCTAACTAAAATGGCAGCACAGATGTCAACCTAACTGGCGCGAAATCTGTATCAACTCATTACATATTTCACACAATACGTAAATATAATGTATTTAGCCATATAAATGCTAACATAATATGGAGTAAAATACGAGTAAGAGGTAAAACTACGTTTCAATTCTATCACCATCACGCTGGTGGCACAAAGTGTGCCTCACATGGACCAATGGAAGCTTGTCTTATAAGAGAGTTACCTTTCCTCAAAGCTGTTTATTCTTTATAGGTTTTCCCTTTGAATCCTTGAATACATTCAATCGCCAATGCTACAAATTAAAATTGTATCCTTGCACACAGAAGGCTGAGTCGGACACAATATGTGTGGGAACTGATGAGTTAGTCTTTTGTAATGCAACTAGCAGGGCACGTAATTCTGCATGTTATACAGTACTGTCACCTAGGAATTTAGTGTTGGTATACTATGGGATGAATTCACCATCCTTCACTACACCTTGTCTTACTGCTCAGGCTGCGAAGTATTTGTATTTTGTTCCTACCGCAGGTTGGGCAGAACCATTTGTGTAAAAGATGCTCTGGTAGGACTCAATAGGTAAAGTAGCTGGAGTCGGCACAACATCTTGTTTATATTGGAGAAAAGCTTGTGTGTGAAGAGAGGGATTATACTGGAACTTTACATCCACTGCATCCACAGAAGAGGCCCACTATATCCATCTCAAGTGCAGGCTGCAAGCATTGGGAATGTTTGCTTTTGTGGCCACCTCTAGTGCAGGTATGGGAGAAACAATAATGATTTGTTTTCACTGCACCAAAGGGCGCTCCTTTAAGATAGCTCTTTGAACAGCCGTCAGGATTTTTTCAGTGGAAGCAAAACGTGCTTCAGCCAGGGAATACAAGTGACACTTGTAAGCAATTGGGATAGTTTGTCTTTCACTGTAAGTCACATAGAGGTAACCATAGTGACTGGGTATGACTCTGATAACTAGGTTGGTTTTGTTATCCCTAGTTTGTAAACATTTAGGGCCATATTATCATGAATGGCGAAAACATTATCTCCGCTTTAGCGGCAGGAAACAGCCGCTAAAGCAGCAATAAGGGGCTTGATAATATGCCCTATGGAATTCCAATAGAAGCCCAGGTTCTGGTGTGAAGGACATCAAACCTGGGCTTCTATTGGAATTCTATAGGGCATATTATCAAGCCCCTTATCGCCGTTCTTGATAATATGGCCCTTAGTCTCAAGCATGTCTGCTTGTAGAGCACGCATGATATCAGTATGCAAGTTTAGCCATTGTTTAGATGGAAACGTGGGAGAAATCAGGTCACATACAAGGGCTTTACTCTATCAGCGTAGTGAGGCAAATAAGCGCGTCCAAAGTTAAGAAATCCCAGCAGGGATTGCAAATTTTCAGTATGTCGGGAGGCTGCAAGGTAGCGCACTTCTGAAGGAAGTCTGAAGCTAGACCCTTGTCCTCTCTAGATAACTCATATCCTAAGAAGGTCACCGTCAGGTAGGCACTCTTCAATTTTTCTTTTAATTAATTTTTAACCATGTGATTTCAGTATGGTCACAACTCTCTCTACCATGGTCAGGTGCAGATTTAAATCATCATCAGTTAGGTAGATGTCATTATTGTATGACAATCCCTCAGGTTCTGGTTGTAAAATCTCCATGATTTGGGCTGAGAAAAGGGCAGGACTGTTCTTATAGTCCATGGGCAAACACAGGAATAAAAATTGTGCTCCGTCAAAACTGAAAGCGGTTAGATACTTCCTCTCAAGTGCTATATTTTGACTGAAGAACCCATTGAAAATATGCATGGTCATTTTGTATTTTTTCTGCACCAGGTTTGTCATTAAACCTGTGCTATGGGCATTTTGCACTGCATATGTTCATGTGTGTGAATTCAAATTTCTATAGTCTAGGACTATTCTATTGGAGCCGCCTGGTTTTGAGATTGGAGAAAGGAGCGTGTAAATTGGTGAAAGACAATGCGCTATTCTGTCTTGGCACTGCAACTGATCTAGTATTGCTTTTATACCACTTTCTGCTTCTGGCTTTAAAGGGTATTGAGCTTGTGGTTCACTGCATAAGGGAATGACATGCGGACTACATTGTTCATCCCACCCAGCTTCATCACTATATAAGGCTGGAGCTTGTCTTACTGCCCAATCACTGGCATATATTTCCCTGATATCCTCAGGTACTATGGGAGAGAAGGCTTCCCTTTGACTTTCTCTCCCCGGGGTGCTTCCCTAGGCAAGACTGGAGGCCAGTCTACTTCAACTAAAATGATGTCATAATCATCAGATAGTTGTGTCCAGAAGACTGCTTTCATTACATGTGGTATGACCCTTTCAATTTGTATGTTTAAGTTGTAAACCCTTTCAGGTGTATTTAAGTGTTGATCTGGAGTCTGTTGATCTGTTTGTAATTATCAGTTGGATTCGCAACCAGAAATCTCTGAAGCATCTGATGTACTATTGTGACTTCTGCAGCTCTGTCTAGGAGCCCCTTCACCCAAGACCTGTTTTGCCGGAGGACTTGCAGCTGGATTGGCATGGTTTTTAGAAAATCCTACTATATTCTTTACTGGGGTTTTAGAGTCTAATCCTTTCTCCTCTCTCTTTATACTGAAGTCAGTCTTGCGTCCTCCTTCACTTTTCCTATTGTACTCCTCTTTTCTTCCGTACTCGGATCAGCTCCCCTTTCTGTTCCTTTTACCTTCAGTGTTCTGAAAAGAACGTGAAAAGCGGCTATTAGAATACTGATACCTGTCAGGTTTTTACATTTTTTCATGGTCTCTTAAGTTATAACCACCCCTGCGGATTCCAGAGAAGAGGACGATCCAGTCCATCTTTTATCTTTGTCTTTCTGTTACTTCTTCCCTTCACTGCAGATTTCTCCTTAACTCAACCCTCAGTGTCATTTTGGGGTTTTAAATGTGGCTTAACAGGTTGAGTACCTAGGGTATCTCTACACACAGAGGTATAAACGTCCGTGATTATTTTTGGTACTTCCCGTTCATGATCTTGAACTGGAACTGCTTCCAGTCTCTGACGTATGTCCAGGGCTGAAGCCTCTCCCTTATTATTGCTTAGGAAGATAGAGGACACAGTAGAGAAGTTCCCCATTAGTTTCATACCGAAGTCCAGAGCTGGTGCAGCCTGTGCTCATTTTGTTCTTGTCTAAGTACATCAGGCAGGACTGCCAATGAAGGCGTGCCATGTGTGCTGGTAAAAAATGCATGCAAAGATGCTTCTCGGAGTGTTCCACTTTCCTTACGGGAAGCACCATCCCAAGAGGGAGACACATAGTCAGTATTCTGTGATTATCTTGGGGGCTAGTGTATGGATACACTGCTTCTAACTGATTGGTCTTACGAGCAATCCAGAAAAGCCTTTCATCACTCCTTGTGGGCGCTTTTCCCATGACAGCGTTAATAGTCTTTGGACTGAATGTTTGTGCGGGAGCAGCAAGCCCTGCTGCGACAGCAGGTCTGGAGCTCAAAGTACGTTGTACAAACTGCACAAGTCTCCTGTATAAGGCGACTATGTAATTTAACTTTCCTACCACCTCTGCTTGTGCAAGGCTGTCAGGGCAAGGAACAGGAGTGTAGCCAGCCAAGACTGGCCACATAGCCCCATCATTGCTCAGAGGCCCTAAACTGACATTTCTGTGCATGTGTGACAACTGACAACCAAACCGATTTTGATGTTCTTGGTAAGTTAATGGGATTTCTAAATCTTGGTAAGCCCATAGTGTTTCAAAGAATTAGGGGGCGATAAGAGGAATTTCCCAGAGGGGGGCATCTCCTCCTCGTTACATATATATCAAAAAACACTGGACCCATAGTGTGTGCTAAACCTCCTACATGTAGAAAAAGTGCAAGGCTTTTTTTGTATAATTAAAAATACCTGCCAGGTAGGAAAGCTTTGCTTTAGTCTGTCCTCCAGTTAAAATTAAACCTGAGAGCATTCTGAACCTGAACTTTCAGGCCCCGGTAATACGCTCTCAGGTAAATTTGCAGAGAACAGTCAAGTGTGACTACAGGCTTGCCTTGCCACCAGAGAACCTATGGAGCACAATTCTTGCTTTTTATATGTATCACAGAATATAGTACCAAGTAGGTGAAAAGTGTATTTGCACATGCAGAGTGTGTGAAGTTACTACACTTCATTGTTGTTGGATAGTCTAACTAGAAGTGGTATCAGGGAGTGTAATACTTGGTCTTGACAAAAGCCACAGGGAAGGGTGGCTTGAAACACGTAGACCATGTAGAAAGAAGGGTCATTAAACCCACACATACTGTCTACATTTCTTCCCTTTTTTGATCATACCGTCTGGAGGACAGAATAAAGCACAGATTTCCTACCTGGCATGTATTTTTAATTCACTATAAAACCCGTCCAACTCCTATTTACCATCATTTGGTGTATACCATTCAGTGCTCCCGTGTTTCTCACAGGTAGCAGCATGCCCCGTTCTACAGTGGAACAGAGCGGGGAGAACCCTATGATGAAGCATGCTACCAAGGGGTAACCCTGGTGGGTGAGGGTTATACAAAAAAGCCTTTTCTCCCTGCAGGAGGGTTAGCACACACTACCGAGTAGGGTTCCATTTTTTGCGATATCGTAGCCCTATGGTGTGCCAGTGGATCTACCACAGTATATTCCTGAAATTGCCCTGAGGCAGCATCAATAGGCTTGAAATCCACCCATGAGTAAAATGTCTCAAAGGCATTTGCTGGATGTGCAGCTATTACAAAAGTAACTGCCCCTCACCTCATTAGGATCACCTCAAGCTTTGACATGTTGAGTGACTGCCTCCCTGTGGTTTACCCCTATCACAATGGGTGCTGCCATAATGAATGCTTTCAATTGAAATATTGGAATCAAAGAATTAGAAAACCCACAGAATGGGAAATAACCGTTTATGAATCAAGCTTGACAAACCTACGGAGATAGTTGCTCCCTTACCCCCAGTAGGAGGTAACCATGATTACTAGGGACATCTCCGTAATGATGTAATAAGGGTCCACATGTATGTGAAAGGTGAAAAACGAATCACTGACAAAATATCGAAGGTCAGAATATCGACCTACAGAAATATCGACGCAAGAATATCGAAGTCAAGAATATCGACATCCTATCTACATTATGGTAAGTACAAAAATATCGAGAAAAAAAATATCGATGTCAAAAATACCGTTGTTAAAAATATCGTTTTTATTTAAGTTAAAAAATAATGTAAAATAAAGTAAATAATACATATAATTAAAATAAACATAGTTAAAAATATTTTAAAATGTTTAAAAATGATAAGTAATATATATGTAATGTAAAAATAAATTAAACATGTACATATAATATATAATATATATACTTACTAATAATTTTTAATAATTATTTTAATAACTTATAAAAAAATTAAATATATAAATTATAAATACATCCATACACATAAAAACAATAATATAAATAAAAATTAAATAAATATATATAACAAATTAAAAAATTAAAATTATTTTTAATCTTTTAAAAATTAATTATATACTACATTAACTAAAATAATACAAAACATATTAGATAGCGGAGGTAATAAAATTACTATTCCAACTCCAAACAGTGCAACAGTTGGGGTGGGGTAAAAATTACTATTCCCACCCCAGTGAGTGCAACAGTAGGGAAAGTGTTGGATAGCGTAGGGGTAAAAATTACTATTCCCACTCCAGTGAGTGCAACAGTAGGGAAAGTGTTGGATAGCGTAGGGGTAAAAATTACTATTCCCACTCCAGTGAGTGCAACAGTAGGGAAAGTGTTGGATAGCGTAGGGGTTAAAATTACTATTCACACTCCAGTGAGTGCAACAGTAGGGAAAGTATTGGATAGCGTAGGGGTAAAAATTACTATTCCCACTCCAGGGAGTGCAACAGTAGGGAAAGTGTTGGATAGCGTAGGGGTAAAAATTACTATTCCCACTCCAGTGAGTGCAACAGTAGGAAAGTGTTGGATAGCGTAAGGGTTAAAATTACTATTCCCACTGCAGTGAGTGCAACAGTAGGGAAAGTGTTGGATAGCGTAGGGTTAAAATTACTATTCCCACTCCAGTGAGTGCAACAGTAGGGAAAGTGTTGGATAGCGTAGGGGTTAAAATTACTATTCCCACTCCAGGAGTGCAACAGTAGGGAAAGTGTTGGATAGCGTAGGGGTAAACATTTCTATTCCCACTCCAGGAGTGCAACAGTAGGGAAAGTGTTGGATAGCGTAGGGGTAAAATTACTATTCCCACTCCAGTGAGTGCAACAGTAGGGAAAGTGTTGGATAGCGTAGGGGTTAAAATGACTATTCCCACTCCAGTGAGTGCAACAGTAGGGAAAGTGTTGGATAGCGTAGGGGTTAAATTAACATACTTATTAATTAAATAATTTTTGTAAAAGAAATAGCATATTCATAATTAATTAACTAAAAATTAATAATAAATACAAATAAAATAAAATTAATATTTACTTAAATAACATTAAATTACTTCCACCCTATTCCCCCATAAACACACAACCCACTACACATAAAAAGAACACAATTAATTTAATTATCAATTAATAAAAATTAATTACCAATTAATAATAAATTAACAATAAATTAATTAACAATAACAATAAATAAAAATAATAATAAATTAATTATAATTAATATAATTATGCATTAATCAATTAATAAAAATTAATTACCAATTAATAATTAATAAAGTAATTATCAATAACAATAAATAAAAAATATTAATTAATTAATTATAATTAAATTACTTCCCACCCTATTCCCCTATAAACCCACAACCCGCTACACATAAAAATTAACATAATTAATTTAATTATCAATTAATCAATTATTAAAAATTAATTAGCAATTAATAATTAATTAACAATAAATTAATTAACAATAACAATAAATATAAACAAATATATAATTAATATAATGATAAATTAATCAAAAGTCTTTTTTTATTGCCAATTAATAATCAATTAACAATAAATTAATAATCACTAACAATAAATAAAAACATATTAATTAATTAATTATAATTAAATTACTTCCCACCCTATTCCCCTATAAACCCACAACCCGCTCTGACACTAAAACGCAAAATTTACTTAAAAAAATTACTAATTTCTAAACATTTAATACATATATTTAAAAATAATAAAAATACATTACAAAAATGTTAAACATACATATAAGATACATACTAAAATACATAACACTAATATAAATATCGATATTATTAACAACGATATTTTTGCTAACGATGTTACTTACTTCGATATTACTTACTTTGATATAAAAAAAAAACTATATTAGTTACCTTAAGGTCGATATTCAGGTCACCGATATTCTTGACATCGATATTCTGTCCCTACGATATTAAAAACTCGATATTAGTGTAGGTCGATATAAAAAAATCGATATTTTGACTGCACACTGTGAAAAACTACTCAAGTTTAGGGGTGGGCAATATATTCTACTCCCCCGGTATAATAGGCAGAATTTTGGCCACTCCGCATTACGCTGGCCAAATTCCGCCAACAGTAGCATGGCGGAGTGTTTTTTCTTGTGCCCGGCTCGAAAACCGTGAGTTGTGTGAGTGAGATTTTGCATCCACAAACCTGATTTTTGGTTGCTAGGAGGGTACCTAGTGAGATTTCTCAAGTGCGGTCAGAAAGCTTCAGCTCGAGAGGAAAATCTACTAGAGCAGCAGCAAAATCAACTTGAAAAGCTGCGCCGTCTGGGGCGGCACATGATGCTGTTTGCTCAGATTCTTCAGCGTGGAACGAGCTTCAGGCACTAAATCGCAGCACGAGCAGTGTAATGTGCCTATTTCCGCCCGTTCGCGGAATTCCACTGAATCTTGTGGAGTTTTTTTTTAACTCCACGGAATTTCGCTGAGTGAAACTCTGCAAGTTCCACCCAGGCCTACTCAAGGCATAACCGCAAGATACAAGTCCCATCTGTTGTGTAAGCTACGACTTTGGCATAACTCTACAAGATGTGCTTTCTTAACCATGGGTGACATGGGTGAACTTGGTTCAAAGGCACCAGCAATGAATGTGAAAAGACAGGTTATTGTAGCTTCACAAGATGCTATTGAATGTGAAATTGACATGCAAGTATTTCTTATGAGTTACTAACAATCCCATAAAGGGTTCAGGGGCACTCTGATAACAGTCACAAACCTAATTTCGTTATTCACAGTATCACACACAATGCACTACGAAGGGTGAACACTTTTAAGTAAAATGTATTTATTATTACAGTAGTCCATCTAAAACAATTACATAGAATATTATAAAAACAGCAAGAAAACACGTTATAAATAAAGAGAATAAAATGAACATTTCTAGCATGTTTTAATATGTCATCTTAAAACCTAACATCCTAATGTCTACTTCTCTCTACTATACTAAGAGAGCATGGATGGCAGAGCAACTTGTAGTCTAGGGTTTCTTAGGAAGAAGAAATTCACTACAAACCTTTTTGACAGCAAAGGCTGTCTTTATCACTGGAGGCGTGAAGACAGTGTACACCATGACGAGCAAACACACGTTGCTGTAGCAGTTGTTCGGTCTTCCTCTGGGACACAGCTTAAGGCGAGAAGTAGCATCTGCGAAGTGTGAAGTGTGCTGGCTGTAGGTGAGACCATCTCTGGCAAAGGACCTTTCCTTATGAGTGGTCAAGTGGCAGTCCTTATACACTAAATTGATCAGAAATTGTAATTTCTGATGTAATTTTAGGAATCGCTGACATAGATTATGTGCATGAAGGTGTGCATCCCAGACGTTTCCTTATGAACATATAAGGTAAAAGGACATCAATTCAGACTACATTATTCTGGTTATATGTCTGTATATGATCTTATTTACCATTCACATGGTGAAAAGTAGACATTTGACCCAGACGAATGTCGCATCAAGTGTTGTATCTATGTCATCAAACGGAGAGCTTGGTGCTTTCACAGTTCTTGGAAAGTAAAGTTCAGACGACATCTGCGTCTAAGGGCAGACATGACAATGATTCTGTATAAATCAGGAAAGTTGCTCATTACCATTGTTTAAGAGTGAGAAGATGGTGACCTCTATTGACCAAGATGGAGTCGAGGCCTACATAAGATGGAGTCAAACCTTGGGCGCTTTACATCACTACCACCACCGGAACTGCCGGCCTCAGCTGGAAAAGCATCTCAGAAGAGGAATGGGCTTCCACTCTCTCTGAGAGCCAGCCCTAGCAGACCAGTGACTTGCTGAAATCCATCAAAAACCTTAACAGCTGGGTCATCACATGCGCTGACACCCTGGCTCCCCTCAAGTGCATCCCAACGGCAAGAGCCCAACCACAGGCCAACTGGTATACAAAGGAACTCAGGCTGACGAAATGCCACTGCAAACAACTGGAGTGTAAATGGAGAACAAGTTAAGACACAGCAGATAAAGACATCTTCAAATGCCCTAAGACACTACGACCAACAGATACGGAACACCAAGCACACAACTCTTTCAGATCACATCAATGCCAGCAATAAAAACAGCAAGGATATCTTCACCATCACCATAGTTTCACTGTGGTCCCTGACACCTCCAGCAACTTCACCCCCTCACAAGACCTATGCAGCAAGCTCTCAGAATTCTTCTGTAACAAAATCACCTCCATATACAGCAAATTCGGCTATCGACTGGATCCCATCACTGTCGCAACTCAACTTCCCATCACAGATCATGAACGAGCTTTGCCACCATCAAAATCGCTGCTACCATGAAGACCATCCACTTGGGGGCTCAATCTGACCCTTCCCCCACCACACTTTCACCAAAGGACTCCTACCGATTAGTGAAGCACTAACACCCATCCTCAATGCCTCCATCGACTCAACACATTCCCAGACTCCTGGAAAAATACCACCGTCATGCCCCTGCTCAAGAAACCATCCACAGACCCAGCCACGCTGTCCAACTACAGACTCATCTCACTCCTTCCATACCCAGCAAATGTCTTAGAGCAACTAATTAACCGGTGCCTCACTGACCACCTCAAGTATACAAAAAGTGATGGATGAAATGCTTGAATTAATCTCAGCCATAGGTAATTACTTGAGGTAACATCCCAGTTCATCGTTATTTTGCAGACCATGTCACTTTCAGATAGTTGCCTGTCAAATTTTACCCCAAGATTTCTAACCACCTCAGCTGGAATAGGCGGCGCTCCCAGGTCAACAATTCAGTATTAGCATTAAGTTGCAGTTATTTCTCATTCATCCAAACATTCATCAGGCAGTGCTTAAACCTCTCCTGGCATGATCCTGCTCCATTGCTCCCGGAGGGCCTGCCTAGCTGAGGTATCCCACTGGATGGACCTTAAATGCCAGAAGTTAAACGCAGGTAAGACGGAGGTCCTGATCCTCGGCAAGCAGCCCTTCATTTGGTCCTCAGCCTGGCGGCCAGAATCCCTGGGCCCCTTTTCTCAGCCTAACCCCAAGGTTAAAAACTTGGGGGTCTGGTTTAACAATAACTTCATTTTTGGGAGTCAAATCACATCCTTAGCGGGCAAACTTTTGGCATTATTAAAACCCTCAAACGCTTTATTCATCTCCTTCCATTCTTGGCCCAGAAAACTGTGATCCTGGCTTTAGTGGTCTCCCGGGTGGACTATTGTAACGTCTTATACCTGGGAGCCTCTCAGGCTAGGATCAAGAGACTTAAGCGAGTTCAAAACTGGGCAGCTCGCCTGCTGCTTAAACTCCCCAAGCGTGCATCTATGGGCAAGGCACTTCAGAAATTGCACTGGCTCCCTGTGGAAAAGGGTCTCTCTTTTAAGGCCTTGTGCTACTGTTATAGTATCCACAGGAAGGATGGGCCGACGTATCTCCACTTTTTTCTTGTTCCCTACTCCCCTAGGAGGTGCCTCAGATCTTCGGAGGCACTACTTATGCAAGTGCCCAGAATCAAGAAAGCTAGTGTCGGCGGTAGATCTTTTCGCTTTCTTGCTTCGAAACTCTGGAACTCCCTCCCGCTCAAGCTGAGTCAATCTCTGTCAGAGCCTCAGTTTCGCAAAAATCTCAAGACTTGGCTTTTTTAGATTCCTCCTTCCTTCTGCCTCTTCAGCACGGTTCTGACTGCTCAGCACTGGGACACTCCTTACAGGAGTAGTTATGCACTTTATAAAATGCTTATTCATTCATTCATTCATTAGTAAGCGACACGATGATCTGAGTATTACCTGCATGGGAAAGCACTTCAATTCCAAATTGGCCAATTACAGTAGCCAAAGGAGTCATGAATATATTGAAAAAGGTGGGACATAATCATGACTACTGCAGCACTTCCAAATTAAGTTGGGTAGGCTTTGATGTATAGGGTGGCAGGCGAATGGCTGAGATCTATTGGCAAGAAAGTTGGTTAGTCATTCCAATGCAAGACCCTGTATCCCGATTCCTACCATCCATTGAATCAATGTGAAATGGGATATGGTGCTTAATGCTGCTGACAGCTCCAAAAGGATCAGTGAGCAGTCCGGACACTAGGTTCCCCATGGGGAATAGGAGGCTCTTCTCATTATTCACTCGCAGCCCTGAAACCTCCCCAAAGTGCTCCAGGCAAGCCATCAATAAAGGGACAGGCGACTGAGGACGCTGAACTGCTGTCCTTAGACGCGAGTATGGCGTTCAACAGCATCGAGTGGCACTACTTATTCGCTGTCTTGGATAGATTTTGATTCGGCCCCCGATTTCAATCGTGGATCAAGCTGCTTTATAGCCGCCCTTCGGCCAGAGTGCTTTTGAATGGCTCTGTTTCCCGCCCCTTCACCTTGCACAGGGGAACGAGGCAGGGATGTCCACTATCCCCCGTGTTATTCGCTCTGGCTCTGGAGCCGCTTGCGGCGTTGGTGCGGACGGACCCAGTGTCCTCTGGAATTGGGGGGGGTGGGTTGTGGGAAGAAAAGATCTCCCTATACGCCGACGATGTCCTCCTGTATGCGACCAGACCCCGCTTTACAATCAGCAGGCTCCTACAAATCTTTCACCTATTCGGGGGATATTCGGGTTATTGAATCAACTGGGACAAATCCCTTCTATTTATGCTCTCGGGCGGCCCGCCACCCGATCCCCCTGAGGGGATCCAACTTCAGGTGCATGACCATTTTAAATACCTGGGTATCGTAGTAACCAAGACAGAGGCAGAATTCATGGCTCGGAATCTAGTACCCTAACTTGAACGCCTGAAAAGGGACGTGTCGCACTGGAGGACGTTGCCCATCTCCCTGATGGGGCGAGCCGTCCTGTTTAAAATGATGTCGCTACCACGATTGCTCTACATACTCCAGAACACCCCGTATAAGATACCGGACGGCTTCTTCAAAGAGGTCGATAGTGAACTGCGGAAGCTACTGTGGGATGGGAGGGGTGCAAGAATAGCATTAGCCAAATTACAGCGTGGCGTATACGAAGGGGGCCTGGCCGTCCCTGATCTTCGGAAATACTATTGGGCATCACAATTGTTAGTAATAAATGACTGGGTTTTTGGGGACCGAGACGACCCGGCATATCGGGTTGGTCACGTGGTGATGGGCACTCGTGGCTACCCGGCCGTCTTGTATTGTAAACATGCTGGAAAGTCCATGCCCCCCATAGAAAAGCAGTGTTGGATGCGTGGAAAGGGGCTAACGGATTTCTTGGGTGGGACAACGGCTGACGGAACGTACCCCACTGTGGGACAGTGATATGCTAGAGGAGGTCGGGAAATTGCAGGGCTTTGGTAAATGGAAACTGCTGGACATTGCCCACTTAGGGGATGTATGGCGGGGCCCGGCGATCATATTGTTCGAAAACCTACAGTCTGAGTTCCAACTTGCGGAAACAGAGTGATATAAATACATGCAACTAGGGCACGCACTTCGTACACATATCAGTGAGGGGGAACGTATCCCGGAGTACATCCCCTTGGAGGATCGGCTTCTATTGGATCCCATCCCCGAAAAGGCATTATTCTTAACATATAAGAAGATTGTTAATAATTCGCCCGACCCCTTAGGGGCGCTGAGAGAGGCCTGGGAGACTGACATTGGGTTACTAGAAGATGATGATTGGGTGGAGGCCATGCAAAGCCCGAGGGAAGTGGCAATTAGGGCAAGATTTAGGCTAGTACAACTGCGGATCCTCCACATGTCCTACTTCACTAGTGCACTCATGCATAAACTGGGACACATACACACAGATGCATGTATCCGGGGCTGTGGCAGTACAGGTACCTTCTTTCATATCCTATGGGAATGCCCTCTCATACACCGTTACTGGGGGAAGGTAGCAAGGGTCATGTCAGAGGTCCTGGGACAAGAAATTCCTATAGATGCCAGGTGGCACATACTGTGTGTAACGGGGGAGCAAACATGGCCGAAATACCAGAAACTTTGGCTAATGGTGGCTGTAATGGTGGCCAAGAGAAATATTGCCCGGGTGTGGGGGGCGGTCCTGCCGCCGAGCATGGATCAGTGGAAGACTGACTTGGACTGGTGCTGTACAGCGGAAAAAGTCGTATATGAAAGCAGGGGCTGCCCCAAGAAATGGGAGAAAGTGTGGCATCAATGGGTCGCCTATAGGGATCTGTAAAGTAATGGGAGGGGGAGTATGGGTAGGGAGCGGACCGGCCACCAGATGGTGCAAGAACTCTCGTAAGAGACCGTTTAGTAATGTAAGTCCGGCGATCTAGTGAATTGATTGTTCATGAAATGGAACTGTATTGTATAATGTCTTTGTCAACCATTCTCTTTGACTGCCGTACTGCACACTGCACTTTGTTTTTTATTATGTTCAATAAAAAGATTTGTTAAAAAAAAAATAAAGGGATAGTAATGATTTCCCCTCCTAGCTAACAGGGATTTCAGAACGTAAGGCCTTTACGGAGGAAGAAGACTAGACTACACGTGGTTCTGTGAGGTTATAGTTCAAGACGTTATTACAAGTAAACAGTCCGACAGTGTGTACTTGGAGGAATGGGGAGGGGGTCGTAGTATCAGAGCAAGCAATGCCAACAAAGCGAGGGACAACGAGGTCCTGAAACTCAATCTTCACGTGAGAGGCCTTCTTCCTCAGGCCAGTAGTCCTCCAGTATTCCCAACCAGGACCGGCGTCCCCAAAAGGCAAACAGAAAAGACAACACCATCACTATTCAAACCGTACTTCGTTAATTAACTAAGGTGCTCTCCCATCACCAGCATCCTTGTGTCACCGAGAGGTAGTGAGGGGGGTGGGGAAAAGGAAATAAGAAAAGGTATCTCGTGAGGGGGTTACAACTCTGGAATTACTGGTGCCCTTCCTTCACTTGTGCCAGAGGCCCTTTAAGCCCTTATCCGCAAACCTCCTCCAAGATTCTAGAAATGACACTTGCCTGGGGCTACGGTCCTCCAGGACCGTAGCGTCGGGTATCGCGGCATCCTGTCTCCTCTGGGGACGGCCGGATACTTGCGCGGTGTTTGTTGGGGAATCCTCCCTCTTCGGTGGTGTTCCTTCGTCCTCCGGTCTCCTGGGCTTCCCTTCCGTCCTCCGGCCTGCTTCCTTGACTCCTCCGGCTCTCGTTACTGTTCCTCCCACTGGACTTTCTTCCTCCTGCTCCTCGTGGTCCGCCGCCCGCCGCGTCTCTCTCCTCCAGCCTCCCTTTACGTCCTCGTCCTCCCCCAGTGACGTCATCTCCCCAGCGCCGGCCGTTTCTGCACCGCTGACCTCCCCGTGGAGCTGTATCCATCCGGGCGCCATCTTGCACTTCTCGGCTGTCCCGGTCACGCTACAGTCCATATCACAGACAGGTATTGTGCTTCATCACCCTGCCTAAATCAGAGTAACCAGCAGACTATAAAGTGTCTTGAATGTGGACAAGTTGAAGGGGCAGAGGGAGTTTTCCAGTACATGTAAACCATGTAGTAAAACCACCATTTTTGCCACTGCAACCCATCCCATGACAAACAGAGGACGCAAGTTCTAGAACCCAATTGAGGCCCAGAGCCCTTGTAGCAATCGCCCCATGTTATAATCATATTGCCTTTCTGTTGAGAGGGCCACTACAATCCCTAAGTATAGGAAGTTGTTGGTTTAACTTCGAAGACCTAGGTCTCGTAGCTCAATGAGTGGTTGGGATACCAGGTTCCCCATGGGGAATGGGAGGGTTTTCTGAATATTTACTCACATCCCTGAAACCTCCCCAAAGTGTTCCAGGCAAACCATCAATAAAGAGAGACGCTGTTGGGAGCCTCAAGTAAAATGACGCATCATCGGCATAGAGGGAGACTAGATGGAAGAGGTCCGCTACGGTTATTCCTCATTCTGCCATTACTGACCTAATCTGTGTCGGCAGCAGCTCAATGGCCAGGTCAAACAATAATGGGGAGAGAAGGCATCCCTGGTGTGTTCTCTATTGGACCCCCAAACCGTTCAAGGCTATTCTACCTGTCCTAACTCTGGCTGTTGGCTCTTCGTAAAGCAGATTCACCCATTTACAGAACCCCAGACTGATGCCATGTGACGAAGTACCTCCCACATATATTCCCAATTAAGGGTATCAAAAGCCTTTGCCAGGTCTACAGCCACTAAAGCCACTTCCTTATTTCTGTCCTTTACCAAGTGAAGCACGTGTGTCAAATGCCGTATATGCATGGCCGTGTTACGATTGATAGAAAACCACATTGTTCTTCATGCACCAGGCCCCCTACAACCCAGCTTAGTCTAGTTGCCAAGGCCTTACATATAATTTTTGCATCAGAGTTAATCATGGTTTTTGGAGGATTAGATGAGGGGTTCATATCGTCCCCTCCAGGTTTTAAGAGCATATATATGATCCCCTCTTGCATAGTGGGGGGCGGACTCCAAATGAGTGCCTCCTGGAGCGTCTCCAGCAGTTTTTCCATAGTCTGGGAGGCGAATGTTTGATAATGTTCTACTGAGAACCCATTGCTTCTGGTGTTTTGGCTTTTGGTAGCGCTTGCAGTGCCACGTGCAATTATTCCACTGTACAGTCTCTTTCTAGCTTCCCCTTTTGGGGCACCCCAAGCCTCAGGAAGACAATAGTGTCCAGGTATCATGCCAAACGGTGGGGCGGTACCTGGTTCCCCTTGCTATATATCTGTTGTAAGTGTCTTGCCAATGGTCTATTAATACCCAACTGCATTGTGGCTGACGTACCCTCAGGGGTGCCTAATGCAAGGATCGTGGGATGACACAGCTCGTTATTTATTACCAAGGCCAACAGTTTGCTTGGTTTATCCCCCTCTCTGTGGGTGCCGCTGGTGAAATTTTCCCAGTGTATATTTGTCTAACCTATTCCATGTGTCCCCCAACTTGCTCTCTGCTGCTAGTAATGTCGTACAGCTGTTGGGAGTGGTAGATGAATTGCGCTGTATCTCAGCCAGTCTATCCTCTTGTTCCTGTAAATCTTTATGTAGTTGCCCTTGGACCCCACAAATTAAACCTACACATCCCCCCTGGACTACAGCTTTCATTGCATCCCATTCATTGCCTCTGGAGGCAGTGGTTCCCGTTATCCTCAAAATGTCATGACAGGACTGTTCCTACAGCTTCAACCACAGTAGAGTCTGTAAGCATTTCTTTGGGGAGTTTACATGAGTGGGGCACCCAGAAGGCACCTCCCAGAGTATATTCCATCATTAATGGAGTGAGTTCCACGGACTCAACATAATCTCCAACGCAGATGACACTCAACTGATCCTCTCGCTCACCAAGGACTCCTCCAATGCCAAAACCAACTTCTGCAACACCATGATCAACATAGCCGAATGGATGAGAGACAACTGCCTCCACCTCAACTCCGACAAAACTGAAGTACTGATCTTCTGGAAGAACAACTCCACGTGGGACCACAGCTGGTGGCCTGCAGAACTCAGACCCACACCGACCAGCCATGCACGCAACCTCGGCATCATCCTCAAAAGCCAACTGACCATGAAACGACAAGTTAACGTAGTCACATCCTCCTGTTTCCACATACTTTGCATGCTTCGCAGAATCTTCAGATGGATCCCAACCAACACAAGAAAGACCTTCACTCAGGCCCTCGTCGCCAGCCACTTCGACTACAGCAACACCCCCTACGTTGGCATCTTTACCCAGTTCCTCAGAAGACTCCAGACCATACAGAATAATGCAGCCAGACTCATCCTGGACCTCCCCAAACAAACCCACATCGCCCCCCACCTGAGAGACCTCCACTGGCTCCCCATCCAGAAAAGATGCCAGTTCAAGTTCCTCATGCACACCTACAAAGCCCTCCACAACCTAGGATCCACCTACCTCAACCATCGACTGAACTTCCACCAACCCGCTAGACACCTGCACACTCGCCCTTGCACACACCACAGCATCCGTTGCAGCCGCCGTGGTGGCTGCTCTTTCTACTACATTGCTGCTAAGACCTGGAATGACCTTCACCTCCAGCTCCGTACAGCCCCCTCGCTGGCAGCCTTCAGAAAGAGACTCAAGATCTGGCTCTTCCATGGAGACACAGCGCAGAGATACCCCTAGGGGTGACAGTGCTGTGCTCTACAAATGCTGTTTGATTGATTGATGGTTTGATTGGTTTGCTAGGAATCTGATACCTCCGGTATTGTAGTGTCTATTGCTGTAATATCGCAACTAAAAATCATTTTGAAAATAATAGTAAGGCCTCCACCATTTTTTCTTCCCGATCAACATAGCGGATAATGTTCACTCTTTCCCCTCTTCTGTATGTCTTTCTTTATTTGTTATTTGATTTAACTCTCTCCTTTCCATTTTTGATAGCTTCTGAACTTCATTCTTCATTCCCTCACTCTCTTCAAGTCTTTCCTTGCCCCTTCCCTCACTCCACTATGTCTTCCTTACTTCCTCCCTCCCTCCCTTCTTTCCTTCTTTCCATCCTTCCTCCCTCCCATCATTCCTTCCTTCCTTCCTCCCTTCCTTCCTTCCTTCCTCTCTCCTCGCTCTTTCCTTTCTTCATTCCCCACATTCTTATTTTCGATTGCTTGTCTTTAAACTCTGTTTACCTCCAGTCTTCATTTTCTACCTCACACTCATTTTTCTATCTTTTTTTTCTTCATTTTTTGCTTCCTTCCCTTGTTCTTTTCTGCTAGCTAGAGATCAAAACAAAATCACTTTTAATGCAGCACTGAAGTTATTACATTTCTTCTTTGCGGAGTGGGTTTGAGAGTCACTAACAAGTGCCAACATTTGGAGAAGACCACAAAGAATACTGTAGACCTAGTGAGTGAGAAAGCGATAAATAGTCAGCAAATGATTGGAAACCTCTTTGAAAATTTATAAGCACGACTGAAGTGAGCATTTTATTCTAGTTTTTCTGCAGCACTTTTTTCTCCCAGTAAATAAACCTATTCCTCAGATTTACTAAATTGTGCCACCAGCACTCACACGAAGCACAGGGGTGCCTCTGTACCTTCAAGAGCTGTACCATTACTGACTTGCATTTGGCTGGTCTCTATCCAGAGTAGCATGATGGACTGGAATGCGGCCTGAGAAATTGCCGGTGCATGAGTTTAATTCAAGCATTCCACCCATCATCTTTGAGTTTTCCTCAGTGTGATGCTGTAAGTCTAACAGGTACTCTCAGACCTGGGTCCTGTTCTCCCTATAGCATAGGAATCAAGCTGTACCCTACTGACGAGGCCCAAGTAGGTCAAAACCAGTCTTAAGTTGCTTGTGTTCTCATCTGGAGTCACCTGACCCAGCAATTCTGGCATTAATGGAAAATCACTTTAAACCTAAATCTATATTTACCCTTTCTTACACCAAGGAAATACCATTGACCTATTCTGCATATCAGAAATTCACGATCGTGAACATTAGTTTTTTTTAATTGTAGGAAATCCGCGTTTTCTGCATGGTCACCACAAAAGTTTCCCCTTTTGCTGGACTTTATATTTTTCTGGTTTTAGAACTTTGTGCACTTTACCTCTGCTAACCAGTAGTAAAGTGCCTGTGCTTCCCCTTTTATTCAGGACAAAGACGTGAACTCAAAGTGTCAGTTGGTTGACCTCCTGCTTGGCTACAGGGAAACAACAAGCTGCAAGGGGCCTTTTCCTGGAAGTACCCAGCTGACCAGTGGCAACTGGAACTGGACTGGACCTGGCTATTGGCCTCTGTTTGACACTGTGTGATTCACTAAGGGCCATATGTATCAAGCTAAATTGCGATCGCAATTTAGCTGTGTGCAATGTATGAAAGGAAAACCCACTCGCAAAATAAGGAATCGCAAAATTTGCGATTCCCTATTTTGCGAATGCATTTAAGGAATCGCAAATTGCGATTCCTTAAATGCAATGTAGGAAGCATCCAAGTTGTGCGATTTTGGCTTAAGGAATCGCAAATTACCACCAATTTCAGGTTGGTGGTAACTTACGATTTCTTTGAAAAATGCACTTTTTGCATTTTTCAAAGTGCTATGTGGCGCACATACATGCCCTTAGGGCATGTATGTGCGCCACATCTGCACCCATGCTTATTTCAGGGTGCAACATGGTGTCCTTTGACACCCTTGCATCCTGAAATTGCATTCGCAATTTGTGAGTACCTAATGGGTACTCGCAAATTGCGAATGTCTCCCCATTCATTCCTATGGGTCTCTAGGCCCATCGGAATGAATGGGGAGGTATTCCTTAATTGCTAATCGCAATTTGCGATTCGCAATTAAGGAATATGTGGGATTCGCAAAAGTTTTTGCAAATCCTACATACATCGCGTTTTGCGATTCTCAAATAGCGATTCGCAAAAAATCGCTATTTGACAATCGCAAAACAACATTTTGATACATATGGCCCTAAGTGCCTCCACTGAGGTCTTGGGGGTTCTAAAAATGTAATCCTGTGGTTGGTTGGAACTAAGTCAGAAGGTAAAGTTTTTTACCAGATCGAACCTGGGTGACCTAACCAACCCGTGCTCCATCGAAGTCGGTCCCAAATTGCGCCTAGGCTCCTGTCAACCGCATCCATTGACTATCATTGGTGTTTTCTGCTTCTTGGTGCTATTTTTACTTTAAACTTTAAAAATTCATGTCTCTAGTTCCCCTGATTCGATTTTTGTAATTTTTGTGTCATTTTGTTTCTTAAATCTCAATCAGTTTTTCTAATTTAGTTTGGGGTTTCTATTGCTTGGCATTTTGATTTTATTACTGTTTTGGTACTACATAAATACTTTACACATTGCCCAAGTTAAAGTTAAGCCTGTCTGCTCTGTGCAATTGCTACCAGGGGGTTCAGCCCAAGTTAATTTAGAGACTTAGGGCCATATGTAGGTAATTTCTATTTACCGATTCCTAAATACCGAATTTTACCGATTCGGTATTTAAGAATCGGTAAATAGAATGTAGGTAAACATTCGGTAAATTTTACCGATTCGGTAATATTCGGTATTACCGATTCGGTATTTACCGACCGGTAATAAGGAATACCTTCCCATTCATTCCTATGGGCCTGGAGGCCCATAGGAATGAATGGGAAGCCATTCACTATTACCGATTCGGTAAATACCGAATCGGTAATAGGGGAGCATATTCAAGGGTGGCAGGGTGTCAAATTGACACCCTGTTGCACCCCTGAATCGTGCATGTGTGCACATGTGGCGCACATACATGCCCTAAGGGCATGTTTGTCTGCCACATGGCACTTTTAAAAAGCACAAAATTGCTTTTTAAAAGGTATTCAGTATTTAACACCAACTTGTAGTTGGTGGTAAATAACGAATCCTGAAACCAAAAATGCACTCACTTGAGTGCTCCTACATAGGATTTAAGGAATCGGTAATTTACCGATTCCTTAAAATAACGAATCGGTAAATTACCGATTCCTTAAATCCGGCCTCCTACATCTCGATTGCTTAAATACCGGTCGGTAACGGGAGATTTACCGAATTTCGGCCGTTACCGGCCGGTATTTAGCTACCTACATATGGCCCTTAGAGTGTTCACCCTGACAAGGATTGTGATTATTCCTTGAAGTCAGCAGTCACCCAACCCAAAAAAATAATCCAGGTTCTTACACCGATACTCTAGGAAGAAGAGGTAGCTGCCCTCAAATCTGACTCAAGAAGACTCAAGAAGAGAGGAAGGTGATGACAACCCTGGTCAACAACCCCCCTTTTATAATCAAGGAAGCTCACAAAGAGGGTAATATCATAATCATGCGTACTGACGACTATATTGTAGAACCTAAGGCCGAGACTGGATATAGCTGGGGTGAAATCCCACTCCAGATCTTAGGACCGCCCATTATTGTGACTTCTATATAATATGAGATAGGGGATTCCTATTGTATATACAGATGGGTGATGTATAGAAATTCATTAACAGTCCCACATAAACATTAGGCATATAAAAGAGTACTTATGGGGCCAGATGTACAACAGTTTTTTGTGGTTGCAAACAGGAAATCGGCCCGTTTGCGACCGCAAAAAAGGGTCCTGGCATGTACAAACGCTATTTTGCGAGTCGGTGACTCGCAAAATAGTGATTGCGACTCTCGCTATTAGGAAGGGGTGTCCCTTCCTAATAGCGAGTCTCAATGGAATGTACCATTGTTTTGCAACCGCATTTGCAGCCGCAAAACACTCGCAGTTTACCACCTACTTCAAGTAGGTGGCAAGCCACTCGCAAACGGGAAGGGGTCCCCATGGGACCCCTTCCCCTTTGTGAGTGTGTGCGAAAATATTTTTGAAGCGCTTTATCATCAGCATGCCAATCACCTTCCTGCGCATTCCAAACCACCGGCAGGGACCACATGTCTGGCGCCCTGCCACCTTTCTCTCTGAGCCTAGTCACGAGGTATTCCTCCACGTAACGCCTCTTGTTTGCCGCGCTCTAACTGTCATTGATCTCTTCCTTGGGCTCATCTCAAATCCTCTTGTAAGCTTTTCTTTCCTCTTGGTCCACCATTGAGTGTTCTTATTCCTACCAACATCACTGTCATGTAAATAACTGTAACCTGGTCCTGATGATGGCCTAAACATTCCTACAGGCCGAAACGCCGTTGACTCTTACAGCGAAACTTACGGCGTCAATCCTTCGAGGATACCCATCTAAAACCTTTCTGTATATATTTACATTTATTGTCTAGGTATCTCTACGTAGAGATTCTGTCACCAATTGTTTTGTTTTTGCGCCCCTCCCTGTCGCTGGTCATACTTCCTCACGTGTCACTTGCATCGTTCAATTTTCACGAGCACTTGTGCACAGTATTCCACAGGTTACATGCCATTGAATGTAACACAGTGCTTTTTCAAACCTTTATAAATATATGAAGTTATATATACAACAAACTCACGTTGTTATTCTGAATCATTTGTCTCCCTGTTTACCCTTTGTGACCCTAGCAATTAATTGTGCTCCTGAAAAATTGACCCTTAACTTACACCCTTATTAAAAAAGCAGTCACAGACATGGTGGTCTGCTGACCCCAGGAGGCCATCATCCCTGTGAGTGCTGGCCATTACTAATGGGGTCGCAAATAGCAGCTGCCTCATGAATATTAATGAGGCAGGCAATTTGCGACCCCATTAGGAATCTCTAACAGTGTCTAACACACTGTTGTAAAATGCATTTTTCGAGTAACAAAGCTACGCAATTTGCGAGTCGCAAAATGTGAGGGTCGTACATCTGGCCCCTTGCCTTGAGAAAGTGCATAACAAGTCAAGAGGTGAAAAAAGTGTTGGCTGGCTTGATGCAATGTCACGAGTACCTGTATAATAGTCACACCATGAAACGATGAGAATAATAAAGAAAAAAAACAAGATTTCTACCCAAAGGATTATATTGACGTACTAAAGCATACAGAGTTATATGAAGATAAATACCTATAATATATGATAATTATTTGGTACCCACACACCTTTCATCTGTATAGGAATGGAGGGCCTTACCCATAGTAGGGTTTACAGAGTACTGATATGAATAGGAGTCCACAATTAAGGAAACCGGTGTAGAACTAGAAGAGTGGAGGCCCTAGACGAAGTAGATTGCCAGTTCGGAATGGACTGTCCCTGGAAGAGCTGGTCCATGGCTAATTTGCATATAACTGGTTTCCATCTAGAGAGACACGGTGGGAAACAAAACAACGGGCAAAGATGTGGTCAGAGTAATTCCCAGTTACTGAGATGAATGTAAGCATCCCTACACCTGTAAACAAGAACAGATCAACTTTTGCATGCAAGAGCATAGCATGAAATTCCTGATGATCTATGCACATTTTGATTATTGTGGCGGGAGCAATGCAAACCCTTCTAGGATTGCAAGCAAAATCAGATCAACTCAAGTCACACTGGGTAACATGACTTGGTTTTGCATAGAATCCTATCATGGTTAATGGCCATGCTTCCATTGCTATTATGCATCACCCTCACCCAGGTGGAGAGCTTGTGGGGGCCTTGTGACCTTTGTGAAATTAGATTTGACCCACAAAATGGAAGTGATTTTGGGTAATTCTCCTCATATACTTGGGGTTCTCTTGTTTTACTAACCACGCTAGGATATTATATATTAACATGTACAATGCAATCCATGAGAAGGAGGCCGACGATGTGTTGATATCACTGAGCACTTTTTAACAATCTTTTCTTGCCTCCCCCCCCCCCCCTCCACCCCCCCCCGCAAACACACAGGCCTGGTGATTCTCCTGCAGAGATTGTTATCTGTATGGAGGGATGGACCTGGAGGCAGGTCCCTCTCAAGCACACTGCACAGGGTGAGCTAATGAATGATTTGCCCTCAGATTACAATTTGGTTAATCTCCTGAGTGTAGGAACTGTGCTCTCTGGTAACAGCGCTCCGACTTTTAAAGGCCCAAGATCTGGATCTTATATTGACTACATTTATGTGTCCTCTCTGAATTCTTTTTCAGTGAAGTGGAATGTCTCTGGCGACCATAATCCCCTTTCCGCTAGTTTCCACTGGGACAAGAAGCAGGTTGTTTTACATCATTCTTTCAGAGCCCCAGTCAACCTCGAAGACCAGGGACGTAAAATAAAATGGGATAAAGTCTTTCCAGAGATTTTTTCCACTGTGCTGGTTACGGCTTGTCAATCGGAATTCCAGACCTGCCTGGATGAAGAGGCCCCTCACTATAGTATACTGTGGGCTTTTGATACCTTGTGCACCCAAGTTAACTCCACCCTTTTGAAGTCCAGCACCAAGCAGATGGTTTGACAAGAGTTGCACGAAGGCGCGTACAGCACTTTTAGCTTTGCTAAAAAAAAATACAGAGATAATGGTAAGGTGAAAGAGAGCAGAGCTAAATATAGAGCAGCCTAAAAACATAGGATGCTTGAATTAAAGAAAGATCTGTGGGAGGAACTTCTCACAGCTAGTACCCTGAAGATAGCACTATGTTCTGCAAGGTGGCCAATCACCCCTTCTTTAAAGAGGACCTGGTGTCTGATCAGGCAGGCTGTAGTCGCAGCCCACGCCTGGGAGAACCATTTTTCGGCTTTATACCAGGGTGAGGACCCAGAATCATTAACTCCACCCCTAGAACAAGGCAACAAGTTGACGCTTCACTGGGAGGGATAAGGGATGCTACTTTTACCCTTCCTGCGGGCAAGGCCCTGGGCATCAATGGGGTCCCGGGGACCTGTTTAAGTCACTAGTGGACTTTTGGGCTCTTCTTCTTACCCTTCATATTAATGCCGCCGTCGGTTGCTCTTTGCCTGAGGCGTGGTGCCATTCCGTGAAAGTGCCTCGTTTCAAGAAGGGGGGACAGGAGTGACCCTGCTTGTTACAGACCTATCTCGTTAATTGACATGGAGGTGAAAATCATTGGACGGGTTATTCTGAAGAGACTAACCCAATGGGTGGACGAGCATAACATATTGTCTGACAAACAATATGGATTTAGGTCTGGCAGGGGCACGATGGCGCACAACCTATACTTACATCCTGCAATAAACAAATACACCAGGGCCAAAAGGGGATCCTTACACCTTGCCTTCATGGACTTCAGCTCTGCCCTTGATAAGGTAAACAGAGATAAGCTCTGGGCTGAGCCGGTGTCCATGTGGTGGAATATTCACTGGTTGTTTTTCTTAAGGACCTTCATCATAGTCTGACGGGCTCTGTTAGATATGGAAGTGACAGGGAATGCACTAAGCACTTTGATTTAAAAAGGGGAGTCCGGCAGGGCTGTATTTTGGCACCCTTTCTTTCTATTATGTATATTAACCATTTAGAGAGGGTGCTTTTAGTCCAGGGAAAAGATGTCCCAAGATCTGGGGGGAGATTGCTCCCAGCTCTTACATATGCAGACGATGCAGTTTTGATTGCTCGTACCACCAGAAGTCTTCAGCGGCTGTTAGACCTTTTAATTAATTTTATGGACAGTCTGGACCTACTTACTAATTTTAAGAAATCCTATGTTATGGTCCTGGGTCCGACAAACACTAAAAGCTCCACCTTTATGGTGCAGGAGCAGGTCTTAAGTAAGGTGGATACTTTTATTTATCTGCTCTCAGCTGGCAACCCTTACTAAAAAAGAATATTGGGAGCCTTAAGAGGGTTTGACCAGGGTTGATGGCTTCTCCTCTCATTTGGGTCAGAAGCCATTGAATATCATGCTTGATGTCTATAAAGCTAAGTGTATCCCAATTTCCATGTTCGGTTGTGAGTTCTGGGGCTATGTTAATATAGCCCTCCATTCAGGTTGGGGCGAATACATTTTTAAGGGGCCTCTTGTGTGTAGGGAATCGTACTTCCTCTGAGATTTTACACGAAGAGCTTGGTATGAGCGACATCGCTGATTTTATACATCTGCAACCGCTATTATTTTTGTGCACAGTCTGGCTAAAGGAGGAACTCAGCCTTAATAGACTAGTCATCCGGGACTGTTTGAATTTGGAAAACATGTCCCGTATACCCTGGTTGCACTATTTGAGGGAAAATTTTAAAGGCCTTGGAAGGCCAGAGCAATTTTCTAACCCAGAAAGCATTGTGAAACAAGATGTTGTTTAGTTAAAGTAGGATTTTCATCTCAGGGTGGCAGCCAAGAGGGAAGCCTCTGCCCTGGCCAAACAGACATAGCGTCAATTTGTTATGGTAAAAACAGTATCCGGGATAGACCCATACCTTCTTCTTGAAATGACAAATCATCAACAGCGTTTACTGACCTACTTCAGGCTGGGCACATTCCATCAGTTGCTTTTTTCTGAGGGCACCTGGTATAAGAATGTGGATCTGCCACCATGCTCTCCTGACCAGGTCTCCATTTGCGATACGTTGCACATTGTAATTATATGCTCTATTTATAAGACTCTTCGCCATAGGTTTTTAAGACCTCTTTTTATTAACCATGGATTTTAGACAGGTCATTATATTTACAGCTCTTAGAGACGCCCAAAATCTGCTTTTATGTGTCACAGTACCTATAAGGGGTCTTCAGCACTAGATATTAGTCCCTGTCAACCCACCTCTTTCTCCATGAATAGATTGTTAAATAGATGGACTATTTTTTGTGGATGTGGTAACATTGATAATGTTTGTTATGGAGCTTTTATGCCACATTTTTTATCTTGTACACTTGAATGAACTTATTTTCCTTTTAATGGTGCTATTATATTAATATTTTAATCACGTACACTCGTGATGGAATGTTCTTGGCCTTGTACGCTTAAATGATTTTTTTTTATCGAATAAAGTCATTGAACTGAACTATCATGATTGAAAACTGCCGCAAATAATGGGCAAATGGTAAATCACATGATATTTCATACGAAATATTTGTAATTTCAATCAGATTACACATATTACACTATTTACCCTTGGGCGGGGATGTATGCGACCAGTGAGATGTACGGTAGTATGTGCCTCAAGTTCAATATTGACGGAGAACATGTTCAGCATCCTGCAAACAGTGCATAGTTATCGAAAGTGTGACTGCTGACATCATCATTACGTGCCACAAAGTAAATACAGCACTGCACAATGCAGCACTATGATTTATATGCAGTGTGGCATCTGTGAATTTTGGTAAATTTGGGACCCTGCTTCCTTAGCATTCCACTTATGCAGTATTTTGCAAGTTTTTAAACAATTGTAATGAACATATACAATTTGTGTACGGGTTGGTTTTCCAGATACTTGGGGCACATCTTGTGCAGAGTTAAATGTTCCAGATACTTGGGGCATATCTTGTGCAGGGATAAGTGTTCCAGATACTTGGGGCACATCTTGTGCAGAGATAAATGTTCCAGATACTAGGGGCACACATTGTGCAGGGATAAGTGTTCCAGATACCTGGGGCACATCATGTGCAGGGATAAGTGTTCTAAATACTTGGGGCACATCTTATGCAGGGGAGAGTGTTCCAGATACTAGGGGCACATCTTGTGCAGGAGGGTGTTCCAGATACTAGGGGCACATCTCGTGCAGGGATAAGTGTTCCAGATACTTGGGGCACATCTTGTGCAGGGATAAGTGTTCCAGATAATTGGGGCACATCTCGTGCAGGGATATGTGTTCCAGATACTTGGGGCACATCTTGTGCGGGGATAAGTGTTCCAGATACTTGGGGCACATCTTGTGCGGGGATAAGTGTTCCAGATACTAGGGGCACATCTTGTGAAGGGAAAAGTGTTCCAGATACTTGGGGCACATCTTGTGCATGGATAGGTGTTCCAGATACTCAGGGCACATCTTGTGCAGGGGAGGGTGTTCCAGATACTCGTGGCACATTTTGTGCATGGATAGGTGTTCCAGATACTCAGGGCACATCTTGTGCAGGGGAGGGTGTTGCAGATACTTGGGCACATCTTGGGCAGGGATAGGTGTTCCAGATACTAGGGACACATCTTGTGTAGGAGGGTGTTCCAGATACTCAGGGCACATCTTGTGCAGGGATATGTGTTCCAGATACTTGGGACACATCTTGTGCAGGGGTAAGTGTTCCAGATACTTGGGGCACATCTTGTGCAGGGGAGGGTGTTCCAGATACTAGGGGCACATCTTGTGCAGGAGGGTGTTCCAGATACTCAGGGCACATCTTGTGCAGGGATAGGTGTTCCAGATACCCAGGGCACATCTTGCGCAGGAGAGGGTGTTCCAGATACATGGGGCACATCTTGTGCATGGATAGGTGTTCCAGATATTGGGGACACATCTTGTGCAGGAGGGTGTTCCAGATACTCAGGGCACATCTCGTGCAGGGATATGTGTTCCAGATACTTGGGGCACATCTTGTGCAGGGGTAAGTGTTCCAGATACTTGGGGCATATCTTGTGAGGGGAGGGTGTTCCAGATACTAGGGGCACATCTTGTGCAGGAGGGTGTTCCAGATACCCAGGGCACATTTTGTGCAGGGGAGGGTGTTCCAGATACTTGGGGCACATCTTGTGCATGGATAGGTGTTCCAGATACTCAGGGCACATCTTGTGCAGGGGAGGGTGTTCCAGATACTTGGGGCACATCTTGTGCATGGATAGGTGTTCCAGATACTCAGGGCACATCTTGTGCAGGGGAGGGTGTTCCAGATACTCGGGGCACATCTTGTGTAGGGGAGGGTGTTCCAGATACTAAGGGCACATCTTGTGCAGGGAACAGTGTTCCAGATACTAGGGGCACATCTTGTGCAGGGATAAGTGTTCCAGATACTAGGGGCACATCTTGTGCAGTGGACGGTGTTACAAATACTTGGGGCACATCTTGCGCAGGGGAGGGTGTTCCAGATACTTGGTGCACATCTTGTGCAGGGGAGGGTGTTCCAGATACTTGGGCACTTCTTGTGCAGGGGTATGTGTTCCAGATACTAGGGGCACATCTTGTGCAGGTATAAGTGTTCCAGATACTAGGGGCACATCTTGTGCAGGTGAGGGTGTTCCAGATACTTGGGGCACATCTTATGCAGTGGACGGTGTTACAGATACTTGGGGCACATCTTGTGCAAGGGAGGGTGTTCCAGATACTTGGGGCATATCTTGTGCAGGGGAGGGTGTTCCAGATACTTGGGGCACATCTTGTGCAGGGATAAGTGTTCCAGATACTAGGGGCACATCTTCTGCAGGGATAGGTGTTCCAGATACTTGGGCACATCTTGTGCATGGATAAGTGTTCCAGATACTAGGGGCACATCTTGTGCAGGGGAGGGTGTTCTAGATACTTGGGGCACGTCTTGTGCAGGGATATGTGTTCCAGATACTAGGGGCACATCTTGTGCAGGGATAAGTGTTCCAGATACTAGGGGTACATCTTGTGCAGGGGGAGGGTGTTCCAGATACTTGGGCACATCTTTTGCAGGGATAGGTGTTCCAGATACTAGGGGCACATCTTGTGCAGGGATACGTGTTCCCGATACTAGGAGTACATCTTGTGCAGGGATAAGTGTTTCAGATACTAGGGGCACGTCTTGTGCAGGGGAGGGTTTTCCAGATACTTGGGGCACATCTTATGCAGTGGACGGTGTTACAGATACTTGGGGCACATCTTTTGCACGGCAGGGTGTTCCAGATACTTGGGGCACATCTTGTGCAGGGGGGGTGTTCCAGATACTAGGGGCACATCTTGTGCAGGGGAGGGTGTTCCAGATACTTGGGGCACATCTTGTGCATGGATATGTGTTCCAGATACTAGGGGCACATCTTGTGCAGGGATAGGTGTTCCAGATACTTGGGCACATCTTCTGCAGGGATAAGTGTTCCAGATACTTGGGCATATCTTGTGCAGGGGAGGGTGTTCCAGATACTTGGGCACATCTTGTGCAGGCATCAGTGTTCCAGATACTCAGGGCACATCTTGTGCAGGGATAAGTGTTTCAGATACTTGGGGCACATCTTGTGCAGGGGAGGGTGTTCCAGATACTTGGGGCACATCTTGTGCAGGGATATGTGTTCCAGATTCTAGGGGCACATCTTGTGCAGGGATAAGTGTTCCAGATACTTGGGCACATCTTGTGCAGGGATAAGTGTTCCAGATACTAGGGGCACATCTTGTGCAGGTGAGGGTGTTCCAGATACTTGGGGCACATCTAGTGCAGGGATAAGTGTTCCAGATACTAGGGGCACATCTTGTGCAGGGGAGGGTGTTCCAGATACTTGGGGCACGTTTTATGCAGTGGACGGTGTTACAGATACTTGGGGCACATCTTGTGCAAGTGAGGGTGTTCCAGATACTTGGGGTGCATCCTGTGCAGGGAAGGGTGTTCCAAATACTTGGGGCACATCTTGTGCAGGGGAGGGCGTTCCAGATACTTGGGGCACATCTTGTGCAGGGGAGGGTGTTCCAGATACTTGGGGCACATCTTGTGCAGGTATAAGTGTTCCAGATACTTGGGGCACATCTTGTGAAGGTATAAGTGTTCCAGATACTTGGGGCACATCTTGTGCAGGGATATGTGTTCCAGATACCTGGGGCACATCTTGTGCAGGGATAAGTGTTCCAGATACTCATGGCACATCTTGTGCAGGGATAAGTGATCCAGATACTAGGGGCACATCTTGTGCAGGGATAAGTGTTCCAGATACTAGGGGCACATCTTGTGCAGTGGACGGTGTTACAGATACTTGGGGCACATCTTGCGCAGGGGAGGGTGTTCCAGATACTTGGGGTACATCTTGTGCAGGGGAGGGTGTTCCAGATACTTGGGTACTTTTTGTGCAGGGGTATGTGTGAGAAGTTGGCCTGGGATATCCCGTCCACTAGTTAAAGTGGGCACCTTGTACCAGTCCAAACAACCCCTTATGGAGATAGGTTAAAGACAACCTTTATTGAAAGCTATCCTAGTGGTAGCTATGGAGAGCAGCCTTCAGGCTAAGTCTTGAAGGAATGTAAAGCAGCTTGTTTTACCAGTCTATAATCTCTTGCGTGACCAAATGAAAGAGGTCCACACCAGGTATATATATAAAATATATGTATTTAGTCTTAAACACACCCCTCTAGTCTCTTTATGAGGCTAGAGTTCGAAGTACATAGGTTACAAGTCAGTTATCAACAGTAATAGCACAAATACACGTTTGGGCCCTAGGGGCGTACCAAACCATATACCAAAAAAGTGGTATAAGAACCACGACTGAGTTAGACACAAGGCCTAGAGCCTGTAGAAGTGCTTGGACCACAAGGAACCACCCAAGGTAGTGACACAGGGGACCCATGGGGGACGCGTGCAGTGTAGGAACACAGCCGTGAATCACCGTTAACTTCTATGGGGAAAGTCGCGGTTGGAGTTTTAAAAGAAAAGGACACTTAGAAGAGGACTTGGAGCAAACCCCTTTAGAACAAGGCAGTTCTAGAGTCAATACCCACGGGAGCACCGGAGTACTCGAGTTACCTCACCCAGGGAAGCCGGGTGCATAGGTGTCTTTTGGAGTCGGGTTTCGTCGTCGATTTCAATGGCGATCTGCTGCAAAGTGCTGCTGGCGACCAAGTCGAAAGTGTCTGGGTGGATCCAAGGATGGATCGGAGATCTGAAGAACCTGAAAGCAGAGGGGACAGAGTCTGGGTCACTAGCCAGTGACCAGGAAGGCGATGAGCAGATGCCCACTGATGTCGAGTGCTTCAGGTAGGTTGAGGGGTGTCTTGACTCTTCAGCCACGAGGTCCAGGAGGTGTCGACGACAACCAGGAGATGGATTCCAGCTGTCCCATAACGTCTGTCGAGTGCAGGGGTGTCGGCGACCAGATTGGACCCAACAAGCCTTGGCAACGGCAAGTCACGTAGAAACAGAGAAAGGACTGTGGTGCAGACCAGCAAGGTCTGAGGGACTCACCCAGCGAAGGTAAGTCAGGGCACGTCTGGAGCAACCAGGGAAGCCCAAGCAGAAGAAGAGTTGTCTTCGGGAGGACCCACTAGCCAATGGACTAGCGATCGCAAAGGAGCCTCGAGTGGACGCACTTGGAGCTGGCTCACAGGACACTCGTGGAGTGGAGGCCAGAGATCCTCGGTGCAGTCGGTGCTCATGGCTGGGGCTACTCGGAGCCCAAAGCACAACTTCGAGGGAGACCAGGAAGAGGATGCACTTGCAAAAGTTCTCGGTTTCCAGGGGTCACGGTTCCACGTTACACACGACAGCTACGTGCCTCAGCTTTGCTGGGGCTCAGGGCAGCCTCGGGGAAGTCTGGAAATCCACCTCTGGTGATGCAAAGACTTCGGCGTCCGGTGGGAGCTTCAGCGATGCAGACCGGACAGTTGCTTCTTTGGTGCCTGCCACGCAGGGGAGTCACTCCTTGACCCCAAGGGAGATTCTTCAGTCCTCTAATGTTCAAGTAGAGCGTCGAAGGTCCAGGATTCACGTTCAAAGTTTTGTCCAGGGATAATCTAAAGTCCTAAGGACTGGGGTCCCATACTTATACTAAGTTAGGGGGTTGGACATACTCTGGGGACCCACCTATGGGAGGGTCAGGGAAGAGGGATGGTTACACCCATTCCCTTTGTCCAGTTTCGCGCCAGAGCAGGGGCAGGTAGCCCCTGCAACCGGTTTGAACAGGACTATGCACAGGGACACCAAACGTGCCCCCAGTGCAGGACTTCAAAGCACCAGGGAGTGCTCCCGCCCAGCCCCAATACACACTATCCTGTCTGGGGAGGTGGTTACACCTCCCTGCGACAGGAAACCTATTGTCCAGGCCTCCCCTGCTGGAGTTTCGGTCAGCAGCAGGAGGCCAGACCCGTGTCTGTGGCAGCGGCATTCATTTTGTGATGCCAGGGCTCTGAAAAGTTAATACCGGGTATGCCGGTGTGTACATGTCTCTCCCTCTAGAAGGGTGGAATGATACCCCCGCCGCCAGAATTGGCGGGGGGGTAGTATTCCAAAGTGTTTGACACCACATGTTTCCGTGCAGCCATTGCAAAGTTAGTATTTAACGCGAGGTTATAATGCACTTAAGAGTATATGGTCAGGCTGCACCACAAACAGCACCAGAGGATTGACTCCGAACGCTGCAGAGGGGCTCTGCTCATGCAGGGGCACCCTCTCACATAAAAGCCAAGCACTCTGCCTTCAGGATTGTTAAGGCCTGCCATAGGAGTGACTTATAGGTTTATATGTGTGTGCAAAGGTAGTGATATAGGTAGCCTATACCACAGTAAGGGGTGAATGCACCACCTTACCCAGGCTGAAATGAAATTTGTACTTGTAAAGCGCACCTATACCCCCAAAGGGGTGTCCAGGCGCTGTACGCATACCGCTGTGGAACCCTTCCTGGCTTTTCCCTGTGAAATGTCCACTCCTGGGCACCCCCAGGGTAAAGCCAGGCATCCCAGCGCTGTTGGGGCCGTTGTGGAGATTAAGCAAGCTATTGCCCAGAGTTGCAGAGTGGGACCCATGATTAGAATAGGCACCGAGGCGAGAATTATCAGGTCCGAGGAAATTGAGCCCAAGACCCGCCGAGGCGGGAATTGAACCCTGGTCCCGGGCCAGATCTCTGCATCAGGGTCTGCCGCTCTAACCATTGAGCCACACTTCTCCACTGCAGTAGCATACCTGTGGTGTCTTTTTGGAGGGCTTCCCAGGGGTGGCATAATATATGCTTCAGCCCCTGGTAGGCCTCTGGGGTACCTATCCCCTGGGTACATAGTATACCATATACTAGGGACTTATAAGGGCACTCCAGAATCCAATCAAAGATGTACCTAAAGTACATGGAAACCAGTTTAGAGAGGAAGCAGCTAGGCTGGGGTTCTGATTAGCAGGGCCCCAGCCAGACTAAAGTCAAAATACAGTGAAGCATCAGCAAAAAGTGGGGGTACCCATGTGAAGCAGATCCTACTCTCCTACACAACCACCCCCCCAAACGCAGGGACATTAAACTAACCATGACCAGTTGAGTCTTCATGTTCTAAGTGGAAATACCTAGAGAGCCCATCTGCATTGGCATGGTTACTCCCAGGTCTATGTTCCACTGTAAAGTCCATCCCCTGTAGGGAAATGGACCACCTAAGCAGTTTGGGGTTTTCACTCTTCATTTGTTTTAGCCATAAGAGGGGCTTATGGTCTGTCTGAACAAGGAAGTGAGTACCAAACAAGTATGGCCTCAACTTCTTCAGAGCCCAAACCACAGCAAAGGCCTCCCTCTCAATGGCTGACCAACGTTTCTCTCTAGGGGTCAGCCTTCTGCTAATGAAAGCTACTGGCTGATCCTGACCTTCATCATTCAATTGTGACAGTACAGCCCCTACCCCCAATTCAGATGCTTCTGTTTGGACAATGAACTTCTTGGAGTAATCAGGACTCTGTAGAATGGGAGCAGTGCACATGGCCTGCTTCAGGTCATCAAATGCCTTTTGACAGCTAGCTGTCCACTGAACCTTTTTGGGCATTCTTTTGGAAGTTAAGTCATTCAGGGGTGTCACTATTGATCCATACCCCTTGACAAATCTCCTATAGTACCCAGTCAGGCCTAAGAAGGCTCTCACCTGAGTCTGGGTAGTTGGAGCAACCCGGTCCATGATGGTCTGGATTTTGCTCTGAAGTGGTTGAAACTGGCCTCCACCTACAAGGTGGCCCAGGTATACAACCTGACTCTGCCCTATCTGGCACTTGGTGGCCTTGATAGTGAGGCCTGCCTTTTGCAGGGCCTCCAAAACATTCCTTAGGTGGACCATGTGATCCTCCCAGGTGGAGCTAAAGACAGCAATAACATCTAGATAAGCTGCACTGTAGGCTTCCAGACCTGTGAGAACTGTATTCACCAACCTTTGGAAAGTGGCAGGTGCATTCTTCAAACCAAAGGGCATTACCACAAACGGATAATGCCCACTAGGGGTTGAGAATGCTGTTTTTGGCTTTGCATCATCAGCTAGCCTGATCTGCCAGTAGCCAGCTATTAGGTCAAATGTGCTTAGGTACTTGGCTGAGGCCAAAGTGTCTATTAGCTCATCTGCCCTGGGTATTGGATGGGCATCAGTCCTAGTGACTGCATTGAGACCCCTGTAGTCCACACAAAACCTCATCTCTCTTTTCCCACCACTGGTGTGAGGTTTTGGCACAAGGACCACTGGACTAGCCCAAGGGCTATCTGAGGGTTCAATAACTCCCAAATCCAACATTTTCTGGACTTCTGTCCTGGTACAGTCCCTCACATGGTCAGGTTGCCTATAAATCTTATTTTTAATAGGCAGACTGTCCCCAGTGTCCACTTCATGAGTGCACCAGGTGGTCTGACTTGGAGTCAGAGAGAACATATGTCTGAACTGATTGAGCACCTGTCTGCAATCAGTTTGCTGCTGGGTAGTGAGGCTGCCTGCCAAGGCTACACCATCCACTGACCCATCATCAGGGTTCTGTGAGAGCAGGTCAGGGAGTGGGTCACTCTCTTCCTCCTGTCCCTCATCAGTAGCCATGAGCAAGCCCATGTCTGCCCTGTCCACATATGGTTTCAATCTGTTGACATGGAGAACCCTGTGGGGACTCCTGGGTGTTCCTAGGTCTACCAAATAGGTAACCTCACCCTTCTGCTCAACAATAGTATGGGGTCCACTCCATTTGTCTTGGAGAGCTGCTGGGGCCACTGGCTCCAGCACCCACACCTTCTGCCCTGGCTGGTAAACAGTCAGTACAGCCTTTTGGTCATGCCAGGCTTTTTGTAGTTCCTGACTAGCCTCAAGGTTTTTAGTTGCCTTTTTCATGTGCTCAGCCATCCGGGAGCGGAGACCAAGTAGAGTTCCACTATGTCTTGCTTTGGGGGCTTGAGAGGTAACTCCCATCCTTCCTTCACCAGACACAATGGACCCCTGACAGGATGGCCAAACAAAAGTTCAAAAGGGCTGTAGCCAACCCCTTTTGAGGCACCTCCCTGTATGCAAACAAAAGGCAGGGCAAGAGTATGTCCCATCTTCGCCTAAGCTTTTCTGGGAGCCCTTTAATCATGCCCTTTAAGGTTTTGTTGAACCTCTCAACTAAACCATTGCATTGTGGGTGATAGGGTGTGGTGAATTTGTAAGTCACTCCACACTCCTTCCACATTGCCTTCAAGTATCCAGACATAAAGTTAGCACCCCTGTCTGATACAACCTCCTTAGGGAAGCCCACTCTTGAGAAAATTCCCAGGAGGGCTCTTGCCACCACAGGTGCTGTAGTGGTCCTAAGGGGAATAGCTTCTGGGTACCTAGTGGCATGGTCCACCACCACCAGGATAAACCTGTGCCCAGATGTTGTTTGGGGATCCATGGGACCAACAATGTCAATCCCCACCCTTTCAAAGGGCACCCCCACCACAGGTAGTGGTATCAGGGGGGCCTTTGTAGTGCCATCTGCCTTGCCACTGGCCTGGCAGGTTACACAGGAGCGACAAAACTCCTTGGTGTCTTCAGACATGTGGGGCCAGTGAAAGTGAGGGACAATTCTGTCCCAAGTCTTGTTCTGGCCCAGGTGACCTGCTAGAGGAATGTCATGGGCTAGGATCAATAGGAAGCCCCTGAACTTCAGAGGTATAACCGACCTCCTGGTGGCACCAGGCTTGGGGTCCCTACACTCTGAGTACAAGAGTCCATCATCCCAATACACTTTATGGGGACCACTAGCATTCCCAGCAGCCTCAGCAGCAGCTTGCTGTCAGAGGGGTTCAAGAGAGGGGTAGCTCTGCTGCTCCTGGCTCAGATCTGCCCTGGAAGGGCCCCCTGTCCCTAAGAACTCAACCTGATCAGGCTCAAGCTCCTCTGGGACAGTTCCTTCTTCAGGACTGAGATCATCTCCCTCAAGAGACTGATCTTCCTTCTGAGCCAAGGGGGAAGGCACTGCCTTAACCCTACTACTCCTCCTCTTGGATGGCACTTGGTCCATTGTTCCAGGATCCAAGGCCTGTTCAGTGTTAGTCATTTTGGCCTGTGACCTGGTCACAGCAAACACATCTGCAGGGATACCCAGCATTTCTGCATGGGTCCTGAGCTCCACTTCTGCCCAAGCTGAAGTTTCTAGATCATTGCCAAGCAAGCATTCAACTGATAGGTCTGCACTCACCACAACCTTCTTAAGGCCAGTTACCCCTCCCCAGGAGAAGTTAACAACTGCCAGAGAATGGTCTGTTCTGACGTTGCTAGCATTGGTCACTTGGTACATTTCACCAAGTATAATCTGCCCAGGATTCACAAGATCTTGTGTCACCATAGTGACACTTGCTCCTGTGTCCCTGAATGCCAAAGCCTCTTTTCCATTTATTAATGGCTGTTGTCTGTACTTGCTCAGATTACTGGGACTCACAGAGGAGGAGGTCATATCCATGCCGCCATCACAGACCAGGACAGCCTGAGTGGGTTCTCTGACTAGGCCAGAGCCCATCCCAGTACCCAGGGTCAACCCTACTAAACCCTTGGCTTGTGTACTTCCACCACCATTTGTAAATGCACTAGGGGGAACAGGTGCCTTAGGGGCATTGGTGGGGGCTGGAATAGAGTCTTTGGACTTGGTGCAATCACTGGTCCAGTGTGTCTTTTGCTTACAGACTTTGCACCATGGTTTCTTTTGGCCTTTCCCTTTGTTAGACTGTGAATCCCCACCTGAAGAAGATTTGTGGGGGCCTTGTGAAGACTTCTGGTCTTTACCCTTCTCCCCACCCTTGTCAGAGCTTTTAGAATCTTGCTTCTTTGGGTCACCACCTTGGTTCTGTACCTCTGCCTCACCCTGGTTCTGACTTATTTGTCTGCCTTCTTTCCCAATTCTTGGGGAGAGGTCAGATCAGAGTCCACCAGGTACTGATGCAACAGCTGATTTTGACAGTTATTAAGAATCTGCTCCCTCATGATAAGATTGTACAATCCTTTGAAGTCACATATCTTACTGCCCACTAACCAACCTTCCAGAGCCTTAGCAGAACAATCAACAAAGTCCACCCAGTCTTGATGTTGTGCCTTTTGGGTATCTCTGAACTTTAACCTGTATTGTTCAGTTGTTAGGCCAAACCCATCAATCAATGCCCCTTTTAAGACTTGATAATCATCAGCATCCTCTTCTCTAACAGTGAGGAGCTTATCTCTACCTTTGTCTGCAAAGGAGAGCCACAAGATTGCTGCCCACTGCTCCTGAGGGACCCTCTGTACTTTACAGGCCCTCTCCAGTGCAGTAATCCATTTGTGGATGTCATCCCCACTCTGGTAGGAAGAGACAATCTTGCTCAGGTTTCTATGGTCATAAGACCTTCCCTACCACTAGGGAAGTTGCTGCCACCATGGGACTCTAGTCACAACTTTCTTCTTTGTCTATGAAGCTCTAGGGACTCCCTTTCTATAGCCAACTGCTCTCTTCTGATTCTCAACTGAGCTTCCTCATACTTGAGCAGTCTCTCTTTCCTCTCATGAGAGGATTCTCTCCTATGAGAAGAAACAGAGGTCCCTACTGAGGTGTCAGAATGGTTAGACTCCTGAGAAGGAGATCTGGACCTTCTAGGCACACTCACAACTCTTCCTGGTGGGACAAAGGGGAGGTCATTCTGATCCTCCTCCTCATCTGCAGGAGGAGCTGGGTTGTCCAGGGCAAGGTCATTGTCACCTTCCTGGCCAGTTTCAGAGGTCAGGTCCTGGGTATTTTCACCCCTGGTCCCTTCCTCTTCTTCTGCCCCACCCTCTTGCCTACCCTTGTAGACCCTATGGGTCTTCTGAGATCATCTAGCAGAAGCATCTCCATGAGACGTTGGTTGTTGGCACTTTTGCCTGTCTTCAGCTTCCTGATCTTGCACAACTCTCTCAATTCCAAGAATGGGAGGTTGTCATATTTGGATGGCAGGAGCCCACTGGTTCCTGGCAGTGAAGACATTACTAGTGAGGTGTGGTGTATGCACTACCTACTCTAGTGTGGCCTACTAAACTCTCTTGAGTTGTAGAAAGGGTGTGCTAAGCCCTTCACACACAACTCTAAGTTCAGTAGAACTTACTGTATACTAAGCTTGTTTTTATATGTACCTAAAGTACCCTTAGTGGTTTTCAGTTGATCAATTCAATTGAGATTATCTGGTAAAACAATAGCAAGCTGGAATCCCACACGCTGCACACCAATGTGAGAAGTTGGCCTGGTATATGCTGTCCACTAGTTAAAGTGGGCACCTTGTACCAGTCCAAACAACCCCTTATGGAGATAGGTGAAATACAACCTTTATTGAAAGCTATCCTAGTGGTAGCTATGGAGAGCAGCCGTCAGGCTAAGTCTTGAAGGAATGTAAAGCAGCTTGTTTTACCAGTCTATAATCTCTTGAGTGACCAAATGAAAGAGGTCCACACCAGGTATATATATAAAATATATGTATTTAGTCTTAAACACACCCCTCTAGTCTCTTTATGAGGCTAGAGTTCGAAGTACATAGGTTACAAGTCAGTTATCAACAGTAATAGCACAAATACACGTTTGGGCCCTAGGGCGTACCAAACCATATACCAAAAAAGTGGTATAAGAACCACGACTGAGTTAGACACAAGGCCTAGAGCCTGTAGAAGTGCTTGGACCACAAGGAACCACCCAAGGTAGTGACACAGGGGACCCACGGGGGACGCGTGCAGTGTGGGAACACAGCCGCGAATCACCGTTAACTTCTATGGGGAAAGTCGCGGTTGGAGTTTTAAAAGAAAAGGACACTTAGAAGAGGACTTGGAGCAAACCCCTTTAGAACTAGGCAGTTCTAGAGTCAATACCCACGGGAGCACCGGAGTACTCGAGTTACCTCACCCAGGGAAGCCGGGTGCATAGGTGTCTTTTGGAGTCGGGTTTCGTCGTCGATTTCAATGGCGATCTGCTGCAAAGTACTGCTGGCGACCAAGTCGAAAGTGTCCGGGTGGATCCAAGGATGGATCGGAGATCTGAAGAACCTGAAAGCAGAGGGGTCAGAGTCTGGGTCACTAGCCAGGGACCAGGAAGGCGATGAGCAGATGCCCACCGATGTCGGGTGCTTCAGGTAGGTTGAGGGGTGTCTTGACTCTTCAACCACGAGGTCCAGGAGCTGTCGACGACAACCAGGAGCTGGATTCGAGCTGTCCCACAACGTTTGTCGAGTGCAGGGGTGTCGGCGACTGGATTGGACCCAACAAGCCTTGGCAACGGCAAGGTACGTAGAAACAGAGAAAGGACTGTGGTGCAGACCAGCAAGGTCTGAGGGACTCACCCAGCAAGGGTAAGTCAGGGCACATCTGGAGCAACCAGGGAAGCCCAAGCAGAAGAAGAGTTGCCTTCGGGAGGACCCACTAGCCAACGGACTAGCGATCGCGAAGGAGCCTCGAGTGGACGCACTTGGAGCTGGCTCACAGGACACTCGTGGAGTGGAGGCCAGAGATCCTCAGTGCAGTCGGTGCTCGTGGCTTTGGCTACTCGGAGCCCAAAGCACAACTTCGAGGGAGACCAGGAAGAGGATGCACTTGCAAACGTTCTTGGTGTCCAGGGGTCATGGTTCCACGTTACCCACGACAGCTACGTGCCTCAGCTTTGCTGGGGTCTCAGGGCAGCCTCGGGGAAGTCTAGAAATCCACCTCTGGTGATGCAAAGACTTCGGCGTCTGGCGGGAGCTTCAGCGATGCAGACCGGACAGTTGCTTCTTTGGTGCCTGCCATGCAGGGGAGTCACTCCTTGACCCCAAGGGAGATTCTTCAGTCCTCTAATGTTCAAGTAGAGCGTCGTAGGTCCAGGATTCACATTCAGAGTTTCGTCCAGGGATAATCTAAAGTCCTAAGGACTGGGGTCCCATACTTATACTAAGTTAGGGGGTTGGACATACTCTGGGAACCCACCTATGGGAGGGTCAGGGAAGAGGGGTGGTTACACCCATTCCCTTTGTCCAGTTTTGTGCCAGAGCAGGGGCAGGTAGCCCCTGCAACCGGTTTGAACTGGACTATGCACAGGGACACCAAACGTGCCCCCAGTGCAGGACTTCAAAGCACCAGGGAGTGCTCCCGCCCAGCCCCAATACACACTATCCTGTCTGGGGAGGTGGTTACACCTCCCTGCGACAGGAAACCTATTGTCCAGGCCTCCCCTGCTGGAGTTTCGGTCAGCAGCAGGAGGCCAGACCTGTGTCTGTGGCAGCGGCATCTATTTTGTGATGCCAGGGCTCTGAAAAGTTAATACCGGGTATGCCGGTGTGTACATGTCTCTCCCTCTAGAAGGGTGGAATGCTACCCCCGCCACCAGAACTGGTGCGGGGGTAGTATTCCAAGGTGTTTGACACCAAACACGACATGTTTCCGTGCAGCCATCGCAAAGTTAGCATTTAACACGAGGTTATAATGCACTTAAGAGTATATGGTCAGGCTGCACCACAAACAGCACCAGAGGATTGACTCCGAACGCTGCAGAGGGGCTCTGCTCATGCAGGGGCACCCTCTCACATAAAAACCAAGCACTCTGCCTTCAGGATTGTTAAGGCCTTCCATAGGAGTGACTTATAGGTTTATATGTGTGTGCAAAGGTAGTCATATTGATAGCCTATACCACAGTAAGGGGTGCATGCACCACCTTACCCAGGCTGCAGTAGCAGACCTGTGGTGTCTTTTTGGAGGGCTTCCCAGGGGTGGCATAATATATGCTTCAGCCCCTGGTAGGCCTCTGGGGTACCTACGCCCTGGGTACATAGTATACCATATACTAGGGACTTATAAGGGCACTCCAGAATCCAATCAAAGATGTACCTAAGGTACATGGAAACCATTTTAGAGCGGAAGCAGCTAGGCTGGGGTTCTGATTAGCAGGGCCCCAGCCAGACTAAAGTCAAAATACAGTGAAGCATCAGCAAAAAGTGGGGGTACCCATATGAAGCAGATCCTACTCTCCTACAGTATGTGTTCCAGATACTAGGGGCACATCTTGTGCAGGGATAAGTGTCCCAGATACTAGGGGCACATCTTGTGCAGGGGAGGGTGTTCCATATACTTGGGCACATCTTGTGCAGGGATAGGTGTTCCAGATACTAGGGGCACATCTTGTGCAGGGATACGTGCTCCAGATACTAGGGGCACATCTTGTGCAGGTATAAGTGTTCCAGATACTAGGGGCACATCTTGTTCAGGTGAGGGTGTTCCAGATACTTGGGGCACATCTTATGCAGTGGACGGTGTTACAGATACTTGGGGCACATCTTGTGCAAGGGAGGGTGTTTCAGATACTTGGGGCATATATTGTGCAGGGGAGGGTGTTCCAGATACTTGGGGCACATCTTGTGCAGGGATAAGTGTTCCAGATACTAGGGGCACATCTTGTGCAGGGATAGGTGTTCCAGATACTTGGGCACATCTTGTGCAGGGATAAGTGTTCCAGATACTTGGGACACATCTTGTGAAGGGATATGTGTTTCAGATACTAGGGGCACATCTTGTGCAGGGAAAAGTGTTCCAGATACTAGGGGCACATCTTGTGCAGGGGGAGGGTGTTCCAGATACTTGGGCACATCTTTTGCAGGGATAGGTGTTCCAGATACTAGGGGCACATCTTGTGCAGGGATACGTGTTCCAGATACTAGGAGTACATATTGTGCAGGGATAAGTGTTTCAGATACATCTTATGCAGTGGACGGTGTTACAGATACTTGGGGCACATCTTGTGCACGGGAGGGTGTTCCAGATACTTAGGACACATCTTGTGCAGGGGAGTGTGTTCCAGATACTTGGGGCACATCTTGTGCATGGGAGGGTGTTCCAGATACTTGGGGCACAACTTGTGCATGGATATGTGTTCCAGATACTAGGGGCACATCTTGTGCAGGCATCAGTGTTCCAGATACTCAGGGCACATCTTGTGCAGGGATATGTGTTCCAGATACTTGGGGCATATCTTGTGCAGGGGAGGGTGTTCCAGATACTTGGGCACATCTTGTGCAGGCATCAGTGTTCCAGATATTCAGGGCACATCTTGTGCAGGGATATGTGTTCCAGATACTAGGGGTACATCTTGTGCAGGGATATGTGTTCCAGATACTAGGGGCACATCTTGTGCAGGGATAAGTGTTCCAGATACTTGGGCACATCTTGTGCAGGGATAAGTGTTACAGATACTAGGGGCACATCTTGTGCAGGGATATGTGTTCCAGATACTAGGGGCACATCTTGTGCAGGGATAAGTGTTCCAGATACTTGGGCACATCTTGTGCAGGGATAGGTGTTCCAGATACTAGGGGCACATCTTGTGCAGTGATACGTGTTCCAGATACTAGGGGCACATCTAGTGCAGGGATAAGTGTTCCAGATACTAGGGGCACATCTTGTGCAGGGGAGGGTGTTCCAGATACTTGGGGCACGTCTTATGCAGTGGACGGTGTTACAGATACTTGGGGCACATCTTGTGCAAGGGAGGGTGTTCCAGATACTTGGGGCGCATCTTGTGCAGGGAAGGGTGTTCCAGATACTTGGGGCACATCTTGTGCAGGGGAGGGCATTCCAGATATTTGGGGCACATCTTATGCAGGGAAATGCGTTCCAGATACTGGGGGCACATCTTGTGCAGGGATAAGTGTTCCAGATACTTGGGGCACATCTTGTGCAGGGGAGGGTGTTCCAGATACTTGGGGCACATCTTGTGCAGGTATAAGTGTTCCAGATAGTTGGTGCACATCTTGTGCAGGGATATGTGTTCCAGATACCTGGGGTACATCTTGTGCAGGGATAAGTGTTCCAGATACTCTTGGCACATCTTATGCAGGGGAAGATGTTCCAGATGCTTGGGGCACATCTTGTGCAGGGGAGGGTGTTCCAGATACTTGGGGCGCATCTTGTGCAGGGATATGCGTTCCAGATACTAGGGGCACATCTTGTGCAGGGGAGGGTGTTCCAGATACTTGGGCACATCTTGTGCAGGGATAGGTGTTCCAGATACTAGGGGCACATCTTGTGCAGGGGAGGGTGTTCCAGATACTTGGGGCACATCTTGTGCAGGGGGAGGGTGTTCCAGATACTTGGAGCACATCTTGTGCAAGGGAGGGTGTTCCAGATACTTGGGGCACATCTTGTGCAGGGGGGGTGTTCCAGATACTTGGGGCACATCTTGTGCAGGGGAGGGTGTTCTAGATACGTGGGGCACATCTTGTGCAGGGATAGGTGTTCCAGATACTTGGGCACATCTTGTGCAGGGATAGGTGTTCCAGATACTTGGGCACATCTTGTGCAGGGATAAGTGTTCCAGATACTTGGGACACATCTTGTGAAGGGATATGTGTTTCAGATACTAGGGGCACATCTTGTGCAAGGAAAAGTGTTCCAGATACTAGGGGCACATCTTGTGCAGGGGGAGGGTGTTCCAGATACTTGGGCACATCTTTTGCAGGGATAGGTGTTCCAGATACTAGGGGCACATCTTGTGCAGGGATACGTGTTCCAGATACTAGGAGTACATATTGTGCAGGGATAAGTGTTTCAGATACATCTTATGCAGTGGACGGTGTTACAGATACTTGGGGCACATCTTGTGCACGGGAGGGTGTTCCAGATACTTAGGACACATCTTGTGCAGGGGAGTGTGTTCCAGATACTTGGGGCACATCTTGTGCAGGGGAGGGTGTTCCAGATACTTGGGGCACAACTTGTGCATGGATATGTGTTCCAGATACTAGGGGCACATCTTGTGCAGGGATAGGTGTTCCAGATACTTGGGCACATCTTCTGCAGGGATAAGTGTTCCAGATACTTGGGGAATATCTTGTGCAGGGGAGGGTGTTCCAGATACTTGGGCACATCTTGTGCAGGCATCAGTGTTCCAGATACTCAGGGCACATCTTGTGCAGGGATATGTGTTCCAGATACTAGGGGTACATCTTGTGCAGGGATATGTGTTCCAGATACTAGGGGCACATCTTGTGCAGGGATAAGTGTTCCAGATACTTGGGCACATCTTGTGCAGGGATAAGTGTTACAGATACTAGGGGCACATCTTGTGCAGGGATATGTGTTCCAGATACTAGGGGCACATCTTGTGCAGGGATAAGTGTTCCAGATACTTGGGCACATCTTGTGCAGGGATAGGTGTTCCAGATACTAAGGGCATATCTTGTGCAGTGATACGTGTTCCAGATACTAGGGGCACATCTAGTGCAGGGATAAGTGTTTCAGATACTAGGGGCACATCTTGTGCAGGGGAGGGTGGTCCAGATACTTGGGGCACGTCTTATGCAGTGGACGGTGTTACAGATACTTGGGGCACATCTTGTGCAAGGGAGGGTGTTACAGATACTTGGGGCGCATCTTGTGCAGGCAAGGGTGTTCCAGATACTTGGGGCACATCTTGTGCAGGGGAGGGCGTTCCAGATACTTGGGGCACATCTTATGCAGGGAAATGCGTTCCAGATACTAGGGGCACATCTTGTGCAGGGATAAGTGTTCCAGATACTTGGGGCACATCTTGTGCAGGGGAGGGTGTTCCAGATACTTGGGGCACATCTTGTGCAGGTATAAGTGTTCCAGATAGTTGGTGCACATCTTGTGCAGGGATATGTGTTCCAGATACCTGGGGCAAATCTTGTGCAGGGATAAGTGTTCCAGATACTCATGGCACATCTTATGCAGGGGAGGATGTTCCAGATGCTTGGGGCACATCTTGTGCAGGGGAGGGTGTTCCAGATACTTGGGGTGCATCTTGTGCAGGGATATGCGTTCCAGATACTAGGGGCACATCTTGTGCAGGGGAGGGTGTTCCAGATACTTGGGCACATCTTGTGCAGGGATAGGTGTTCCAGATACTAGGGGCACAACTTGTGCAGGGGAGGGTGTTCCAGATACTTGGGGCACATCTTGTGCAGGGGGAGGGTGTTCCAGATACTTGGAGCACATCTTGTGCAAGGGAGGGTGTTCCAGATTCTTGGGGCACATCTTGTGCAGGGGGGGTGTTCCAGATACTTGGGGCACATCTTGTGCAGGGGAGGGTGTTCTAGATACGTGGGGCACATCTTGTGCAGGGATAGGTGTTCCAGATACTTGGGCACATCTTGTGCAGGGATAGGTGTTCCAGATACTTGGGCACATCTTGTGCAGGGTTAGGTGTTCCAGATACTTGGGCACATCTTGTGCAGGGATAGGTGCTCCAGATACTACGGGCACATCTTGTGCAGGGATACATGTTCCAAATACTAGGGGCACATCTTGTGCAGGAATAGGTGTTCCAGATACTTGGGCACATCTTGTGCAGGGATACGTGTTCCAGATACTAGGGGCACATCTTGTGCAGGGTTACGTGTTCCAAATACTAGGGGCACATCTTGTGCAGGGATAAGTGTTCCAGATACTAGGGGCACATCTTGTGCGGGGGAGGGTGCTCCAGATACTTGGGGCACATCTTATGCAGGGGAGGGTGTTCCAAATACTTGGGGCACATCTTGTGCAGGGGAGGGTGTTCCAGATACTTGGGGCACATCTTGTGCAAGGATAAGTGCTTCAGATACTTGGGGCACATCTTGTGCAAGGATAAGTGCTCCAGATACTTGCGGTACATTTTGTGTGTGTGTGGGGGGGGGAGTGTTCCAGATACTTGGGGCACATCTTGTGCAGGGGAGGGTGTTACAGATACTTGGGGCAAGTTAGTTGTGTGGTGGAAGGTGTTCAGAGTACAGATGCTGTACTCTTGCATCCAGATTGCTTAAAACCTTTTGGGTCTTCTTCACTTCCGGTTTGGAAATGCCCTAGTTCCTTGTGTTGTTTTCTCCTCTGCCCCTCCCTGAGTTATTAACTGTTTCTGCGAGGTTGAGGAGGGCACTGTTTGCCACTACTTTCTATGTGATGCAGCTGGTCTTGTAGATGTAGCGTCTACTGTAAAATCTCACAGTAACCCTCTTCCTCCTGTCTGATTCACGCTAAAGGTCCATGTTATATGACCCTAATCACTCAGGCTGTGTGAATCAAGCCGTGCCAGCAATCTCCAAAGGTCTAAAATAGCAAAGAAGCAAAAAAAATCAATAGGTGTTAAAACTTTTTCTCAGAAAGACACAGGGTGGTCAAACAAATGATCTGCGCTCTGGCATATATCAATATCTGGATCAATATCAGGTAGACAGCGCAACAGGAGCTCTAATGATGCTCCCAGGCTGGTTCATCTGCTTCTTCTGAAAGATAATCAGAGCAATAGACGCCGCAGAGTAAATATAACGTCGATCAGCCAATGTATGCAGAGAGTACTGCTCCATCAACACACGGAGAGGAAAACAAGACTTTGATCTGGCTTTTGCACGGCACTCGTACAACGTTCCTTACATTTTAAATTCTTATATGGAATAACTTATTAATCTATTTTCCATAGGAGTTTTATTATGATTAATTTGTACATTTGCAGATAGTGCAAAATTGGTAGTTTGGATGGACTTCAAAACATTGCTAATTTGTGCTTATAATTGCATTTAGTTTTTCGTTTGATCATTTCTACCATAGGCTCAAGAGCTGGGTTCAGAAGTGCTGTATACTAAGTAAACAAGCTGGCACTGGAGAGGCTGTGTGTGCTTGAGAAAGAGAGATTGCATCTAAGAGAAGCTTTACCTGCTGCTTCTTCTCATCGCTTTGTGTGTGCAAGGAAGTATGTACTGTTTCTGCCTTCACTGTGCCCATTGTGCATGTAAAGAAGCCGATACAACCAGTGGGCATATAGTACATGTTATGTGTTCTGTTCTGTCATGTCTTGTTATGTTTTGTTATATTGTTTTTCATAGCGCACTAATCACCCGAGAGGGTATCCAGGCGCTTTAGTGGATGCATGGGTTTGTGGTCCCCAAGGTGCTTATACAAAGAGCCAGGCTTTCAGCTTCTTGCGGAACTCCAAAAGTTAGGAGGAGGCTCCGATGTGTTGAGGGAGGTCGTCCATGTGTGTTCGGGAAGCTTGCAGTGTTGTTGGTATGCTGTACCCGCTCCCTGGGTGTTAATGAAACTGGACAAACCCTTTCAGCATCCCAATGCCAGGTCCATTGTCTTTGCCTTTGCTTGTTTCAGCAAGGCTCTGCACTTTTCACTGAAAGACCAGTGAAGTGGAACTCAACCCTCAGAGGTGAACAGATGCATCCCGCCGACATGCTGTTCTGCACAGTGTACACAGTGGGCTCATGTGGCACATTTTCATCCACGTGTTAGCCTCCTTGACAGAATCATTTCCAGTCCAGCCTGGCAGGAGACAAGGTATGCTTAACTAATCTGGGACAGATAGCAGAGGCCATTTATTGTATGGCTCCCCCATTACTCCTCTGTGTAACAGTTGAAAGCAGGGGCAGATGAGGTTGGGGCCACACATAGCACAAAATTATAGATGGGTAAAACGTGAATTACGTGGAGGTTTATCACCTCTAGGTTCTGAGTAACATCACAGACTGCGCAAGCTTTGCTCTTGTTGTCTTTTTGATGTCACTCAGAACCCCTCTGTGGAAAACCTCCCCTTAATTCAGGCTACCCATCTGTATTTGTATATGTTGTAAATTCTGTGGTTCCTTTAATGAGGTCATTTGTTTTGTCAAATATGATAGAACAAGGGTGGTCATAAGCAGTGCACTGGTGGCTTAGCAAGGCCTGGTCATGAAATGAAGCAGTCTGCCATGAAAGGGCACATCACCCGAATTAAACCTGAGATCTAGGCCCAAGAATACAGAAATCAGCTCTCCGCCAAGCACAGAGGAGTTAGGGAAAAGAACAGAGGAAAGATGTCTACATAGGGAAACCCATCTCCTTTGTCAATGGCCCAATTATATGTAGAATATGAGAATTTGAGACCTTTACTTCTTAAAGTAACTGCAAACGGGCAAGGGTGAGGCTATTACAGATTTGGGGCGTTTCCCCACTGAAACTCCCTTTTCAAAGCCTGTGGCTGCCAGTGAATGGGGGAAGTGTGTATGAATATATAGGAAAAGGACTTTTGGTGCTGCCGAGAAGATTTTGTGCATCAAGTGATCATCTTGCAATGTCTGTAAGGAAGAATAAAGGTGATCATACCATCATTTTGTGGACATTCTGGTACTGTGTTACACAGTGTGCAATGCACCGGGCATGGCATTCTTTGAAAATATACCATTGGCTCAAGATCCCCAACTCTCACATGGTCGAAGTCAACACTCTGCAGCAGAATCAACCAATTCAGGCGGAAGATGAAAGCCTTCCCCTACGGGAAACATCGGTTACATCGCGGTGTTTACACCGCAATACCTTTACAACGCGGGTATTACAACACAAGTCATTACAATGACTTGCGCTGGATGGCGCTCTAAGCTAAGGAATAGTACGATTTACTATTCCAACACCTTCCCTACTGTAACGTAGGCTGGAGTTGGAATAGTAAATCATACTATTCCTAAGTCCAGCGCCCTCCAACGCAAGTTGTTGTAACGACTTGCGTTGTAATGCCTGTGTTGTAAAGGTATCGCGGTGTAAACACCGCGATGTAACGTCGTATATTCCCTATACGGGAAACATCGGTTACATCGCGGTGTTTACACCGCAATACCTTTACAACGCGGGTATTACAACACAAGTCATTACAATGACTTGCGCTGGATGGCGCTCTAAGCTAAGGAACAGTATGATTTACTATTCCAACACCTTCCCTACTGTAACGTAGGCTGGAGTTGGAATAGTAAATCATACTATTCCTACGTCCAGCGCCCTCCAACGCAAGTCGTTGTAACGACTTGCGTTGTAATGCCTGTGTTGTAAAGGTATCGCGGTGTAAACACCGCGATGTAACGTCGTATATTCTTCCCCTACATGTATCGATGGAGAATACTTGCCAGAGAAAACACTGCCATCCTAGTCATGCGCATGCACCCCTCTGGTAGCATGGTGCTTTCACACATGTTGCAGCACAGTGTGGGGAGGCTGGTTGTAACCAGTGCAATACATCTCCACAGCATTGCACACACCACTGACAACTGCTGTAAATGTGTGCAGTTACCCACGACCCCCGCGACTTGCATTGCACATGGATCAGCGTGCTGATTTGCATACACAGCAGGAGGCAACAAGGAAGTAAAGTGAGCATGAGAAGCCTCAGCAGCACATGCTCTGCTGAAACCTGCCACAAACTGCATCAGTGGCAGCGGCAGCCTCCTCCACACACTCCTGCCCCTCTGCGATCAATCTGACCACGGAAACAGGCTCGCGATCACAACCAGACTCCATGATGCCACTGGTGGGGCCACAAGAGCAGAAATGAGAGGAAGAAGTATGAACTATGTAACCATACAGGAAGCAGTCTGAGGAGTGCTTCCTGCTAGATCCTGCAGTTCTATTTCTGAACCAGGAGGTGGCGAGCTACTGCCTGAACCCTTGTAAACCTAAAAAATGCAGTTTGTGATATGAAACTTTATAACATAAAACAGTAGATATGTCCTTAGATTGCTGATGTTCCATCGTTGTAGAAAGTGAGACCTGAGGTCATCCTCATGACCTTGGCGTTCAGACTCTGCCCACTCAGTAACTATCACAGGGTATTTGCATTTGCATGCATTTTAATTTTTAATTGTGTTAAAACTTGATGCATGTATAAGGAGAATGCGTATCCACTTTATTCTCAAGTGTTCATTTAATTATTTCCTGAAGATAGTAAATCTATTTTTGCCCATATATATATATATATATATTCACTGAAAAAACCATAGGTTTTAGGGACAGTTATAGTTAGTTGGACATTTCACTCGTACAAAACCATAGAAATTCCCCCGTTATAGTTAGTTCAGCTAACTATAACTCGCGCCCCCGCAATGCACTGCTGATGACGTCACATATTACATCACTCATGACATGGTCAGTGACATCACCGATGACATCACTGATGACATCTCAAATGACATCACTGATGACATCACTGATGACATCATCCAGTGACTGTGTGTTTCTGTAAAGTTTAAATATGTTTAATATATATATAGGGAAAGGCGTATTGAAGAATGAGTGGGTGTATAAGTGTCTGAATGGATGATTTAGTACGTGAGTGACTGACTCTACAAGTGAGTGATTAAATGTATCTTACTGAATGCATGGGTTAGTGTCTAAACTGTGTGAATGTCTGTATCCGTCTGTCTGTTGGTTTGTAAGCGGCTGCATGGCTTTCTGAATAGCTACATGAGTGTCTACATGGGTTATTGATTGATTGTCTGAGTATCTGTATGGGTGCCTGAGTGTTTGTGTGGGTGGGGTGTGTGTGACTGTGCATAGATGTGTGAGTTGGTGATTCACTGGGTGCATGGTTTCAAGAGTGCATCTGTGATGGACTGTATGGGTGGGTGAGTGTGTGTATGGGTGTGTTAGTGATTGAATGTATATCTCAGTGGTACATGTGTGAGTAACTACATATGTGAAAGGCAGTATATATGTGTGTTGGAGTATATAAATGGCTATAAGTGAGAGTGTGTGATTGTGAGAGTGGCTGTATGGATGAGTGTGTACTTGTATCAGTGATTGTATAAGAGCGTAAGAATGTGCTAGTATTTGTATGAGTAAGTGAGCTGGTGTGTGTATAACTGTATAGGTGAGTAAATGGGTGTGTGATTAAGTTTTTTGCATGACTGACTAGGTGTGTGAGTACCTCTATGGATGAGTGGCGGTGTGTGAGTGCTTATATAGGTGTATGAGTGCATATGATAGTCCTGTACTGAGTGACTAAGTATGAGTGACTGTACGGGTGAGTGAGTGGATGTGTGTGTAGACCTAAGAATCAGTTAGTGGGTATGTAGTTTTTGGTGTTGGAGTGTCTATGGTTTTGAGAATGGCAGTCTGTAATTTAGAGTGGGTGTATCAAAAGTTATATTAGGGTGTGAGAAGATGCATGAAATTATCACATGGATGATGTCATCAGTGATGTCATTTGAGATGTCATCAGTGATGTCACTGACCATGTCATGAGTGATGTAATATGTGACGTCATCAGCAGTGCATTGCGGGCGCGAGTTATAGTTAGCTGAACTAACTATAACGGGGGAATTTCTATGGTTTTGTACGAGTGAAATGTCCAACTAACTATAACTGTCCCTAAAACCTATGGTTTTTTCAGTGATATTCAAAGGTTTTTTAAATGCTAATTTCTAACTATAACGTGTCTGAAACCTATGGTTTTTTCAGTGAATTTCAAAGGTTTTTTAAATGCTAATTTCTAACTATAACGTGCCTGAAACCTATGATTTTTTAAGTGAATTTCAAAGGTTTTTTTAAATGCTAGTTTCTAACTATGCCCACAGAGGTAGGACATGTGAAGAAAGAAGAAAAACGCACAGAAAGAAGCAAAAGATGTGCAGAAAGAACCAACAGAGGAGCAGAAAGAGGCCTTGTTGCAAAATCATCCTGTGCCCACAACTTTTTCAGACGGGTACTGGTGGTGACTGACTAACCAGAGCCAGTGCTATGCTAAAAGACACTTAGAATACAGTGAAAACACCTACATACACTAGGGAACACTATGCGTTGGGGTACCCCTGTGATTAGCATGACCTCCTCTGCAAGTCCCTAGTACATAATAGGGCAGGGGGATTAAAACTACCTCTTAAAACGCGCTACAGGGCGCGTTTGCACAGTGGTGAAGGGAGGGGGCCTGAGGTGACATGTGTGCAAACGCACCCCGTGGCGCGTTTTAAGTTGTGGGATTAAGTCCCCTTGAATTCTGAGGGTCCCTGGGGCCCAACTAGCCCCCCAGGTACCTACAGTTAGGACCACAGAGCTGAGTTGCAGAGAGGCGTTCCGAGGCCACGCACCTTTTTCACCTCTCTGCAACGCAACTCTGTTGTGCTTACTGAAGGTACCTGGTGGGCTAGTTGGCCCCCAGGGTCCCTCAGGATTCAAAGGGAATTAATTCCCCAACTTAAAACGCACCACAGGGCGTGTTTGCGCACATGTCACCTGAGGCCCGCCCCTCCCTTCACCACTGTGCAAACGCGCCCGTGGTGCGTTTTAAGTTGTGGGATTAGGTCACCTTGAATCCTGAGGGTCCCTGGGGCCCAACTAGCCCACTAGGTACTTCCAGTAAGCACCACAGGCCTGCTTTGCAACGCCTGTAACAAATTGTGCAGTTGTGTTTAGGTAGTGAAGAGGGTCGTGCTGGGGGTAGTGTTTTAGGGTTTAGGGTAGTGCAGTGGTGTTTGTGTAGTGTAGGGGGTCATGCTGGGGGTAGATTTAGGGTTTAGGATAGTGCAGTGGTGTTTGGGTAGTGTAGGGAGTCGTGCTGGGGGGAGTGTTTTCGGGTTTAGGGTAATGCAGTGGTGTTTGGGTAGTGTAGGGGGTCGTGCTGGGGGTAGTGTTTTAGGGTTTAGGGTAGTGCAGTGGTGTTTGGGTAGTGTAGGGGGTCGTGCTGGGGGTAGTGATTTAGGGTAGTGCAGTGGTGTTTGGGTAGTGTAGGGGGTACTGCTGGGGGTAGTGTTTTAGGGTTTAGGGTAGTGCAGTGGTGTTTGGGTAGTGTAGGGATACTGCTGGGGGTAGTTTTTAGGGTTTAGGGTAGTGCAGTGGTGTTTGGGTAGTGTAGTGGTTCGTGCTAGGGTAGTTTTTTAGGGTTTAGGGTAGTGCAGTGGTGTTTGTGTAGTGTAGGGGTAGTGTTTTAGGGTTTAGGGTAGTGCAGTGGTGTTTGTGTAGTGTAGGAGGTCGTGTTTTAGGGTTTAGGGTAGTGCAGTGGTCTTTGGGTAGTGTAGGGAGTCGTGCGGGGTAGTGTTTTAGGGTTTAGGGTAGTGTAGGGGGTCATGCGGGGGGTAGTGTTTTAGGGATTAGGGTAGTGCATTGGTGTTTGGGTAGTGTAGGGGGTCATGCGGGGGGTAGTGTTTTAGGGTTTAGGGCAGTGCAGTGCAGTGCAGTGGTGTTTGGGTAGTGTAGGGGGTCGTGCTGGGGGGAGTGTTTTAGGGTTTAGGGCAGTGCAGTGGTGTTCGGGTACTGTAGGGGGTCGTGCTGGGGGGAGTGTTTTAGGGTTTAGGGCAGTGCAGTGGTGTTCGGGTAGTGTAGGGGGTCGTGCTGGGGGGAGTGTTGGAGGGTTTAGGGCAGTGCAGTCGTGTTCGGGTAGTGTAGGGGGTTGTGCTGGGGGTAGTATTTTAGGGTTTAGGGTAGTGCAGTGGTGTTCGGGTAGTGCAGGGGGTCGTGCTGGGGGTAGTGTTCTAGGGTTTAGGGCAGTGCAGTGGTGTTTGGGCAGTGTAGGGGGTAATGCTGGGGGTGGTGTTTTAGGGTTTAGGGCAGTGCAGTGGTGTTCGGGCAGTGTAGGGGGTCGTGCTGGGGGTGGTGTTTCAGGGTTTAGGGCAGTGCAGTGGTGTTCGGGCAGTGTAGGGGGTGGTGTTTCAGGGTTTAGGGCAGTGCAGTGGTGTTTGGGCAGTGTAGGGGGTCGTGCAGGGGGTGGTGTTTCAGGGTTTAGGGCAGTGGTGTTCGGGCAGTGTAGGGGGTCGTGCTGGGGGTGGTGTTTCAGGGTTTGGGGCAGTGCAGTGGTGTTCGAGCAGTAAAGGGGGCCGTGCTGGGGGTGGTGTTTCAGGGTTTAGGGCAGTGCAGTGGTGTTCGGGCAGTGTAGGGGGCGGTGCAGGGGGTGGTGTTTCAGGGTTTAGGGCAGTGCAGTGGTGTTTGGGCAGTGTAGGGGGTGCTGCAGGGGGTGGTGTTTCAGGGTTTAGGGCAGTGCAGTGGTGTTCGGGCAGTGTAGGGGGTCATGCAGGGGGTGGTGTTTCAGGGTTTAGGGCAGTGCAGTGGTGTTCGGGCAGTGTAGGGGGTCGTGCTGGGGCTGGTGTTTCAGGGTTTAGGGCAGTACAGTGGTGTTCGGGCAGTGTAGGGGGTCGTGCTGGGGCTGGTGTTTCAGGGTTTAGGGCAGTGCAGTGGTGTTCGGGCAGTGTAGGGGGTTGTGCTGGGGCTGGTGTTTCAGGGTTTAGGGCAGTGCAGTGGTGTTCAGGCAGTGTAGGTGGTCGTGCTGGGGCTGGTGTTTCAGGGTTTAGGACAGTGCAGTGGTGTTCGGGCAGTGTAGGGGGTCATGCTGGGGCTGGTGTTTCAGGGTTTAGGGCAGTGCAGTGGTGTTCGGGCAGTGTAGGGGGTCTTGCTGGGGCTGGTGTTTCAGAGTCTAGGGCAGTGCAGTGGTGTTCGGGAAGTGTAGGGGGTCTTGCTGGGGCTGGTCAGGGTTTAGGGCAGTGCAGTGGTGTTCGGGCAGTGTAGGGGGTCGTGCTGGGGGTGGTGTTTCAGGGTTTAGGGCAGTGCAGTGGTGTTTGGGCAGTGTAGGGGGTCGTGCTGGGGCTAGTGTTTCAGGATTTAGGGCAGAGCAATGGTGTTCAGGCAGTGTAGGGGGTTTTGCTGGAGGTGGTGTTTCAGGGTTTAGGGCAGTGCAGTGGTGTTCGTGCAGTGTAGGGGGTCTTGCTGGGGCTGGTGTTTCAGAGTCTAGGGCAGTGCAGTGGTGTTCGGGCAGTGTAGGGGTCTTGCTGGGGCTGGTGTTTCAGGGTTTAGGGCAGTGCAGTGGTGTTCGGGCAGTGTAGGGGGTCGTGCTGGGGGTGGTGTTTCAGGGTTTAGGGCAGTGCAGTGGTGTTTGGGCAGTGTAGGGGGTCGTGCTGGGGCTAGTGTTTCAGGATTTAGGGCAGAGCAATGGTGTTCAGGCAGTGTAGGGGGTTTTGCTGGAGGTGGTGTTTCAGGGTTTAGGGCAGTGCAGTGGTGTTCGTGCAGTGTAGGGGGTGGTGTTTCAGGGTTTAGGGCAGTGGTGTTCAGGCAGTGTAGGGGGTCTTGCTGGGGTTGATGTTTCAGGGTTTAGGGCAGTGCAGTGGTGTTCGGGCAGTGTAGGGGGTCGTGCTGGGGGTGGTGTTTCAGGGTTTAGGGCAGTGCAGTGGTGTTCGGGCAGTGTAGGGTGTCGTGCTGAGGGGTGGTGTTTCAGGGTTTAGGGCAGTGCAGTGGTGTTCGGGCAGTGTAGGGGGTCATGCAGGGGGTGGTGTTTCAGGGTTTAGGGCAGTGCAGTGGTGTTTGGGCAGTGTAGGGGGTCGTGCAGGGGGTGGTGTTTCAGGGTTTAGGGCAGTGCAGTGGTGTTCGGCCAGTGTAGGTGGTCTTGCTGGGGGTGGTGTTTCAGGCTTTAGTGCAGTGGTGTTCGGGCAGTGTAGGGGGTCTTGCTGGGGGTGGTGTTTCAGGGTTTAGGGCAGTGCAGTGGTGTTCGGGCAGTGTAGGGGGTCTTGCTGGGGCAGGTGTTTCAGGGTTTAGGGCAGTGCAGTGGTGTTCGGGCAGTGTAGGGGGTCGTGCTGGGGCTGGTGTTTGAGGGTTTAGGGTAGTGCAGTGGTGTTAGGGCAGTGTAGGGGGTCGTGCTGGGGCTGGTGTTTCAGGGTTTAGGGCAGTGCAGTGGTTTTTGGGCAGTGTAGGCGGTCATGCTGGGGCTGGTGTTTCAGGGTTTAGGGCAGTGCAGAGGTGTTCGGGCAGTGTACGGGGTTGGGCTGGTGTTTCAGGGTTTAGGGCAGTGCAGTGGTGTTCGGGCAGTGTAGGGGGTCGTGCTGGGGGTGGTGTTTCAGGGTGTAGGGCAGTGCAGTGGTGTTCGGGCAGTGTAGGGGGTCATGCTGGGGCTGGTGTTTCATGGTTTAGGGCAGTGCAGTGGTGTTCGGGCAGTGTAGGGGGTCGTGCTGGGGGTGGTGTTTCAGGGTTTAGGGCAGTGTAGTGGTGTTCGGGCAGTGTAGGGGGTCATGCTGGGGGTGGTGTTTCAGGGTTTAGGGCAGTGCAGTGGTGTACGGGCAGTGTAGGTGGTCTTGCTGGGGGTGGTGTTTCAGGGTTTAGGGCAGTGGTGTTCGGGCAGTATAGGGGGTCTTGCTGGGGGTAGTGTTTCCGGGTTTAGGGCAGTGCAGTGGTGTTCGTGCAGTGTAGGGGGTCGTTCTGGGGGTGGTGTTTCAGGGTTTAGGGCAGTGCAGTAGTGTTCGGGCAGTGTAGGGGATCGTGCAGGGGGTGGTGTTTCAGGGTTTAGGGCAGTGCAGTGGTGTTCGGGCAGTGTAGGGGGTCGTGCTGGGGGTGGTGTTTCAGGGTTTAGGGCAGTGCAGTGGTGTTCGGGCAGTGTAGGGGGTCGTGCAGGGGGTGGTGTTTCAGGGTTTAGGGCAGTGCAGTGGTGTTTGGGCAGTGTAGGGGTCATGCTGGGGCTGGTGTTTCAGGGTTTAGGGCAGTGCAGTGGTGTTCGGGCAGTGTAGGGGGTCTTGCTGGGGGTGGTGTTTCAGGGTTTAGGGCAGTGGTGTTCGGGCAGTGTAGGGGGTCTTGCTGGGGGTGATGTTTCAGGGTTTAGGGCAGTGCAGTGGTGTTCGGGCAGTGTAGGGGGTCTTGCTGGGGGTAGTGTTTCAGGGTTTAGGGCAGTGCAGTGGTGTTCGTGCAGTGTAGGGGGTCGTGCTGGGGATGGTGTTTCAGGGTTTAGGGCAGTGCAGTAGTGTTCGGGCAGTGTAGGGGGTCGTGCAGGGGGTGGTGTTTCAGGGTTTAGGGCAGTGCAGTGGTGTTCGGGCAGTGTAGGGGGTCGTGCTGGGGGTGGTGTTTCAGGGTTTAGGGCAGTGGTGTTCGGGCAGTGTAGGGGGTCTTGCTGGGGGTGATGTTTCAGGGTTTAGGGCAGTGCAGTGGTGTTCGGGCAGTGTAGGAGGTCTTGCTGGGGGTAGTGTTTCAGGGTTTAGGGCAGTGCAGTGGTGTTCGGGCAGTGTAGGGGTCATGCTGGGGGTGGTGTTTCAGGGTTTAGGGCAGTGCAGTGGTGTTCGGGCAGTGTAGGGGGTCGTGAAGGGGGTGGTGTTTCAGGGTTTAGGGCAGTGCAGTGGTGTTCGGGCAGTGTAGGGGGTCGTGCTAGGGTATGTGTTTCAGGGTTTAGGGCAGTGCAGTGGTATTCGGGCAGTGTATGGGGTCGTGCAGGGGCTGGTGTTTCAGGGTTTAGGGCAGTGCAGTGGTGTTCGGGCAGTGTAGGGGGTCGTGCTCGGGGTAGTGTTTTAGGGTTTATGGTAGTGCAGTGGTGCTTGGGTAGTGTAGGGGGTCGTGCTGGGGGTAGTGTTTTAGGGTTTAGGGTAGTGCAGTGGTGTTTGTGTAGTGTAGGGGCCGTGTTTTAGGGTAGTGCAGTGGTATTTGGGTAGTGTAGTGGGTCGTGCTGGGGGTAGTGTTTTAGTATTTAGGTTAGTGCAGTGGTGTTTGGGTAGTGTAGGGGGTCGTGCTGGAGGTAGTGTTTTAGGGTTTAAGGTAGTGCAGTGGTGTTTGTGTAGTGTAGGGGGTCATGCTGGGGGTAGTGTTTTAGGGTTTAGGGTAGTGCAGTGGTGCTTGTGTAGTGTAGGGGGTCGTGCTGGGGGTAGTGTTTTAGGGTTTAGGGTAGTGCAGTGGTGTTTGTGTAGTGTAGGGGGTCATGTTTTAGGGTAGTGCACTGGTGTTTGGGTAGTGTAGGGGGTCGTGTTTTAGGATTTAGGTTAGTGCAGTGGTGTTGGGGTAGTGTTTTAGGGTTTAGGGTAGTGCAGTGGTGTTTGTGTAGTGTAGGGGGTCATGCTGGGGGTAGTGTTTTAGGGTTTAGGATAGTGCAGTGGTGCTTGTGTAGTGTAGGGGGTCGTGCTGGGGTAGTGTTTTAGGGTAGTGCAGTGGTGTTTTTGTAGTGTAGGGGGTCATGTTTTAAGATGCAACGCTCCAATACCTGACCAGTCTGCACTACATAAAAGTGCAAAAAAACTAAAAATAAAAAGTGTTTTGCACACTTTTGTCATTGGGCTATATGTGGGCTACATCTGGGTAATATTTGTGCTACATTTGGGCTCTTTTTTCACTGGTGGCCATCTTGGAAGACTTCTTTGTTATGAAGTTTCCTAATTTCCTCATTTACTGCAGTCTCCTCAGTAGGAAATGCTTTCAGTTTTTTACTTTGATTCCATCAAGAAGGCATTCAGATGTGTCACACATTTGCCATAAATTCAGAATGTTATTACTCTAGTTGTTCATTAGATCACTGTAGTAAAGCTACTGCTCACCAAGGAGTTAACTGGAAGTCTACTGCTGGTATTGAAAGTGATTGTTTCAGTCTGCATGTCAGAATTTTCTAATGAAATAGAAGAGGATTTGAGATCTCACTTAAAACATGCACTAAATTTTCTTTTTGCAGCACTAACCATAATTTCTATGGCAAAATGAACCCCCTCATTTTGTTCCTTTTTAAATTAAATGTTTTAAGTGTTACCAGTTTATTCCAATCAAGATGGCTTCAGGTGTGCCATACGTTTGTCATAAGTAAGACTGTTAGCACTCTAGTTGTTCTTTAGAACACTCTGGGAAGCTGCAGTAGAGCACAAAGGCATCAACTGACAGGCTGCTCCTGTTGAAATATAACAGGAAGATATTTGAGATCTCACTTAAAACATGTCCTAATTTTTCTTTCTACAGCACTAACCATCATTTCTATGGCAAAATGAACCCCCTCATTTTGTTCCTTTTTAAATTAAATGTTTTAAGTGTTACCAGTTTATTCAAATCAAGATGGCTTCAGGTGTGCCATACTTTTGTCATAAGTAAGACTGTTAGCACTCTAGTTGTTCTTTAGAACACTCTGGGAAGCTGCAGTAGAACACAAAGGCATCAACTGACAGGCTGCTCCTGTTGAAATATAACAGGAAGATATTTGAGATCACACTTGAAACATGTCCTAATTTTTCTTTCTACAGCACTAACCATAATTTCTATGACAAAATGAACCTCATCATTTTGTTCCTTTTTAAATTAAATGTTTTAAGTGTTACCAGTTTATTCCAATCAAGATGGCTTCAGGTGTGCCATACTTTTGTCATAAGTAAGACTGTTCGCGCTCTAGTTGTTCTTTAGAACACTCTGGGAAGCTGCAGTAGAACACAAAGGCATCAACTGACAGGCTGCTCCTGTTGAAATATAACAGGAAGATATTTGAGATCACACTTGAAACATGTCCTAATTTTTCTTTCCAGAGCACTAACCATAATTTCTATGACAAGATGAACCCCATCATTTTGTTCCTTTTTAAATTAAATGTTTTAAGTGTTACCAGTTTATTCCAATCAAGATGGCTTCAGGTGTGCCATACCTTTGTCATAAGTAAGGCTGTTAGCACTCTAGTTGTTCTTTAGAACACTCTGGGAAGCTGCAGTAGAACACAAAGGAATCAACTGACAGTCTCTGCCCTTGTTGGATGTACATGTTTTACTGAGAATGTCAGACTTCATTCTCACATGACTGAGAAAGATAATGTGAATTTACAGAAAATATGCTCTCATTTTAGCTTCTGGAGCACCTTCCAAAACTGTATGGGACAAGCATGTGAAAATAGTTTTCTCTCAAACATGATTCATGATATCCCAGCAGAAGGTTTTTCACAGGGTAAAATCACCTTAGAACACACCACAATTCCTGAAATTAGTATGGTACCATCAACAAATGAATTCTAATGTAACTAAAGTCTGTTATCACCCTTTATAGTTCTCCTTTTGGTAACCCTCAAAATCTTCGATTCACTACAATGCATTTATATTGGTCCCAAGATGGCTGCCAGCAATTCCAGGATGAAGTGCTGACAACCAATCAGATCTCACGATGACATGTGTGGTTAGGCTCCGCCCAGATATATATGTGTTTTTACTTTTGATTTTCTCAGCAACTACTGAACGGATTTACACCATTTAACAAAAAGGGTTCTTTTTGAACCAAGAACTACCTCTTTGCCAAATTTGGTGTAATTCCGTTCAGCAGTTCGGGCTGTAGCCTTGCATAAAGTTTCCTATGGGAAATTGATTTTTTGACTCTTATTTTTTTAATTTCTCCGCAACTACTGAACGGATTTACACCATTTAACAAAAAGGGTTCTTTCTGAACAAGAACTACCTCTTTGCCAAATTTGGTGTAATTACGTTCAGCTGTTCGGGCTGTAGCCGTGTCTAAAGTTTCCTATGGGAAAATGAATGGGGAAAACACGTTTTGGGACCCCCCTTTTTTCTCGGCCCCCGCTTGATGAATCACCCTGAGACTTTCAGGGTAGGAGCGGACCGGAGCGGGCCATAAAGTTTGAAAATTTCGCGAAGATTCGTCAACCGACGCAAGAGTTATTTCAAATAGAATGTCGCGGATTTCCTATGGAAAATAGGTCCTAACTATAACTATCTACTGGCGACCGCCAGTAGATAATATATATATATATATTTCTTCCTTCACAATATTTTGATTCTCAATATTTAGCCACATTAATTTTGTATTGCGATATCTCGGTCTTCAGTATTCTGACATACATCGCTGTTCAGCAGGGAGTCCTGACAAGTGAACATTCTGCCAGGGTTGCCATATTGAAGGGGTGCGGCGGGAATGAGGAATAACAGCACCCGTGGAATACCATGCATCCCAGCTCCACGTGGCACCAGGCTAGCCGGATGCTCCATGGGAGGACAGGGCCTTCACGTGTTCCCTCCCCGAGTGTTTTTTGTAAATAGGCAAAACAGTGCATTTTTATACCAGAAATTGGAAATTAACGAAGTATTCTCAAAACTTCAGGGTCTGCCAGAGCACCAGCAGTAGTTCGCCATAGCAGCCAATCATGTATTTGTCTATATGAAAATGACATGCCAAGCATAAGAAATTCAATGCACAATAGGAACATATTTGTGCCACAGGGGAGGCACTGACTGATACAAAGATCCAAGCCAGATAAAAAATGACTCTGGAAAACCCTAGGCCGCGAGAGGAAGCACTGGTTCTTAATCCTATGCTTTGAGATAATCCGTCTAATTACTTCTGTGCCAGTTAATATCCCTCAAAACAGCTGTGCTGGAAGATAAAAGATGATCAGACGTAATACTGTTAGATGCTACGGCAGCGCTACCAAACGAGGGGGTGCTTGCAATGGGCAATATCTTTTGCTTGCAGTGATGCTGCTCACAGACATATGCCGTCCAGCGCCTGGATACCCGCACGGGTGAGAAGTAGCGCTCTACAAATCTCCTGATTGATTGATGCCAGCCTGCAGGTGGGATCATTGGCATCCAAATTTGCCATGGCTGCGCACAGAGGGTGTGTATTGTTCAAGGCACTTTGCGGCTGCTCAGGATGCCAAGACTGGGTCAGGTGACGTATTACCCCCGATCAATCAAACTGGATTTATAAAGCGCGGCTAATCACCCGCGAGGGTATCCAGCCGCACGTTACTTATCTCACAGTCATCAGACAATAGAGTCTGACTCTATCCAATTTCTTATACACCCTGGGGGATATTCGCAAGAACGTGCGATAATCATCGGCAAAATAGGTTAACGCAATTTTCCATATCGCGGGAAAATAACTCCGTGTTAACGTCGTATCCTCAACACGGCGGTAACATGCGATAGTTTCCCGATAACGCGTCAAATGTCCACGATAAAATTACCGGGACGGCGATAAAAATCTAAACCCTAACGTGAAAAAAGTTGCGATGGTCCCAACTGCGATAAAAAACTCAGCGATAAGCAGCGCCAGGCCTGCAAGTCCCACAAGTCAGGCGGGAAAAACCACTATAAAAGCGGCAACAAAAAACACAAGCAAAACACAAACAACTGCGAAGCACCATGGAGGTAGCCGGAGCAAGTACAGAGGACAACCAGAAACCCACAAGCCCCACGGAGGACCAGCCTGGGACCTCGGGGTCAGGGAAGGGCAAGGAGAAGAGGAACCTGCGTTTCAGTACGCAGGAAAACCAGATCCTCATTACGGAGGTGATAGAACACCACCACCAACTGTTCATCACCTCCACTGTGTCATTGGCAACTAAAAATACAATATGGCAGTCGATCTTGGCCAAGGTGAATGCAGTCGGAGTGAAGAGAAGGGAAGTGGACGACTGCAAGAAGCGCTGGACTGATGTGAAGCGCAAAACCAAGCTGAAACTCGCAGCCAACCTGAAAGCAGCAATGCAGACTGGAGGTGGGAGTCCAGCGACACACCAGGAGCTGGATGAGATGGAGGAAATGGTGACCCGAGTCATTATTGGGGAGACGGTCAGGGGTGTAAGAGACACAAATTTGCTGGGGGGACAGGGACAGCCTTGGGGACTTTCGATTGACCCTATAAAAATTGCCCGTGGTCCGTGAGCCGCAGATTCTGATAAACGTATACAATCATACTTTTGAAGGAAAATAGAAAGGCAGGCATGTAATCACAGTGTGCAAGTATGTTTTATTGTCATTTACAACTTACCTACAGTCTGCAAAGTATTTACATTAACATGTTTCTGTTTATAAGGGTTCTGGGTGTTAAGGGTTTTAAAGAGGTTTTAGGGTTCAGATGTGGGTTAAGAAAGAGGATAGTAAGACCAGTAAAGGTGTTTTTAGCATTCAGACGTGGGTAAGGGTACCGGGTACTAAGGGGTTTTAGGGTTCAGTGTTGGGTAGTGATAAATGGTGGTAAGGGTATTTTAGGTTTCAATTGGCAGGTAGAGGTAAAAGGAGGTAGGAGGTGTTGGAAATTTGCCCTTTCTGCAGGGCCACCCCAATTTTCTTTTTGGCCTTTGTGCAGAGCTCTATTTTTACTGGCTATAGAACTCTGTGCACTTTACCCCCGATAACCATTGATAAAATACTTGTGCTCATTCTTTCAACATGGTAAATTTGGTACACTCCTGATTGGAATATTTACCTTATCTATAAGTCCCTAATATATGGTAACCACAGTCTATCTAGGGCCTGTAAGTTAATTGTCAGCAGTGGGCTGCAGCACTCATTGTGATAACTACTATAGTGACAGAGTAAAACATGCTTCCAGGCTTGCCACTGAAGCCTGGTTTTGCTGTTTTAAACGGCCAATTTGGCCTGTCAAACTAAACCCTTTTAGCAGGCCTAACTCGTCCTTTTAAATATTAATAAGTCACCCCTAAGGTAGGCCTTATTGCCCAAAGGGTATGGTACATGGTATTTAAAAGTAGGACATGTAGAAGTTCAGTATTCCATATGCTCTTACAGTGAAAAATCATAAAAGCTATTTTCTCTGTAGCAAGGCTGGTTGCTTCCATAAAGAAATGAGGGATTACATTATAACACCTTATAATGCTAATTTCAGATTGGTAATAGCTACAGAAATATTTCAAGGACTCTTTTTAATAGTTAAACAAAATCCAATTAAATGGTCAAGTTGAATATTTTCAAACTAGTATGGAAAGGTTACTTTTAAAAAATTACATTTTGCCTGCCTAAAGCCTCTGGAGGCCTTTCTATGAGAATTCAACAGTCACCTGGCAGCTTGGGGGCTCCCTTGGGGTGAACAGTGTACTGCTCCCAGGACAGGAACAATGAACATTGGGTATGGGGAAGTAATTTCCTCCACCTTGACAGGATTGTCTGGGGGCTGTGTTCAGTCCCAGGGTGCACTTCAAAGGGTTGGCCAAGCAAGGACCTTAATAAATATTTTACAGGGTCCTCCACTGTCACAGGCAGATGTAGCTCACAAATGGGACTGCCTTCCTTTTGTCCTTCTAGTCAGCCAGGCACCAGAGAGCTGCCCCAGAAGTGGCTTAGAGAGACCACTGGGTTGGAGCTGTGAGAATTCTCTTTGACATTGGAGTGTCAAATCTTGCTTGAATGTGACTTCCTGCTTGACAGGTCTGCTGGGGTTTAACATATAACATTTGGGTGTGTACTACAAAGAAGGGAAACAGAATGCCAAAACATGTTGTGGGTATCTATTGTCTGGTTGTTGAAACCTCAGCTTTGATTTTATCAGACTTCAGTCTCTCTGTTGGATGGGGTACAGAAACTGCCTAAAACTGGATTTTAGTGTTAGATGTAGGAGGACACTGGGTTTACCATAGTATAATCACTATGCACACCCCCAGACCTCAGTGCCCAAGTTTAGTGTGGCCAAAGACTTCAGCCATCTTGAAAATGCCCAAAGTGGGTAGGGTTAGCCCTGGGAACCTTACATCATTGGTTAGGGCATCCCGTGGTATCATTCTCACCCACAAGCTTGAGCCTGGCATTAACGTAAATTCTCCAGCAACCCACTTCAGAACACTCCTTGACCTATGAAAAATCAGAAGAGGGCTGAACCTGCTGTCTGAGACCTGAGAAGAGCCCTAAAGGACTGGACCTGCTCACTCTTGTACCAAGACAAAGAAGTGGACTCCAAGGGTCATACGGCTGACCTCCTGTTCAAGCTACAGAGATGCTGAAAGCTACAAGAGGCCTTTCCTGCAACTGCCCAGCTGATCAGTGGCACCTCGACCTGGAATGGTCTCTGCCTGCCATCTTGTGCATCTTTAAGTGCCTTCCCTGGTGTCCTGGGGGGGATTTAGAAATGTACTCATGTGGCGGATTGGGACTTGAAAGACTAAAGTCAGAAGATAAAATCTTTGACAGGACAAACCACGTTGGTGCATCTGACCTGTGCTCCATTGCGGTCCTTGTCAAATTGCGCCTAGGTCCCTATCTATCATGACCATTGACATTCATTAGCACTTTAAGCTTCTTGGTGCTATTTTACTTAAAACTTTAAAAATCATATCTCCAGTTTTCCTTATTGGGTTTTTGTCATGTGGGTGTATTTTTGTTTATTACATTTTACTCTATTTTTCTAATTTTGGCATTTTTATTGGTTTGCATTTCAACTTTATTACTGCTTTAGTACTGCCTAAATACTTTACACATTGCCTTTAAGTTAAGCCCATCTGCTCTGTGCATTAGCTACCAGTGGGTTACCTCAGGTTTAATTAGTGACATGAACTGTGATTATTACATGAGGTGGGTACTTACCCCCCCCCCTCAGATACTTTTTGACAAGGAGGATTTAGGGATTAGAAGCAGGTAGTGGTAAAGGGAGGTAAAGCTTTTTGTAGCATACAGGGGCAAGAAGTGGTAAAGGGTTTTTAGGGTTCAGGGGTGGGTAAAGGGAGGTAAGGTGTTTTTATGGTTCAGGACTTGTAGAGGTAAACGGAGGTAGGAGGTTTTTAGAGTTCAGGGGAGGGTAGAGATAAAGGGCAGTACAGTGATTTTAGGCTTTAGCAGTGGGTAGAGGTAGAGGAAAGTAAGGAGTATTTAGAGTTCGGGTGGGTTGAGGTAAAGGGGAGTATGGGGTTTTAGGGTTCAGAGGTGGGTAGTGGCAAAAGGAGGAAAGGGGTTTTTAGGGGTCATGGGATGAAAACGTTGAAGGGTGCCAATGGGATTTTAGGGTTCAGGGGTGGGTAGAGTAAAGGGAAGTCAGAGATGTTTAGGGTTCTGGGACAGGTATAGGGAAAGGGAGGTAAGGGGTTTCTAAGGTTCAGGGGTGGATAGAAGTAAAGGGAGGTGAGGGGTTTTAGGATTCAGAGAAGGGTAGAGGTAAAACGTTTTTAAGGTTCAGTGGCGGTAGAGGAAAAGAGCAGTGAAGGGGTTTTAAAGTTCAGGAGAGTAAAGAGGTAAAGGGTGCCAAAGGGGCTTAGGGTTCAGGAGTGGGTAGAGGTAAAGGGTGATAAGGATTTTTTAGGGGATTTAGGGCCAGGTAAGGTTAAAGGAAGGTAAGGGTTTAGTGGGATGTTGCGGTAAAGGGAGGTAAGGGCTTTTGAAGGTTAAGGGTTGAGTAGCGGTAAAGGGAGGGAAGGCATTTTTAAGGTTCAGGGGAGAGAAGAGGTAAGGGGTACCAATGGGGTTTTAGGGTTCAAGGGTGGGTAGAGGTAAGGGTTTTTAGGATTCAGGGGCAGGTAGAGGTAAAGAGGGGTTAATTTTTTTTATAGTCCGTGCTGGCAGTGTAAAAGGATGGTAATAGGCAGTGCTTTTAATGGGAACTGCAGATACTCACTAAATTGAGCTGTGAACAAGGGGGTGGGTTTGGGGCAGAGGTAGGGGCGGGGCTAGGAGGAGGGAGAATGGTAAAAAATTAAATGGATCGAGATTTTAAACAGGCGTTTCTGGTATCTGGAATATTCTTTTTGTATATATGTGTAAAAAAGTGTAAATTTAATATATCTTTCAGATTTTCCTTGTGTACGGATTACCTCAATACACCACACATAAAAAACATTTTGGAATTCTATACCATGCACAGTAACAAATAATGTGGGCACTTAAGAAAGAAAACTTGACAAATTATATACCATGAGCTCATTCTAACATCTGTGGTTTTCTAATGTATTATCACTACGGTGCCCAAAAACCTCAAACCACATTACACCGACCACGCTGTCTTTACATAGTTTACTCTACTCCATGACATATACATTGGAGATTATAAACCGTATGAAAAAGTAAGGTAATACCACTGGCCTTGTCCCTAGAATTAAACAAGGCTCTTTGCAATCAATGGTTCACCCCAACCCATTACTATACCCCACTAGCACCTCCAAGAATAACCTGGGCTGTTTTTTCATTAAGATGAAACATAAATACATTTACAAACCATCAGCATCACAGCCTCAAACTATATGCCAACAGGTGTCTTTTAATGCAAGCAATAGATTCCAATGAGCAGGAGGGTAGTTTAAACAAAATGGCCAGCTTTAAATGCATGCCTGCAGAGCAGCCCTACTGAGTATCCCATGTATGGCCTTTAAATGTGTATGGCTAGTACAAACCTTAACCTGTTTTAGAAATGTTTAACCACTTTAGACCCTACCAGGAGAAAAAGTCTGTTATAACCTTTGCAAAGGGAATGACCCCTTAGAGCCAAGGGACATTCGTTTTGAGCCAGTGCGCACCTCCCTCCCCAAAGAGAAAGGTAGACCCTCACTGGTGAGATCTGGAGGTCCTAAACTGCTACAAGCTAACCCTGGTGAGTGGGATCCAGAGACAGGACAGGCTGACTTGATGCAAGGCCTGTGGGGCTGGTAGCTATATACCAGCGAAGGTGACTGGAAACAACAGCACCTGCACACGCAAACACGCACAGGAACATACTGGCGTTCCCACCGCTTACATATCAGTTGATACATTTCTTTTTTACAAATACTTATCTTCGCTGATGTCTGCTCTGCTGTGCCTCGATTGCCACCCGCTCTGCTTCACTGTCACTTTTTCACCCCTTTACACCTCAGCCTGGCTACAGAGATGTCCTGGCGCAGCCTGCTGCAACATCATGTTGTCATTGCTTAGGTTTCCTGCGAATAGGGTAAGCAGCAGATTCTGCCTCTGAGACCGACATGCTTCTAAGCAGCTGTTCAGCAGCACCTTTATATTCCACTGAGCTAAGCTTGCTTTGCAACCCGTAAGAGAACCGGTACTCTCCTTTGCCAAGGAGAAGTGCCGGTACTCAAGGAGTGAAAATTCAGAAGTGCCGGTACTCAGTACCGGTGAGTAACGGCCCATTTAAAGCACTGGTAATAGGGTTTAAGGTTTCAGTGGTGGGTAGCGGTAAAGGGTTTTTAGGGTTCAGATGTGGGTAGAAGTAAAGGTGGGTAAGGGGTTTTAGGGTTCAAGAGTGCGTAGAAGCAAAAGGAGGTAAGGGGTTTTAGGGTTTAGGGGAAAAAAGTGGGAGGAGTAAGGGATTTAAATAAAATGGTGGGATTTGGGGGAGTTAAATCCCCAAAACAAAGAAAAAAATGGGGAAAAAGAACAGTGGAGTTGGCCGTGCTGACATGTTAACAAACAATTTATTTCAGATCCACAGCAGATGTTAGCAGCGAGTGTTTATCTTGATGTCCCATCTTGTCAGAGATGGGTGCTTTGGTCCTTGCGCTTCGGAAGGTTGATGCCAGATTCCCTAAAACATTCAGCCTGATGTTCTTCGCTCCATTTTGCAGGGCTAATTTTTAATATAGTGAGGCTTGAGTTATTCATAAAGCTCCTGTCATCACCTTACCTGTTGATCTGGCTCATGCCTTCTCCTGGGGACAAGCATCACCAGGGCTGCAGCTTCCTCATTGCCCTGCAGGCTCATATTCAAGTTGCAGATAGGGAAGTGCTGAGAAGGGGCTGGGCGCCAGTGATCCTCAGCCAGCCAGCAGGTGGTGCATGAAGATCCCAGTCCTTCTCAATAGCCTGGGCAGGATGCAGACAGCAAATGCATGTTTCGCCTCCTCTCCCTTTGTTCTCACCGTGAGGGTTGCAAGCAGCTGTAACCGGATGCTTTGAAGGTGCTCTGTGGGCGGTGGCAGGTCAAGAGCACTGCCTTGATCTGTAGCCCTCTAACTTGCTAATGGCCGTTCAAATGGTTTAGATAAGCGGGGAAAGTTCTTCTGTCCCCTTGTCCCCCCCACTCCTGTCCCCCGTGTACCCCTCACTTCAAAATCTGGGGGGGATACATCCCCTGCGTCCCCCACACTTCCTACGCCCATGGAGACGGTGGCAGGAGTTGGGGGACCGGACACTGCACAACATGACCTGAGCCAACAGCAACAGGGTGAGTAACGACCAGGGACTGGGGGGACGGGGGGAGATGGGCACATTGGTACACATGCACAATTAAGTATAGCACATCTGCGGACAAACCATGCCCAAGAGTCACAACTCCGACCAAGAGCCCAATTTACCCAAGTCTGCAACATCTCAGCACTGTATAAGCACAGAAGTGAAAGGCACACCGCCTGAAAGGGATAAGGGCCAGCCAAATCAGAGCTGAAGGGGAAACACACCCACAATGCAGCACACACACATAAGAATCAGAGCACCTCAACATTGACAACAATGTGGTACAAACTGCAACACTTTCACAACAGAACAGAGGACACAACTGCTGACGCTTGTGTGTAGAAAATGGTCATTCGCATTTGGCATAGCAGGAAACTGTGAGATGATAATGTACAAGTACAACCTCACATCCCTGATTTTGTAGAAATGTCAACTGTCCCGCATCAAATAGGCATCTCCTCACAAACAGTCACAATGTACATTGTCATGCAGTCTGTTAGTAAACTTGTACAATGCGTGAACATACATGTGAACACAATGTCAATCTGCATCTCCCTTCACATTGCAGAGGGAGAATCAACACCTCCTGCAGAGCAGACCCAACAACTCAGCACTGATGATGAAGAGGACCTCCCCAACATCGACACCGATGCCCTCCAACAGCTCATGGACAGCTTCGGCACCCCACCTCCAGGAGCAGGGCAGCCCAGCTGCATCGAGGAGACCCCACCCCATGCACAGACCATACAGCAGGAAGCACCCACCACCACGGCTGTCTCCCAGGACCCCCACGACCAACACATGGCATTCCAACGCCGTGTGTTAGGGTGCCAGGAGAAGATGGCTGATCAGCTGCGGGTGGGGTTCGACCTCATGGCAGCCAAACTAGATGCCATATGTGGGTGTCTAAGTCCCATCAGGGATGACTTACAGTCCCTAACGGACACCCACTGTCCGCTCCATGCTCTCCAACAATCCATGGCTGACATCGCTGGAGTCCTGACTCTGAGCCAAGAACAACTGTCTAGTCAGAGTGGCTCCAGCGATGTCAGCCGGGAGTTGGGACACATGCGGAGGATCATGGAGAACATGGAGTGGATGCAGGCGGAAAGAATGGCTGCCACGGCTGCACACCAGCGAGATGTAGTTGGGTTCTCCCATGCCCTGCAGACCCTCATCATGGCATTGCCACCACAAGGCCTGGCGCCGATGAATGCTGCTGCTTCTACATCCACATCTCCGCCCCCTGATGTGTCAGTGACACACAGTGCTGCAGACAATCCACCTCCGGCCACTGATGTGTCACTGCCACACAGTGATGCAGACAAAACAACACCACCCACATGTGAGGCACATGAAACATCAGAGGACGAAGATGCGGATGATTCTGCCTTAGTGGTAAGAAGGAAGCGATAGCATTCATCTCCGCCATATGGCCTGTTTCTGCTTGGTTCTGCCCTCTGCATCATCACCTTCCACTGACCCCGATACACTCTGCGACACTCACCTTGGACCTCGACATGGACTGCCATATTCTGTTTGGTTACCAATGACACAGCAATCAGACTGCGGACTGAACTCTTCATCTTCCAATGAACTTGTCATCCCTAAAGGACTCTGGCTGGCCCTCCACGGGGCAGCAATGTAAAGTGGGGTTTGCATGGCCCTGTACTGCTCCAGCTTCAACACTCCACTGAATGTGAATAAAACATTCAAATTCACACAGATGTGTCATGTCTATGATCATTCAAGTATGAAAGTATGGATGAATGTAGGGTCAGTGATTCCCCCTTACGTCCATGTTGCTCATGTTGTGGGACTTGAGTCACAGGGTGCAACATTGCCGATTGCGGTCCGGATGGCGCTGACACTACAACAGAGACACACGCATTAGTTACTTTCTTGTCCAGCCCAGAACTGAACCACGCCCAGAGCCCCAGGCTCATTGTTCACACCCCTACGCTGGACTGGCATACACCAGCCCAGCCCACTCCGCTTACGCTTACAGGGGGAGACGACAAAGCTACATGTCCCAGGTCTTCCCTGTAGTGATCTGCTGATCACTGGTCTAGTTGTCAGCATGCCACAGCCACTCCGAGGGCTGGTTTACACCCACACCACATCCATCCAGCAGAGGCGTCACAGGACATGTGACCCTGCCAATAAAAGGGGCCTACCACATCACATTCCCCACTGCCGGAGGTGACATGATGGCGTCCGCACCATGAGACTCAATCATAATGGGGCCATGACTTGTGGCGCACTGGGCTAGTGGCACCCGATGCACTGCGGCCGGCACGGGCCTACCGCCACGGGACGATGACTTGTGGTGCACAGAGTTGGTGGCACCCGATGCACTGCGGCCGGCACAGGCGCCACGGGTCGATGACTTGCGGTGCACAGAGTTGGTGGCACCCGATGCACTGCGGCCGGCACGGGCCTACCGCCACGGGACGGTGACTTGCGGTGCACTGAGGTAGGGGCACCTGAAGAGCTGAGCGGGTGTGCAGCCTGCAATGATGTGTAGACCTCGATACGCCGTCCTGCCAATCAAGATTCGATTTGAATTGAGAGCCCTGCTGGACTGCAGTGTACGCCGAAGGCAGCAGTCAGCACACACATGACTCCGCGGTTCGGTGCCACAGGGTGCGCTGGGGGCCTGTGGCACGGAATCCAGCGGTCGGCTGAGGAGGTTGCACCGGCACGTGGTGGGCCCTCTTGGAGACACGCCGGTGGCGGCAGGTGAGCATTGAGGCCTGTGTGCGTAGGGGCGGCCAGTCATCACTGGGCGGCGGACCGGTCTGGGGACCAGGGCTGGGGTGCAGCAGGCGCACAGGATCGCGCAGGCACCACCGGTCACGGCGGCGGCCTATTGGCTGGGTGGGGGGCGCCGCCCTGGCAGACACGACCCTGCATGCGATGACAAGATGTGCGCGGGTTGGCTTGGGACGTAGCCACCTTGTCTCCAGTGTAAATCTGGCTGTTGAAGGTGGTCGGCCACATGTGTGTAGGCCTATGGACAGGATATGGCGGACACAGAGACACACGCAGTAGTTACTTTGGTGGCCATCCCGGAACTGAACCACGCCCAGAGCCCCGGGCTATTTATTCACGACATACGCCGGCCAAGGCCACTCCGCTCACGCTCACAGGGGGGACGACAAAGCTACATGTCCAAGGTCTTCCACACTGCCTGAGGTAACCTGTTTGCGTCCACTGTCCACAACACTACAAACACCAGCAGTATATATCCACATGGACATGTCTGTGCTCTGCATACTGAAGTCTGTCCAGCACATCACCGCCACACTTGGCATTGTGTACATTCTTATTGATGGGTCACTTGCCTCCTTCGCACATACTTGGTTCCCACCTCTCCCCACATTCTGCAATTGTGTGGCAGAGGTGCCATGCTGTGGATGGTTTGTCTACATGGCTGGCACGGTTACCACAGTTACTTGTGTTGTCGTGTCTGGTAGTTGGGCATGTTGATTGACATGTTGTATGTGATTTTGTAACGTGTGTATTCCCACAGTTGTGAGTTGTATGATTGTGGAGTTGAGGTGTGTGGTGTGTTCAGTTGGTACTTACCGACGAGCAGTGCATTTCCATAGGTGCCATCCTCAAAGCGCTGGTTGGTGATGGACTTGCGGAAAATGTAGGAATCATGCACACTGCCTGGGAAGTTTGCGACGACATTCGTCAACAGGCCCCTGTGGTCCACTTTTGCCTGCACATTGATGGAATGCGTGTGGTTTCTGTTGCGGTTATTGTGCGCAGTGTCGGCAGGGGGCACAAGTAGTACATATGTGCAGTCAATTGCCCCCAACACGTGTGGGAAGCCAGCTATGGCGTAGTTCCCTTGCTTGGTCTCCAGCTGTTCCTGCACAGTGTGGGGGAGGTGAAGGTGCAGGGGTATCAAGCTGATACAAACCGTGATGCTTACAGGTATGATAAATCCTGCATAATAAGACTGTAACAGAAGTTTGTGTGGTCATAACCTTCCTTTTCTTTCCTACGAAGGTTATGACCACACAAACTTCTGTTACGGTCTTTATGCAGGATTTATCATACCTGTTAGCATTCCGGTTTGTCCAAGTGCAATACACTGTACCAGATTACGTTTGTGACTATACGGACGCTTGACCATTGTCACCATTTATCCAACAGGTTTCTGAATACTGACTTTCGGAATATGGAATTGTATTGGGGAGTTCCCGCAGCATATGCAGTTAATTGAATCCACACGTTGCCCTGATGAGGTTGCCCGTTGGGAATGGAACGCGTTGGCTGAGCTTTTCGTATTGTTGATTTATGTATTTGTAATGAAGAACTGTTTTTACACTACTGTTGACTACTGGACTTCATGACCTGGCGCACCCCCATTTCAGTAACTACAATCTTGGATCTGGAGCACAGAGGCGTCAAGCAGCGGCTGGCGTTGGGGTTGGTTGTGCAGGAACACTACGAATTGGAACTAGCATGTGGTGCGGATACAGGGGCCCGCCGTTGCTTTTGTGGACATGCATCCAAGACATGTGTGAGGAAGTTTGATAGGGCTGGCTGTGAGACTCCTCCGACTCTGGCAGTTGTTGGTTGGAAGGTACCAGAGGCCAACAGGTGCAGCACAGCCAGCAGCTTTGTCTGCGGAGGGATGTTGGTTCTCCGCTGTGTTGGTACCGTCAGCCTGTGGGCAATGTGGGTCAGGATGCGGAGGATGGTTGTCCTTTTCAGCCTGTAGTGGGCAATGGCATCCTCTGGCGTTGAGTGTCTGAGGCTGGTGCGTTTTAGGAACGTCCGCTGTCTTCTTCTGCGCTGCCTAGGTGGTAGTCCGCGGGGGTGGTCCGGGGGGGGGGTCCTGGGGGTGGTGGCGGTGGGTGTTGTGGCCCTCTTGGGTCTCCAAGCTGCATGATCATTGGCTCCATGGCATCTGTCGGTCTTCAGATGTGGCTCTGGGCTGGGCTCCCTTTCTACTGCAGGTTGTCGTCCTGCTTAACACCAGTAATAGGCAGGTGTTAAATCCCTGCTGCTAACGCGCCTTATCGCCTGTTTTTGGATCGCTTCGCCGATCTGGCTGGTCGTTGAGAATATCGCGAAGTGGTGTTTTTGTGTGTTTTTGCACGGGAACGCCTACTCTGCATATCATTAGCGTTAGTTGTCGCTCTCATCCGTGGCAATGTTTTTTGCGGCAGCTATCGCTGGAAAACTGGCGAAATCGGCAGTTTGCACCAGCTTGAGAATAGGGCGATAAATCTATCGCCACTTTTGCGGCGCTAAAGTGCCGATAAATCGGCGATAAGTCCTTGAGAATATGCCCCCCTGTTACTTATGATTTCCATGGCCATATCGCACTAGTATGTGACACACCACTCATAGGCCAGTTCATGCAATGCCCCCTCCCCCCGAATGTTACATAGCATTGCCATACTTGTATTCATGGTGCACCTGTGGGGAAATAATCATTGCCAAGCCAGTGTAAACATTGCCTCCACCTAGGTATTTAAAGCACCTCTGTTAAGGCAGCTTCCACATTGTCCCAGAACAAGAGTTTTCACATTCTCTCCCAATATGTAAAACAAAATTCTTAGGCCAGTTTATGCATTTTACCCCAAAATCCAAGTCAGTTTCACACTTCCTCCTTTTAAGTAAAATTTTGTGGCCAAGTCATCTTCCACATCGATCCCCATTATGTAAGCTAAGATTGCTTACCCTTTTTTCTATATTTTCATCCCTTGTATGTAAAGAACCAGTGCCAAGCAGGTTTTTCCAATATATAAAGCGCTCACAGTCCCTTCACTGGTTACCCGTGAAACCACGTATGATCTTCAAAATAGCCTGCCTTATACACAAACTCAACTTAGTCCTTCTTCAAGGACACATTCTTCATGCATAGTACGGGTCGGTTGCTTCCTTTTGACTCTGTTCTACTTCTTAATTCAACCGAAGCCGTATTGGAAGGCGGTTCAATAGGCACTTGTCCCCAGTATCTGGAATCAGTTGGCCACTCCAGTGTGTTTGAGGCCTAAAAACTCATCTGTTTTGTTAATTCTTTGAACTCTCCCCTGTAGACTATCCCGTTTTGCCTTAGTGGCTTCAGCGCCAAGATGCTCTTCTGGAATATTAGTTTGAAATTTACAAATAAATAGATAAATCTATAGAAATATTGCCATACCAATTGCCATATTTCCCCAGTGTGCAGGATATCAATGCAAAGCTAGTGTATACATTGCCCAACAGGGACAAATGTTCTTCAGCTATCTGGACAGCTCTGCCAGGCTGCCCTGCTTCAGCTTTTCTTGCCAGTCCTTGATTAGGTCTCGCCTGAGTCAGGGCATGCGTTTCATGTGGTCCTGCTTGCGAGAGATATTGTACACAACAAGGGGCTTGAAGCCCTCCCATTTCTCAACATTGGCTTCATTGTCACTCTTATTTGCTGCCTTCTGATTGGCCAGCATGTGCTGATTTCACTTTCTCTTCTTTCAGCTGGAGCATGGACCAATTACTGATTGCTTCAGCTTGATTGCTGTCCTTCCGCTGATCATGCTGTGATTGTGGCACTAATTTTATTTTGTCTTCTTCCCTGTTATTCTTCTTGAACTTTGTGCCATTTGTAGTTATGCTTTACGGTACCACACACACTTCAAAGAAGCCATTTTCTCCTTTGGAATGGATGTTTATAGTCACAACAGATGTTATCTGCTTCCAAATGTATTTTCACTAAGACATGGATATGGGAGTAATTGCTTTATTTATGTGATTGTTTTCTTTTTTGCCAAACATCATATTTTTTTTTACTTTTTCATGCATGGGGAGATCAACTGATTTGCTCAGTGTCACAGGGGTGTTGTGCCTAGACCTCCGAAGCATTGGCAAAGCCAACATTTCTTGTCTTTGAAACTATTGGTTCTGCCATTGCCTTTTGTTCATGTTGTACATCATGAGCATTGCCGACTTTGGCAATGGTTTGTTGCCATGCTATAAGGCACTGTAACTGCTGGGCAGCATGGCTAAAGATAATAATAAAAAAAAGACTAAGGGGCATATTAGCAAGAACGGCGTTAAAATTATCGCCACTTTAGCGGCAGGAAACTGCCGCTAAAGCGGCGATAATGGGCTTGATAATATGCCCTTGAGAATACCAATAGAAGCCCATGTTCTGCTGTGATCCTGGGCTTCTATTGGAATTCTCAAGGGCATATTATCAAGCCCATTATCGCCGCTTTAGCGGCAGTTTCCTGCCGCTAAAGTGGCGATAATTTTAACGCCGTTCTTGCTAATATGCCCCATAGATTCATCTAGCGCAAATGCACTTTAAAAAGCACATTATCCCTGGCTGCATCATAGCGCTTTCTTAAGTTAGTTTCAACCACACTGCAAAGCATCCGCGCTAATGCACAGCATGGCTACAAAACATTGCCAAAGTCGACTGCTCTGATTGGTGAGACCTGCTGGCTTTGCCAGTGCTTGTTTCCCCCTGCCGCACAGCATGGAGTCGACTGGAGTTTCTCCACATTTTTGGTGTTGTTGTACAAAAACCTTGGTGGATTTGAGATGCATCCAACGGCAGTGTTGGGCTACTTCTGAGACTCAGGGTTGATGGCAGCTGTTTGATAGGCAGGAGCACAGGCTGAACTCTCTTCATTCCCTGCAGAGGTGTATGCTGGCTCTTTGGATAACATCTGTTCAATCTCTGTTGAAATGGGTCCTCCCCTTCCAACGTGTGTGGTGTGGCTTTGTTAAATGCAGTATGTAATGAGGTATTGTGCGATGATAAGTGTCCTCTTTATGGACGCACTGCTTGCGTGCATCGTAGGTAATACCTTGATATGGTTTTGCAGTTCGATAGGAAGCATTGCCGCTCCAGCTCGGAGAGCGACATGCCTTTTGCTGTTTTCCTCAAGGTTGGTCTTCACTTAGAACCAGCCTATAGACAGAGGGGCATATTTCACATACTTTCATGCAGCGCAACGCAGCAAGCCACTTTTCTGCGCTGTGTGGAAGAGAAAGGGCAGGGATGCACCATATTTAACATCATATGTTTTATTCCTGTCCTTTCCTTGTGCTGGCGAAGCAGCCTAGTGACAATGCAGGCAAATCGCCCCTTGCGTGGCTTTGTAAATATCTACCAGCATTTTGCACCATGGATGCGCTACAAAAGTGCTGCAACCATGATGCAAAATGTTAGTAAATCTGGCCCTGCATCTGCTGGCCCTGTCCCTTCTTTGAAAATAGGAGGCTGGAATTTACACTATGGAGAAGAGCTGCTCTGAGAGGAGGACAGAGCCAGAGGCCAGCTGACAGAAACACTTGAGGAGGAGTGATCCAAGCAGAGAGTCTGTCGGCAGATAGGAGCATCTGCATCCTAGCTGGCCTGGGCTGAGGCTGAAGAAAGGCATTATCAGCATCACAAGATTGCAGAGGTCTTGCCAGAGACCTCCATTGACTGTGCTTGCCTGAGAGTCTGTACGGCCTCCTTAATAAGCCCGCATGTGCACCTGCCTCATGGTCCGGCATTATGCACTTGGTCCCATGATCCAGTGGTGGTCAAGAAATGTGACCTTGAGAGGTCACTGCAGCCCAGTGTGATTTTGTGGCAAATCTATAGTCCAAGAGAAACAGCGGGGTTATTCCCATTTCACCCAATATCCAAGGCTTGGTCTCACACAATTATAAATCACTGGAAGAATGCTCCTGTGACGTATGATTCCTGTGTTATCATGGTGACAAGGTTTAGGTGTCACATAATACTAAACAAGGGTGCCCCTGTTCCTAGTAAGTACCACCCTGTCCAATGGTGCCCTTGATCGCACCTATGTGTGGTAAGCATGGCCATTACTCAAATATGAGTCCCTGACATTTCTGACACTGATGGTGCCAACCTCAAAGGTCTAGTGAAATATATTTTATTTTGAGTGCCCTTCTCCTAGCAACATAGTCTAGGGTCTTTGCCTCCTTGTGTTCTTTTTATGAAGGAAGATTATCACTCCTGGAGTAGAGCTCTGAAGCATGCAAAATGTCACAATAATTTGGCAGCTCTGATATAGTGTGGTGGCATCTCTTCCTTCTCTTGCAGCGTGCTGAGAGCATATTTTTTAGACTCAGTATTTTTGTAGTTTTATTTCTGTGTCTGCATGGTTTTTCAGCACCTATCTCTGGTACATTATTCTTGGTATCAAATTTTCCTAGTACAAAACTTTCACTGCATATTTACATTGCACCAGTGTTCTGAAATCATATGTATTCAAACAATGTTTTACCCTCTTCCCAGTTCTTCTAAAGCCATGTCAAGATTCTTGTAGGCAATGATTCCGTTTTGGGCCATGCTTACATATATAGGCCTTGCAGGGGTAAACTCATTATTGGGTCTGGCTTGACAGTGCACCTGTCTATGTCCTATTGTTACCATGCCTTTAAAAATATACATAGATTTGGCATTGGCTACACACACAGGCATATTACTCACTCACCACGTGCTATTGGCTGTTTGGTGTATCATTCAGCATTGCCAGAAGTGCTTCCATTTGAAAACATAAGGGACTATTCTACACCTGCAAAGTGTCATGGCCGACCCACACAACGACTGACGTCGGCAAGCAGGGGCGGCGCTTAGGGCCAATAAAGGGGATGTTCTGGAACGCGCTTCGCGTTCCATCACGATTTCCCACCAAGCCCTCCCACAGTCGCGAACTTCCCAGCACTTACCTGTAACTTTCCTCAGCTATGTGTCGGGTCGCAGTGACGTCTCCGGTGCGTCCTCGCTGCGGCTTCTTGACCCTTTTCCTTCCTGGTCGCAGCTCTTCTTCCGGGGGCAGCAGCTAGTTTGGTGAATCCTCGCCGGCTGCTTCAGTCTCTTTCGGTCCTCTCCTAGCCAGTTCTTTCTCTCTGCGCATGGTTTTTCCTATTAGGAAGAGACAACGAGAGTTTGCTGAAAGAATCCTAGTCCCCAGTTTCACAGTAGGATTACATAACCTGAGATCATTATATGTTACTTATCTGATTCTCTGCATTTCACGCAGCGTGGAGTTTTTGATTCTTCCTTGATTTTTCTTCTGCTTTTATTTTCTTATGCTGTTGAATAAGAAAATGGCAATTAGTTATTTATTTATAAAATCTAAGGATAGTTTATCCTAACAAGACTTTGTTAAAATGTTTATCCTGTCTAGGAAAATACGTTTTTGGGGTTTTTCCTAGTAATTCAGGATTAAGTTATTTTTGGGGTCTAGTGGAACCTGATGGTGGTCTTCGTTAAGGTTAGTACTGTTCACTCTCATCATGATTGAATGCTTAATTCTGCAGTCCTAATGTTAATGTTTCGTACTTTTTCTTATAGACACCTCAGTTCTAACTTCACTTCCTACAAGTCCTTAACTTCAATTGATTTGGAAGAGGGATGTCCACCAGGTATATCTTTCCTACATATACCTTACGTCCTTATTAATAATACTATCTTTGTATGCATGGACAGTACTTACCACTTGTCATTTTCACCCATCAGGAGGCTGAATTGGTGGGTGAGGGAAGTTGGGACCCAGCATCTGTTCATCCACCTCGACCCTGTGGAAACACCAGGTGAGCTCCACACAAAGTACACTTAATCATTTCTCTACAGATGCAATTGTCCTTGCTACTTTTTTCCCAGCATTGGCAAAAGCTGTAGAGCAGGCCTACTGTGACTAATATCAGTTTTGCAAGGATTACATGTAAACAGTATTTGTGAATGCATATGTTTACATAACTTGACACTTTAAAACCAGACCCATTTTTATCCTGGGGGTAGTTGGACAATTTTCTGAAAACATATTTTCTCAAGTTAGCTGTGTTTTGCTGGATTTACGCATTTTGTAGTTCACTTGGTGGTATCTGGGGTGCAGCATGTTAGCGTTCTTCGTTGCTGTTCTTTATGAACCACAGTACACCTGTTATGATATGCTATTCAAATTTTAGGAGCGCACTATCACCCGAAGGGTATCCTGCCACCTAGCGCAAGTGACAAAAACCTCCATCTCTATACTTCTCAGTTTCTTTTTTATTTCTTTTAGTTTTTGTTGAGCAGAGTCGAGCACCAATATACTAGCAAGAACAATTAATACAATACGAAAGACATAAGATACACAATAAAATGACAAACAGTGTCCCATCAGGGCAGCTTACCCACATTAAATATACAAAACCTGTATAAGTGCTATAAAATGTACAAGGAGGATCATAAGAGCTAAGGTGGGGACAGCTGATACAATAAAAATAGCTAACATCGAATGGATAATGACATTTGCAATAGAGACACAGCACATAAAGTGCAGTTTTGTCTCATAAAATCTCTACTTATACAGTTACTTCATTAATTCAATGATCCGAATTATATACAGTACTAATGTGATAGCAGCAATGAACAAAAATCAAGTTTCTAATACCAAATCGATGAAGAATATCAGTAGCAAGAGCAAAGCCTCCCTATGCCCCCTAGCTCTCATAAAACAGATAAAGGAATTACAGTCCCATATAACAGGATGCTAAAGTTCAAACATGCCATGGCTGCCTACCTTACATAAAAACTTACAGATAGCATGTATCTTCAGCACCGCCTAAACAACCCTTAAGTTATCTCAGGTTGCATTGATAAGAGGTCAGGTCCCGCCTTCTCAATTAAATCCAGAAACTGCCAAGAAGCATTAAATCTCTTTAAGCCCCCAACCTGACTTGCATACGCCTCCTCAAACGTTTTTGTTCTAAGAATTGTATTGATCCAATCTTGGTATGTTGGAACCCTACAAGTTCTCCACGTTTGTGGAATCAGTGAACAAGCAATTAAAAATGCTATTGAAATAAACACCTGCCCCCATTTGCCAATGCTAGAACCCTGGTTCTTCTTAAGAAGCCTGAAGAGTACCAAACAAGCTTCTGGGTCTATCTTAACCTGGAGACCAAGACTGAGGGCGGAGAAAAGCTTTTCCAAAACTGCCCCAACATGTGGCAAGTATAAAAAATATGAAGCCAGGCCCCCTCCTCCAGCTGCTGGCATCGGAAGAAACGACCCTCAACCAATGGATACATTCTATGAAGGGCTGCAGGAGTATAGTAAGCCATCCACCCAGATAGGAAAGACATCGTCTTAAAATTTGCCACTCTTAATGCCATATAGCCTGTTACCTAGACAGTCTGTCAGTCCTCCTCAGAGAGGTGACATTGTGTAGACAGTCCAATTTTTTCAAAAAGCTTACCACATGTTGCCAGACCCCCTGATTACATAATAACTTATACCAATATGGGATTAGTGTCTTGACTAGATTCCTGCCGATGTTTCCTCAAGAAAAGGATGATCTGCTGAAAGCCCAAAAAGAAAAGCTTACAGCGATCACCGCACTGAGCATGAAGTTCTTGCCATGTAATGCATTTACCTCTTAACAAAAAGTGCCCCAACTCCTTAAATCCACACGCCTTCCAAAATCTAATCTGAGTATATGGTATTGTCAGGGCCAACACAATGAGACTCCTGTAATGTAAGATGCTTGTGACATAATGAAATGTATTTAGATAGGTAGAGTGATTTGAGTCGCCCTCCTAACTCCTAAAGCACCTTGCATCAAGTTTTCTTCTGGAACTTTTCTGTCTTAATAAGAACTGGCAACTGAGTTGCAGCTTCCTGCATCATTTTATCTATGAAAAAATAGATCAACCATCCTCCTACCATCCAATGATCTTGCCAAAGCATCTTGCAAAGATGCTTCATAATATGTCTGAACATGGGGTAGCGCCAGCTCTCCCGAAGACATAGCTGATTGAAGTGCTGAGTATTTTACCCTAGGTACCTTCCTGTTCCAGACAAAGTGCCTACAAAGCACACCCAGATCCCTAAAATAGCTCTTATTAACTTTTATGGGAACATTTGAAAAAAGAAATAGAAGCAAAGGTTGAATAGACATTTGAATAAGAGCTACTCTTCCGACTAATGTCAGGGGAAGGAGTGCCCATCTATCCAGTGACTAATGTTCTTCAGCCTTGCTAAATAGTTCAATTGATAAAGCTGGGAGTAGTTGATCGTCACAAATATCCCCAATAACGTATCGGGCTTTGGGAACAGGCTTGCTGCTGGAAGGAGATGGGGAGATTACTAGCTGAAGTATTGAAAAGGAACAGCTCAGTTTTATTCTGATTAATTTTATAGCTCCCAATCCTTTTAAACGGCTCAAACTCGTCTAGCACCCCCTGGACAATCTCCTTTTCAGGCTTCAAATAGAGGATGATATCATCTCCAGAAATCTTTAACCTTGCCATACCAGACTTTGTCAATCCCCTCATTACCCCAAATCCTAGCAGCCAGAGGCTCTATAACAAAAGTAAATAAAATTGGGGACAGAGGACACCCCTGAAGCATTCCCCTGTTAATAGCTAATGTTTCCGCAAAGTTGGAATTCACAATAATCTTCGCTTGAGCCCCTTGATATAGTCTCCAACACTTAAATGAATTGAGCATGAAAACCAAACTTCTCAAGACCATAAAAGAGCGCATCCCAGTTAACCAAGTCAATGGCTTTCTCTGCATCAACCATTATTAATGCTGCTCTAATCTGGTTAACAGAGAAATAGTCCAGTGCATGTATTAGAAAGCCCCTGTTTGCAGACATCAAACAATTTGCCACAAACCCCATCAGATTCCTATAAATTAATGCTTAGGCTGCCGCAGTAATACGAATAGCCCATATTTTCATTAAGAGCTTGTAATCAGCATTCAATAAGCGGATAGGTCGATATGAATTGACATCGCTTAGATTCTTATCTTTCTTTAAAAAACTGACAATCGTTGATTCCTCGAAGGACGAGGTAACCTCTCCACCCTCTTTAACAAAGTTGAACAAATCAGTCAAAAAGGGTATAAGTTCACTTGCAAATGTTCTAATAAAGTAAGCGAGGAACCCATCATTGCCACATGCCTTCCAACTAGGCATTGTGTCAGGAGCTTCCTGTACCTCTATGGCTGATATATTAGAAGTCATCTTCTCAGGGGCGTGGCTTGACGCCAACAGAAAATGGCCGCTGACTGACGGAGCTCCGCTGCGGCCGGATGGAGTGACGGCTTTTTCAGCGGATTCCTGTTGCCTTTTCCGCATGCCGATGGAGTGCTCCGTTCGGTGAATGGCTCTGGCTACGTCCCCTGGCGTTTCGTTACTTCGGTGAGCGTCTCTCCTCCTCTGCATCGGCCGGAGCGTTCTCCCTCACGGGAGTCTCGCCCACCATTTTGTTTTCAAAGAGACTGCCCGCATTTCTGTTCGTGCTTATTCTTAATGTTAAACAACCACTAAGTGAATACTTGGCATTATTCCTTCTCTAAGAGTCGCTATGAGAGAATTTATGCATACAAACCAAGGTTGTGGCTTACAGCTGTACCAACAAAACAGGAAAAGTGATTGTTTTTGGTAGTTGTACCACCAATTTGTTTGCCCATTGCAAAGTGAACAGAATGGGAGTCAATTTAATATGTTTCAGCACTCATACTCAATTCTGCTGCTCCTCATGGAAATTCAATTTTATCGAGTGATATACAGAATACTTGAATGTTTTTGTCATTATTTTCCGTCTATTTACCATTTGTTCTTGGACTCTTTTTAATTGCACGCACAGCTGTGGTAAAGTACTCTTGGTGAAATATTCTGCCAAAATAGGTCTCTGGTGCCGTTTGGTGAACAGCTGAATCTAATACCAATTATTTTAACAGTTCCAGGCGCTACAAATAAGAGACCTTCTCCCTCGTATTTTGTTTATTATTTTTGCTCTCTGTTCTGGTATTTCAATATCTACACACCCTGCTCAACATTTTATAGGGAGAACAAAATCTACTTGTCGACTCACTGGTTCTTCTTTACCATTCTCATCCTTGGCGGATTAAAATCCTTACTCTGATCTTTCCGCAAATATGGAGAATTCCGAGAGCACCTCATCTCTTCCCAACAAAGAACCATTGGGAGCATCATCCAATATTCCGCTCTCCACCAACAAACTGACTCCTAAAGCAATTACTTCATCTATATTGACTTCTGGAAAACGTATTAAAAAGGACCCTCCCTCTCCAACTACATCTCCTCCACCAAATACTATGGATGTACTGCTTGAGGAGATACGAGCCCTTCGGCCTTACATGGAAGAAACAAATAAAAGGCTCCAAGCTTTAGATGACAAATGGTCCACTATGGAGAGTAGGGTTACGCAGATTGAACACCAAACGCATTCTGTTCAGGTTGTGATAAACCAAGTTCCTTCAATGAATTCCGATATCTTACTTCTCAAAAAACAGGTGGAAAATTAGGAAAATCGTAACCGGCGTAATAACTTGCGCATTTATGGTCTGGCAGAGGGCCTGGAAGGTTCAAATGCCATTTCATTTTTCCAATCTTTCCTTCCGCAAGTGCTTGGTCTTCCTAGTTCTCCTGCCCTAAACATCCAAAGAGCTCACCGTTTAGGCCTTATTCCAACCATGGCGGCCTCTTCAGCCAAACCTAGAGGAGTGATCATATATTTTTTGGAATATACCGATTTATTGAAAGTTTTACAAGCAGCTAAGCTCAAAGGTCGTATTTCATGGCAAGGCTCCAATCTCTTTTTTGCTCAAGACTATGCTAAAGAAACAGCAGATCGTAGGAAGAAGTTCCTAGATATGAGACCAGCACTCCGTAATCTGAATGCCAGATTTGGTCTCTTCCATCCATGTCTTTTTAAAGTGACTTACAAGAACAGAACCACGAACTACGAGGATCCTGCATTACTACAACGGTTTTTGGAACAATGTGCAGAAGAGGAAATGGAACTGTCCCGACAAGTTAATGTTTGATCTTCTGTTGTCATTCATTTGATATGTACTGTTGTTCAAACAATGTTGTTATGTTTTCGTCTACTTAAGTTTCTTGATTCCCCATACGTTGTACTCACGTTGTACAGACCTGTTTATGTTTTCCTCTTTTATTAGGTGCGGTATTCCCTGTTTACATATTCTCTGTTTATCCCTGGTCTGCTTGGAAGATGTCCTCCCTCCTCGGTCCGCTCTGAGTTGTTCGGTTAGTTGTGCCATTTTCCTTATGTGGCTTCACCACCCTCATCTTGTTCATGTTTTATGTCGTTGGTCATTATGTTGATGGATTTTATGGTATGTTTCTTATTCGTTGTTTTTGTTTTCTTTTCTTTTCTCCACCCTCCCTATCTTTTTTCAGACTATCTCTCTTTTTCAATTGTAGGCTCCTTCTCCTTCTTTATACTATTTCTCTTCTTCCACCTTATATCGCTTTTTCTTATTTTCTTGGCTTTCACAATTACTTATTTCTTCTTCTATGCTTTTAATCTTTTTACTTACTTAGTTCTATCTTCCTCCTCATGTGACTTTATCACCCTCATCTTGCCCATATTTTTTGCAACAGGTCATTATATTTCAAAAATTTATGATGTATGTTTTTTATCTAGTCTATTTCTTTTTTCTCCCGTCCATTATTTCACCTATCCATTTTCAGTCACCTTTTCTTCCTTGCTAATGATTTTCCTAACCTATTCTCATCTTCCTATATCTCCTCCTTATCTCCTACGCGTCTCTCTTTTTCTCACTCTTTCTTTTTTCATAACCACTCATTTCCTCCTTTATGCTTCTCATTTTGGTCGGTATGTTACTGCAAATTTTATGCTGATCATTATCATGTATAGCTTACTGTTAAATTTTAATTGTCTTATTATTTTTGCATTTACCTTATATTTCATTGATTATTGTAGATGGCTTTAAGAGTTGTTTCATGGAACGTTAAGGGTTTGGGTTCTCCTATAAAGCGTCAACGGGTACTCTCTCATTTATCTAATTTAAAGTGCGATAGAGCTTTCTTACAAGAAATTCATGTTTTAGAAAAAGAAATAGCTAAACTTAAATGACAATGGGTTGGTCATGTTTTTGCCTCTCCAGGTACAGGTAATCGTAATGGTGTAGCCATTTTATGTCATAAACGTCTTGATTTAAAAATTCTCTCACAAGATTCTGATGATGCGGGTAGATGGGTTTCTCTTTCATTGTTATTAAATAATATTCCCTTGACTTTTCTTAACGTATATGCTCCTACTGCTCCAGATGCTGCTTTTTGGCCTACAATATTATCTAAATTGATGTCTTTTCATGATGATTATTCGTTGGTTGGTGGGGATTGTAATTTGGTTATGGATCCTATTATTGACCGCAATTCCCATTCTAGATTCATTCCCTCCCATATGCGCTCTCAATTCACATCCACTATTCAACAAAGATCTCTAGTAGATGCATGGCGGTTATGCAATCCTGCACTCCGAGAATATTCTTTCTTTTCTCCAGTGCACTCTTCCCAATCCCATTTAGATTACCTATTCACCTCAAAAGCACTCGCACAACATATCATTCATTCAGATATTGTTTGAATACTGATTTCTGACCATGCCCCCATTTCTTTAGACCTCGACCTTCTTCCTCCTATTCATGGTACTCGCAGATGGAGATTTAATAATTCCCTTCTATTGGATTCCAATTTTACCCAACAATTTGAATCTTTTATCACCACTTTTTCCGTGAAAATGAAACTCCTGGCATGTCTCCACAGATTATCTGGGATGCCTTTAAGGCAGCCTCCAGAGACTTTATTATCTCCTTTGTATCCCAACGAAAGAAATCCTCTTTGCTCACTTTACAGTCACTTACCACACGTATTAAGCAATTAGAACACTCCTTTTTTCATACAAATTCTAAATCCTGCTTGGATGAGTTGATCAAAGCCAAGTTCGAATTCAACAAAATATCAACTGACAATGCTAACTCATTTCTGCTCAAATCCTCAGCCAAATATTATGGGGGGCAAAACAAAGCAGGGAAACTTTTAGCCAATTATCTTAAAGTTAAAAAAGAACACACCAAAATTAGTTCCATCCTGTCTTCTAACAGTCATTTAGTCTATAGAAATGAAAATATTCTATCAGAATTTACTCAATTTTTCCAAACCCTTTATACCCCTGAACACCTGGTGTCCCAGGATCTTATACTTCAATATTTATCCTCTATTAATCCTCCCTCTTCTCCTGACTTAGAATTCTCGGTGTAAGATGACGATATCTGGGAATCAGACATTCTTTCTGCTATTCGATCCATTAAAAGAGGTAAAGCCCCAGGACCTGATGGTTTTATGATTGAATTTTATTCTTATTTCTCTTGCATTCTTGTTCCAAAGCTACTTCTTTTATTTCACTTCTTTAATTCCTCCAAAACGTCTAGTGGCTCCTTTCAAGAAGCCTTGATATGCCTTCTTTCCAAAGAAGGTAAAGATCATAATCTTTGTAAGAACTATAGACCTATATCTCTAATTAATTTGGATTATAAAATCTTTGCAAAAATTCTAGCTTTTCGTCTAAAGAAATTTTTACCCTTACTAATTGGAAGAGAACAATGTGATTTTATTAAAGGAAGACATCTCTCTGACAATACTAGACTCTTCTTTAATGTCCTTACTAAAGCCAAACTATGTACAGACTCTTTAGCAGCTATTTCTCTGGATGCGGAAAAAGCTTTCGATCGAGTTGGTTGGCCTTCTATTTTTTCCACACTATCCTGGTTTGGTTTTGGTCACAAATTTATACGTTATGTTTCCTTACTTTACTCCTCTCCTGTTTCCTCCATTTTGGCTAACCGTCTTGTATCTTCTTCTTTTTCTTTACATCGGGGGTAAGGCAGGATTGCCCTCTTTCTCCTCTTGTTTTTATATTAGCTCTTGAACCCTTTTTGATTAAGATTCGCTCAAATCCTAACATTACTGGTTTTAAATATGGCTCTAATCAATTAAAACTTTCTGTCTACGCTGATGATATTCTGCTTTTCCTGTCACAACCTCAGTCCTCTATACCAGCTTTCTTATCGGAAGTTCAGTCCTTTGTCTCTGTCTCTGGTTATAAACTTAATACCGACAAATGTGAAATCCTTCCATTAAATAAATTATGTTTTTCCGTGGATTTAATTTCTTCTGGTTTCCGTTGGAACTCAGACAAAATCAAACATTTAGGTCTATGGTTTAAGCCTTCCATTAAAGAATCCATTAATAAATCTAAAGGAATTACAAACTCTATTGAAAAATGCCACGTCCAAGTGGAATCCACTATTCTTATCCTGGTGGGGCCGTCTTGACACATTTAAAATGATAGTTCCTATAATACTTTTTTATATTTCTAATCTTCCCATAAACATTCCTAATTCGCATTTTAAAACAATTTATTCTATTCTTTCGAAATTTCTATGGAATAATAAAAAACCTTGTATGTCTTTACTCAAACTTAAAAGATCAAAATAATTAGGAGGTGTCAATTTTCCAGATTTTCAAGCCTATCATACTTCATTTTCTCTTAAACAAACCGCTCTTCTACTTCAAGAGGACAACGAAGATTCGGCATTACCATTGTGGACTGTTATCAAGAAACAATTTCTTCATCCTTTCTCCGTCCAAGTATTTTTATCCTTTACTCATCGTCCTCTATCTCTTTCTCTTCCCATTTTCAATAATAGTTGCAAAATCCTTCAACCTTTATTTACTGATCACCTCTCTCCTAGGGATCGTTTTCTGCAATCTTCATTATGGTATAATAAGCTTCTTAAAATTAATCATAGAATCATTTTTGGGAGAAATTGGCATGTTAGAGGACTTCACTGGGTTCATCAGCTTTTCCAGATTCATACATGCATTTCATTTTTAGTTGCTCAAGAATGTTTTTCTTTGCCTAGTTCATGTGCGTCTAAATATACTTCCCTGATTACGTTACTCCAATCAACGTACAATAATTTATCATCCAATCCTTCTCCCTCATATTCCCCTCCCACCATTCTCTCGGTCTTGTCTCTTTCTCCATCTGCATCCCAAATCTATAAACATCTATCCTCTTCTCCTGCTACTCAAGATAAAACGGAGGTAGAACTTTTATGGGAGACTGATCTCAAACTGTCCCTATCTATTTCTACCTGGAACAAGATCTGGATTAAGATTAGGAAATCTTATAGGGCTGCTAATACTACCCAAACCTTATTTTATATTTATAACAGATTATTACTAACTCCTGTTTCCTTACACAAAATAAATCCTACTCTCTCTCCATCTTGTTGGTCCTGTAATACATCCCCTGCCGATTTACACCACATGCTATTCACTTGCCCTCAGGTTCATAACTTTTGGGAACTAGTTTAGAATCAAATTAATAACATTTTTCATACACGAATACCTTTCTCTTTTGTTAACATATTTTTAGAGAGTGTATCTTCGGAGTGGGAATCATATCCACACACTTTCCATATTATAGATCTACTTCTTGCAGTTGCTTTTCAACAAATTACTAGGGCATGGAAGAATACCACTAACATTTCTTACCAAGCCTGGTGGTATGGGATTTGTTATAATCACAGATTAGATAGAGCGTATGTCCATCCCATTTCCCTTGCTACAAAACGAGAATACTTATGGTCACCTATTACTCATTTTCTAGATCTATCCGCAAATGTAACACGTACCCATTACCCCCGCATGGAAGAAGTTCCTAAACCTCCATGAATTGTTTCTATTGTTATTTATTTTTCTTGCTCAATTTACATTTTTCTTAACTATGTATTTTAGCAGTTGTTACTATTTATATAAGTGGTTATGCTAAGAGTAATATTTTATAAGTACCTTTACCCTTCCTTTTCCTCCCCCTCCTTCTCTTTTTCTCCTTTTTCATATTATCTAACAGATTATACAGTTAAGATTGTAACCCTTGTTTCTGTATTTATTGTAATATTTTATATTACTTCAATAAATCTCTTTTTCAACTCAAAAAAAAAAAAAGTCATCTTCTCAGCCTGACAGTTTGCCAACTGAGTCAGCCTAATGGACTGATATATTATTGGGATATACTTGACTGTGTTTTGAATATTTAGGGGCATATTCACAAGGAGCTATCGCCGAATTAACGGCACTTTATCGCAGCCAAAGTCGTGATAAATGTACCTCACCATTCACAAGCCGGTGTTAACAGCCCACAGCACCAGTTTACCCGCGATAGCAGCCGCAAAAAACATCGCCACAGAGGACCCCCGCAAATATCGCTAATGAGATGCAGAGTAGGCGTTCCCGTGCCAAAAGCCGAGACAACACCACACCTCAACATTCACAACGACCAGCCATATCGGCGATAAAAACACAAAACAGGCGATAAGGCGCGTTAGCACCAGGAAATCTACACCTGCTCTGACCTGGTATAAAGTCGGACGGCAGCCTGCAAACCAAAAGGGAGCACAGCCCAGGACTACATCGGAAGGGCAACAGATGCCATGGAGCCACCCATCATGCGGCCCGGGCACCCAAGAGGGCCACAACACCCACCGCCACCACCCCCAGGACCACCCCTCCCTGGCACCCCCCCGACCAAAGACATGCCACATCAGCCACACCTAAACATGTACAAAATATTCTGCTTGATGCCGCACAATCACAACTGGTGACATGCATGTGTCGTCACAGAAATGACCAGCACACATTCACTTTCGAAGCAACAAATGAAACTTTATTAAAATGAACAATGAAATGAAATGAAGACACATGGCCGCTCCCCTCGGGACAATACGTAGGTCACAGCCTGTAAGACAAAAACATGATGAGAAGGTGTGTCCTGCGCACAACAGAGGACAGAGAGAGAGCGAAGGAGAGAGAGAGGAAGAGAGGGAGGGAGAGAGAGAGGAAGAGAGGGAGGGAGAGAGAGAGGAAGAGAGGGAGAGAGAGAGAAAGAGAAGAGGAGAGAGAGAGGAAGAGAGGGAGAGAGAGAGAGAGGAAGAGAGGGAGAGAGAGAGAAGAGGAGAGAGAGAGGAAGAGAGGGAGGGAGAGAGAGAGGAAGAGAGGGAGAGAGAGAGAGAGAGTGCCGCCCCTGCGCACCCAGGCCACCCTGCTCACCTGCTGCCACCAGTGTGTCTCCAACCACGTGCCGGGATGTATAGCAGGACACCAGGTCACACAGCTGAGTCAGAGCCGTCAGCTGAAACAGAGCCCAGATACATGACTGGCACAGTACACACACTTGCACAAGACAACATCGCCTGCCCGCCCATGCACACCCAGGCAGAGGCACCCCAACCCCTCCCGCCGCCCATCGGAGCATGCCCGCCCATGCACACCCAGGCCTCAATGCTCACCTTCCGCCACCGGTGGGTAGACAGGAGGTCCCACCACGTGCCGCTGCAAGCCACAAGCCCGGGGCCCGCGGACATGGCACCATCCACATCATGCAGCTCTGCTCCGCAGGCCACCAGGTCTCACGTTTGGTGCTGGGTCTTGATTACTCCATGGCAGAGGACATACCAGTGCACCCGGCACCATCGCAGGCTGCACACCCGCTCAGCCCAATGGGTGCCACCAACTCTGGGATCCCGGAAGTGACGCCACGTGGCGGTAGGCCCGCGCTGCCCGCTGGCTCTGGCCTACACTGCGGTCCAGCAGGGCACACAAAACCTGAGCTGTCCGGACCGCCGGGACGGGGCATCATCGCAGGCTGCACACCCGCTCAGCAGCTCAAGGTGCCACTGACACAGTGCACCTAAAGTCACCGTCCCGTGGCGGGGTGCCTGTGCCGTCCGCAAGGCCCCGGGTGCCACTAACCCTGTGCAACCCCAATCTGCGCCACGTGGTGGTAGGCCCGTGCCTTACTCAAGGCCCCGGATGCCACTAACCCTGTGCAACCCCAGTCTGCGCCACGTGGTGGTAGGCCCGTGCCTTACTCAAGGCCTCGGATGCCACTAACCCTGTGCGCAACAACTCATGGGCCCTACATGATTGAGAACCGTGGAGCGGCCATCATCCAGTCACCACCGGAAGAGGGGAATGTGCCGTCGTCGACCCCTTATGTTGGCGGAGTCACATGGCCTGTGATGCCTGTGCCGGATGGGTGTGGTGTGTGTGAAAACCTGTCCTCAGGGAGTGGCTGTGACATGCTGACAACTAGACCAGTGACCTGCACACCACCAGCGAGTACGGCTGCAACGGGTAGCAATGAGGGCCCCCCCTCGGGCGTTGGCGGAGTGGTCTGGCCTGCCGTACGCCCGACCAGCACAGGGCTTGCAACAATGACTCGTGGGCTCTGGGCGTGGTCCAGTCCATGTCTGGACAAGGAAGTGACTGATGCGTGTGTCCCTGTTGTAGTGTTCACGGAACCCGGTACACAAAATGCAATGTCGCACCCTCTGACTGGCATCCCACAGGATGAACATCATTGACGCAAGGGAAGGCACTGTCCCCACATTCATCCACACATCCATACATGAATGACGTAAGACATTACACAGCAGTGCGTCACTGGATGTTTATTTGCACATCCAGTGCAGTCATGCAGCTGGAGCGGTACAGGGCAATGCCGAGCACACTACACATTATGGGCCCGTGGAGGGCCAGCCAGTGTCCATCCGGGGATGACCTGTACTGCGGAAGAGGAAGGGTACAGTCCGCAGTCTGTCCGCCGTGTCATTGGTCGTCAAACAGGATGTGGCAGTCCATGTCGCTGTCCAAGTGAGTGCATCAGAGTGTTACGGGGGTCAGTGGTAGGTCTTGAGGCCATGTGCGGCACCAAGCAGAAACAGACAAGGTGGCGGAAATGGATGCTAGTGCCCGGCCCTCCTGACCACAGTCCCATCCACGTCTCGTCCCCGGGTGTGTGCCCTGCCCCACCTGTGGGTGTTGCAGTACCGGCTGCGGCACTGTGTGCCACTGACACATCAGGGGCCGGAGGAGGATTGTCGGCCGCACTGTGTGACAGTGACACATCAGGTGCCGGAGTGGATACGCCTGCCGCACTGGCAGGCACTGACACACCAGGGGGCGATGATGTGGGGGCAGCAGCATTCAACATCGCCACGCCTTGTGGCAGCAATGCCATGATGAAGACATGCAGGGCCTGGTAGATCCCAGCTGCATTTCTCTGATGTGCAGCGGCGGCTCCCATCCTTTCCGCCTCCATCCGCACCATGTCCTCCATGAGCCTCCGCATGTGTGCCAGCTCACGGCTTGCATCGCTGGGGCCACTCTGAGCGGACAGGTATTCCACCCTCCACGTCATGACTCCAGCGATGTCAGTCAGGGCTCGTTGGAGACCATGGGGCGGACATAGACACCCAAGGATGGCGTCCAGTTTGGTAGCCATGAGGTCGAACCCCACCCGCACTGCTCGGCCGTCTCCCTCTGGCCCTCCAGCACACGGCGTTGGAAGGCCATTTGTTGTTCCGGGGGGTCTTGGGAGAGTGCCGGGGCTGTGGGTGCCTCCTGCTGGGTGGTTTGGGTGGTGGGTGGGGTCTCATCCATGTAGCTGGGCTGCCCAGATCCTGGAGGTGGCTGGCGGATGAGGTCAATGATGTCTTGGATGGTTTGGGTGTCCATGCTGGTGTTGTCCTCCTCGTCATCAGTGAAGAGTGGCTGTGACTGCTCTGCAGGAGGTGTTGACGATGCCCCTGCGATGTGAAGGGGAGATGGTGTATTACAAAGTGTGCACATGTATGTAGCCGCATGGTACAGGTTGACATTCAGACAGCATGGCATTGTACATTGTGAAAGTCTGTGGGTCTGGGCGAGGACCCAGGGTCATTGTGGGTGTGCACTGTGCCCTGCTTGCTTGTGCATGTGTGCCATTGTGGCCATCTCCACCCATCCCCCCAGTACCTGGTGGTCACTCACCCTGTTGCGTTTGTGTTGTGTCCTGTCGAGCAGTGTCCGGTCCCCCGACTCCGGCCACAGTATCCATACTGATGACTGTCGACACCAGCTCCTCCATGTCATCCAGCTCCAGCTGTGGCGCTGGGCCCCCACCTCCGGTCTGCGTTGCTGCCTTCTGGTTGGCGCTGAGTTTCTCCTTGGTCTTCCGCTTGATGTCATTCCATCTCCTCTTGACCTCGTCCATTGTCCGCTTGTGCTCTCAGACGGCATTCACCTTGTCGACGATGTCCTGCCATATTCTATTTTTGGTGCCCAATGACACGTTGGAGGTGACGAAGAGTTGTTGATGGTGTTCCATCACCTCAGTGACTATGCTCCTGTTCGCCTGCGGACTGAACTTGGTCTTCCTCGTCTTCTTGTCCTTGCCCTTGCCCTTCCCTGTCCCCGAGGTCCCAGGCTGGTCGTCCGGGGTGCTTGTGGGGTTGCGCTCGTCCTCTGCGCCTGCTCCGGCTGCCTCCATGGTGCTTGGGTGTTGGTCAGTTTGTGTGTGGGTGTTTTTTCTACTTTTATGGTGATTTTTGATGCCTGCCAGGTGTGTGTTGCAGGCCTGGCGCTGCTTGTCGCTGGTTTCCTCATCGCGCTTTGGCCCATCGCGTGTTTTTTGGTGTTGTGGTTTGTGTTTTTATCTCCCTCTTGGTGGTTGTTTCGCGGATATTGTCTGCGGTTTCGGCAGACTATCGCTTGCTACCGCCTTGTTGTGAATTCCACGTTGACACAGGGTTATTTTCCCGCGATAGGCTGCGATATTGAAAGTTGCATTACGCTACTCTTGCGGTAGTTATCACAAGTTCTTGGGAATATACCCCTTAGTGTCATAAAAGGTCTAATGCTGCAAAAAAACTTGGAATTCCTCCGCCTTCTCTAAAACATATTCTCCAGTAACAGGGTTCTGTAGCTTCCTAACAAGCGCAGCATCCCGCTTAACCCATGTCGACCACGCAAGGAATTTCCCACTCTGCTGATTCTCTTCGTATACGTGTTGCTGAAATGCCCTAGAACTGTTGATTTCTTCCATAATGAAAAAATCCCTCACATTTTGCTTAGCCTTTTCAAGTTGGTCCTCTATAGGAAGCTGTGAAGCCTGAGGCCTATTCTTGGCCGGAAGGGCTGTATCAACTGCTGATTGCAGCTCTGCTATCTGATCTGTACGCAATCCAGTTTGTTGAGCTTCAAAGCAATAATCTACCCCTGAGCTGTAGCCTTTAAGGCTCCCCACACTGAAAACAAAGACCCCTATTTAACTGAAAGAAACCCCAAACACATGTTCTCATTTCTATTAGCCACTCTTGGTTAGAAAGAAGATTCTGGTCCAGCTGTCACCTAGGCTTTTCCCTTCTAGTTGTAGCCAACTCTACCATGATGGTGGCCAACAATTGATAGGAAAAAGAGTTAGTCCAAATATCTGAACCCACCCTTGTTTTAATAGAATGCAAAATTTTAAAAAAAACAATCAGGTAGGCGGTGTAAAATGCCAAAATGGTCACTACGCCATGGATCAATTAATTGGAAATCTTGCTTCAGCACATCAACCAATCTTTTAGGTTGGGGCTCAATTGTTTTTTTTTAGCTTTGTTTGAGGTGTCTAATGCCAAATCCTGGATATAATTAAAATCACCCCCTAAGATTACCGGCCCTACTGCTCCCATAGCAATATTACAAATCTGTAATAATAAATCTACTTCATCAAAAACTGGGGCATAGTAATTGACCAGGTTTATACGTGTTCCATTAGCACGAACTTTAAGCCATAGCCACCTTCCATGAGGATCTCTAATTAAATCGGTTACCAATCAATCAAGCCCCCAGCCTAGCAAAACTGCAACCCCTCTTACTGCCAGCCCAGCTGAAGCAAAATAAGCATGTGGATACTGCTTCAGAATAAAAACATTCAGGAAGTTGTTCTTAAGATGGGTCTCCTGCAAAAATAACACTTCTGAGGAAAAAGAGGCCAACCATCTAATCAGCCCTCATGTTTCCGCTTGTATGACATGCCGTTAACATTGCACGAAATAAACCTAACTTTAAGACCCATTACATAAAGATCCCTTCCTAGTGTCGTTTTTATGTCACTGATCAAAAATGATTCAAATCCTGTCTCGATTCTGCTCTTATTCAATATAAGTGCTCCCGCACCCCCTGCAACAGCAAGTGAACAAAAAAAAAACCTAAACCCAATGAGGGGGGAATCGCCCACAATACCGCTCTCGTAGCTCCTCTGACCCCACGGGGTGTCATGGATCTGCACCCTGGTGCACACATGGCCCTCCCGCCACACCCTCCAGCAGCCCCAAATGTAGGGCAGGATCATGGCACAAAGCATCATTCCAAGGGGCATATTCACAAGGACTTATCGCCGAGTTATGGCCACCTTAACGCATCAAAAGTGGAGATAGATTTAACGCCCCATTCACAAGCGGGTGCAAACAGCAGACATCGCCAGTATTCCCGCGATAACTGCCGCAAAATTTATCTCCACGGGTGACACCACCAACTAACCCTAATGAGATGCAGAGTAGGCGTTCCCGTGCAAAAACTCACGAAAACACCACAACACCACTTTCACAACGAACTGCCAGATCTGCGATGCGAACCAAAAACAGGCGATAAGCCGCGGTAGCAGCAGGGAATTAACACCTGCCTTTTGCTGGTGTTAAGCAGGTCGACTACCTGCAGTATGAAAGGGAGCCCGGCCAAGAGTCACATCTGAAGATCCACAGATGCCATGGAGACAATGATCATGCAGCTCGGAGACCCATGAGGGCCACAACACCCACCGCCACCACCCCCAGGCCCGCCACCACCCCCAGGACCCGCCCCGCCCCCCCCTGCACCACCACAGAGGCAGCGTACACAAAGACAGCGGACCCACCGTAAACGCACCAGCCGCACAGACCTAACGCCAGAGGAGGTCATTGCCCACTACAGGCCCAAAAGGACAACCATCCCGCGCATCCTGACCCACATCGCCCACCGGCTGACGGTACCAACACAGCGGACAACCAACATCCCTCCGCAGACAAAGCTGCCGGCTGTGCTGCACATGTTGGCCTCTGGTACCTTCCAACCCACATCTGCCAGAGTCGGGGGAGTCTCACAGCCAGCCCAATCCAAGTGCATCACACCTGTCCTGGATGCCATCATCAGCCTGGTACCCCAGCACCTCCACTTCACCCACACTGCGCAGGAGCAGCTGGAGACCAAGCAAGGCTTCTATGCCATAGCTGGATTCCCTCACGTGTTGGTGGCAATCGACTGCACACATGTACCCCTCGTGCCCCCTGCCGACACTGCACACAACTACCGCAACAGAAAGTACACGCATTCCATCAATGTGCAGGCAATAGTGGCCTCAGCCCGCCATGAGGCCGGCGCCGTGCGCGGCGGGGCCTGCGTCCCTGTGCGCCTGCTGCACCCCTGGCCGCTGGTCCCCAGACCCGTCATGCCTGCCCCAGCGCACCAAGGAGGCTCCGCTCACCTGCCGACACCGGCGTGTGTCAAAGAGGGCCCACCACGTGCCGGTGCAAGCTCCAAGCCCCAGTCCTTCGACCTTTGCAGCCTCCGCAGACCATCGCTGGCCTCCACGACGCTGGCCCACAGTACTCCTTTTTCGTTGACATACCCCACCGGCGTAATCTTCGGCCCAGTTGTTGGCACATGTTGTACTGAGTCGTGAGTTTTGAACGGCAGTGACCCCAAGTCTGTGGCAGCGTCCACATCACTAAACTCCCTCCGATCAGTGAAGCCAAAGTCTGCATCGCAAGCCTGCGACACGTGGTGCCACTAACCCTGTTCAACGCAAGCCTGCGATGCGTGGTGCCACTAACCCTGTTCAACGCAAGCCGGCGACACTTGGATGAGGGCTCAGGCCTACACTGCGGTCCAGTAGGTCCCACATGTGGAACTGTGTCTTGAGTACAGAACGGCAGTGACCAGATGTTTATTGCAGAGTTCATATCACTGAACTTCCTTCGATCAGTGTCCCAAACCCTGCATCGCAAGCACATGACACGTGTCTGTGGGCGCGTGCTGACCGCTGCCCCCGGACTACACTGCGGTCCAGTAGGTCCCACATCCAGCACTTAGTCGTGATTCATGAATGGCAGAGTCCATACCAGTGAACGCATGGAGAGGAGTAAGAGGAAGATGCGGTTCAGTCCGGATGAAAGCCGGATCCTCGTCACGGAGGTGACCGAACACTAGCAACAACTGACCTGGTGCCACTAACCCTGTTCACCGCAAGTCCGCGTCCCGTGGTGCCACTGAACCTGAACTACGCAGGCCGGTGGGACCATCCAACGCAAGCCGGCGACACTCGGATGAGGGCCCCTGCTGACCGCTGCCTCAGGCCTACACTGCGGTCCAGTAGGTCACACATGTGGAACTGTGTCTTGGGTAAGATATGGAGGAGTCCACACCATTGGACACGCCTCATCACAGGCGGCATCCCCTATCAGCACTGGTGCCACTATCTCCGTGCGCAATGAGTCATTGGCACTTTCTGGTTGGACTTTGGTGGCGTCTGAGTCCATGGCCTGGGGGTTGTCTGCATCATCATCTGGCTGGGACGGACTTGGTGTTCGACATGTGTCTGTTCCATTCATCTCCACCATAGTGACTGTTTCTGCGTGGTTCTGCCCTCTGCATCATGCCCTGGGGGTACACCTTCCACTGTCCACCGAGACACTCCGCGACAACTCCCTTTGTCATCTACGAGAACCTGCTCTGCTCTCGTGACCCTGCCCCAGTGCACCCCAAGTCAGCGGCCCGTGGCGGTAGGCCCGTGCAGGACGCTGTGCATCCGGGGCCACTGACTCTGTGCAGCTCAAGTCATGGAGCCTTTATGGTTGAATGGTTGTGTCCTTAACGATGGACACTGTTGTCGTATTTTGACTGCACCAGGCACTCCATGAAGGCTGGTGTACACACACCCCACACACATCCAACACAGGTGTCACTCGACATGTGAGCCTGCTAATAAAAGTGGCCGGGCGCACGTGCCCGTAGCCATTCACGCCATCTAAGCAAGTGTGTCCGTGTGGTCATTATGTCAGCATGATGGGCCCGAGCCCTGCAACATCACAGTGTGCTGTCTTCAGCGGACAATACTATGTCACCTCAGCAGTGGCTAAGACCTTGGACATGTAGCTTCGCCCGCCCCCCCCTGCATGCACAAGCGGCGTGTGCTGGTCCGGCATACGTCAGGTTAGTGCCGGGGTGTGCTGATTCGGCAGGGGGATCAGGGCGTGGCTCTGGTCTGGCCTTGAGCAGGAAGTGCGGTAAGAGTGTCTCTGTGTTGGAGTGTTGTCGCCACCAGGGCCACAGTAGTTGATGTTGCAATGTAGCATGCACCCGGAGGGCGGGCCCGCACGTACGGGGAAATGTAGGAGCGCAAGACCGCTTGGGGTCTTGGCTCATACATGCCAAGTGTTATGTGTATCAGTCCTGCGGCTGCATAAGTCAGATGCCTAGCCTCAATCGCAGCGCGATCACAGCCAGCCATGGACTGTACACCTGTGTCTGCCCTGTCCAGACCATTGGCCTGCACTCATGTGGCCGCACACCCTCAACGGCCAGCTTCAAGGTGTTGTTGGCATGCCGCTGGACATGCGCAGACAGGCATGACAATGGTGTGCCGTAGGTGTGCACGTGATACAACCGCGCAGCGCACACAAGTGTGGGGGCTCGTGGGAGGGAGGAGCAGCTGTGAGGCAACGTAACACACAGTGAGGCCGCTCATGTGCCACGTGCTTGGCATATCATCCATGATTCCCTGGGTCACAGACATCCCACCCCACCCACGACAGGCCTCTGTACATCTCCTGTATGCAAGCAGATGGTAAAGTTACTGTAGGGATGAAAGGTCCTTTGTCTGAACTATCAGGCGGAAGCACATCTGCAGCTCCGAGCTGGAACTTGCATGTGCCCAGCACCCTCTGACAGATACGATAGCATTTGCTGGCGACTCCCACACTACGCACTGCCCGACGTGAGACCAACGTGTACACATCCCACACACAGAAGTCCTTGGTCGTAGTTAGCGTGCGTGAAATGGCCTTCACATGTACTCCCACCCCACCCCAGGCCTGCACCCGTTGCACACAGACACTGCTCATTGATCCGAGCTGAGGCATTTCGTCCACAGGACTGGCCCGGGTCAGCACGGTGCCGCTTCAAGCAGAGCCACTGACGCAATGGCAGACCATCCCGGACACATGCACAACTCCAGTCACGTGGACCGGTACAGTGCACGTCTGCTGCATGTACTGGGGGCACTGCCATTGGCAGTGCTGCGGATCAGTTACCGGCTAAGCTTCCGCCTTGCCAACGTCACCTGCGTTCAGCCTGTGTTGCATTGTCGCTCGTGCATATTCGAGTGGACCATGGATGTCTGTCTCTCCAACGTAAGGGTAGCTGACCTGGATTTCGACGTGTGTGTGCGCCCCCTGTTGGACCACAACCAGGAGTGTCACCGTGATGCCCGTTTATGGCATGCCTGGATGATTGGCATGCATGTTGGCAACTGGACCTGGGAGATTGCACGAGTCGTCGTGTGCAGTGACCACATTGAGCCGCTCCCCTATTGGGCTTTAGTGCCAATTGGGGCCAGGGGTTGAAGTCAGCACATCTGTCCGGGACAGCTGATGGGTTACGTCGCCGACGTGTTAGATGTAGTCGACAACGAGCTCATGTTGGAAATGTTGGCCTACGCTGCTGCACTCGCGTTCATGGACAAGTGACAACGTACCTGCAGCCACAACTGAATGTGACCCATTGCACGTGTCCCGGCGCCTGGTTGCATGTTGGGGATCTGGTCACATGTCCCAAGACGACAGTGGACATGGCTGCATTGGCCTGGACTCCGGATACATGCGCGGACAACCAAGGTGCGTTGGCACTGACTTGTGTGGGTGATGGACTCCCCCGGGGTGGACATGGGCGCTTTCCAACGTTCCTCATTCAGACTTGCTGCTGCATTGGTCTGCATGTTGTGGCACTTCTCTTGGCCGTACTGACACGCAATTGTTGATGAAGTTTCCGCACCTTCACTTGTCTCCAACTGTGATGAGTGTTGATATGTATGCACATGTGTGTGTCACTGCCTATCTTGGTCCCTGCCATACATGCATTGCTACCCCATCAGGGCTGTGGGTTGGTACTTGTGCATTATCATGTCCCTGTTTCGTGCTTTGCTAGATGCGTATGGCCATTTACCGGCCACAAGCGGGTGCACTTGTGTCCTGTGTTCGGTTGTGCAAATGTTGGAGTTTGTATCACTTTGTGTTCGTTGTTCGTGTGCTCTGCTTCCTATGTGTGTGTGCTGCATTGTGTGTGAGATGGCCCTTCAGCTCTGATTTGGCTCACCCTTCTCCCTTTCAGGCAGTGTGGTTTTCACTTCTGTGCTTGTTCAGTGGTGTGATATTGCCGACTTGTGCTCTTGGTTGGTGTTGTTACTCTTGGGCATGGTTTGTCTGCAGTTGTGCTGTGCTTAATTGTGCATGTGTGCCATTGTGCCCATCTCCCCCGTCCCCCAGTCCCTGGTCGTTCCTCTCCCTGTTGCTGTTGTGTCTGTTGATTTTGAGCAGTTTCCGGTCCCCGACTCCTGCCACCATCTCCAGACTGATGTGGTGGACGCCATTTCCTCCATGTCATCCAGCTCCTGGTGTGGCGCTGGACTCCCACCTCCGGTGTGCATTGCTGCCTTCTGGTTGTTGGCGTGTTTCTGCTTGTTTTTGCGTTTCGCATCATTCCAGCTGTTCTGGTTTTCTTCCATTGTCCTCCTCCGCTCTCCGGCTGCATTCACCTTGTCCACAATGGACTGCCATGTACAATGTTTTGTTGCCAATGGGGCTTGTGGGGTTGTGTACTAGCTCCGACTGCATCCATTGTGCTTCGCTGTTGTTTTCTGTTTGGTTTGTCTTCCTTTTTCCTGCTTTTGTTGTGCTTATTCCCGCCTGCCGTGTGTGTGTCGCGGGCCTGGCGCTGCTTATCGCTGCTTTCTGCATCGCGAATGGGCTCATCGCACGTTTTTTTGCGTTGGGGTTTGTGTTTTTATCTCTGTCGCGGTGGTTGTATCGCGGACATTGGCCGCGTTTTCGGCAAACTATCGCATGGTACCGCCGTGTTGTGAATTTCACCTTAACACGGGGTTATTTTCCCGCGATAGACTGCGATGTAAAGTTGCGTTAACATTTTTTGGAGATGTTTAGCGCACGTTCTTGTGAATATACCCCCAAATGTCTTAGATATCTTTGGAGGCTTCTGCGCCTTAACCAGACTAACTCCTGCTGTAAAAGGGGGAAGCTTCTGAAGTTACAGCCCAGTGCGCACTTAAACCTCGAACCATGTCTGCACCATTAAACAATGCCTTTCCTCATTATCGACATCATCAACCTGGCCAGGATCATCCGGACTATGACATAAACACAGACATACCTATCATTAATTAGAGGAGCTCCTGAGCCTCAGTCAAACTAGTAAACAGATGGGACTGAGAGCGGGAAACAGGATCAGAAAGTGCGGGAAACAGCCCCAGGCGAGGCGGGGGGAGCACCAGGGAGCAGAGCAGGCGTGAAAATGAGAGAGAGGACAGGAGAAGAAAGTCAGAAAATATGCAAGTAGCTAGATGAGAAAGAAAAGGTCAGAAGTTGATGGCATAAAAGTGACCGAGAAGGCAGAAGGCACAGCTGAACTAGAGGTGAAGCTACAGTCAGGCATTGTTAAAAAAAAAATTTCAGAAATGAGGCAATAAGGGAAAGAGAGAGGGAGAAAACAGAATGGCACAGAACATATGGAGATGAGAGTGAAAAGGCAAAAATAACAATGAGTTTGCAGAAATAAACGATGTAAAATGGCAAGAACTAAATGTGGAACGGCAGTCAGGCAGAGTTAAAAGCAGGTCAGAAATAAGGCAAGGACAGAGACAGAGGGCAAGGAGAAAGGCAAAGAACAAATGGAAATGGCAGTGAAATGGCTACAAAAATGAGGTCATAGGACAAAAACAGACAATGACATGACAAAACAAAACCGACCTGAGCGGATGAGAAAGAGAGAGAAAGAGAGAGAGAGAGAGAGGAAGAGCGAGAGAGAACAGCAGGAAGGAATAGAGGGAGGCAGGAGCCAAGCACAGAGCGTGGTCCGTGAGGGTAACAGATGAGATCTGGAGAACTAGGGCTAAGCACCAAAGAAGAAACTTGTTGCCATCTCTTGGTTTACCTTCACTATTACCAATAGCAATTTCATCTAAACTTTCATAAATTTTCTACCCTCAATACCAAGGTTATGTGAGACTCCTTCAGAAGGTCATCTACTCTGGGACAGGGAGACACCTACATTGGGACAGGGAGGCACAAGAACCAACACTTGAAGAGGGAGACACGTGCATGCTCCCTAGGACACGAGAATCCAATGCACAGAGACAGATTCTTACTCCCAGTGAGAGAAACATACACTGAGACTAAGAGAAATGACTGGGTGTTCTAGGTCAGAGAAACACAGATATGCAGAGAGAAAGAGTCAGGCCTATGTCAAGGCACAGGAAGACACACACACACGCACACGTACACAGACACACACTTTATGAAGCACTGGTGGTTCAGCTTTGCTGTCATGGTCAGCATAATCCCATTGCAGTACCTTGGACATTTAACCCAAAATGGCCTACACATGCCTTTTCTACCTGGATGTGGGATAATTTTCCGCTTTCGAGCTTGCAGGGTTGAGGGTCCTGGTCAATACACACTCAGGACCAGCTTCTCTTAGGAAGCCTAGGCCATTTCTCTAATAGTGCAGAGGATTTTTAATATAATTCTAGACTCCATTGAGAGAAAATGGGGGGCTATTAGGGTATAATTAGTTTGATCAGACATTTTAAGGTTAACGTTGAGCATCGTCACAAGGGTTTTACACCTGTTATAAAAACTTAATGAGTTTAGGGGCAGCCTAATAAGGATATTACAACATAGCTAAATGTGTAATCACAGGAGCACTGGTTATCACCACCACTCGATGGTTGGTTTGTAAGAACAGCAGCAACTTTCAGAGCAAGTTGAGTTGTACATAGAGTTAATTGTTATGTAAAATTAGATCCCAGTCAAAGGTTTTGCCCAAATATATTAATTTCTTTACTTTTGAGGTAGGTGTCCCCAGTTTTTAGGGCTACTCCATTGAAATAGGCCAATGCTTAATTTGAGCCTGTGGTTTATGGTGCTCCGCACCAGGACCTGGTTCTCAACACTGGCCCTTATGACAATCTGCCACATGGTGGCGCTGCTTGTCTACTTTTGAGTTGAGTTGTGTCTGTCGGCCATTGGCCAACACTGGGGAGGTACTTCTGGTGCTCTACACCAGAGGAAGTTCTTTATTTTATTTTTTACACATTAGGCTGCTCTGGAAGAGCTACCTGAGCAGCCTGATTGTTTTTTTTCCTGTAATGACGATCAGCGGGCAGGGCGCGCTGACATCTTTACAGGAAAGTGAAAATAAAACAAGCAGATGGGCTAATTTTCTTTCACTGAATCAGTGCTCAAGGTAAACCTCAGCCCCTCGAGACTGATTCTATTAGGAGAGGTATCTTTGGAAAGGGGAGAATGTCCCCTTTTTAGGTCTCGCCTGGCGTTGCAGCGCGCATGCGCTGCTAGCTCTGCGAGGGTTCTTGGAATCAATATACTTTAAGAAGTTAAGTTTCGGCTCCGCCCGTAATTTCCATTGGTGTGCGTCATTTTGCATCATTGCTTATGCTAAACGGTGTCTTATGATTGTAACTGAGGCTTTTTAGTCCCTCCTGGTTACCACCCTGTCCTCTTTTGGCCACGCCCACCTGGACTGGATCCTTTACTTGCGGCGTGATACTGTCTCCTTTAATTAGTGGGAGAGAACTTTTTTTTGTCATTCCGGATGTGAAGCGCGATGTTCTAAGTTGTATGTGGACATCGCGCTCCGTTTATTTGTTTATTTTTTTACTTTCATTTGGTGCGCGGCGCCCGAATTAGTGGGTAAGCACTTTTGAAGCGCGATGTTCTAAGTTGTATGTGGACATCGCGCTCCGTTTATTTATTTATTTTTTTACTTTCATTTGGTGCGCGGCGCCCGAATTAGTGGGTAAGCACTGTGAGTTGACAGGTAGGAGTACGTTGTTGCTGTTTGCATGGCCCTTACACCGTCCCTTCCCTTTGCTTCTTCTCTGCCCTCTTTCCCTTCCCCGATAGTCGCTTACCATATATTTCTCACACTTCTCAGCACTCCCCCTTCCTTTCAGTGTATTCTTTGATTGTTCCTTCCCCACTTTGTTTCCTCTGTTACCCCTTGCTTTTCACTCGTTCCCAGCGCTTCTGCACAACCAACTCCCGGCCTCGGACTCTCCCCTTTCATAGCTCGGCTTGGGTGCACAGCCTCCTCATTGCAGGCGGCTCACGGCTCGGAGGTTATAAATACCCCCCTCCCCACCCTTTCTCTGTCGTTGTGCTTGGCGCAGTGGTGGCACGGTTACCGTCTCTGCCCCGCTGTACACCCACCGGGCCGTGACCGCCTCTAAAGCGAGGCCAAGAGCCGAATCAAGTTTGCTTAAAAGCACCAGCAGGGTAAGGGAGCTGGTGCGTGTCGAGGCGGGGAGTGCCCCTCTGTCAGATCTAAACACTTGAGCAGGAAATCTGAAGGCTGCATAAACAGACCCCTCTGTGGTGCACGGAGTTCAGCGTTCAGAAGGCTCTCCGCTCACAGAGCCGCTCTTCCTGCTGACAGAGGGGTGGAGGGGGAGCCAATCCGGAGCAGGCATTTCTTCTGGCGAATGTACTGCATCTGGGGCTTATCTCTGCCCGTGTCCGACTGCAACTTCTACTACCCGAATGTCCCGTATTCGGACGGGTGAGGGGCCCCAGGACATTTTATGTTACTTTTCTGAAGAATGTCGACGTGAAAGCGCGCTGAGATTTTGAAACATTTCAATCTATCTTTGTGTAAAAGACATTGTCATTTTTATTGCAGAAAATTTGTGAGACAGCACCAATGGCGCTCCCCCAGTCAAGGCTCAAGGCACGGTGCCCTGCTGCCTCCCACGAGCCGCGGAAAAGAGGCTTTCGTAAAAGGCTCTATTTACAGTAAGATGGCCGGCAGCCTGGAGATGGAAAGCCCAGCCATAGTTGCCCAGGCTCCTGTGAAAACGTCCACCACACTTGCCATCTTCACTGAGCCATTTGTTGGGATTGTAACAAAAAAGTGTTATACTTCCAATGAAATAGGTGGATTAGGAGGGATTTGGTTCAACTCGAATGGTCGACATACATAGTGGACCACTTTATCTTCAGTGCCACTCTCTCCACATCACTGACCCAGCCTGTGCTAATGAAAGCCGCTTAGTATTTTAAAACAAGCATTTGCAATGCAATAGGTCTGGCATTTTCGCCAGTTTAAGATATTGGCATTGTAAATGACAATGCCTATTATTATTATTTTTTTAAAACATTAATAAAAGGCATTGTCATTTACAATGCCAATAGCTTAAACTCGCGTAAATGCGAGACCTATTGCATTGCAAATGCTTGTTAAGGCTACCTCTGCCCAGGGGATCCATGCTTGGGGATCGCCACTGGAGAACAATTCCCAAGCAGAGATCCATCCACTAGCTACCAGGGATGGGTGGAGCAGCCCCTTAAGTAAGGGCTTGTGCTCCCCCACCACATTTAACTGCCCCAGTCTTTCTGCCCCCCTTGAGGAGGGGGGTGGACGGAGGTAAATACCCCCAATTTGCCTCCCTAGGGGGAGCAGAAAGCCCACTAGACACCAGTAACAGATGTTTTTTTTAAATGTCGGGGTGGGGGCTGCCCAATATGGACATGGCTGTGCCCCCAACCCAAACAAACTAGGGCATAAGTCTTCCTGCCCCTCCCGGGTGGCAGATGAGGGTAATTACCCCGATCTGTCCACCCCCAAGGTGGGGCAGAAAGCTCACTAGACACCAAGGAAAGCTTTTATTTTGTTTTAAATATAGGGTTGGGGCCCGCCCACCATGGGCATGGCCACATCCCCACACCAACTAAATGGGGTATCAGTCTTTATGCCCCTCTGTGGGATGGATGGGTGTAATTACCCCCAATATTCCCCCGGGGGCAGAAAGTCCACTAGACACCAGGGAAGGCGTTTTTTAAATATAGGGATGGGGCTGCCCACTATGGGCATGGTCATGCCCCCACCCCAATTAAATGAGGCACCAGTCTTTCTTCCCCCCCGAGGGGGCAGATGGGTGTAATTATACCCGATCGACACTCCTGGGGGGGCAGAGTGCCCACTAGATGCCAGGGAGAGCTTTTTTTTTAAAAACTATAGAGGTGGGGGCTGGCCACCATAAGCGCCTCCACCCAACTAAATGGGGCATCAGTCTTTCTCCCCCCCTGAGGGACAAATGGAGGCAATTTCCCTCGACCTGCTTCATCCTGGCTGGGTGGGGGGCGCAGAAAGCCCACTAGACACCAAGGAAACCTTCTTTGTAAAAAAAACTATGGTGGTAGGGGCTGCCCACCATTAGCATGGCCATGCCCCCAGAACAGAGCAGACCGTCTGTCTGCCTCCCTGGGGGGGCAGACAAGCGTGATTAACCAAAATCTGCCCCCCCCCGGGGGATGAACAGCCCACTAGACACCAGGGATTTTTTTTAAAGAAATATAGTGGTGGGGCTGCCCATCATGGTCATGGCCATACCCCCAAACTAAAGCATACAGACTTTATGGCCCCCCCAGAGGGGGACAGATGGGGTTAGAAAACCCACTAGACACTAGTGACTGCACTCAGGCAATATTTGTGGGGGAGGAGTAGCCGCCCCTTGGGCATGGGTCCATGTTCCCCATATCCCAGGGCCCAATAGACTTTCTGCCTCTCCTGGGGGGGTGGATCTGGAGTTGAGGGGAGTCCCCTCACAAGGGCTCCCATTGGCCTTGGTTCGATCCATTCCTGTCGCGGGCACTAGGCCCAGCCACACAAGTGGGGCAGCGTTTTTATCCGCACAAGTGGGGCTTCACTGGGTGGTAGGAATTTTGGGGATTCCTGTGGATTCCGGAATTTGCCATCACAAACATGTAAGGAAAATTTCTGGTAGAGTTTGAGGTGTGCAGGGCACTATAGGTAAGAAAACCTCATGGGATCCATGCAAGACACACCACCCTGGAATCCCCTGGTTGTCTAGTTTTAAAAAATGTATGTGGTTCATACGTTTGCAAGAATGACACACACCACAGCCCCAAATACCACAGCTACCCCTAATGCTTAGCTATCAACATAGCACTGTAGGGCCTTTTGCGTTGTGGTCTCGTGGGGTACCAGTCTTATCGAGGGACATGTGGGAACTCAGGCTGGTAGGAAATTTGTGGCTCCCACAGAATCCAGAACTTTCCATCACAGAAATGTGAGGAAAATATGTGTTTTTTGCCAAAGCTTGACGTTTGCAAGGGCCTCTGGGTAAAATTACCTATTGAAAACCACTCAAGTCATACATCCCTGGACTCCCCTAGTTGTCTAGTTTTCAAAAATGTGCAGGTTTGCTACGTTTTTGTAGGTGCCCGCCGAGCTAGGGCCCAAAATCAACAGCTACCTACTTTGCAAAAAAAGGGTCAATTTTGAGTGAAAAAATGTGATGTATCCATGTTGCGTTTTGGGCCGTTTTTTGTTGCCGGCAGTAGGCCTACCCACACAAGTGAGGTACCATTTTTATCAGGAGACTTGTGGGAATGCTGGCTGTAAGGAAGTGTGTGGCTTCCCCAGATTCCAGAACTTTCCATCACAGAAATGTACAGAGAATGTGTTTTTTAGTCAAGGTTTGAGGTTTGCAAGGAATTCTGGGTAAAAAAAAGCCTGGTGAGAGCCATGCAAGTCACCCCACCTTGGATTCCCCCAGGTGTTTAGTTTTAAAAAATGTGTATGTTTGCTAGATTTCCCTAGGCGCTGTATGAGCTAGGGCCAAAAATCCACAGCGCCACTTTGCACAAAAAGGTTCAGTTTTGTGTGGAAAAATGTGATGTATCTATGTTGTATTTTGGGCCGTTTCCTGTTGCAGGCACTAAGCCTACTCACACAACTGAGGTGCCATTTTTATCAGGAGACTTAGGGAAATACTGGGAGGAAGAAAGTTGGTGGCTCCCCACAGATTCCAGAACTTTCCATCCCAGAAATTTGAGGAAAATGTGTTTTTTTAGTCAAGGTTTGAGGTTTGCGAGGGATTCTGGATAACAAAACCTGGTGAGAGCCATGCATGTCAACCAACCCTGGATTCCTCCAGGGGCCAGATGTACGACCGTTTTTGCATGCGCAAACGGGTTTGCGAACCCGTTTGCGCATGCAAAAACAGCATGTGCCATGTACAAAGCCTATTTTGCGAGTCGCAATTTTTTGCGACTCGCAAAATAGTGTTTTGCGACTCGCTATTAGGAAGGGGCATTCCCTTCCTAATAGCGACCACAACCCCATGTATGAATGTTTTGCGTCTGCAATTGCGGGCACAAAACACTCGCAAATTACCACCCTCTTCAAGAGGGTGGTAATGCACTCACAAAAGGGAAGGGGTCCCCAGGGGACCCCTTCCCCTTTGCAAATGCAGGGGAAAATATTTTTTAAGGACAGGCAGTGGTCCCAGGGACCACTGCCTGCCCTTAAAAAATGAAACGAAAACGTTTCATTTTTATTTTTTTAAATGCATCCCGTTTTCCTTTAAGGAAAACGGGCTGCATTTTTAAAAAAAAGCTGCTTTATTTAAAAGCAGTCCCAGACATGGTGGTCTGCTGAGCCCAGCAGGCCACCATACCTGGGAGGGCCTGCCATTCCCAATGGGGTCGCAAATTGCGAGAGGCTCATTAATATTCATGAGCCTCTCAATTTGCGACCCCATTGGGAATCGCAAACAGTGTGAAATACACTGTTGTACATAGGAAATAGCGCCTCGCAAATTGCGAGTCACAATTTGCGAGGCGCTATTTTCTTAGTTGTACATCTGGCCCCAGGTGTCTAGTTTTTTTAAAATGGGGAAGTGTGCTAGGTTTCCCTAGGTGCCGGCTTAGCTATGGCCCAAAATCCACAGCTACCCACTTTGCAAAAAAAGGGTCAATTTTGAGTGGAAAAATGTGATGTATCCATGTTGGATTTTGGACTGTTTCCTTTTGCAGGAAGTAGCCCTACCCACACAAGTGAGGTACCATTTTTATCGAACGACATGTGGGAACATAGATTAGCAGAACATTTGTTATTACCAATTACCAATTAGATTTGGCTACATTTGTGCCTTCCAAATGTAAGCCAGTGGGTAAGAAAGAAGACATTTTGAAAAATACCCCTAAATCGTATGCTAGTACGGGTACCCACAAATGCAGAGATGTACAAATAGCCACTGCTCCTAAACTCCATATTTTGTGCCTATTTCAGAAATATATAGGGTTACTTGATACCCATTTTTCACTCTACATATTTCAGCATATGAATTGGTCTATACTTGGTACACAATGAAAAAACATTCTGCGGTGCAGCTCAGTTTTGGCTCTGGGTACCTTGGGTTCTTAGAGACCCTACAAACCCTATATTTCCTCACAAGTAGAATAGTCCAGCGGACATAATGGTACATTGCTTTTGTAAATCAACCTTCATGACAAAAAGTTACACATGAAAATATTGTCACACAAGGCCGTTTTTCCTACTCATTTTCAATATTTCTTTATTTCAACAGTTAGTTTCACTAGGAAAACCTTGAGGGATCTACACATATGATCCCATGATGAATTTGGAATTTTATCTACTTTTCAGAAATCTATAGCTTTTCCGTATCACCCTTCGGATTCACACCGGTTTTCGCCACAACTGGAAGTGGGTTGAGAACACAAAAATAAGAAAAATGGGCAACCTCTTTGAAAAATTCCAAAACTAGGGTAAAAAAGATTTTTTTTTAAATTCAGCTCTGCATGTTCCTGAAAGCTGGGAAGATGGTGACTTTAGCACAGCAAACAGTTCGTAGAAGCCATTTTTTAGGAAAAAAACCAGACACTTTTATCCGGAGCACTTTTTTCCTATTATTCCCCAAAAACGAAACATTTAGCTATATTTTGCCTATTTTCTCGGTCCCTCCCAGGGGAACCCACAAACCCTGGGTAACTATAGAATCCCCAGGATGTTAGAAAAAAAGGGACACAATTTTGGTGTGGAAACAAGTTATGGAGCTCTAGGCATGAACTACCCCAAATAGCCAAAAAAGGGCTCAGCACTGGGTGTGGGGAAAAGGCCCAGTAGTTAAGAGGTTAAAAGTGACTAATACCTGCCGCCCAAGCCTTATAACTTTGGGGGCCTGGAATAGTCTAAATTGTCACACTTGTAGGGTGTGATGGTTAGTAGTTGTGTTGATTCAGACACTGGTAGGGGCAATGGGTGGCCCTAACACTTATTTGTTTACAAATTAAGAACTAAAATAGACAGGTACTTAGAGTTATATAAAGCCAGCGGAAATGAAGACAACGCTTTGGTACCATTAGGACAAGGGAGGTTCGCTCTTATCCGTATGGATGTGGATGCAGCTTTAAACACTTTGCAATGTCCACCCAGCTCCCTGAACTGTTACCCTTCAGTTATGGAACTCTGAGCCTCATTTACAAGCCCATTGCGCCACGGGTGCATCACATTTTTAGACACACTGGTGGTGCAGTGTACCTGCCCATATTTACTAAGTCACATACACATAAAGTCACCCTGCGTGACTTTCATGGCCTTGTAAATATGGGCCCCTTTCATGCATTTCTCTGCGTGAAAGGAGCGTTCCATGGGTGTTGCTGTGGGTGTTCCCACACAACATCCATGGAACCTGACACATTCCCAGATTTACAAAGTGTCGTAAACCTGGGAATGCATCAGAATCCTATGCCTCCCCAGGGGAGGCGTAGGAGTGGCGCAACGAGGAGATATACTTTTATTTTTCCTCGTTTTTTGCTCTTTCTATGTGTGCTGCATTACCCCCTCATGGGTCCTCCCCGTCCCAGTCCTTACAACGTGAGGCAGTCCTGCCTCCACCCAGCCAATCACAACGCCAGTATTCAAAAGCTTACATAAGCCCCTCCCACCTACCGCCATGCCTGTTTTTTTTCTGCTCCGACGGCGGTCGGAACGCTGGTGCTCCCGGTTCCTGTTTCGGATTTTCTTCGGGACGGTGCCGTGAGTGTTTCATTTGCAGTTTTCTGCTTCTGCATTTTTACTGTGTGTTTTTTACGTGGGTATTTCATTTGCAGTTTTCTACTTCTGCATTGTTTGCTGTGTGATTTTCTCTCAGCGCGGCCGCTCCGGTCCCCCGGTCGGCCGCGCTCCTGTTCTGGGGTCAGGGACGCTCCCCGTTCATGTGCTGGGCTGGGGCGGGGAGTTTTCGTGGTGTCCTGGCCCCGGGTCATTCCGGCGCTGTGGCTCTAGTGCAGCGTCCGGCCCCCTCGGCCTTGGTCTTTTGACCTGGGGCTGTGGGTGGAGACTACAGGGCTGCCCTTTTTATCTTTCATTTCACCGGTCTCACGTTGCGTGATTTGGTGATTGGGGGCAGTGTTACTTGGAGGTTGCTGGGCACTTCCTTTGTTGTGTGGTGAGTTCCTGTTTGGTTTGCTCGGGTTCGCTCACCATGTGTGAAGGGGCTTCTTCACCTGTGCCTGCTTGGGCTGTTCCATGCAGCATAATTTTCTGGTTCTGCAGGTGGATGACGTTTTTGCGGATTCTGGGGCTGCGCTGAATGCTGTAAAGGGGTTCAAACCCTGCCCATGCTGTCATATTGCCCTGAGGTGGTAATGTTTCAATCTGTGTTTTTACACAGTTGCTCATTTCGGCTGTCCAGTCTGCGCTGCCGGAGCCTGCGGTGCGTTGTCCTGAGGATGATGTTGGGGACTTGGACGATTCCCCTTTGGGATGGTACATCCCGGGCATGGTTTTTTCTGTTGTGCTGGTCTTTATTCGGGTGATGCTGGGTTGTGGCCCTAAATCCATGGCTGTTGTGGGGTAGTTCCGCACAGTATGGTTCCTCTGTGGTGGTTGACCTTCCCTTCCATGATGTCCTGTTGGATATCCTGACTGATGCATGGCTTACGGCAGTTACGCAGGGTATTCCGTGTTTTCTGGGTTAGCGTTTTCGCCTGGCGGACTTTGTCTCAGACTTTCCTGCATTTCCATATACTGCTTCTCCTTTTGGGGTGCGTACTGGCTCTTGTTCGGCCTGTGCTTCGCTGGTCCTTCTCATGGGTTGTGTGGAGTTGTTTGGCTGTTTACGGGTTCTGGGGGACCCTCCTTCCTGTCTTGACTCGGTGGGTTGTGTCTTCTCCTTGGCTGTCGTGGCACTGGCGCCTTGGTCCATTGTCTGTTTTTCTGTGGCTCCTTGGCTTTTTGGCTCCCTCTACTGACAGTCTGTGTGGTGGTGCTCTGTCTTCATCTCGGCCCTTTCATGGTCGGGTGGGGGGGGGCTGTGTTCCATTTGGTTCCCGGCCTCTGATGCGCCTGCGGGTGCCCCTGGGTGTTGGTCGCCCGGGGATTTGGGTATTGTTGTGCCCTGGAGGGGTCTCCGTGACCTGGTGGTTGCGGTTGCGTCTCTTCTTCTTTGGGTCTGTGTTCCACTCCTGGTGTTCGTCTGGTAGTGGGTTCCCTGTCTACGTTGCTGTTGTTGCTGTTTTGGGGGTTCGGATCCATTGTTCCTGGCTTGTTGGTCCGGTCTGCTTTCCGACTGGTGGGTTCTGTCGGTCTTCGCTCTTGGTTGCCGGATTCCTTTCCAGGGCCGTCCCCCTTTTTGGGCTGTTTTCACGGTTGCTCCGTTGTCCTTTGGCCCGTGTTGCGTTTTTCCTTCTTCTTTGGGCGTCGGCCTGTTTTTGTCTCTGGGCACTGTTGTGCTTGTTCCGGTGGTGGAGCGGGGCCAGGGTTCCTCTTCCTCTCTGTTCCTGGTCGTGGCGCCCATTGGTTCCTTTCAGCACGGTTCTGTGTCCCGGGGCTTTGTACGGGTTGGTGCCGCTGGGCGGTTGTTCCCCTTGCGGTCTGTCGTTCTCCTCTTCCTGGTGGGTGCTTTTTTGGCTTCCCTGGATTTGGGAGTTGGCTGTTTTTCACGTTCCATCCATCCGGCTGGTCCGCGGTTCCTGCGGTTTGCTTTGGATGGGTTCCTTTACCTATTTTCGTGTATTGACTTTCGGCCTCTCTCCTGCTCCCCGGGTTTTTCCGCGGTGCTGGCTCCTGCTGTGCAGGTTTTTGCTGAATGGCAATTCCACCCTGCAAGCACCTGTTCTTCTGTTCTTAGAAGTTGTACAGGGTCCGGCCTGGTCTGTACCTGGATGGGAGACCGCCTGGGATGGCCAGGTGCTGTAGGTTTTTCCCTATGTGGATTTTGTCCGGTTTCTGCTTCCACCCTCCTTGTGGCTATTCTGGCGATGGTGGCGTTGTTGGCCTTGTTCCGGTTTCTGGGGTTCGTATTGGTTCTGGCCATTTCTCATCTGGTTCCTGTTCTGGGCCTTCGGTTTCTCGGGCCTGTTTGTCACTTTGCAGGGGGCTGTGTTCTCCCTCCGGCTCGGTTCTCTTCCCTGTTGACTCTTTATGGGACCTGCTAGGTCGCCCTTCTGCCCCGGTTCGGGGTTGGTTGCGGATCCGGGGGGTGGTGGCTGCCTCCACGGCTGTGGTTCCTTGGGCTTGCCTGCTCCTCCTGTCCTTGGTGTTTCTTCTGTTTGACTCCTTGGGTCCTTTTCCATGCAGGTTCCGTGGCTCTGGTTCCTCTCTCCCCTGTTCTGGTTCCTGCTTTGGCCTGGTGGCTTTGCTCTCCCAACCTGGTGTATGGGGTGCGTTTTCAGCTCCCTTCTCTCCTCTTGTTGTCCTCGGACACCTGTCCTTGGGGTTGGGGGCCACGTTGGGGTCCTTGGTGGCCGACGAGTCTGTTGATTCGTGCTGGCATTCCGGTGGCTCATTGTTGCTTGGGCCTTCTTGGGGGGACCAGTTGCATGTCTCTGTTACTGCTGGCTTCCGTGTTTTGTTCCCACGAAGCTATGGCTCATTGGTATGTCTTGTGCCTCTGGTGGCACTGGCTCCCACGGCTCTCTCTGGACGGTGTCTCCTCTGTTGGCTTTGAGTTTCTGTTCGGGAACGTCTGCGTTTTCGTTCGTAGACGCAGCTTGGGCCGTTTCCTCCCGTCCTCTGTTTTGTGCCATCTGGTGCTCGCTTCGGCGGCGCATTTTCTTTGTTTGGTTCGATTTGGTGTGGATTTGCATGGCCCCTGCGCATTTCCTTGGCCTTCGGGTTTTCTGTGTGCCTTCTCTCCTGTTTTCTCCTCCCGCATTCTCGGGGGATGTGGGGGGGTGTGTAGGTGTCTGTATCGTTGGCCTCGCTGTCTTTGGTTTCCGCTCCTGCTGCTGCTGGCGGGGGACGGGTTTGGCCGGCCTCCCTTGACTCCGGCTCCGCTTTTGGGTCTGCAGCTGGTTTTTGCCCTGTCTTTGTCGCTTGCTTCTGACGGCCTGGCTCTTGTGCGGCTGTCGTTGGCGTCTTTGGGCTGTTCCTCTGTGGTGGCTCGTGACATCCGGTTGTCGCATCGGCCTTCGACCCTTGGGTGCTATGGTCGTCATTGGGGTTCTTTTGTCTCTTGGTGTTCTTCCCATTGGGTGGATCCTGTGCTGGGGGATCTTGCTTCTGTGTTGGATTTTCTCAGGGATGTTTTTTTTTACAGAGCCTTGCCCCTTCCGCTTTGTCTGCTCAGTGGGCGGAGGTTCGTGCTTGTCGGGGCCCTGGGGCCTCCTTCGTGATGTTTGCCCCTTTGGTGAGTCGGTTTCTTCAGAGCTTTCAGCATCGTCGGCCGGTCTCTCCTTTGCTCGTGCCTTCTTGGGTTTTGCCTGCTGTTTTGGAGGGGTCTGCTGTTGCCCCCTTTTAAGCCATTGCTGGTAGCGGACTTGTTATGGTGGTCCGCTACAGTGGCGTTTTTGCTGGCCCTCACCTCCGCTCGTCGGTTGGGTGTGTTGGGTGCATTGCTCGTTTCTTTTCCCTATTGGATGTTCCTGCCAGATCGGTTTGTTTTGCGGCTTGTTCCGGCCTTTCTGCTTGTGGTTTCTTCCTGTTTCCTTTGGCAGCTGGAGGTGTTTCTTCTTGGTTTGCCTGCTGGGGTTCCCTTGTTCCCCCTTCCTTGGTTGTTCGCTGGACTCTCCAGTTTTCCCTCCATCGTTCCCTGGAGTTTTCAGTTTTCTCCTGCCCTGTTTGTCTCCTGTGGGGGTGTGACTCGGGAGATGTGGGTTTCTGATTCTACGGTTGGTCGGTGGGTGCGTTTGGCGGTCTGCCTGCCTTTTCGGTCCTTTGGATCTGCCTCCCCCATCTCTGGTGCTGGGTCGTTCGACGCGTTCTGTGTCTGTTTCCTGGGCTGGGACGGCGGGGGTTTCTATCCAGGAGTTTGTTGGGCGGCCACCTGGCTGTCCCTTCACGTATTTGTGCTGCTTTATCGGCTTAATATTTTACATGCCTCTGCTGGCTGTTTTTCTGTTGGCGTCTTGAGTGCTGCTGTTCCTTGATCTTTAAGGATTTGTCCTTTGCGTGGATCCCTGGTGTCCTCCGTTTTTTATTGGTTCTCTGCTTGTGAGTTCCTCACGTTGTAAGGACTGGGACGGGGAGGACCCATCAGGGGGTAATGTCTTGTTACTTACCGGTAATCTTCATTACCCCGATTAGGGTCCTCCCCGTCCCAGTCCTCTACCCTCCCGCCCTCCCGCTGTGTTTGTGTCGGAGTCTTGTTGATAACAGGCATGGCGGTAGGTGGGAGGGGCTTATGTAAGCTTTTGAATACTGGCGTTGTGATTGGCTGGGTGGAGGCAGGACTGCCTCACGTTGTAAGGACAGGGACGGGGAGGACCCTAATCGGGGTAATGAAGATTACCGGTAAGTAACAAGACATTCTGCAGTATACATAGAAGGAACAAATCCCCTTTAATGAGTGCTGATGTGTAGGAAGGTGTCCCTTCTTGCACATAAACAATCATCCCTGCAACACAGTCACCCTTGCACCATGGCACAAGGGCCTCTGCATTAGAGCATGGCTGCTGTTTGTGCGCCGACACAGGGGAGAAGGACAGGAATGCGCCATATCTTTCAGATATGGCGCATTCCTGCCGTTTTATTTCGATGCACAGCAGCGCAGGTGGAAGACTTGCTGCACTGCTGTGCGTCAAAATATAGTAAATGAGGCCCTCTGTGTCATCAGCGCAAACTTAGAAATGAAGCTGATGCTGAGTAATCAATGTTGAGCCCGTGGTTTCCGGTGCTCTGTGTGAGAAGTTGGCCTGGTATATGCTGTCCACTAATTAAAGTGGGCACCTTGCACCAGTCCAAACGACCCTTATTGATGATTAGGTCAAAGATAACCTTTATGAAAGCTATCCTAGTGGTAGCTATGGAGAGCAGCCTTCAGGCTTAATCTTGAAGGAATGTAAAGCAGCTTGTTTTACCAGAACAGAACCTCCTAAGTGACCAAATGAAAGGAGAACCACACAAGTGTTAGATAAAAAATATGTATTTATTACTAAACACTCTCTACTAATCTCTATGTGAGATTAGAACATAAAGCACACAATACTTAATCAATAGTACGACAGTAAATAGCACAATACACAGCGGGAACCAGGGGGAGACCGAACCATATACTAAGAAAGTGGTATAACAACCACGACTTCAATAGACATAGTGCCTAGAGCACGTAGAATCGCTGGGACCCCAAGGAACCACCCAAAGGACTGTCTTTAGATTTATTATCACTTATCTTAATTCTGTGACATTTACACAACGCTTTGCGTTTTCAATAAAAAAAAAATTTGCACATTGGGTGGAAGCATGAAATAGTTGTTCATGTTCTATTTCTATACTCTACCTCCTTGGCAATATGTGGCAACAAAAAAGCACTTTGAAACTTTGGAACTCAGTGTATTCTTAAATTGTATTTTTAGTAGTGTATGTTTATAAAGTTTTTATTTTTTAGGATACAGTCGTGGCACTCCTGAAGAAGGCGCCTTTTGCGCCGAAACGCGCGTTGAGAAGATCTACTGTATAGCCACCTCTTTATTATATATATCTGTATGACTTTATTATAGATTGTTTTATGGTATCGTTTTCAAATCAATTGTAATAACTGATATTGAAGTTTGGTATTTTTTATGAATTTCGATTTATATTCCACAAAAGATATGTTGGAATTATTATAACTTTTATATATATAATTTTTGAAAAAAATAATCAAATAAAATCTATACCTTTTAATAGAGCTACATTGTAGTTGCACTGAGTTCCTTATATGTATTGTTATGTGTTTTGATGAGTTGTTAATGTAATTGAACCGCATGACTGCCTAGGGTTTTTGCATACAATTATACCACCCAAAGGAGTGACACAGGGAGCCCACGGAGGACGGGTGCAGTGTGGGAACACAGCCGCGAGCTTCGTACAACTCTATGGGAAAGTCGCGGTTGGAAAATTACAGTTTAAGGACACTTCGGAGAGGACTTCAAGCAAACCCTTTGGAACATAGAAGGTTCTAAGGCCAACACCCTTGTGAGTACCGAGGTACTCGTGTTACCTATCCCAGAGGAGCCGGGTGCATAGGGGTCAAGTGCTTGCAGAGTTTAATCCAGGTAAAATCTAAAGTCCTGTAGTCAGGTTTCCTACTTTATACCCAAGGAAGGGGTTGGACTAACTCTGGGGACCCACCTAGGGGAGGGTCAGGACAGAGGGGTGGCTATACCCATGTCCTTTGTCCAGTTTCGCGCCAGAGCAGGAGCAAATGACTCCTGCAACCGGTTTGAGCTGGACTATGCACGGGGACACCAAATGTGCCCCCAGTGCAGACTTTCTGGCACTCTAAGAGTGCACCCACACAGCCCCAATACACTAAAGCCTGTCTGGGAGGTGGTCACACCTCCCTGTGACAGGAAACCTATTGTCAGGCCTTCCTCTGCTCGATCTTGGCTCAGCAGCAGGAGGGCAGACTCGTGTCTGTGGCTGGCAGCATCCCTTTTGTGCTGCCCAGGTCGAGAAAGCTGGTACCGGGTAGACCGGTGACCCATAGTAGTGGTACTACAAGGGAGGAATCATACCTCCCACACCAGTTACTGGTGTGGAGGTATGATTCCAAGGTGTTTGACACCAAACACAACATGTTTCTAAGCAGCCGTTTTAAAGTTAGCATTTACCGCGAGGTTATAATGCACTTAAGTATATATGGTTGGCTGCATCACAGACAACCCCGGATAATAGATTCCGAAGGCTGCAGAGGGGCTCTGCTCATGCAGGGGCAGCCTCTCACACAAAACCCAGCACCCTGCCTTCAGGATTGATAAGGCCTGCCATAGGGGTGACTGATAGGTTTATATGTGTAGTGATTTAGAATAGATATAGGTAACCTATATCTAAGTAAGGACTGCTTGCACCTCCTTACACAGGTTGCAGTAGCTGACCTGTGGTGTCATTTTGAATGGCCTCTCAGGGGTGGCACAATACATGCTTCAGCCCCTGGGAGGCCTCTGGGGTACCTATGCCCTGGGTACATGGTGTACCATATACTAGGGACTGATAAGGGTACCCCAGAATCCAATCTGGAGTGTACCTAAAGTACATGCATAACCAATTTAGGAATTTAGGGAGAAAGCAGATAGACTGGGGTCCTGGATAGCAGGATCCCAGTCAGACTAGTCAAAAACCAGCAAAACACCAGGAAAAAAGTGGGGGTACCCATGCAGTCAGATTCCACCTTCCTACATAACCCCCCCCCAAACGAAAGGAGATAAGGCTAACCTTGTCCAGTTGAGACTTTATTGACTAAGTGGCCATATAAGGAAGACCCTGCACTGGCATGGATACCCCCTGTCTTATGGTCCATGTTGGACTTGGCCCTTTTTGCAGGTTCATCCCTAAACTTTTTGCCTTTTTCCTAGCCTTTTCTCTGACATGGTGTTGGTGGTTTTAGGCCTCTGGGCACTTTAGCACTGCTGTCCAGTGTAAAGTGCGTGCGCTCTCTGTGTACATTTGGTAAGATTGGTCTACACCTGTTTGGCCTATTTAATTTACCTGTCAGTCCCTTGTAAAGTGGTATCTCATATACCCAGGGCTGGTAAATTAAATGCTACTGGTGGGCTTGCAGCGCTGATTGCGCCACCCACCAACGTAGCCTTTCAAACCTATCTCAGGCCTCCGCCATTGCAAGGCCTGTGCGCACAGTGTTACTGCCGCTGTGACGTGGCACCTAAAGTGTGTGCCATGTCCGTGACCCCCCTTTTACTGCATGTCAGTCACCCCTAAGGTAGGCCCTAGCTAGCCCTATGGGCAGGGTGCATTGTAGGTAAAAGATAGGACATGTACCTTAAGTGTGTGACATGTCCTGGTAGTGACAAACAGCCATTTTGGTTTCTCACTACTGTGGGGCTGCCCTCCCATAGGAATGCATTGGGGATTCCCTGATAAGTGTTTCAGTGGTAATTCCTGATATGGGAGGAGCAGCGTGGTCAAGTTTAGTATATTTGGAATGGTCATAATAAATGCTGCGCAATGGTGTGCGCAGATTTATTATAACTATTTTAGAAACGCCACTTCTAGAAGTTGGCATTTCTGTGTGCTATGTGTCTGCCTGCCTGATGTGAATTGCATGTCTGGCTTTTTGAGTGACAGAGGCGGGGAGGTGTGTGTGGCTCCAGGAGGGGCAGGGTGAGTCAGCACTAGGCTGAATGGGACCTCTGCATTGGGAGTAGTGGGAGGAGTAATCCCCTGACCCTGAATAGGTCTGTGCCTAGCCTGTACAATGCTGGCTCCGCCCCTGTGGTGTGTCTGATCACCTAGCCCCCACCTGACAAAGGGGAAGAGGAGCTTGGAAAACAAAGTGCTCCAAATCCCCCCTGAACCAGTTGCATCTGATTCCCCCTAACCCTACACTGCAGACAAAGGAATGCCTAATATAAATATAGGGGCTGTGACCCCATGAAGTTGTTCTGTCCTGTGCTGGTGCTGTTCCTGACTTGCTGGGGGCTTGCTGCTGCTGGGGCCCAGGAGGAACCGCCATGGGGGCTTACCTCCCTGCTGGAGGACCCTGTGTGCTGGCCTCCCTGGGCCCAGCTATGCCCCATGAAACTAGGAGAACTTTTGCTGGGACTTATTTTCCTTTAATGCAGGACTTTTACTTCTAGCGCCTCTGGAGCGCTTTCTTTTAAATATCCTGAAGAGGAAGAGCGTGGGCTGCGCAGCGCTGAGCTGCAGCCCTTTGAGAGGGAATCCCCCTCGTAGGGCTTCCCCCGTGATGCCGTCCCGAGCGGGAGCCCACCCCCCTTATGGTGTATTTAAATTGCGGGTGCCCACCCCGCTTATGCTTTTATTTTAGGCGGGTGCCCACCCCGCTTTTGTGCTGGTTGTGGCGGGTGCCCACCCCGCCATTTCCGTAGTTTAAAACGGGAGCCTACCCCGTATTGCCGAAAAGGGGCCGCCGGCCGCAGCAGCGCGACCCGGAAGCCAGGCGAGCTGCCTGACTCTGGGCGGAGCCTCGGCCGGAAGTCCGGAGCCTCGCGGGCTCCACATCGAAGTCCCGGGTCCCAGGAGGGGGCCCGGGTGAAGTGAGGAGAGGCGGCGCGGCCGAGTGGAAGCCTGTTGTCAGGCGGGGCTCCCGTGAGTGAAGGGAAGCCCCGCGTGCAGGAGAAATGCTCGCGCTGGTCAGCGGGGCTCTCGTAGTGAGGTGAGGAGAGAGCCCCGCGTATTGCTGAGCCGCCTTGGGAGGAGAAGAGCACCCGAAGAGGAGTTCCCCCGCAGATCTGGTGAGTGGGGCATTCTCCATTGTCCAGTGGTGGTGCCAATCGAGGCACAGTGTCGGTGCCCATTTCCTGAGCGGCCCCACCTAATAGAGGGCCGCTCCAACGTTGGGGGCAATTATTGCGTAGAGTCCCTGATGGGGGCGCGTCGGGCACATTGTGGGTGCCCGCCCTCCGTGGCCATTCTGAGGGCCCAGTGAGCGCCCGTGTGGCTTTCCCAGCTGCCCCACATGCTAGAGGGCAGCTGCAACGATGGGGGCATTTTTGATAGAGTTCCAGTGGGGCTCTCAGGGCACAGTCGGTGCCAGTGCCTAATTTTCTGCTTCACAGCTGCATGGCAATTAGCGGCAGCTGCAACGTTTAGGCTGACATTTCTTTGGGGGCATTTTTAGTGAGATAGGAGTGAGATGCACTCCTCTGCCCCAGCGCAATTGCGCACTTGAGAATTCTGCTGCCTTGGCAGCCGCCCTGACATTTTGGACATGGGGCATTTGAGCCCTCTGAGAAGGCCAGTTGGCCAGGGGGACTGTTAGGTTGGTAGGGCGCCAGGCCCTAATGTGATTTATGTGCTGCGCAGGAAATAGGATTTATGTACTGTGAGTTATGCACTGTGATTTATGCCTTTAATATGGTTTATGTACGAGGTTATTTGCATACTGTGTTTATGCTTGTGAGATTATTCTCCACTGTGATTTATGCCTAATGTGATTTATGATTAGGAGATTATGGTCTAATGTGTTTAGGCTTATGAGGTTGGCGCATAATGTATTTCGCGCCTGATGTGATACCTTGCATAATATGATTTATGTTGCAGGATAATGCTGAGTACAGTGTTTGCCAGTAATTACTGGTTGTGTTCTACGTTTATTATTTGGTTCTACATTTACTATCTTTACTTTGTGATGGTTCTGACAGTGGCCCGATTGGCCCTGTCATGTGTATATAATCCCCTGTAAATATTGCCTAGTGCCAGTTGGCACAGTGTATATTGTGTGATTACTATTCTAATGTGTTTATGACAATACAAAGGCTATTGTTATATATAACCTTGTGTGGAGTTCCTTTTTTGGTGTGCCTAGTATGTTGTTGCTGTGTGTGGGTTGCGCAAACGCTTTTCACATTGCCTCTGGGATAAGCCTGACTGCTCGTGCCAAGCTACCAAGGGGGTGAGCAGGGGTTATCTTCAGCGTGTAACTCCCTTGCCCTGACTAGAGTGGTGGTCTCTGCCTGGCTTTGGCGCAAGCCTTAGCCAACCAGAGATCCCATTTCTAACATTGGTGGTCAGCGGTGAGGATAGGACTTGCGTTTGCGCAGTACCGCAGCGACAACTGGTTGCACTACAAGCTCTGCATTTAGATAGTCACATGTTTGGGGATTATTGTTTCTGATTTTGTTTTAAGTATCATTTCTTTGAAATGTGTTTTTTTTGTTGCACTATGAGTTGGGTGTCCTGCCAAGGACAGAAACCAGAGAATCTGAAGGAGTTTTTGACTGCCCCTGTGCTGTTTGCTATTTCTTGGGTTGGCCTGAAGCTGAAGGAGTTGACTGCCCTTGTGCTGTGTGCTATTTCTTGGGTTGGCCTGTAGTGTCAACTAGAGGTGGTAACGGCATCTGTGCAAATTGCTATTTTCTGGGGTTGGCCTGCAGTGGTAACTGAATTGGCATGGAGTAACTAGCTCGGGAGGGTAGATTATCCCCTAAGTGCAGTTTTAGTTTTCTGGATTCCCCTGTAAGGGTGGGATCCAGTGGTGGCAGCAATATGAAGTCCAGTGCAGGAAGTCCCATTCCCAGTTCCCAGAGTATGGTACCTGGTTCCAAGTTAAGAGGGGTACAGGTTGAGATTCAGGGGCAGTAAGATACTGTCTCACCAGTCTTGGGGGGAGTGTGGATGAATGTTGTGATGCACTGGACGTTTGGGTGATTGGTTAGCACGGCAAATGGTGTTAAAGGGCTGTTCAATCTGTTTTGTCAGAGAGCACATGCCCCGTAATTGTTTTCCGGAGTCGCGCCAACACCTGTTGGAGTGTGAGTTCTTTTGATTTTAGGGAGCTTGCATTGGGGAGTGATCCTAAGAGGAATGGTGCAGGTAGCTTCCAACCCAGAGTGGGGAAGTGGTTCAGAGTAGCCCAGCTAGGTACCCTTATAGTGAGAAGGTTGCAAGGCCTCACATCCTGTCTCGCAGGGGAAGGTGTGAGACTGGGCCGTATTCCGTGCCTCAACCTCAGTCTCCAGTACTGGATGGTTCCTAGAGGGAACACCAGGTAGGGAGCCTAGTCTGTCCTGTTGGACCGTCCTTTGAAGGGGATCTCCCCGTGTTAGGTGAGCTGGGAGTGTCTGTAATCAGGCCTCCGTCAGTTCTGGTGTCCGGCAGTGCCACTCCTAAGTGGAGGGTGCAGAAGTCCAGATTGACGGGTGAGAGGGGGAAAGGGTCCCCAGTCAAAGAACCATTGGGTCAGGGGCCAGCCAGAAGGGCTGAGTCACCAATGAGTGACCATGGTGACGCCACTTCTGTCCTGGGGCATGTTCGCGCACTGTCGGATGGACAGGAGGTCGTGAGCTCTGCGCCAGGCAGACTGTCACATGACACATTAGTTATGTGTCACCCTCGGGGAGGGTATATGTACTCCCCAGGAAGTCCTGGTTCGCCGGGCAATTGTCCAACCAAAGGGTTCCGTCCCTGGGTTGGGAGGCCAGGTTCAGGGTATGCCTGACCTGGAGGGAAGGGCAACTGTAATTAGTGTCCTGACCGGGTTGTCTTCTAGGGGTACCACTCCTGATGGGAGGGTGCAGTATTCTGGAAGGGGGCTCCAGAGGGAGGGAGTCCACGCCTCTGACCCCGGTGCAGCCGGAGCGTTTAGATCCCAGGTGGGTAGACCAGTTGATGGAGAGAGGTCCTGAACTGGTGGGAGAGTTGTGTTCTTGGGGTGCTTCTCCTGGGAGAGTGCGGAACCCCAGAAGGAAAGGTAGGGTGAGGAGACACTTCGCCCGTGACCTCTGGTCAACCTGAGGGTGCGGACCCGAGGTTGGAGAATCAGTGGCAGTTTGGAACTACACTGAGAGGAGGAGTGGAGAATGGCTATTATGTGCCAGGGGTTACTGCCCCCCACTCTGTGGATTGGCAAGGACCAGTGACATCTGGGTGGCCTAGGGCCTGGTCCTGGCCGTGGACAAATAAGGAGTACCAGTGGGGTAGCCTAGTTGGGCCTGAGAGTTTTTTTTCCAGAGGGAACCACATGGGTTCAGAGTGGCGTAGAACCGGAGGGTGTCCCTGCAGTTGCGGGCCCGCGTCCGTGTTCTATCACCCGAAGCAGGGAAGCCCATCAAGGTAGTGATTGGTCTACCCTGCGTTTTGGCTGGAAGGGGGTTGTGTTGGACTTGGCCCTTTTTGCAGGTTCATCCCTAAACTTTTTGCCTTTTTCCTAGCCTTTTCTCTGACATGGTGTTGGTGGTTTTAGGCCTCTGGGCACTTTAGCACTGCTGTCCAGTGTAAAGTACGTGCGCTCTCTGTGTACATTTGGTAAGATTGGTCTACACCTGTTTGGCCTATTTAATTTACCTGTCAGTCCCTTGTAAAGTTGTATCTCATATACCCAGGGCTGGTAAATTAAATGCTACTGGTGGGCTTGCAGCGCTGATTGCGCCACCCACCAACGTAGCCTTTCAAACCTATCTCAGGCCTCTGCCATTGCAGGGCCTGTGCGCGCAGTGTTACTGCCGCTGTGACGTGACACCTAAAGTGTGTGCCATGTTTGTGACCCCCCTTTTACTACATGTCAGTCACCCCTAAGGTAGGCCCTAGCTAGCCCTATGGGCAGGGTGCATTGTAGGTAAAAGATAGGACATGTACCTTAAGTGTGTGTGACATGTCCAGGTAGTGACAAACAGCCATTTTGGTTTCTCACGACTGTGGGGCTGCCCTCCCATAGGAATGCATTGGGGATTCCCTGATAAGTGTTTCAGTGGTAATTCCTGATATGGGAGGAGCAGCGTGGTCAAGTTTAGTATATTTGGAATGGTCATAATAAATGCTGCGCAATGGTGTGCGCAGATTTATTATAACTATTTTAGAAACGCCACTTCTAGAAGTTGGCATTTCTGTGTGCTATGTGTCTGCCTGCCTGATGTGAATTGCATGTCTGGCTTTTTGAGTGACAGGGGTGGGGAGGTGTGTGTGGCTCCAGGAGGGGCAGGGTGAGTCAGCACTAGGCTGAATGGGACCTCTGCATTGGGAGTAGTGGGAGGAGTAATCCCCTGACCCTGAATAGGTCTGTGCCTAGCCTGTACAATGCTGGCTCCGCCCCCTGTGGTGTGTCTGATCACCTAGCCCCCACCTGACAAAGGGGAAGAGGAGCTTGGAAAACAAAGTGCTCCAAATCCCCCCTGAACCAGTTGCATCTGATTCCCCCAAACCCTACACTGCAGACAAAGGAATGCCTAATATAAATATAGGGGCTGTGACCCCATGAAGTTGTTCTGTCCTGTGCTGGTGCTGTTCCTGACTTGCTGGGGGCTTGCTGCTGCTGGGGCCCAGGAGGAACCGCCATGGGGCTTACCTCCCTGCTGGAGGACCCTGTGTGCTGGCCTCCCTGGGCCCAGCTATGCCCCATGGAACTAGGAGAACTTTTGCTGGGACTTATTTTCCTTTAATGCAGGACTTTTACTTCTAGCGCCTCTGGAGCGCTTTCTTTTAAATATCCTGAAGAGGAAGAGGGTGGGCTGCGCAGCGCTGAGCTGCAGCCCTTTGAGAGGGAATCCCCCTCATAGGGATTCCCCCGTGATGCCGTCCCGAGCGGGAGCCCACCCCGCTTATGGTGTATTTAAATTGCGGGTGCCCACCCCGCTTATGCTTTTATTTTAGGCGGGTGCCCACCCCGCTTTTGTGCTGGTTGTGGCGGGTGCCCACCCCGCCATTGCCGTAGTTTAAAACGGGAGCCTACCCCGTATTGCCGAAAAGGGGCCACCGGCCGCAGCAGCGCGACCCGGAAGCCAGGCGAGCTGCCTGACTCTGGGCGGAGCCGCGGCCGGAAGCCGGAAGTCCGGAGCCTCGCGGGCTCTACATCGAAGTCCCGGGTCCCAGGAGGGGGCCCGGGTGAAGTGAGGAGAGGCGGCGCGGCCGAGTGGAAGCCTGTTGTCAACCGGGGCTCCCGTGAGCGAAGAGAAGCCCCGCTTGCAGGAGAAATGTGCGCGCTGGTCAGCGGGGCTCTCGTAGTGAGGTGAGGAGAGAGCCCCACGTATTGCTGAGCCGCCTTGGGAGGAGAAGAGCACCCGAAGAGGAGTTCCCCCGCAGATCTGGTGAGTGGGGGATTCTCCATTGTCCAGTGGTGGTGCCAATCGAGGCACAGTGTCGGTGCCCATTTCCTGAGCGGCCCCACCTAATAGAGGGCCGCTCCAACGTTGGGGGCAATTATTGCGTAGAGTCCCTGATGGGGGGGCGCGTTGGGGCACATTGTCGGTGCCCGCCCTCCGTGGCCACTCTGAGGGCCCAGTGAGCGCCCGTGTGGCTTTCCCAGCTGCCCCACCTGCTAGAGGGTAGCTGCAATGATGGGGGCATTTTTGATAGAGTTCCAGTGGGGCTCTCAGGGCACAGTCGGTGCCAGTGCCTAATTTTCTGCTTCACAGCTGCACGGCAATTAGCGGCAGCTGCAACGTTTAGGCTGACATTTCTTTGGGGGCATTTTTTGTGAGATAGGAGTGAGATGCACTCCTCTGCCCCAGCGCAATTGCTCACTTGCGAATTCTGCTGCCTTGGCAGCCGCCCTGACATTATGGACATGGGGCATTTGAGCCCTCTGAGAAGGCCAGTTGGCCAGGGGGACTGTTAGGTTGGTAGGGCGCCAGGCCCTAATGTGATTTATGTGGTGCGCAGGAAATAGGATTTATGTACTGTGAGTTGTGCACTGTGATTTATGCCTCTAATATGGTTTATGTATGAGGTTATTTGCATACTGTGTTTATGCTTGTGAGATTGTTCTCCACTGTGATTTATGCCTAATGTGATTTATGATTAGGAGGTTATGGTCTAATGTGTTTAGGCTTATGAGGTTGGCGCATAATGTATTTCGCGCCTGATGTGATACCGTGCGTAATATGATTTATGTTGCAGGATAATGCTGAGTACAGTGTTTGCCAGTAATTACTGGTTGTGTTCTACGTTTATTATTTAGTTCTACATTTACTATCTTTACTTTGTGATGGTTCTGACAGTGGCCCGATTGGCCCTGTCATGTGTATATAATCCCCTGTAAATATTGCCTAGTGCCAGTTGGCACAGTGTATATTGTGTGATTACTATTCTAATGTGTTTATGACAATACAAAGGCTATTGTTATATATAACCTTGTGTGGAGTTCCTTTTGTGGTGTGCCTAGTATGTTGTTGCTGTGTGTGGGTTGCGCAAACGCTTTACACATTGCCTCTGGGATAAGCCTGACTGCTCGTGCCAAGCTACCAAGGGGGTGAGCAGGGGTTATCTTCAGCGTGTAACTCCCTTGCCCTGACTAGAGTGGTGTTCTCTGCCTGGCTTTGGCGCAAGCCTTAGCCAACCAGAGATCCCATTTCTAACAGTCCACTAAGTAGTCCCTACCCTTAGGGGTATTGAATTTCCTCCAAAATTTGGGATTACCACCTGTAGTGTGTTTTGGCAAAGTAAAAGGCTGGTGGGGTGCCTGAATGGAGAAGTGAGGCCCTAATAAAGTTGGTCTCAGCTTCCTCAGAGCACTGGTCACCATGGATGCCTTTCTTTCCATGACTGAGTTATATCTGGCCCTAGGGGTCAACCTCTGGCTACCTACAGCTGGGGGTTGAGTCCCTTTGGTTGGAACACTGGAGGGACAAGGTAGGTTTGGAACCATCTGGTCCCAGGTTTGCCTTTGCCCAACAGAGTCTATCTGGGGGAGGTCACTACCCAAGGGTAAGAGGGCTCCCTCAGGGTGTTGAGGAATTGTCACCTGGCTAGTGCTACTAGACTGGGTGTCCCTAATCTGTTGATGAGGGGGTTCCTCTGGACAGGGGGCCCTTTGGGGTCCACTGACCTCCCTGACCTTTGCAGCCCTAGGCTGACTGAGGTAGGGTAAAGAGGGGCAGGATACCTGCTCCAGACTGGGTACCACCTTGGAAGGGTCCCCTGCCATCAGAGGGGTTGTCAGGACAGGCCTGACCACCTCTGGGGCAGTTCCTCAACAAGGGGTAGGATCTGTTCCCTGAGGAAGCTGACCCTTACCTATAGTCTGGGGGGAAGAACACTTCTCTTCAATCCCTTTGCTCTCTGGTGGAGTTAAGTGGGCCATTCTTTCAGGCTCCACTACTCCAAACTTTCCGTGGGGTTGGACTGAGGCCCTAAGGGTCCCACCAACTTTCTCAGGGAGGCCTAGCATTCTTAAATGGGCCTGGTATTCAACTTCAGCCCAGGCTGAAATTTCTAGATCATTACCCAACAGTGACCCCTCCCCAGCTGAGATTGACTATAGCCATGGGATGATCTGTCCTGATACCATCAATGTTGGTCATCTGGTACTTAAACTCAGGTAAAAGCTGCTGAGAGGATACTAGGTTCCCTGTCACCATGGTGACACTAGCCCCTGTGTCCCTAAAGGCCACATCTTTCTGACCATTTATTAGTGGCTCCTGTCTGTACTTGCCCAAGGAAGAGGGACTGACAGTAAAGGTGGCAAATCCCATGCCACCATCACAGACTAAGGAGGCCTGTGAGGAGGACCTTGATAAACTGGGGTCCACCTCAGTTCCCCCATACCAGCCCACCTAACTTTTTGTGTACACTAGTACCACCTGGGGGATCACTACTGGTAGTACCAGGAGGAATGGTAGTAGTGCTTGGAGGAACATTTTCCTTATTGCTGACCTTTGGACAATTGGGATCATTTTTCCAGTGGCCTGGCTTTTTACAGACAAAGCAATAAGGTTTCTTTTCAGGGGAGGAAGGAGTTTGGGACCCACCCCCAGAAGAGGACTTTTGGGGCCCTGTAGTGGACTTGTCTTTTGACTTATCCCCACCTTTCTCTTGGGTCTTGGAAGAATCTTTCTTCTGGTCACCACCCTGGTTCTTTGGCTTCACCCTGGTTCTGACCCATTCATCTGCCTTCTTTCCCAATTCTTGGGGAGAAGTCAGATCTGAGTCCACCAGGTACTGGTGCAAAAGCTGGTTTTGACAATTATTAAGGATCTGCTCCCTCATAATCAAATTGTACAATCCTAAATAGTCATGCACTTTGCTGCCATGTATCCAACCTTTCAGAGCCTTAGTAGCACAATCTACAAAGTCAACCCAGTCCTGAGTCTGTGCTTTCTGGGTGTCTCTGAACTTAATCCTGTATTGCTCAGTGGTTAAGCCAAACCCATCAATGAGAGCACTCTTCAAGACTGTGTAATTGTCAGCATCCTCTTCTCTAACAGTGAGGAGCTTATCTCTACCTTTGTCAGCAAAGGAGAGCCACAAGATAGCTGCCCACTGCTCCTGAGGGACCCTCTGTACTTTACAGGCCCTCTTTAGTGCAGTTATCCATTTGTGGATGTCATCCCCACTCTGATAGGGAGGGACTATCTTGTTCAGGTTCCTATGATCATGAGAATACTCTCTAGTTCTAGGGACACTGTTGCTGCCACCATGGGACTCTAGTCCCAATCTTCTGGTTGCTCTCTGGAGCTCTAAGGATTCCCTGTCTATGGCCAATTGCTCTCTCTAAAGCCTGAGCTTGATTCTCTCAATCTCTAAACATTGGCAATGTTTGTCATAAGAGGATTCCCTCTTATTAGACACAGAGGTCCTTGCAGAAGTACCTGAATGATTAGACTCCACTGAGGGAGTTCTGGATCTTCTAGGCAAACTCTGTACTCTTCCTGATGGAGTAAAGAGAGGTCCACTGGGGCCTTCTCCCCCACCTGAAGGCAGAGTTGGATTTTCCAGGTTAAGATCATCTTGATCCTCCTGGCCAGGGTTTGAGTCCAGATCAAAGAAGTGTTCACTTCCTGCTCTTTCCTCATCTCCTGTCCTACCCACTCTTTCTTCTTCATCAGACCCTGGGGTCTTTCTGAGGTCATCCAATAGCAACATCTCTATTAGACGTTGGGTGCTTGCACTTCTCCCTGTCCTCAGTTTCCTAGATGTACACATATTTCTCAATTCCTGGAATGAGAGATGGTCATACCTAGTTGGCAGAGAGCCACTGGCTTCTCCTCTAGAAGACATACTATTGTTATGTGGTGTAGGCACCTACCTAACCTAGTGGAGACTAAACTCTCTTGAGTTGGAGAAAGGGTGTGCTAGACCCTTGACTTACCCAACTCCAAGTTCAGTAGAACTTACTTTATTCTAATCTTGATGTATTATATGTACCTAATACTTTTAGTGGTTTTCAGTTAATCACTCAATGAGATTTATCTGGTAAAACAATAGCAAGCTTGAATCCCAACCGCTGCACACCAATGTGAGAAGTTGGCCTGGTATATGCTGTCCACTAATTAAAGTGGGCACCTTGCACCAGTCCAAACGACCCTTATTGATGATTAGGTCAAAGATAACCTTTATGAAAGCTATCCTAGTGGTAGCTATGGAGAGCAGCCTTCAGACTTAATCTTGAAGGAATGTAAAGCAGCTTGTTTTACCAGAACAGAACCTCCTAAGTGACCAAATGAAAGGAGAACCACACAAGTGTTATATCAAAAATATGTATTTATTGCTAAACACTCTCTACTAATCTCTATGTGAGATTAGAACATAAAGCACACAATACTTAATCAATAGAACGACAGTAAATAGCACAATACACAGCGGGCTCCAGGGGGAGACCGAACCATATACTAAGAAAGTGGTATAACAACCACGACTTCAATAGACACAGTGCCTAGAGCACGTAGAATCACTGGGACCCCAAGGAACCACCCAAAGGAGTGAGACAGGGAGCCCACGGAGGACGGGTGCAGTGTGGGAACACAGCCGCGAGCTCCGTACAACTCTATGGGAAAGTCGCGGTTGAAAAATTACAGTTTAAGGACACTTCGGAGAGGACTTCAAGCAAACCCTTTGGAACATAGAAGGTTCTAAGGCCAGCACCCTTGTGAGTACCGAGGTACCCGTGTTACCTATCCCAGAGGAGCCGGGTGCATAGGGGTCAAGTGGTGTCGGAAACCCTAGTCGTTTTCAATGACGTGATGCGAAGAAGTACTGCTGCCGGGAAGATGAAAAGTGTCCGGTGGAATCCAAGCCTGGATCCGAGGTGAGAAGAACCTGAAAGAAGAGGGGACAGAGTCTGGGTCACTTCAGGGTGACCAGGGGCTCGATAGACGAATGCCCACCGATGTCGGGTGCTTCAGGTGGGAAGATAGGATGCTTGACTCTGCAGCCACTGGGACCAGGAGACATCGACGATGACCAAAGTCCAAAGGTGAGCTGTCCCACAAAGAATGTCGAGTGCTGAGGGGTCAGTGTCCGGATTGAACACCAACAAGCCTTGGGAAAGGCAACCCACGCGGGCAGAGGAAACAAGTTACGGTATGGACTAGCAAGGTCCAGGAGACTCTCCAAGCTATGGGGAGTCAGGGCATGTCTGGAGCAACCAGGGAAGCCCAAGGAAAGTCAAAGTGACCCTCGCCAGGACCCACAGGCCAACGGACCAGGGATCGCGAAGGGACCTCAAGCTGAATCGCAAAGCACCAGCCCACAGAGCACTCGTGGAGTGGAGGCCAGAGATCTTTGGTGGAAATGCTGCTCGGGGTTGGGACTACATGGAGTCCAAAGCACAGCCTCAGGGATTGCCAAAAAGCATATGCTGCTGCAACAGTACACGGTGCACAGGGGTCCGGGTTGCACGGTCCCCACGAGGGATACTGGTCTCAGGATTGCAGAGAAAGTAGATCGACCTCAGGGACACTCGGGAACCCACCTCTTGTGTTGCAGAAATCTTCGGAGTCCTCAGGAGCTTGGGAGATGCAAACCGGTCAGATGCGTTTAGGTGCCTGCTGCTGCAGGGGAGTAACTCCTTTACTCCAAGGGAGATTCTTCTGTCGTCCAGCGAAGTGTAGACCGTCAAAGTACTTAGTTTCTGCTTGCAGAGTTTAGTCCAGGTAAAATCTAAAGTCCTGTAGTCAGGTTTCCTACTTTATACCCAAGGAAGGGGTTGGACTAACTCTGGGGACCCACCTAGGGGAGGGTCAGGACAGAGGGGTGGCTACACCCATGTCCTTTGTCCAGTTTCGTGCCAGAGCAGGAGCAAATGGCTCCTGCAACCAGTTTGAGCTGGACTATGCACGGGGACACCAAATGTGCCCCCAGTGCAGACTTTCTGGCACTCTAAGAGTGCACCCACCCAGCCCCAATACACTAAAGCCTGTCTGGGAGGTGGTCACACCTCCCTGTGACCGGAAACCTATTGTCAGGCCTTCCTCTGCTCGAGCTTGGCTCAGCAGCAGGAGGGCAGACTCGTGTCTGTGGCTGGCAGCATCCATTTTGTGCTGCCCAGGTCGAGAAAGCTGGTACCGGGTAGACCGGTGACCCATAGTAGTGGTACTACAAGGGAGGAATCATACCTCCCACACCAGTTACTGGTGTGGAGGTATGATTCCAAGGTGTTTGACACCAAACACGACATGTTTCTAAGCAGCCGTTTTAAAGTTAGCACTTACCGCGAGGTTATAATGCACTTAAGAATATATGGTTGGCTGCATCACAGACAACCCCGGAGAATAGATTCCGAAGGCTGCAGAGGGGCTCTTCTCATGCAGGGGCACCATCTCACACAAAACCCAGCACCCTGCCTTCAGGATTGATAAGGCCTGCCATAGGGGTGACTGATAGGTTTATATGTGTAGTGATTTAGAATAGATATAGGTAACCTATATCTAAGTAAGGGGTGCATGCACCTCCTTACACAGGTTGCAGTAGCAGACCTGTGGTGTCATTTTGAATGGCCTCTCAGGGGTGGCACAATACATTCTTCAGCCCCTGGGAGGCCTCTGGGGTACCTATGCCCTGGGTACATGGTGTACCATATACTAGGGACTGATAAGGGTACCCCAGAATCCAATCTGGAGTGTACCTAAAGTACATGCACAACCAATTTAGGGAGAAAGCAGATAGATTGGGGTCCTGGATGGCAGGATCCCAGTCAGACTAGTCAAAAACCAGCAAAACACCAGGAAAAAAGTGGGGGTAACCTTGCAGTCAGATTCCACCTTCCTACACTCTGCACCGACACTTAATTGTCAGCACCAGTACATATGACCGTCTGACACATGGTGTCTAATTTAGAGATGAGCGCAACAACAGATGTTTCTTAATAATTATATATTAAAAATGACTAATACCAGCCGCCCAAGAGATTCTTACAGCTTTGGGGGCCTGGTAGTCTGACACTTGTCACACTTTTAGGAGTGTGATGGTTAGTAGTTGTGTTTTGGCAGTGCTGGCAGGGGCAATGGGTGGTGCCAGCTCTAGTGACCTCGTGACGAGGGCCCCCGGCACTTATTTTATTACAAATTAAGCACTGCCTAAAGCCTTGGGGTTTCTGCAGACCCCCTGGATGAGTCCAGGTGTTGTAATGATTTATCCGTTTTCCCACTGTATTCATCTGGATTTAGCAGCTGGTGTTTGTGATTGTTATCAACCTCTGTTTAGTGACATGGTACAACAGCACTGAGCGTTTAATAATTGTTGTTTACAAAAAAAAACATAAGACTCGGCCTCAGGGTCAAAGGTCATGTCCTGCAATGTCATCTGGGCGGAGGCAAAATAATTCTTGTTCAATTCAATTCAATTAAAAAAGACTTTATTCGTTGAACAAACGTTTACCATAAAAGTACATCACACAAAAATTCTAAACAACTTAAGACCATTAAAAACTGATCCCCTATAAGACAATTCTACATAATCAAGGTTTTACGAAGTTTAGAAACATCTTTTAAAAATTCGATCATTGAGGCAATAACTAAAACATCATCTAAAGATTGCAACATTACAAAAGTAGATAGGCAGTGTCTTTGACCATTGTTTCTTAAAATTTGTAAAATCCACTTCCGTCTAGCATTAATATAAAATTTACAAAAAAACATAATGTGCAAAGTGGATTGGGCAGCAATATCGTCACATGGACATTTGCATAAATATTTGGACCAATCATTCCGTTCAGGAAAACTGACAAAACGAAAGAAAATATTCAATCTAAAACGCGTCAATAAAAATCTCTCATAATCATTCTTTAACAATAAAATGTATGTTTGTATTTTGGGCAACGGTGTAATCATGTAGTGTGCCATTACAGAAACCTTTCTAGCTTCTAACGAGGCTCTGTGTTCACCAAGATAACGTAAACAAGTGGCTTTAAATTCCTTTCTTGAAACATTATGCATAGATTCTGGGTCATTAAAAAATGTTATATACCCCAAATTAGTTAGAAAAGTCTTAATATATTCCAACCATCTGATGCGTCCTTTCCCGTCCAAGCTTAATGCATCTTTCAAGACAGATCTATTGAACTCGGTCTCATCAGTGGTCCACACTTTATACCACAGCATCAATGGTTGGATTTTTATAATATCTTCAAGGTATAACATACCCAGTTCAAGATGACAAATCGCATTTGAGGTACTTTGCGGGACCCCTAAAAGAAATTTAAGAAATCTATTTTCTGCCACCTGCAAAATACTGACGTTAACATGCCCCCATAAGCCCGCCCCATATGTTGCAATTGCCACACATTTAGCCTTATATATTTCAATTAAGACCGCCGGTGATCGTTTCCCCATTTTCCTGCTAAATTTAAGAAGAGCCATAATCGAATTGATAAAAAGCAACTTCCGTGTTTTAACAGCTTGGAGCCAATTTCCTGTGGAGTCAAATAATATTCCTAAATACGAAAAGAATTTAGTATTCTCTATAGGCTTTGAATCTATAAAAAGGGTACTAGTATTCTTTGTACTTCTGGGGCCACAAAACATTGTAAAAGTTTTTGAACAATTTACAATCAAACCTAGGCTAGACATAAAGTTAACAAACGAGTTAACTACCCTTTGTAGGCCTAATGGGGTACGTGAGATTAATACTGCATCGTCCGCGTACAGGAGAGCAGGGACCGGACGATTTTTAATCATCGGCAGGTCCCTGCACTCCTGAACGAGCTTTTGTTCTATACCATTTATATAAAGGGTGAAGAGGAACGGAGCAAGAATACATCCCTGCCTAACACCCTTTCCAACTTGAAAGTGCTTAGTGCATTCACCGTTCCTCCCATATCGTACCCTAGCTTGTGCCCGTGAGTAAAGCTGTTTTAAAAATGCAATAATTACGATGTCCACACAAAGTCCTTTTAAAAGTTGCCAAAGCGTTCCATGGAATACACAGTCAAAGGCTGCGGTCAAATCAACAAAAGTTAAAAACAAATTTTCGTTTTTTGCCCTATTATATTTTTCTAAAATGATAGATAAGTTAAGACCTTGTTCAATCGTACCACGACCTTTACGAAATACGTATTGTAAATCACTAATAATGGCATGATCTTCTGCCCAGTCTTGCAATCTCTCGAGTATAATCCTACCTACTATTTTAATTGTCGAATCTAGCAGGGAAATTGGGCGGTAACAAGCTGGATTATCACTATCTCCTTTTTTTAAAATTGGGATGATAATAGAATCGTACCAAGTAGGGATAAATCCACAAACACCCCATGCATTAAAAACCTGGGTCAGGAGAGGTCCCCATAACTCTAAATTGGACTTAAAAAGATCAACCGGGACACCATCCAGACCCGGTGCTTTACCCCCCGCACTCGATTTTATAGCCTTGGTGACCTCACTTAAAGAAAATTGTAAAGAAGGAATTGCCTCATGATGCCGGGATTCTAGTTTCACTATATTAATATTTTGGTCCTGTTCCTGTTGTACTGTACTCGAATACAACTTAGAAAAATGAGCTATCCATTCAGTCTCAGTAATTGAAATCTCCAGAGCAATTTGATCTTTTTCATCAAAGAGTGGGGCATTAACTACCTTCCAAAAAGCCGCGGGGTCACGATCCGTAGAGGCCCTTCTTAGACTTTCCCAGGCCTCATCTCTTAAGATCTTTTTCCTTTCTTTAATGGTTTTATTATATACCATTCTTGCCTCTCTAATTTTCCCCTATTTTTGTTTTCCTCAGTTAAACACAGCTTTAAGCTTGAATATGCTTTGGTACATTTATGGTCGAACCAGCCTTGTTTCGCCTGTTTGCCTCTCTTAATGGTTCTGTACATGGAGGGCCTGATTCACAGAACTAACTTACGTCAAAAACGTAAAGTTAGTACTTTTTGGTATTCACAGAATACACTTACTCATTTTGGTATTCACAGAATGAACTTACTCATTTCGGTATTCACAGAAGTTAGTAGTCCTAACTTTAGGACTCCTAAATGCCTTCTGTGAATACCGAAAGTCTTAAAGTTAGGATTTTCTCAGTTTAGGAGCAGTAAAGTTAGGACTCCTAACTTTAGGACTCCTAAATGCCTTCTGTGAATACCGAAAGTCTTAAAGTTAGGATTTTTCTCAGTTTAGGAGACTGAGAAAAATCCTAACTTAAGACTTTCGGTATTCACAGAAGGCATTTAGAAGTCCTAAAGTTAGGAGTCCTAACTACTGCTCCTAAACTGAGAAAAATCTAACTTAAGACTTTGGTATTCACAGAAGGTATTTAGGAGTCCTAAAGTTAGGACTACTAACTTCTGTGAATACCGAAATGAGTAAGTTCATTCTGTGAATACCAAAATGAGTAAGTGTATTCTGTGAATACCAAAAAGTACTAACTTTACGTTTTTGACGAAAGTTAGTTCTGTGAATCAGGCCCGAGTCCTTTATCTCTTTAGATACTTTAACAAAATTATCTATAATATCCTGTTCAGAACTGTTCTCATCTAGGCAAACCGCAAAACTATCCCTACATTTAGTAATAATTGAACTTGTAAAGATTTCCGGTACCAGTTTCGTCCACTTAATTGCGTAACCATTTTGTCTGTTTCTAACTACATTTTCCACCCTATGTGTTAAATCAGTCTTTAAATTAAAACCTTTTTTATGGGCTTCTATATCTATACTAATTGGAAAGTAGTCACTTAAAATAACATTGTGTCTAATAAAATCACCCACTCTATTTGCATGGGTATTTGAAATTAAAATAAAATCAATAATTGAAGATAATCCACGGCCATTAAATGTTGGACTGAATGCGACAGTAGGTGTACATAACATATTAGCAAAACCTAAATCATTTTGAAACAATAAATCGTTTAAACGCTCTCCTAAAAATGTGTGTGCGAAATGAACAAAACCCTGACCCTTTTCAAATTGAAATCCACAAACACCTTTGTCCGAGTATTGACATAAAGGGGCATTAAAATCCCCTCCCATAATGACTAACGTATCTTTGGATGAGCGGATTTGCATGTTATGCAATTCATTTGTAAACCAATTTAAAATATCATCAGTTCTCTCTAACGGTACATTATTATAAAAATTCACCATAATAACATAAATCGATCGATCCAAAAGTAGCCTAACAATCTGGTAATAGGGATTAATAACATTTCTATCAAGAATCTTAAAATCAAGGTAATTTGAAACGTATAAAGAAAGACCCCCTTTCGCTCTACCATGTGGCGATGCCACTGCTGGGGAATGAAAAGTTCTGAAACCATTAATATGTACTGGATCCAATGTCCATGTTTCCTGCAAAAATAAAATGTCAAAATTTGTCACAAACTTAACCCATACACTGTTACCCACTTTGTTTTTTAAGCCTGCCACGTTCCAGGAAAGGAACCTGCACTTATGGGTTTTTAATTTAGGTCGACTATTATTCAACATCTGTTCTCCACGTACCATCACAACTGGATTATGTTCAAGAGCAGTATCTTGTTCAACTAAGTCACTAATTTCCATCTGCATTATATCCAATTTAGAACTGACCTTTTCTGAGCAATCCCTTGCTGCTATAATACCATCTGATCGATTTTGTGGATCATTAATTAATACCATCCCCATCCCCTCCCCCCCTGACCCTTTATCCATTAAACTTGTTGGTGCTAGGTATTGCAGTCAATCTACTTCTTCCATATTCGCCAGTATGTTAAAACGATTATGCAACGGGAGGTTAAATGAAGGCCTATTGGTCCCGATTGCAGATTCCCTTCTTGTCAATATCATATTACTAGTAGGACGGTAAAAGAAACCAAGGGGAACTAAACTCACACCTTGATCAGATATATTTTCTCTACTGACTCTACTCAGTAGAGTTTGAACAAGTTGTGGAGTTTGTAAAGATAAAACCACACAGTCCCCTGAGAATAACTTCCTACCCTTGCCAATCCAGTTTACTCGCCTAATCATTTTAAACTCTTCAAAAACACTCTCTAGCAAGCCTGTCCTCGCACTTATCCAATTAATAGTTCTATTCCTTAGGGTTTCCCAAGATTCACTCATACCTACTTCTAATTTCGGTACATTAACTAAAACGACCACATAGGGAGTGGCTGCTGGTGGCAATTCCAAGTTAGGTAAGGTATTCTCTACACCAAGATGGGTTGCATGTCTCAGACTTGTCTGCTCACGAATTGGGGGCAGGGACTTATTCGTATGCAGGATAGGACGAACATTCCTAGAATGTTTATCTGTATCATTATAATAAAGCGAACTACGAACCGTAGTGTTCTTTGTCTCTAAAACAGTCTTCTCTTTTTGTACATCTACCCGATTATTAGACCCATTATATTCCAAAGAAGTGGTGGGGTTATGTTTTGCCTCTGTACCTACCCCTTTCTCACTCAATTTCTCTATAGGGTGAACTCTTTCTAAACACTTTGTTAACATATTCTCGATATGCATTGTTTTACCTAATAAGCCTTCCATACTCTCCCTTACAAATGAATCTAGCGTATCCACTTTTGATCTTAAATTTTTAATTACTTCATAAACGCTCGCTTGAAAGTCATTTCCTACCTTAACTGGGCCGAGCTTATTTTTCGGCTTTTTGGTATACTTCCTAATTGGCTTTTTCGTGTTGAACTCAATTCCTCATTTATACAAACTACTGAGTTCGATGTATGATCTGGTGAGATAACTGGGTTTCTAGGCCGCTTTGAAGGAGGTTGGGTTTCAGAGTCGTGTTCGCTCACCGATATGTCATCCATTACAGTTACTACACATCCGTTAGACTTTGGGGTCTTTTTTTCCCCCTAACTGCCTCCTCGTGTTTTATATTCTCATCTGCCTTCCTCATTATTGCTAAATGCTCAACATCCTTTATATTAGTATGCCCAGGTTTTAATGCCTCCCCTACCGTAATAATTTGTTGTTCAATGGCACCCACAGCACCAGTAAGATAATTAAGTAGAGTCTGTCGTGAGCCTTCCCCTGTTTTACCCTGCCCTTTTGATTCTGTGGTTAAAGATTTCCTTTTCCCCATATTTCAAAATTTACAAAACTCACTACGAATCTCCCTTTACATCACCTTCTACCTCTCACATTAACAACATACGATACCTCCAAGCTTAACTTATTAATTGTTGTAATGTGAAAATTACCCCCCCCCGGAAATAAAATAGAAATAACACAATATATATTTTACAGGCTCTTTTAGTCTCTAGTGTCTTTATATCCCCTGGACCTTAAATAATCAAGTTTTTCCTCTTCTGGAATATTCTCGTTATTGGCACTATTACTCCACATATATCTTGCAGTACCTTATATGTAAGGTTTGAAAGAAATCAAACCAAATAGTCCGTGGCCCAGCCCAGCCTACTCCTTCCTATGTCTTGGCCCGGGCCGCGCCCGGGCGCGTCCCGCGTCGCGGGAACTGCGAGTCTGCTACTTATACTGCCGCAGCCCCTCCAGGGGCTGTCTGTAAAGTGCGTCGTGCGATGAGGAGAGGAAAGGGAGCAGGGATCAGTGCCACAGTCAATTTCAAAACTCACGCGTCGCGGGAACCGCGAGTCTGCTACTTATACTGCCGCAGCCCCTCCAGGGGCTGTCTGTAAAGTGCGTCGTGCGATGAGGAGAGGAAAGGGAGCAGGGATCAGTGCCACAGTCAATTTCAAAACTCCCGCGTCGCGGGAACCGCGAGTCTGCTACTTATACTGCCGCAGCCCCTCCAGGGGCTGTCTGTAAAGTGCGTCGTGCGATGAGGAGAGGAAAGGGAGCAGGGATCAGTGCCACAGTCAATTTCAAAACTCCCGCGTCGCGGGAACCGCGAGTCTGCTACTTATACTGCCGCAGCCCCTCCAGGGGCTGTCTGTAAAGTGCGTCGTGCGATGAGGAGAGGAAAGGGAGCAGGGATCAGTGCCACAGTCAATTTCAAAACTCCCGCGTCGCGGGAACCGCGAGTCTGCTACTTATACTGCCGCAGCCCCTCCAGGGGCTGTCTGTAAAGTGCGTCGTGCGATGAGGAGAGGAAAGGGAGCAGGGATCAGTGCCACAGTCAAATTCAAAACTCCCAAGTCGCGGGAACCGCGAGTCTGCTACTTATACTGCCGCAGCCCCTCCAGGGGCTGTCTGTAAAGTGCGTCGTGCGATGAGGAGAGGAAAGGGAGCAGGGATCAGTGCCACAGTCAATTTCAAAATTCCCACTGTATTCATCTGGATTTAGCAGCTGGTGTTTGTGATTGTTATCAACCTCTGTTTAGTGACATGGTACAACAGCACTGAGCATTTAATAATTGTTGTTTACAAAAAAAAACATAAGACTCGGCCTCAGGGTCAAAGGTCATGTCCTGCAATGTCATCTGGGCGGAGGCAAAATAACTCTTGTTCATTGTTGAATGCTGTGTATAATCCTCCAGCGTGAGATCAGCAGAAAGGAGGCGTGACACTGTCTTGTGAGATCTGCGTTACCTGTTTGTCCTGTTTTGCGAGAATCGAGAGAAATCCTTACGCACTCATTTTACTGCACAAAACGCCTATGAGTAATCTCACAATTGCAGGTTTCAGAGCAGAGCTCCTTGTCATACCTTCTCAGGTGTTGATTCATCGCCATTGTCAAGGTTCACAGCAGTTTCTTTCAGTTTTACCGTCGGCTTCTGTTTCCTCCTGATTTGCTCCTTCCTCTTGGTCACATTTCATGAGACAAGTGTATCCTTATTAGGTCAGGTTTCAGGATACATGCAGCCAAGGAAATGAACCTAGTTTTCAGGTCAGGGATAGCTTGGGTTGTGAGTTGCACCGGAAGTAGAAGAACAATCAAGGCTCCTTTCCAGTCAATCTCTCTTCCAAAGCACAGCCTTGTAGATATGTCTTTGCAGTGAGTACGGGCATGGGCATACAACAATACATTTCCTAAATAGGAATTAACTCACGATAATACGCAACATTGTGGAAAGGTAAGAGCAGGGCGGTCCAAGGCTTTTTACAGGAGCCTGCCGAGTGTCAGGGTTGCTGAACACCGAGAGTGGCAAGCCTTGATTCCACCTCATGCCTCTTTCTTCCACCACCCTACACTTCCTTTATTTTTTTCTTATTCTTTGCAGTTCTTTTTCATGTAATCATTCTCTCTTTTCCCCTGTTTCCCTATCTTTCTCTTCCTTATTTCTCCCTTTTCTGCCTTTCCCTCTCTTGCTCTGGGCCAAGCCTGATAATGAGGAATAAGTTCTGGTCCCTATAAACAATTGCCGGTGCCCACCACAAATGTATCACTGTGGTGCCACCACCTGAGCCTCCACCACAAATGTAGCACTGTGGTGCCACCACCTGAACCACCACCACAAATGTAGCACTGTGGTGCCACCACCTGAACTTCCACCACAAACGTAGCACAGTGGTGCCACCACCTGAACCGCCACCACCAATGTAGCACCGTGGTGCCACCACCTGAACCGCCACCACAAATGTAGCACTGTGGTGCCACCACCTGAACCTCCACCACAAATGTAGCACTGAGGTGCCACCACCTGAACCTCCACCACAAACGAAGCACTGTGGTGCCACCACCTGAACCACCACAACAAATGTAGCACTGTAGTGCCACCACCTGAACCACCAACACCCATGAAGCACTGTGTTGCCACCACCTGAACCTCCACCACAAATGTAGCACTGCGGTGCCATCACCTGAACCTCCACCACAAATGTAGCACTGTTGTTGCCACCACCTGAACCTCCACCACAAATGTAGCACCATGGTGCCACCACCTGAACCTCCACCACAAATGTAGCACTGTGGTGCCACCACCTGACCCACCACCACAAATGTAGCACTGTATCTAGCATAAAAATGTTACAAATAGGCAAAAACTAAGCAAGGTCCCACATTTGTACTTCACTGCTAAGCTGCATTTGTGAGGATGTTCATGCCCTGTCATTGCCCTACCCATAATGAATAAGAGGTGGGGGAGTCAAGAGCGGATTAAGTGGTGGAAGTAACTAGATGTTCGGCAGCAAAGGGGGAATGTCCTTTTTTAACTTTCTCTGCATTCCCCATAGAGGACCTGATTATGAGTCAGGTGGAGCGGAATTACCATATGGAATGAGTGGGGTGGTGTTTCCACACTGAGATGGAAAACCAGACCCGACTTTGAGGGACAGTAATTCTCAAGAGGGATTGGCTGCAGCAGCAGCCAAGCCTCGTCCCTCAATTTCTTTTTTTCTTGCAAAGGGGAGCAATTAATGCTCCTTGATGCTCCTCCTGCTCTGCCTTATCTCCCCTTCTCTCACTTACTCCCCAAACTCTCTTCCTTCCATCCCCACCATACACAGAGGTCTCTTCGTACAATTACCACATGATAAGAGCGGGTGGTAAATTTGTGTGTTACGCACCACTGAATTGGGAATTGCGGATGGTTTTACAATTGGTAAATTCGGTTCCATGTGGTAATTCCCCATTCCATGAGTCTCAGCCCAAGATTGGAAGGTACTGGTTTAGTAGTATCGCACAGTAATGTAAATTTTGCATGTAGATTTACCACCCGCCAGTACCGCGCAATACGTAATTAGGCACTTAGAGGCAGTGGAAGGTAGCGTTTCTGAAGATAAAGCTGCCATCAGAAATACCTTTAGGAAGGCCTGACTGGAACTAACACATCAGACATAGCTGGCAAGCTCCCCAAGTCCATGCATGGTGTGCTGTTCCAGTCCATGTCTTTTCATTTGAATTCTGGGACTTGTAGTGTTGTTTTATAATGGAAGAAGCAAAACTACAAGTTCCAGAATTCAAAGAAAAAACCTGGACTGGTGCAGCACATCATGCATGGACCTGGGAAACTTGGCAGGTCTTATCAGATATTCCGCAACCATGCCAGTCCCGCCCAGAAACCTTTCACAAAGTCCCCCACACCCTGAGGGAACACTCCCTGGAAACCAGGGACATTTTGTACGTGGCACCAGAGAGTGGACCCCTCAGTTTTTAGGCCCACTTCCACTATCTGTGCTGCAAAGCTACTGCTCATGGTGGTGTTGCCTCAAATATGTTTGCCCGGATTTGCTTCTGCCATGCTATCAGGAGCCTCTTTGACAAAAAATATCTGCCACACTGGTAGACATCTCATAATTTGGTAGCCTGGCAGCCACCAATGTGGTGGTGGCACCACATACGCCACACCTGGGGATTGGATGCCAGGCCTCCAAATGCTAACTGATGCACTGACTAAAAACACCAACTAAAAAGAAATGGCAGATCTTTAAACATTGACACTTGCCTCTGAGTAAATGTGGAATTCCATATTGGTGGGTTTACATCAGTCAAAGAGTAAAAAGTGGTGAAAGACTCTTTTTTGGACACTTTTTGTATAAATTAAAAAAGTAGCATTCTTGCAGCTTTGTGCCAGTACAAGCAGAAACAGCAATCATCTGAAAATGCCCTTATAGATTTCCCTGCTCTCTAAACACAAGATGTTTGATAGTATTTGAAACTACACTTCTTCTGTATGTCTCAGATTGAAATCCAGGGATCATAGCTACAGTTGTACCACCACATAAATATTGCATAATTCACCATGCCATTAATGCACCTGGAACATCAGTCATCACAGTAGCTCAGTTTCAGCCAATGGAAATCTCCTGGAGACGATGTAAGCTAGACAGCGACAGCAACATTTGTGGTTATTCCCCCCTCACATTCATCAGAAGAAATCATCCTAGGCCAGCACTGGGAACTCTACTGCAGAGAGGGTGAGACCTGCTTTTAATTGTGGAGTCAATGTGGCACTTTGCCAGAGAGGTTCCCTCGTGTTAGTCGTGGGATATTGAGGTAACCTCAATTTTAAAACGTATCTGAAACATAATTTGCTAGTGAGTTCACGAAAGCTGATCCTACTCCTGAGATCATCAATATGAGTACAACACTGAAAAATCATAGAACAGAGAATTCTTTTAAAACAAGCATGAGATATCCCAGTGGCGTAGCTAGACCTACTGCCACCCGGGGCGGCCCTTAAGTTTGCCGCCTGGTGCAGGTAAGAGCAGGGGGTGGAGGCCGACGGACGACTTGTTTCGGGGGGGGGAATGGTGGTAGTCAACAGACACGACTTGCTCACTTCCGCCGTCCCCAGAAAGAGTGCTGCCCAGGGTGGACCGCCCGCCCCCCTTGCTACACCATTGAGATATCCCACCCTAATTATTTCCAAAGACGTAGGCCCTTGGCATTCTATTCCTGGGTGAAGGGTTCCTAAGAGACGAGATACACCCGACAACAGGTTTGTTGTAGTTGAGATTATGGTCTTCTTCTGGCTCGTAAACTGTGTAAGTGCACATGTGGACTATCATGTTTACTATCTGCAGTGGATTCCTAGATGGCTTTACTTAGTTATCAAATGTAAACTTGTTTACAGGACTGCTGATAAGTGTAAACACAATGGAGCTTAATACATCAGATTACATCTCATTAGACTGAATTAACAATGTGCCTTGTCATAGGGTGACTAGACTTCTGCAATGTATTGTACACATACCTTCCAAAGAATGTTAGGGGCAGACACAGAGACTTCAAACTCAGGCCTCCAAAGTGTGCCATAACCTGCAGAGATATGACACCATCATAACAGCACAGGAAGGGGCTCACCGGATCCCAGTGGATTCCAGTATTAAATCCAAAACTCTATGTACCATCCACCATGACAATTGAATCAAGGACCACAACACAGAATTCGGACCTTATCATTTGTTGTCACTGTTGCATCCTCACCAGGAAACTTTGATTGGCATCCATGCATCTGAACCCCAAGTCCCCTGTTAAATTCATTTATGTATTTTCTTAAGTGTGTCTTTAGTTGTGAAAAGCAAGTAAAAGCCCTAAACTCTGGGATGCCTTAGACCACCACCTCACAGCAAAACCAAATTACCTCAGATTCTGGAAACCCCTTAAACTATTCAGGAATTAATTTAACTGAAGACTGGGCACTGAGCCTGTGGAAGAAGAATGATAGACTGGGACACTTAGCTTATCCTGCTGAACTCTAACAGTCTTTGGGGCATATTTACAAGCCCCTTGCGCCACTTTTGCGCCGCCGTTGCGTCACGCATGTGATGCAGCGGCGAAGCAAACCATGCGCCGCGTTGCGCTATATTTACAACGTGACGCATCTAGGGAGATGCGTCACGTAGTAAACCCCTGCGCCACATGAAACCTGTGTCAGGTTTCATGTGGGCGTACCTGCGCAGGGGGGGGCGTTCCGGCGCAGGAACGCCTCGGAAAAGTGACGTAGTGAAATCTACAAGATTTCACTCAGTCACTTTTCCGACGCTGGTGCGTCAAATCCTTACGCCTGCTTCAAGCAGGCGTAAGGATTGACGCACCATGTTAGGGATAGGGAAGGTTGGAACAGTACTGGAGTTGCGTCGCACTTGCGACACGACTCCAGTACTGCGCCACCCTTCCGCCGACAGATGCGTCACGCATCTGTTTATCCTTGCGCCATGATGCGCTGCATTGTAAATGTGGCGCATCTGTGGTGGCGCAAGGGTAAACTTGCGTCACGCATCTTCCCTGGCGCATCCCTGCTGATTTGCAGGGATGCGCCAGGGAACGTAAATCTGCCCCACAGTATCTTGTGTTTCCTGTAGGGTCTTCTCTTTTCATTATGCATAGCTCAGTACTCTGAAGTTACCGGATGAAGGCACCCTCACCCTGTAAATAAATACATTGATATGATTTAGACCACTAGAATGTCTCCTGACTCATAAAGCCAAGAGGAAGTTGACTACTGCTTTAGTCAAGAGCTTTCAATCCAAGAGACCTGAGACATAATCCCAATATTCTGTCTTCTCTGACAATGTTGCTAGTTTCCAGATACCATCATAAGCTGCATTTACGTACAATTAATCTAAATGGAAGATATTTACAGAGTCAGTGGTTGTCCTGAATATCTGCAAAGGATGCAGCCCTTTTTTACCTACCTTGGAAACTTTGAAAACAGTGCCACCCTCGTTCTTGCAGTATAATAAAGCTCTTATGCAAAGATCACAGCACGTCTTTTTCATCAAGGTAGAATACAGGTTACTCTAGAATAAGAATGAGTTCATTCAGCTTCCCTCTTACTTACAATACATACACTTCTGCAAGGGGAGCCTGTGTGCAGTGCTTAATTTGAGCAGCTGGTTTCTGGTGCTTGGCACCGGCACTTCATTACCACCACTGGCACGTATAACAGTCTGCCACATGGTGGTGCTGTCTACCCAATTTAGGTATGAACACAGCAACAGCTGGTTATTAACTCAATTTACATTTACAATAACTAATACCTGCCTCCCGAGCCATTCTTATAGCTTTGGGGCCCTGGAATAGTATGAATTGTCCCACTTGTAAAAGTGTGATGGTTAATTGTTATGTTGGCACTGTCATTAGCAGCGCTGGCAGAGGAAACGGATGATGCAAGCTGCAGTATTCTCCTGACGAAGGCCCTGGCACTAATTATTTTACAAATTAAGCACTGCCTGTGTGGTTCTATGCACACTCTTATTATTACAGTTCTTGTTGGCTTCCCACTAACCAGTCTGCAGGACTGCAAAAAAAGGGGAGCCTATTGGATGCTGTGGGTACCCCACAATGTGTGAACAGATAAACACATTTACACCTGCGCTGTTTTGGAAAAGTCCAGTGCAGGTTAATCAGTATTCAAGTACATCTCTGCATAAGTCCATTGGGCTCTGGATGGTGCAGGGCACTAACCCTCACTTCCATATCACAACTTGAGAAGTAGCATTTCGACTGGATGATGGTTACTGGCTGCACAGGTTCCCAGGTTATAAAGGACACTGTCATTAATGCAATTATTCCTGGTGCTTACTTATTGCCATGGTGTTGTATGTAGGGTTTGTGTTATCTGGATCAGGAAATATGTCTTGGTGTAACCTGGGTCATCAAGTTTTACTATATCGTAAGATGAGTTTGTGTTTCAGAGTTTAAGTTCGGTGACGTTGCAGTTATCAATCTGCCATTCCTGAGAGCTAGGATTTTCAGCGACGGACTATCAGTGTCTCATCCATATGTCACTTCTCACCCCATTCCTCGCTACACCTTGTGTGCGTAGGATGGAAACCTTAGCGTAGAAAATCCACTGTTTTGTGTGGTCACTTTGTATTTTTCACCTTTTTCTAGACCCTATTTTTTTTTTTACCCCTAATAATCAGTATTAAAGGGTCTGTACAAACCCTTAAACAAGGTTAAATTATAACACCCCTAATTAGGATATTTAACTTACCTACAAGTCTGTAGCATGTGGTACATGTTCTACCCAGGGCCTGGAAGTTAAATGCCACTTGTGTACTGCAGCATGTATTGTGCCATCCACTACAGTGGCAGTGCAAACAAGCCTTCAGCCCAACCCTGTCTAGCCTGACTGTAGCAGTGTGAAAAACTGCAATTGAACCTGTCAAAATAAACCCCTTTGACTGGTAAAAACCTTCCTTTTATATATTAGTAAGTCACCCCTATGTAGGCTTTGTAGCCCATAAGGCAGGGTGCATGTTGTTTAAGAGAAGGGCGTGTAGAAATTAAAAAAACAAAAACAAAACAACCTTGTGGTGCCAGGTACTACGGTGTTGACCAAGCCACTTTCTAGTGGACCGTCTTAGTTGATTAATTCATTATTACATAGGGACAAGGACGGCCTACATACTGTCCTAACTCTCTCTTTTGGTTTGTAGAAATTTAAAGGTAGCACATCCTTACAGTGACTAGCCTCTAAAGACTATTTTCTGTGTAGGAAGGCTGGCTGGCCAATGTAGAACCACTGGGTAGCAATATTAATGACTGATACTGTATCTCAGGAAAGGGACTACCTAGAAAAATATTTAGACCACTATTTTTAACAGTTATTAAAAATCCTATGCAATGGTGATGTCGGATTTTTAGAAAGTAATTTTAGAAAGTTACCCTATACCTGCCTGAACTGTCAGAAGGCTAATTAGCATAATTCGCTACTAGCCCTCAGATAGTAATTACACTTTAATTGGTGGGAATACATGTAAATTACCTTCCAAAAGTAAACAATAGGGTGCTTTGAAGGGGCAAGGATGACTCCTCTAAACTCCACAGAATACGCAGGGTAAGGGCTGTGGGCTTCCTTTTCGACACAATACAGTGTCAAAACTTGCTTGAGTGTCAAAACGTTCTTGACAGCTAGCTCTGCTGGGCTCACACAAAACAGTTGGGGCGCATTTGAAAGGGGAGAGAACAGGATGCCAAGGCAATTCTTATAGATCCACTGTCTTGTTGCTGAAGGATGTTGCTTTTGTTCTACCAGACATCTGTCTCTGGGTTTACATATAATTCTTGGGGCACGCTTCAATGGGGAGAGAACAGGATGCCGCATCAATTTTGTGGATCAACCTTCTGGTTGCTGCTAGACTCTGCTTCTGCCCCACCAGACATCAGTCTCTGGATTTATTGTTGGAACAGTGGATGCCTCAAACTGGATTTTAGTGTAAGATGTGGGGAGACACCCGCAAACCTCAGAGTCCAAGTTTAGTATGCCAGAAGACTATCACCATCTTTAAAATGCTCAATGTGGGTAGGGTAAGCCAGGGAACTTTTACCCCATTTTATCAGTGGTGCCCAGGAGTCCTTTATATCAACTAGCTAGCGCCAGGCATTATTATTATTATTGGCATTTATAACGCACAGGACGAATCACTCCTGAGAGGGTCTCTCAGTGGTATTGCACATTAACACAGGTCACAAGTTCAAAATAGTTAGAAGAGCCAGGTTTTGAGAAATATTTTAAATAGGGTTAGGTCAGGACAGGACCGTATGTACAGGGGTAGCCAGTTCTAATGATGGGGGGCCGGATTGGAAAATGATCTGCCCTCATTTCTGGCCTTACGTATGTGGCGAGGACATAGTAAAGCTAGTCCACTGGACCTACGGTTGCATATGGGGCATGTTAAAGCTGCAGCTTGTTGCTCAGGTAAAGGGAACCATTTCCAAATAGGGATTTGTGTACTAGGCAGAGAAGTTTGAAGGAGGAACGTTTATTTATAGGTAGCCAATGCAGAAATTTGAGCGTAGGCCCCGAAGGGGAGCAGGGTGGCAGGTTACAAACCAGGCGAGCAGCCGTGTTTTGTACTACCTGAAGTTTCGCTAGGAGAGCTTCATTCGCTGATACCATAAGGGCGTTGCCATAATCTAGGCGTCTTACAATAAGTGCCTGAGAAAGGAATTTTCTCGTCTGAAGGGGCAGCCCCTGGAAAGCTTTCTCAAGGAGGCGCATAATCCTGAAACAGGAACCGAAGATGGAGTTTACCTGTTGTTTCGTAGAGAGGTTATCATCTATCAGGATGCCCAGATTTCTTACTACCTTTTTAGGGGTAGAGGCTGACCCAAGTTCTAGGGGCCACCAATCTTCTAACCAAAAGGTGAGCGCTTTGCCGAAAAGCAAGATTTCGGTCTTTCCAGTGTTCAATTGAAGACAGTTGGACGACATCCAGAGGGCAGGATGAGCCCTGTGGCACCCCCCTGTCCAGAAACATGATTAAAGAGTTGAAAGGCACTAGCTGAACCGTATGGGTCTGATCCCTCAAAAGGATTTTGAGCCAGCCCAGTGCTTTTCCGCCAACACCAATCTCTACAAGTCTTTGGATCAGGATTGAATGTGAGATGGTGTTGAATATTGTGGATAGGTCAAATAATACCAACATAGCTGGGTGCCCTTCGTCCAGGGAGAGTCTGATGGTGTCTAGAACAGGGGTCTCCAACCTTGTCTGTCCTGAGAGCTACTTCTGATCAGTGAAACTCATCGTGAGCTACTGAAGGCTAAGCAAGTTGCGCATTGTTATAAGACACCCTCAAGCCCATATCCATTGACTTTAAGCCTAAAGTCCATTGAACCAGATACTACGGTTTTAACAAAATACTTTGACTATGGGCACTAGGACAGGACTGCCATGTGTGTCAGTGAGATGTGAACTTTAGGGATCTTTGAGCATGTGTGTTTATGAATGGGTGACTGAGAGCCTATGTTGTATGTACTTTTGGTACTGGAGTACCTTTTGCCATGTATGGCACCGTTACATGTATAATACAAACATAGAACCATTTTTTTTAAATGGGAAAAATTTAAAGTCTAGAAAAAGTTCTGCCATAATGTTCATGATATGGAACATTTTTCTGCACTTTAAATTTCTCCCACTTAAAATAATGGCTGTATTTTTAAGTTATAAATATGGCACTGTGTCTACCAGTCACTGGAAGCAAGATGCATGCTGTGTGTAAAGGCGACACTTTGCAATTGGAGAAAATTAAACTGAAGAGTTAACTTTATATTTATATGGATTCCATAAAACTCATCATTTAAATTTAATTCCATTTCCGAGTGTCACATTTACAAACACCAGGCATATTGCTCCCAGTGGTCTGTAGACAAGGTGCTATATTTATAACAAACAAATACAGCCATTTGTCTAAATGGGAGGAATTTAAAGTGAAGAAACATGTTTCATAAAACACTAAGGGGCCGATTCCGATTCGGGCTGGAAATCTCTCCGACCGAGCCGGACCCGGAGAGATTTCCGACCGAATCGGACCCTAGCAGTCCGACCGAACGAGTACGATGCACACGCATGCTATCGGACTCGATTCGGTCGGACTCCCATTGAAGTCAATGGGAGCCGGTCGTACGACGCGTACACGGGCTCCCATTGACTCAATGGGCACGACGCGAACAAGGGCGCCCCCTACAGCGGGTACGCGTCGAAGCGCATCGTGCCGTACAAGCACAGGTAGGGGGGACCCATGGGTCCCCCCTGTGTGCGACTCGCGCGGCTACGCGTACAGGGGAGTCCGACGCGGACCCCCAAAGTCCGGCTCCGACAGCTCTTTCGAGCCGGACGGCGCGAGTCGGTCGGACTGCTCGCGGTGCGCATCGTACTTACCCAGCCGGGGAACGTCTCCATTGCGCGGTGCGAGTTGTGTCCGTGCGAGTCGGTCGGAGCGTGTTGAAGCCACGTTCGAGTCGGTCGGCGATTTCGCGGGCGCTTGCATCGTACTCGCTCGGCCGGACCCGCGTACGATTCGGTCGGGAAACAGGGCTCCGAATCGGATCCCGTAATGCCGAATCCGATTCGGAGCCCTACCGGCCGAGATCAGAATCGGCCCCTTAATGTTTCATAGAAATATTTTCTTCACTTTAAATTTCTCCCATTTAAAAAGAGGACTGTATTTTTCTGTTCTAAATATGGCACAGTGTCTACTGGCTACTGGGAGCAAGAGGAATGCTGTTTGTAAATGCAACACTTTGAAATAGGAGAACATTAAAATGAAGAGTTAACTTAATCATTAAGGTAACTTTTCATTTTCTACCATTTAAAAGCATTAAGAAACATCATTTTGTTCTCACAATCCAATATTGAGTTGACAAGTACTTATTTAAGAGTTAAGTACTTCAAAGCTTCAGTTTTTCACCTCTGTGCCCCGGTCATAAATCTGACTCCAGCACTGCTCATTATCAGGCCCTGCTGTCTGCAAACTGAAGATAATAGTGTAAAATAAAAACAGCCTTCCCTTAACTTTAAAAGAAAAATGTGACCCTGTGAATTTAAGAGGCTATGAGCTACTCCGAGGTGTCAACGAGCTACTTGTAGCTCACAATCAACTGCTAGGAGATACCTGGTCTAGAACATCTGCCAGCGCTATTTCCATGCTATAAGACGCACGAAACCCTGACTGACAGGGGTCTAGCAGAGAGTGGCTTTCCAAGAAAGATGCGAGTTGTTTGTTAACTAAAGTCTCCATAATTATTCCATTAATGTGGTAGCTTCAGGTACTCAATTCAGAACACTTGCTGGACCTACGGATGATCAGAGGAGTACTGGACCTGCTGTCTGTGACCTGAGAGGAGCCCTGAAGGACTGGGCCTACTCTCTCTTATACACAGGACAAAGTGGACTCCAAGAGTCTGTAGTGTTCTGTCCTCGCGCGCCCCTCGCGCGTGTACATTCTATGCCTTGCTGCCTCGCGCTGCTCGTTGGTGCGTTATGATTCTAAAGTGTTGACAGTTGGCATGACACAGTTGGTCAAGCCGGCGCCGTGCTTGCACGCATGGCGGAGGGCTGTCTGTGGGATCTTGCTGTAACGACTTAATAAAGACCACTTCTATACTCACCGGTATCCTGTCGTTAGTACATCTTTCGTGGCGACGAGCTGGAAGGAGATCCCACATGGAATCCACGTGGAAAAGCACGCCCTCAATCTACAAATATGGTGGTATCCTGACGTTATGCAGCTTAAAGCATTCTCGCCGATGCATAACTAGCCTTTCGACCCTCACACCTCAATCGACGACTCATCTACGGATAGGTGAGAAGCTGGAATTCCTGCGGTGTTGAGGAACAGGCGGAGTACCGTCGTGCAACTGTGCCCGGCTATCAACTTTAAGGTCTGTTGCCTGACTTCGCGCTTCCTGGAAGAGGTGTAACCCGAGGCGATCCAGCGCGTCATTACATGTAAGGAGGCGACTCTTCGACTCTGGCGGAGGCGGGATTTCGGCATCTTCAAGCGCATGTCTCCCGTCCTCTCCACCTGTGGCGGAGCCTCTCAGCGCATACCACTCCCCCTGTTGCCGACTTATTTCTTCACCCTGCAGCCCCTCACGCCCTCAACAGGAATTCTGACGGCACTTCCCCGTTGGGCTTAGGTTCATTTCTTCAGCGGGCCGTTGCAGAACAATCCTTATCACGCTGTGGTGAGGAACTCCGCTGATTTTTGTCTGACTACTGATACGAGGGAACGCCTCGCTATTACCACGCTCCGTATTAGTGGGTACACGTGCTTATCTGCTTGGTTTCTATTTCACAGTTTTCCTGTGCTGCTTCTATCTTCACACAATTTTGTCGTGTCTCGCTATTTTTAGTTCCTGCTTCTGGTGAAGATCTTTCAGGACCCTTCTCTGCACAGTAAGAGTACATTATCCCACATTTTCTCATTCCCCAAACATTGTTTTTTGGATATGACTAGGCTATGCTCTTGTGACAGCGCGGTGACGCGCACACCATACTGACTATTTTACAATTTCATTATCTTTGTTGTTTGTTCATATTGCATGTGGAACTTACTTTACGTATATCAGTCAGCTTGTGTGGGTACTATTGTGTTATTGAATTTTATATGAACAGCTTATCTATTTTGTGATTTAAGTTTACACAACTTTATACAATGCAAGCAGTTAATCCACCACCACCGTTCCTTGACTCCCCAGGTGAACCACCAATTAGTTAGCGTAATTGGCTTGATGCATTTGAAACTTACTTGGGCACAATTGGAGCACATAGATTTAGACCTGAAAGAATGAAATATTTACTGTTACAATCTCTTGGGTTTGAAGGAAGAGCTACACTAAAACATCTACCAGATCCTGTGGGTGCGGTTGGGGAAGAACTTGACGAATATCAAAGTACTATTAAGAAATTGGAATGTAGATATGATGTCCAGCCAAGTACTGTAGTATTAAGACACAAGTTTTTCAAAAGAGTACAAAAGAACAACGAAGATGTTGATACTTATATTAGTGCCCTCAGAAAAATGATTGCTGATTGCGAATTTGAAAACTTTAGTGAGCAATTGGTACGTGACCAATTTATAAGCCATTGTACTGATAGAACCATCAGGCAAAAATTATTGTCCTTAGGGAATCCCTCCCTTGATGAATCTATACGCATTGCAAAAAGGATTGAAAACGCTGAAGGAACTAGAAAATAAAACAGTTTAAGTGGTTACCCCCGTACGCATTAACAACTACAAAAAGAAGAGAGAAACCTCTCAAAGTTTTTTTTTAAAAGAACAGACATTTGCTTTTGGTGCGGTAACTCAACGCACAGCAAAAATAGCAGACCGTGTCCAGCAAAAAACGTAGGGGCATATTAGCAAGACCCACGTTAAAATTATCGCCGTTTTAGCGGCAGGAAACTGCCGCTAAAACGGCGATAATGGGCTTGCTAATATGCGTTATAGAATTCCAATAGAAGCTCATGTTAGATGTGCAGGACATCTAACCTGGGCTTCTATTGGAATTCCATAACGCATATTAGAAAGCCCATTATCGCTGTTTTAGCGGCAGTTTCCTGCCGCTAAAACAGCGATAATTTTAACGTGGGTCTTGCTAATATGCCCCGTAGTCTGCCGGTCTTGTGGCAAAGTAGGCCATTTTTCTAAGGTATGTCAAGGGCATAAAAGAGAAAATGTCAGAGTAGGACATGTCAAAGACACAAGTGACAGTGACAATGACGACCCTTTGACTGAAATTAAAGACATGATATTAGTGGTCACGGAGAGTGAAATTAGGTCTGGTGATCCCTCTGATTGTGTTGACCCTTATGCTAACATATTGGTTGGGGAGAAGAATGTGCGACTTCCCGTGGACACTGGTGCACGTATCACTATGATCTCCAAATCTCTTTTCTACGCCAATTGGGGAGAAAGACAGCTGTTCCCCCCTGATCGTGCACCCGTGTCCTACGAAGGACGTAAAATAGATCTGCTAGGATATTTCGAAGACATCATGGAATTTAAAGGTAGACGCATTCAAGGGAAAATCTACGTAGCTGTCCAAGGTCTCAATATTCTAGGGTGTTTTCAGTTCACCAAGGGTTGTTCGACATGATGTTGTGTCCTGGTGCCAAAGAACAGGTCTTAGCTATATGTGATTCCACCCAGGTTGAAGAACTCTTGAACAGCTTTCCTAAAGTATTATCTGGGGAACTAGGTAAAATCAAAGGGTTCAAACATAAAATAAAAGTGAAAGATGGTGCCACACCCATAAAACACAAGTTAAGAAGTGTACCTTTCAGCATCAGAGAAGACCTCGAGAAAGAACTCACAACATTGTGCAACAGAGGAGTAATCAAACCTGTTGAATCATCAGACTGGTTGTCCCCACTTGTTGTAGCGCGCAAAAAGAACTATGAACTCAGAATTTGCATAGACTTGCGCAGCCTAAATAAAGAGATATGGGTAGACTCCCCAGACCCCCCAGGATATAGCGGCATGGATTAGCAAATTTAGCGGCACAAATATGGAAATTTAGCGGCACAAATATGGCAATTTAGCGGCATTTTTGCGGCACTTTATTATACTCATAATGATTCATTTTCAGCCTTAAATCAATGGAAACTGTTTTAGCAGAGTATTCCACTTTGAAATAGGCAACCCGGGACATGGAACAGAGGAAACAGCCCACAGGTGAAGGCTGTTATCCCTTGGAAATGCAATCCTCCATTTGCTTTAGTATAGGTTCTGAGAAGCCCATCAAAGATGGCCTGGTAGCATCCCATAGGAAATGGCATTCCAGAACCTACAAACCAGGCGTCAGGCTTTCTGTGTCTCGGGTCATTTACTTTCCTTCCAGGCGTGTGCATCTCAGCCAATGGGTATCGACTGAAGGAATTACCATCACAAAACAAGGTTCTGTGGGCCAATTTGGCGGGCTGTCGAACTGCCACAAATATGGTTTCTGGCTACAGATACTGACGGCAGATAAGGTCCGGCACATCGCGAAAATCCTGGAGGGTCTGATTAACTGCCAAGCGAGGAGCCTGGCTCCCTCATTGCTTCACAATGCCATTGAGTCATTCCGCCATCACCAACTGCCAAGCCTAGCTACCTCCATGGGCCTTGGTGTCTTCAGCCTCTTCACAGCGCAGTGAAATCTTCAACGGCTGCTGAGCCAGGATCTCGCTTGTGACCAAAGCTTTCTTTGTAATAAGCAGACTTCCTAAAATTTGCTATTAATGTGGATCATTTTAAACTACCTACAAAAGGCAGGGCCTTCCATTATTTTCAAGGGCTAAAATATAACATTGTTTTTTTAACTTAAATCTATTTATGCCATTAATTAACAGTTGCAGACAATGGGTGGCAGTTTGGGGGAGATCAAGCAAACCCGGGGTTACGCTAAAGGCTGCGTCATGGTGAGAGGTAAATCGTCATGAATTCATCAGCGGGTAATGAGAGGGCACAGTCACATGTGATACTGGGAGGAGGGAAGTTCTTTTTTTACCTTAGAAATATGGCAGCCATGTGGCACAGCTGCTACATCCTGTTTCGCTGCTAATAATACTGTTTTGTCTGTCAGCAAATAAACAAAAAGTAAGATGAATTGAGACGTGAAACAGCTTCTTTTAGCCGAACTATCATATCCAGCAATTATATGTAGAGAAAATCTCATAATTATGGATTTGTTTCTTCGATATATTATTCGCAGCGGGATACGTCATAGTTTGCAGATTGGAACATGGATTTCACCTCTTGCTTTCTTCCCTCTTCCTTTACGTATTAACTGCTATCCTCTTTATTTATGAGTTTTAAAGCGCTATGCGTCCCTGATGAGAAAACATTTTTCACTGCTTGTAATATTGTAACATCCATGCAGGCAAGTGAAGAATTACAATTACCATAGAAATGCACAACCTTAACCTTTTCCCTGCATTCCTCATAGCTGCCAAGGTTTCAAATCGCTATGTGTGACATTTTCATAATTTCAATGTCATTATGAGTGACATTTCAACGACTATGAGTGACACTTTGTCACAAACAAAATTAAGCAATGAAGACCAGGGAAACACATAAATATCAGACTTTACACCCATTTGAGCAACAAGAAACACTAAGAAGATCTTAGAACTTCAGCAAAGCACCAGAAATCGAAGGGCAGGAGAGGCACACTCACAGCCTAGGGGTCACAGCCCAGCCGCAGCAGGCTGTAATTTATTTAAAAAAAGACACACACTGAGTAACTGAGTTGTATAATAAAAGAGTAAGTTGCACAGTCTACTTAGTCTTATAAGCAATTAACACATTATTTGTAATGTTTACTTAGTTTAATTAGGATAAATACACTTTACCTGCGCTCACTCTCTCAGGCACTTGTCATGCAGCCTGCAGACTCCTGCTCACAGCAGCTGCTGAGGTGGCGCCGTGGCCCAGTGGGCTGGGGTCAGGTTACATTGGCTTCCTCCCGCTCTAATGTGCAGTTACACTGATGCGACCTATATTTGCTGCACTAACTTCACTTACTTACTGACTGTAACAATGGCCTGCCTCCATACTGAGTCACTCTCGCTGGTGGACCTGGGATCGAGTGCGGGCGGGATCTCATATTTCCGCTTTACAATTGACCGTCGATTTATTACCGGCCGTGGCGGCGGTGAGCAGCTGCTGGCAGGTTGTGCCTTGTCCTGGCGCCCAGCACTGCGGGTCACCTGCACTAGAATGCGGTTCTTGCAAGGAGTTCGGAGGAGCTGTATCGGCACCGCACTCAGTGACTTCTTGGGCAGAAATTTAAAGCGCAGCCGAAACTTATGTCGCCCACTTGCACAGCAGATGGTAGCTGAGCAGGACAGACCTGTGACGCTCTGCTGTCCATGTAATTCACCGGTGCCGGTCGTCGGGGGGGTGACCTGGTCGACTCGCGGGATCTCCATTTTTAAATAATTTCCCGTCCGTGACACACGCGCTGCAAGCAGTCTGTAACTTTATTCTGTTGGACTGCGGCTGCGCAGCGCCGGGCGACAGCGTGAGGACGTCCAGCTGCGCAGCGCCGGGCGGCAGCGTCAGGACGTCCCGCCGAACTTTCAGCGCGTCAGCAGAGAGTGGGCAAATGCGTGACAATGCATTTCAGTGCGGTGATGCGGAACACCGCACTGAAATGCGTTAGCGTCACGCCTGAGGCGTGACACTTGGCAGGACTGATTCCTTCAATTTCGCGGGCACTTTTGTAAAAATCGCGGCATTTTTACAAAAGTGCCGATTTCGCGGGCACTTTTGTAAAAATCGCGGCATTTTGACAAAAGTGCCGATTTCGCGGCAAACCGCGAAATCGCGAAATCGCGAAATCCTGGAGGGTCTGACTCCCACCCTCTACCCAACATCACCGAAATGTTGGCCAGTGTGGCAGGAGCTAAGATCTTCACCAAACTTGATCTTGCTTCGGCATATCATCAAGTAGAACTTGACCAAGACTCTCACCATCTCACTGCATTCAACTCACCTTCTGGCATGTTCCAATTCTGTCGTATGCCGTTTGGACTGGCTTCTGCAGCGTCAGTTTTCCAGTACCTCATGGTTAATCTTCTCAAAGGCATTAATAATGTTGCCATCTTTCAAGATGACGTTCTTATACATGCCGCCGACGAATCTACACATGTAAATGTCCAGTATTTGTAAAGCGCGAACAATTACCTGAAGGTGTCAAGGCGCTGGGGGCCGTCAGAAAGATTAAGCGAGCTATTGCCCAGAGTCACATGGTGCTGGGCTGATCTGCTGCCAGCGCCGGGAATCGAACCGTGAGCCTCTGGTTCCGGAGTCAGTCGCCCTGGCCGCTGCGCCACACCTCTTCCATGATGAAACCCTACACCAAGTTCTTTCTATTTTTCAAGAGCATGGGATTGTTCTCAAACGTGAAAAATGTGAGTTCTCTAAGAATTCTGTAGAATACTTAGGTCACACAATCTCGAGTGCAGGTGTCACACCCAAACCTGGGTTAGTTCAAGCCATTTTGGATGCATCACCTCCCTTGAACAAAGTGGGTGTCAAATCTTTTTTAGGGTTGAGTGAATTCTATTCTCGGTTCATCCCTGATTACGCCACGAATTTACGCCCCATCTCTAACTTGTTAAAGTACGAAACAGCCTTTGCATGGGATGATGAGTGTAGTAATACTTTTGAATGGTTAAAAACTCAACTCAGTAAAGTCAAGGCATTGAAACCATTTGACCCAGCAGTACAGTGCTCTTTAACTGTTGATGCAAGCTGCTACGGTCTTGGTGCAGTCTTAACCCAGCAGGTTGGCACTCAGGAACACACACTAGGATTTGCCTCAAGAGTACTAAGAGACACAGAAACACACTACTCCGTCATAGAAAAAAAATTACTGGCATGTTGGTGGGCCATTGAAAAATTCAAATGTTATCTATGGGGCAGGAAATTCACTCTACAGACCGACCACAAACCTTTGGTAGCCATCCTAGGTAACACTAATTATCGCAACAGTACACCACGCATAGCCAGACTTGCTTCTAAACTCCTCCAATTCCAATTTGATATAGTACACATCCCAGGAGGGAAAAATGTGCGTGCTGATGCTCTCTCACGTTTTCCTCCAGTTACAAACTTGTCAGAGGGTAGTGACAGACCCAATTGCAATGACGAACTTGAAGACTGTTTAGTTGCTGCTATAGAACTACAACACACTTGTTCCATTGGTGAAAATGATTGGAAATTTGCCATGCTTAATGATGAAACGTTGAAATGTGTTAAGAAATACATTGCGGAAGGTCGGCCTAAAGAGAAAAATGTAAATGTTGATATCCAACCTTATGTTAAAATAAGTGATGAATTGTCTGTAGAAAATGACCTTATCCTCAGGTTAGAAAGCATAGTACCCCCGTGTGACCTCAGAAACACCCTCCTGACTAAAGCTCATGAAGGACACCTGGGTGCTACACTCACCAAACGCAGTGTACGTGAATACTTCTGGTGGCCACAAATGGACAGAGACATTGACGCCATGGTCCAAGATTGTCCCATTTGTGCTGGTAGCGACAAGACCCTATGCGTCTCTAACCCACCCCTTATGCCCATTCCCCTTCCCGACAATCCCTGGGAAAAACTGGATATTGATGTACTGGGCCCCTTCCACACCTTACCCCTTCAGACCTGTTTCGCAATAGTGTTAGTTGACTACTACTCGAAGTGGCCTGAAGTAAAATTTGTAGCCAAAGTGGATTCTAAAGAAATCCTTGACTTCATGAAAGAGGTTTTCATGCGGGAGGGTTTTCCCAAGACAGTCATCTCAGACAATGGAGTTCAGTTTATTTCTGCTGATGTTGAGGAATTCTTCATTGAATCCTCCATCAACCACCTCAAAAGCTCCTTCTATCATCCACAAACCAATGGATTAGTGGAAAGGCTCAACAGAGTCATTGGGGATTGCATACGGTGGGCTATTTCTCACAACAAAGTAATACCAGTTGCAGTACGGACCATGCTGTGGTTTTACAGAACCACACCCCACTCATCCACTGGTGTTTCTCCATTCGAATTGTTAAAGGGCAGGAAGGCTTGCTCTGAATTCAGACCAGCATGGATGTCCAAGTGGTTTAAACACAGGACCACTGCACACCAACTTGACGCTAGGGTTAGAAACAAAGTTGAGGACACACAATCCAAACAAAAAATATATTTTGATTCTTGGAAAAATGTCTCAAATAGGAATTTCGCAGTGGGTGACATTGTCAAGATAAAGAAACAAAGTTTTGTAAGAAAAGGTGACTCAAAGTTTAGTGAACCTGTTCGCATTGACAAAATCTGTGGCAGTGCTGTTCGCGTCAATCAGCGCAACTGGTGGAATATGAACAAGGTTGTTAAAGTCAATGACATGTCACATGATAATTCTTCTCAGGGTGCAGAAATGGTTACCATGCATTCCCCAGGTCCTAGATCTAACAAATGTGATCTTGTTAATAAACCTCTTGGTTCCCCCAGGAGGAGTGGCAGAGATATTAGACTGACGGCCAGGTTCAATCAATCAATCAATCAATCAATCAGGTGTTTGTTAAGCGCGACTACTCACCCATAGGGGTCTCAAGGCGCTGGGGGGGGGTTCTCAGGTTCCAGTCCATCAAGGAGGGGGTCTGTCGAAGAGCCAGGTTTTGAGGTTTCTTGCGAAGATGGGGAGCGATGTTGTCTGTCTGAGGTGGAGCAGAAGGGCGTTCCAGGCTCTGGCTGCGAGGAAGGAGAAGGAGCGGCCTCCCGATCTGGTCTTTCTGGTGCAGGGGACCACGGCGTAGGAGAGCTGGGCTGATCGTAGGGTCCTTTGGGGTGCATGGAATTTGAGTCGGCTGTTCAGGTATGCTGGTCCGGTGTCGTGGAGGGCCTTGTGAGCGTGGGTGAGCATCTTGAAGGTGACTCTAGCTTCCATGGGGAGCCAGTGGAGTGTGCGCAGGTGCTGGGAGATGTGGCAGTGTCTTGGCAGGTTGAGGACCAGTCTTGCGGCGGCATTCTGGATGTTCTGTAGCTTGCGGGTGAGGTTTTTGTTTATTCCGGCATAGAGTGCGTTGCCGTAGTTGAGTCTGCTGGTGACCAGGGCGTGAGTGACGGTCTTTCTGTGCTCGAGGGGGATCCATTTGAAGGTCTTACGTAGGAGGCGGAGGGTGTGGAAGCAGGAGGACGAGACGGAGTTGACCTGGCGGTCCATTTTGAGCTCGGAGTCCAGGATGATTCCCAGGTTGCGTGCGTGGTCCGTGGGGGTGGGCGGGTTTCCGAGGGCGGGGGGCCACCAGGTGTTGTTCCAGGCATCGGGGTTTGGGCCCATGATGAGTACTTCCGTTTTGTTGGTGTTTAGTTGTAGGCAGCTGTTTTTCATCCATTTGGCGACGGCTTCCATGCCTTCTCGAAAGTTGTGTCTGGCGGTGTTGGGTTTGTTGGATAGGGAGAGGATGAGTTGGGTGTCGTCTGCGTATGACACAATGTTGAGTCCGTAGGTTCTGACGATGGGGGCGAGCGGAGCCATGTAGACGTTGAAGAGCGTAGGGCTGAGGGAGGACCCCTGGGGGACTCTGCAGGTGGTTGGTGTAGGGTCCGAGAGGAAAGGGGGGAGTCTGACCTGCTGCATTCTGCCGGAGAGGAAGGAGCGGATCGAGTCGAGGGCCTTGTCTTGGATCCCTGCGTCGTGGAGTCTGCGTATTAGCGTGCGGTGAGATACTGTGTCGAACGCCGCTGAGAGGTCGAAGAGGATGAGGGCTGCTGTTTCTCCTTTGTCCAGTAGTGTGCGGATGTCGTCTGTTGCGGCGAGGAGGGCGGTTTCCGTACTGTGGTTTTTTCTGAAGCCGGATTGGGAGGAGTCGAGGATGTTGTGCTCTTCGATGAATGTGGCGAGTTGGCTGTTGATGGCTTTCTCGATGACTTTCGCTGGGAACGGGAGCAGGGAGATGGGTCTGTAGTTTTTGAGGTCAGTGGGGTCCACCGAGGGTTTCTTCAGGAGGGGGTTGATCTCGGCGGGTTTCCAGTCATCGGGGAACGAGGCGGTTGCCAGGGAGTGGTTGATGGTGTGGCAGAGCATGGGTGCGATGGTGTCGGCGGCTCTGTTGAAAATGTGGTGGGGGCAGGGGTCCGTGGGGGCCCCGGAGTGGATTGACTTCATCGTCTTCAGTGTGTCTTGGGTGGTGAGGGCTGTCCAGTTGTCGATCGCTGGCTTCAGGGTGTCGGGGGTGGTTGATGAGGGTTCAGTGTGTTGGTTGTCTTCGTCGAAGTTGTCATAGATGCTCTTGATTTTGTGGTGGAAAAAGGTGCTGAGTTTGTCGCAGAGGTCTTGTGAGGGAGGGATGTCGGTGGACTCGCTGGTGGGTTGGGCAAACTCCTTGATGATGTTGAAGAGTTCTTTGCTGTTGTGTGCGTGAGTGGAGATTCTGTCTTCAATCGCTTTTTTCCTCGTTTTTCTGATGAGTTGGTGGTGGGCGTTGGTGGCGGCTCTGAAGTTGTTGTGGGCTTCTGTGGATTTGGTGTTCCTCCAGGCCTTTTCGAGGCGGCGGCAAGTGCGTCTGGACTCTCGAAGTTCGGTGGTAAACCATCTAGCTTTCTTGGCGTGGGTGTTGTTGTTTTTCTTGAGGGGGGCTATGGTGTTGGCGCTGTCGGAGATCCATCTGTGCAGGGTACGGGCTGCGGTGTTGGGGTCGTCGTTTTCTGCCATGGTTGGGGTGGAGTTGCTGAGTGATGAGGTTAGCTGGTCGTCGGTGATTCTGGTCCAGTTTTTTCGTGGGAGCAGGTGCTGGTGTCTGTGGATGGTGGGTGTTCTGAAGGTGAAGTGGATGCATCGATGGTCAGTCCATGTGAGTTCGGTGGTGTGGCTGAAGGTGATGGAGTTTCCTGTTGTGAAGAGGGGGTCGAGGGTGTGTCCTGCTGAGTGCGTGGGTTCCGTCACGATCTGGCGGAGTCTAATGTTGTGGAGGTTGTCCAGGAGGGATGTGGTGCTGGGGTCCAGTTGGTTGTCGAGGTGGAAGTTGAGGTCTCCCAGTAGGGTGTAATTGGTGAGCGCGATGGCATGCGGGGAGATGATGTCCGTGATGGAGTTGGGGAAAAGTCCGCAGGGTCCAGGGGGTCGGTAGATGAGGGTTCCTCGGAGGATGGTGGTAGGGCTGGCCAGTATCTTGAAGTGAAGGTGTTCCATCAGGTCTGTGGGCTCGTCGGGGAGTGTGCTCAGGCGGAGGGTGGATTTGTGGACGATGGCGATTCCTCCTCCCGGGCGGGTGGGGCGGTCCTTCCTGGAGATCTTGTATCCTTGGGGAATGGCGATGGTGATGTCCGGTCCCGAGGTGGTGTTAGTCCATGTTTCGGTGAAGAACGCTACGTTCGGGGTGGTGCTGTCGAGGAGGTCCCAGATTTCGGTGGCGTGTTTGTGGAGGGATCGGACGTTGAGGAGGATGCATTGCAGGGTCTTCGGTTTGTTGTGTTCTGGCGGGCGGGTTGCGCTGGGTCCGTGGTCTTGGCGGTGCTGCAGGTGTGCTGAAGGGTCTGTGGGTGTCGGCTGGTGATACTAGCTTGCAGTTGTTGTTGCGGCCTGGGTTGAGAGCGTGGAGTGCCGCTGGGTCGTAGCGTTGGCGGTGCAGAGATCCAGGGTTCCTGGCGCTGGTCGGGGTCAGGTCGCGGACAAGCGCAGATGGGCTTGCCTTTGGTGCGCCGGCGGCGCTCCCGCTGCGCGTGGCTGCTGCGTGGCCGCACAGCGGCCGCCATTAAGTAGGGGTCGGGGAGGGCTGGACAGCTGGGAGGCGGGGAGGGGAGCTGGATTGGGCCGGTCGCGCTGGTCGTGCTGGGGGGGAGGGGCCGCGGGGGCAGCAACGGCGGGGAAAAACAGGCGGAAAAAGGCAAAAGGAAAAAGGCAAAAAGAGAGGGAAAAGTGAAAATAAGGCAGCAAAAGTCCAAGAAGAGTGGAGGAAAGACACAGAGGACACAGAAGGAGAGTGAAAGGGGGAGATTGAGATGAGGGTAAAAAACGAGTGAAAACGGAGGAAAGACACAGAAGGAGAGTGAAGGGGGATCTTGAAATGAGGGGAAAACGAGTGAAAATGGAGGAAAGACAGAAGGAGAGTGAAGGGGGGATCTTGAAATGAGGGGAAAACGAGTGAAAACGGAGGAAAGACACAGAAGGAGAGTGAAGGGGGGAGATAGAAATGAGGGAAAAAACGAGTGAAAAAGGAGAGAAAAAGCGGAGCGAGAGAAAGGAGACAGAGGTCCACTGGACCACCAGTGATGAGGCGCAGGTAAAACCTGCGGGTGGAGGAGGGCCTCGAACACCAACACTCGAGAGTGCAGGGGCTCGGGGGAAGGCCTCACTTAATGGTGGAGCTGCGAGGGAGGGAGAGCAATTTCACTGACAATGAGTCAGTGGTCTTGCTCGCCTGTCCCCGCAGCGGCCGCCATTAAGTAGGGGTCGGGGAGGGCTGGACAGCTGGGTGGCGGGAGCAGGGAGGGGAGCTGGATTGGGCCGGTCGCGCTGGTCGTGCTGGGGGGGAGGGGCCGCGGGGGCAGCAGCGGCGGGGAAAAACGGGCGGAAAAAGGCAAAAGGAAAAGTGAAAATAAGGCAGCAAAAGTGCAAGAAGAGTGGAGGAAAGACACAGAGGACACAGGAGGAGAGTGAAAGGGGGCAATTGAGATGAGGGTAAAAAACGAGTGAAAACGGAGGAAAGACACAGAAGGAGAGTGAAGGGGGGAGCTTGAAATGAGGGGAAAACTAGTGAAATTGGAGGAAAGACACAGAAGGAGAGTGAAGGGGGAGCTTGAAATGAGGGGAAAACGAGTGAAAACGGAAGAAAGACACAGAAGGAGAGTGAAGGGGGAGATAGAAATGAGGGAAAAAACGAGTGAAAAAGGAGAGAAAAAGCGGAGCGAGAGAAAGGAGATAGAGGTCCACTGGACCACCAGGGAGGAGGCGCAGGTAAAACCTGCGGGTGGAGGAGGGCCTCAAACACCAACACTCGAGAGTGCAGGGGCTCGGGGGAAGGCCTCACTTAATATTGGAGCTGCGAGGGAGGGAGAGCAATTTCACTGACACTGAGTCAGGTAATTCTTCCCTTCTCTTCTCTCTCACTCTCTTTCTCTCCACTCTTTTTCGTCTTTCTCTATCTCTCTCTCTTTCTTCTCTGGTTTCCCCGCTCTTGCTTTTCTCATTAAGGAAAAGAGATATATGTAGTGTTCTGTCCTCGCGCGCCCCTCGTGCGTGGACTTTCTATGCCTTGCTGCCTCGTGCTGCCCGTTGGTGCGTTATGATTCTAAAGTGTTGACAGTTGGTATGACACAGTTGGTCAAGCCGGCACCATGCTTGCACGCATGGCGGAGGGCTGTCTGTGGGATCTTGCTGTAACGACTTAATAAAGACCACTTCTATACTCACCGGTATCCTGTCATTAGTACAGAGTCATAATGCCATCTCTTGTTCAAGCTACAGGAACACAACAAGCTACAAGAGGCCTTTTCCTGGAAGTACCCGGCTGACCAGTGGCAACTGGACCTGGATTGGAGCCTGCTGTTGGCCTCTTCCTCAAAACCCTGTGAGTCTCTAAGTTCCTCCCCTTTAGATGTATACCCATGTAGTGGGTTGGGACTTAAAGGACTGGATCAGAAGGTAAACTCTTTGACCAGGATGAAACTGGTTGGTGTATTCAACCTACGCTCCATCGCCATTGGCTTAAGTTTGCACCTAGGCCCTGGTATATAGTCACCATTGACTATCACTGGCTCTTTGATCTTTTTGCGTTATTTGAATTTCTACATAAAAAATTAAAATATTAATATCTCTGGTTCCCCTTATTAGATTTTTATCATTTTGGTGTTGTCTTTTAAATCTTACTCCATTTGTCTAATTCAGTTTAGGATTTTTATTGCTTGCATTGCGTTATATTGCTATTTTTTTACTCCATAGATAATTCACACATTTTCTCTATGTTAAACATGTCTGCTCTGTGCCATAGCTACCAGGTAGTTGAACTAAGGTTAATATAGTGACATTGATGGTTCACCCTGACAAGAGTTGAGATTGCTCCTTCAGGTCGGCAGCCATCCACCCCAAATATTAATACAATTTCTTACACCTAGCATAAGGTTAATTCATTAGTCCATTACTCCAAAGCAATACACAAGTACCTTCTTCCCCTGATGCCCACTCATCTCATAGATTTTTATTTAGAAATTTGCCAAAGCACATCATTACAAAGGGAAAAAGGATGTTGAACAAAATATAAAAATGAGGTATTATATCGCTTGTCTGTCTTTTTGGAACAGATGCTTCCTGGGTAACTAACCCAGAAAAAAAGGCCAAACTTCAACTCTACTTCCTTGCTGGAGGCCGGGTGTTAGCCAAAAGGAGAACTGAAATGACATAGAGGGGCATATTCTCAAGGAGTCATCGCCAATTTATCGGCACTTTAGCGCTGCAAAAGTGGCGATAAACTTATCGCCCTATTCACAAGCTGGTGCAAACTGACGACATCTGCAGTTTTCCTGTGATAGCTGCCGCAAAACACATCGCCACGGATGAGAGCGACAACTAACGCTAATGATATGCAGAGTTAGGCGTTCCCGTGCAAAAACACACGAAAACACCACTTCGCGATATTCTCAACGACCAGCCAGATCTGCGATGCGATCCGAAAACAGGCGATAAGGCGCGTTAGCAGCAGGGATTCAACACCTGCCTTTTACTGGTGTTAAGCAGGACGACAACCTGCAGTATGAAAGGGAGCCCAGCCTAGAGCCACATCTGAAGACCAACACATGCCATGGAGACAATGATCATGCAGCCTGGAGACCCAAGAGGGCCACAACACCCACCGCAACCACCCCCCGGACCCTCCCCCCCAGGTCATGAAGTCCAGTAGTCAACGGTAGTGGAAAAACAGAACTTTATTACAAATACATAAAAAACAAGACGAAAAGCTCAGCCAACGCGTTCCATTCCCAACGAGGAACTTCACCAGGGCAAGGTGTGTATCCAATAAACTGCAAATGCTGCGGGAACTCCCCAATACCATTCCATATCCCGAAATCAGTAGTCAGGAACCTGTTGGAGAAATGGTGACAATGGTCAAGCGTCCTCATAGTCACAAACGTAATCTGGTACAGTGTATTGCACTTGGACAAACCGGAATGCATACAGGTATGATGAATCCAGTCCAAATATACTGTAACAGAAGTTGGTGTGCTCGTAACCTCCGCAGGAAAGAAAAGGAAGGTTACGACCACACAAACATCTGTTACGGTCTCATTATGCAGGATTCATCATACCTGTAAACATCACGGTTTGTATCATCTTGATACCCCTGCACCTTTACTTCCCCCACGCTGTGCATGAACAGCTGGAGACCATGCAAGGGAATTACGCCATAGCTGCCTTACCGCACGTGTCGGGGGCAATTGACTGTACACATGTACCACTTGTGCCCCCTGCCGACCCTGCACACTATTACCGCTACAGAAAGCACACGCATTCCATCAATGTGCAGGCAATAGTGGACCACTGGGGACAGTTCACCAATGTCGTCGCCAACTTCACAGGCAGTGTGCATGATACATACATCTTCCGACAGTCCATCATCAACCAGCGCTTTCAGGATGGCACCTGTGGCAATGCACTGCTCATTGGTAAGTACTAACTGAACACACCACACACCTCAACTCCGCAATCACACAACACACAACTGTGGGAGAGCACACGTAACTTAATCACATACAACATGCCAACCAATATGCACAACTACCGGACACGACAACACAAGTAACCGTGGTAACAGGGGCCAGACATGTAGACAAACCATCCACAAAGGCAGAGCCCCTCTGCCTCACAATTGCAGAATGTGGGGAGAGGTGGGAACCAAGAATGTGCGAAGGAGGCAAGTGACCCAGCAATAAGAAAGGACACAATGCCAAGTGTGGCGGAGATGTGCTGGACAGACTGCAGTATGCAGAGCACAGACATGTCCATGTGGACATCTACTGCTGGTGTTTGCAGTGTAGTGGACAGTGGACGCAAACAGGTTACCCCAGGCAGTGTGGAAGACCTTGGACATGTAGCCATGTGGTCCCCCCCTGTAAGCCTGAGCGGAGCGGCCTTGGACGGCGTATGTCGCAAATGAATAGCCCGGGGCCCTGGGTGTGGTCCAGTTCCGGGATGGCCACCACAGTAACTACTGCGTGTGTCTCTGTGTCCACCATATCATGACCATAGGCCTACACACACGTGCCCGACCACATTCAACGGCCGTATTCACACTGGAGACGAGGTGACTATGTCCCAAGCCAACCCACGCACATCTCGTTGGCGCATGCAGGGTCGTGTCTGCCAGGGCGGTGCCCCCCACCCAGCCACAAGGCCGCTGCCGTGACCGGTGGTGCCTGCGCGATCATGTGCACCTGCTGCACCCCAGCCCTGGTCCCCAGACCGGTCCGCCGCCCAGCGATGACTGCCCGCCCCTGCGCACCCAGCCCTCAATGCTCACCTGCCGCCACCGGCGTGTCTCCAAGAGGGCCCTCCACGTGCTGGTGCAACCTCCTCAGCCGATCACTGGATTCCGCGCCACAGGCCCCCAGCGCACCCTGTGGCGCTGCACCGCGGAGTCATGTGTGAGCTGACTGCTGCCTGCGCGTACACTGCGGTCCAGCAGGGCTCACAATTCAAATCGAGTCTTGATTTGCTGGACGCCGTATCGAGGCCAACGCATCATTGCAGGCTGCACACCCGCTCAGCTCTTCAGTTGGGCCTAACTCTGTGCACCGCAAGTCATCGCCACGTGGCGGTAGGCCCGTGCTGGACGCAGGCCATCGGGTGCCACTAACTCAGTGCAACGCAAGTCATGGACCCTTTATGATTGAGTTCCGTGGATGCGGACGCCATCATGTCACCTCCGGCAGTGGGGGATGTGCTGTGGTGGGCCCCTTTTATTGGCAGGGTCACATGTCCCATGACGCCTGTGCTGGATGGGTGTGGTGTGGGTATAAACCAGCCCTCAGGGAGTGGATGTGGCATGCTGACAACTAGACCAGTGACCAGCAGATCACTACACGGAAGACCTGGGACATGTAGCTGTGTCGTCACCCCCTGTGAGCGTAAGCGGAGTGGGCTGGGCTGGCGTATGCCAGTCCAGCGTAGGGGTGTGAACAATGAGCCCGGGGCTCTGGGCGTGGTTCAGTTCTGGCCTGGACAAGGAAGTAACCAATGCGTGTGTCTCCGTTGTAGTGTCTGCGCCACCCGGACCACAATCGGCAATGTTGCACCCTGTGACCCAAGCCCCACAACATGTGCAAAATGGACGTGAGGGGGAATCAGTGACCCTACATTCATCCATACTGTCATACTTGAAGGATCATATACATGACACATCTGTGTGAATTTGAATATTTTATTCACATTCAATGGAGTGTTGCAGCTGGAGCAGTACAGGGCCATGCAAACCCCACTTGACATTGTTGCCCCGTGGAGGGCCAGCCAGAGTCCATTAGGGAAGGACAAATTCATCGGAAGAGTTCAGTCCACAGTCTGATTGCTGTGTCATTGGTAACCAAACAGAATATGGCAGTCCATGTCGAGGTCCAAGGTGAGTGCGCCAGAGTGTATCGGGGGACAGTGGAAAGTGATGAAGCAAAGGGCCGAACCAAGCTGAAACAGGCCATATGGCGGAGATGAATGCTACCGCTTCCTCATTACCACAACGGCAGTCTCATCCACATCATCATCCTCTGATGTGTGATGTGCCTCACCTGTGGGTGGTGGTGTTTCGGCTGCAGCACTGTGTGGCACTGACACATCAGGGGGCGGAGATGTGGATGGTGTAGGAGCAGCAGCATTCATCTGCACCAGGCCTTGTGGCAGCAATGCCATGATGAGGATCTGCAGGGCATGGAAGATCCCAGCTACATGTCGCTGATGTGCAGCCATGGCAGCCATCCTTTCCGCCTCCATCCGCACCATGTCCTCCATGAGCCTCCGCATGTGTCCCAACTCCCGGCTGAGATCGCTGGAGCCACTCTGACTAGACAGGTGTTCTTGTCTCCGAGTCATGACTCCAGCGATGTCAGCCATGGCTCGTTGGAGACCATGGAGCGAACTGTGGGTGTCCGTTAGGGACTGTAAGTGGTCCCTGATGGGACGTAGACACCCATGGATGGCATCTAGTTTGGCTGCCATGAGGTCGAACCCCACCCACACCTGATCAGCCATCTCCTTCTGGCCCTCCAACACACGGCGTTGAAATGCCATGTGTTGGTCGTGGGGATCCTGGGAGACAGCCGGGGTGGTGGGTGCTTCCTGCTGTGTGGTCTGTGCAGGGGGTGGGGTCTCCTCGATGCAGCTGGGCTGCCCTGCTCCTGGGGGTGGGGTGCGGAAGCTGTCCATGAGCTCTTGGAGGGCGTCGGTGTCGAAGGTGGGGCGGTCCTCCTCGTCATCAGTGAGGAGGTGTTCGGTCTGATCTACAGGAGGTGTTGATTATCCCTCTGCAATGTAAAGGGGAGATGCAGTTTAACAGTGTGTTCCATGTATGTTCACGCATTGGCCAAGTTTCCAAACAGACTGCATGACAATGTACATTGTGACTGTTTAGGAGGAGCTGCCTATTTGAAGCGGGACAGTGGAAATTTGTGCTTGTCCATTATCATGTCACAGTTTCCTGCTATGCCAAATGTGATTGGCCAGTTTCTACACACAAGCGGCAGCAGTTGTGTCCTCTGTTCTGTTGTGAATGTGTTGCAGTTTGTACCACATTGTTGTCAATGTTGATGTGCTCTGATTCTTGTGTGTGTGCTGCATTGTGGGAGAGTCGCCCCTGCAGCTCAGACTTTGCTTGGCCTTCTCCCTTTCAGGCGGTGTGCCTTTGACTTCTGTGCTTATGCAGTGCTGAGATGTTGCATACTTGGGTAAATTGGGCTCTTGGTGGGAGTTGGGACTCTTGGGCATGGTTTGTCCGCAGATGTCTTGTTGCCGTCAGGGGTTGTTTGTGCACGTGGATGTGTCAGTGTGTGACCTGCTCCTTTCCGGATGTGGACCACACTCAGCCACCTCGGTGTCGTGGGGTGCAACATGTCATGATGAGTGGCCTGCAGACATGCTCATCGTCATGCAGTGTCACTTGCATTGTCAGTGGGGCTCACGGATCCGCAGCTTTGCTGGGTTCAGCACATGTGCATGGGTTTGTTGTGAGATTGGTGATGTGTGGGGAGGGCCCCCTCTGGGCACATTGTGGACGGGGGACTACTTGCTGTTTCAATGTGTGCTGCAGTGTGCCAAGGAGATCAGGGACCTGATCCAGAGTAATTGTGGGTGTGCACTGTGCTATACTTAATTGTGCATGTGTGCCAATGTGCCCATCTCCCCCGTCCCCCCAGTCCCTGGTCGTTACTCACCCTGTTGCTGTTATGTCAGGTCATGTTGAGCAGTGTCCGGTCCCCCGACTCCTGCCACCGTCCCCCCACTGATGACTGTGGACACCATTTCCTCCATCTCATCCAGCTCCTCCTGTGGCGCTGGACTCCCACCCCCAGTCTGCATTGCTGCTTTGCGGTTGTTTGCGAGTTTCAGCTTGGTTTTGCGCTTCACATCATTCCAGCGCCTCTTGAGCTCTTCCATTGTCCTCCTCAGCACTCCGACTGCATTCACCTTGTCCAGGATGGACTGCCATATTGTATTTCTAGTTGCCAATGACACAGTGGAGGTGACGAACAGTTGTTGATGGTGTTCTACCACCTCTGTTATCAGGATCCTGTTTTCCTGCTTCTTCCTCTTCTTCTTCTCCTTGCCCTTCCCTGACCCCGAGGTCCCAGGCTGGTCCTCCGTGGGGCTTGTGGGGTTCGGGTTGTCCTCTGTACTTGCTCCGGCTACCTCCATTGTGCTTCGCAGTTGTTATGTTTTTTTTTTATTTGCAGCTTTTATGGTGATTTTTCCCGCCTGATGTGGGAATTGCAAGCCTGGCGCTGCTTGTCGCCGATTTTTCTATCGCGGTTGGGCCCATCGCAACTTTTTTCACGTTCGGGTTTCCTTTTTTATCGCCGTCGCGGTAGTTGTATCGCGGACATTTGAGGCGTTATCGGGAAACTGTTGCATGTTACTGCCGTGTTGAGAATGCAACGTTGACACAGAGTTATTTTCCCACGATAGACAGCGATATGTAAAATTGTGTTAGCCTATTTTGGCGATGTTTATCGCACGTTCTTGAGAATATCCCCCAGAGGGTCTTAAAAGCCGCACCCTCATACAGCCGAGAGGATTACAAGAGAGGACGTTGACATCTTTGGAATGCACACAAGTGGTTGTATTATACAAAGTGCATTGGGGTGCAAAGCTTTCTGTGTGTGCAGCCCCTTCTGTAATACCAATTGTGCCACCGTACATGTAGAGCGAATCTAAGGGGGCATGCCCTCATTTGCGTGGGGGTGTGAACCCAATGCTTATGACAGAACACTTTGCCTCTGCGCCGCACCTTACTATAAACGTGGGCACAGAGGCAAACATGCCGTCAGGGGGGAAATGGGTTTCAGAGCCCCACAAGACACCCACTGGACGGAGGGTGCAGTCACTCTCTGCATGAACCTTCAGGGGCTCGTTTTCAAAAGCAGACCAAATTGCACTGTTAAAGAAAGATGAGCTGCTTTAAAGAGCTGAACCTCCTTTCACTAAAGTGCTTCCCCCAGGTCAGGCGCACGTTCTCAGGTGCACTGGAAGCAGTGCATGAGCTGTACAAGGGCGCACTGACCAGGTCTGCGCCCACTACTTTTGGTTAAAAGTGCTCCTGGTGCTGACCAGGGTAGTCCACCCCATACATAACATGGACCCTGGTTGGGATGTCTGAAGCAATTATTTGGAAGGGGACTAAGAACAAAAAGATGTGAGTGTCCCTTGAGTCAAGATTTTTCAATGGAAGGGATGGTACACAATACCACCTCACTACAGTGCTTAATTTGTGCCAGTGTTCAGCACCGGCACTTATTTCTTTACACGAGAACATATTTATGACAATACGTCACATGATGTCTATAATCCTATGCACAATAAAAAGAAGAGCTACCTTCACACTATGCTATGGATAATGAGTACAGTTGAGCTGCTGAGCTTAAGTGACAGGTACTCTTCGGTTGTTCATTAGGGTTCTGGAGTCAGGGAGATTCACAAGGATCGGAGAGGCTGGCGGTCACCTGGGCACTCAGATAGGGAGTTCGCCTCACAGTCTGTTCAAGATTATTTTGTAAGGATGCTATGACTTCAGTCTACCAGCCTTTGTGGCTTCCATTTTCGAAACACAGAAACGCTCACCATTGCCAATTACTTGGATATCTGTCTTCTCCAATGATTCATCGGCCAACAATATCAGACACGTCATGAAGCATCATTACCGAGCCGAGGCTTTGACGTTGCAGCCGCCATTGCCTTTCATGGTGGCCCATGGCTCTGCCCAACTTAGGACAGGACCAGAGTCATCCATTCTCTTTACCAGTGATCTTTGCAGGCCTGGACCATGGAACAAAAACATCTTTTCAAGGTCACAAGATTAATCCAGTAATGATGTGGCCCCTTCAATTGCCTCCTGTGGAGCACTTGTTCAAATTGAGAACAGACAAATTAGTGATTTAGGTCACAACTTGAAGTCATAAATTCCCTGCAACAATCAATATCGTACAGATGTCATTGATATGTTTTTATTGGAGATCAATAGGTTACCCAGAGAGCTATTTGCTGCATGACCTCAACCCACTTAATTTTCCCCAGCAAGAAATAGGTAGTGAAAGCTCATAAATAAATGTCCTCACTAGTTTCCAGTTCAAAGTCCACAATATGTTTGTTGCACAAGAGTTGATCATGCCTCTAGGAGGCCTTGTTCTTGTAGTGATTAGAGATGTATGACTCTCAGTTGTGGGGGGCACTGACGGATGGATGGACCAGGCTTTCCTTGCTCACCAGGAGCTTCCTCGTCGGACCACATCCTTGGGCAGAGCGTGAAGGCTGTCACAGGAGGACGCAGCTGGGGATAATGGACCTGGTCCTTGCTCTCGACAGGGCCCAGGCTTCAGTAAACAACATAGGACGGGCCGGATTTATCTTAATTTCATGCAGCGCAGCGCAGCGCAGCAAGACACCTTGCTGTACTGCGTGAAAGGGAGAGGGCAGGAATGCATCATATTTAACATTATACGGCACAGTCCTGTCCTCTCCTTGTGTTAGAGTACAATGTGCTGCCTTGTGCCAACGCTGGCCTTTTTGCGCTGTGGTGCAAGGGTGCCTGTGTTATGGGCAGGATTGTTTCTGTTCCGGAAGGTTTGCCTCAGAGGCATTTTCCTCTTCCTACGTGTGCTGCATAAGAAGAAAGAACGAGGAGAAATAAAGATATCTCTCTTTGTTGCGCTTCCCCGGGGAATGAATAGCATTTTGGCGCATTCCCCTGTTTACCAGTGCTGGTAAACCTGGGAATGCGCCAAAATCCATGGGTGGATACGTGGGAACACCCGCGTACATTGCAGGGGGGGCCTTAAACTTTTGTTACGCCACTGCTCTGCGTGGCGCAAGGGCAACGCAGTTCCTTGATAACTCTGGCCTGAAAAGACTAACGACTCTTAGTAAAATGAAGATAACATGGTCTTGTACTGAGCTAGTGATGTCAGTCTCAGCAGGAGGGAGGCTTTGCAGAAGCCGGTCAGGCCCATTGGTTGGTGGGTAGGAAGAGGAGAAGAGGTGACTCAGCAGTTCTGCAGTGTGTGCACACTGTCCTGTTGGTGACACTACGGGGCAGATTTACAAGCCCCCTGCGCCACCAGTACGTCACTTTTTGTGATGTACTGGAGGCGCATTCCACTTCTCCATATTTACAAGGAGAGGAAAAGCCACCCTGCGTGACTTTTCCTCTCCTTGTAAATATGGTCCCTTCACACGCAGCACTTTGCGTGGAAGGGGCGTTCCATGGGTGTGTCTGTGGGTGTTCCCACGCAACACCCATGGAACGAGACACATTTCCAGATTTACGAGGAATCGTAAATCTGGAAATGCGTATCAATGCTACGCCTCCCCAGGGGAGGCGTAGCGAGGCACAACGAGGAGAAATGTTTTCATTTCTCCTCGTTTTTGTTTCCTGTTTCAATGTGTGCTGCATTCTGCAGCACACATTGAAAGAGGAAATCACCTCTAATGATTGTTTGTGTACAGGAAGGGTTCCCTTCCTGAACAAAAACAATCATTGAAAGAATGCTGTTTTTCAACTTCTATTTGTGCTAATGCAGCACACATAGAAGTTGAAAAACGGCATTTCATATTGTTTTTGTTCAGGAAGGGAACCCTTCCTGAACAAAAACAATCTCCCCACGACGCAGGCATCCTTGCACCATGGTGCAAGAGTGCCTGCGTCGGCGCAAGGCAGCAGTTTGTGCGCCAGCGCAGGGGGAAGCACAGAGATGCGACATATTGTTGTAAATATGTCGCATCGCTGTGCTTTCCAAACTAACGCAGCGCGGCGCAGCCAAATGACTTGCTGCGCCGTGCTGTGTTAGTTTATTGTAAATCTGCCCCTTTATGTCTGCTTTTCTCCTCCAAGTCAATAGATATTAACAAAGCCAATTGTTTTCTGTAGCAAAAAATATTTCTGTGTTCACGCACATGCAGAAAGGTAGAGAGGACTTTTTGGGAAGAAACTGGGAAGAAAAGGATAAGTGTTTGTTTTGGAAGGAACTGTATTGTAGCGCACATTGCAATGACAGTTGCGGCTGGACCACTTTCTGGGTGCCATAAATAAAATAAACAAATAATATATAGTGCTTTATGCCAGTCTTCCAGTTGCTTCTAAGCACACTGTATATTTGTATGTATAATGGGTATAGATTGTGTTATTGTGCACGTAATAAATATCTGCATGCCACCTGGAAATGACAGATTTAAATTTTGGCAGAGCCAGTAAGCTTTTCATCCTTCCAAGGTCGTTAAGAGTTCTTTGCTTGGGGCCCCACCAAAATGTTTTGCCCTGAGCCCCATCATAACTTGCGACAGCACTGAAAGCGAGGACACGTGTCCATACGTTGTGATGCACAGCAGTCATTTTGTTATTTTTTTAATTACCAATCTCACATGGTGGTTGGACCTGTTAGAAAGGCAAATTGAAAGTAGGAAAAAAAAGTGAAAAAAGCATATGCAAGAGCAATCAAAGGAAGCGAGCAGTCCAGCAGCACTCTGCTAGGCCCCAGAGACGTTTTAAGGCATGGGCAAAGTGGGCTCTGGCCCAGGGCCCCAGCCTATCAGGAGGCCCCCTGATAGATATGCCTCTGTTCTCCACACAGTCCGGCCCTCATGACCCTAAATGATTCTTAAACATAGATTACTTTACCATGTTCCTTTAATTTCTTTTTCATACAAGTGCTGTGTGGGAGTCTATTGCAGATATTTTGCAGAGAAATGTTGCTTGTTTTTCAACACCATACAATATCAATAAAAAAGTTCAATTTAGATCAAAACAGGACCCCACATATGAGAAATGGTAGTAGGTCGCAGAGATTATTTGCAATAATATTAGTGAGCTGCTCCTATATTACAATACTGAAAACACACATCACTATCCCTGAATATTATATGGAAACACATTTCGAATGTGGGCCAGTTTGCCTGTACAGTGTCGGTGACCTGGCCAAAAAGGGCATGAAAAAGCTTAAATTGAATAATAAATTCAAAGCCTTTCCAAACAGGGGCCCCCAAAACATGTTTGGCCCAGAGCCCCCAAAATCCTTAAGATGACCCTGCTAGGCCCTCAATAAATATATTCCACATTGGCACTGTGTAGTTATGGTTGTGCCGCGCTTTCTATTGAAATTCACATTTTTTAAATCTGCCTTAAACGTTTGATCCTGTAAACGTATTTGCATAAAATTTGGCAGTTCATTAGCTTAGCCGGTTTAGGTTCAGAAAGCTAAGATTTGTGAAGATTCTTGCAGGGGGAAAAAGTTAAGAGGAGGAGAGGTGAAAAAGAAATGTTTTTCCCTTTTATTGGAAAATTTGTATTGGAAAAATGAGGCGTTGGTTGTTGCTGTATGCACACATTTTACAAAATAAAAGAATGTATGCACATATTTCTGTATGTTATTTCTATAGCGTGAACCCAGCCGAAAGGCAGAAGAGCGCTGTACATGCAAAGCTTAAAGTCAGGATTGTGGACTGTTACTACATTGTGATGTAGAGTCCATAAATGCTGTTCATCACTACAAATGCAAAAAACATGGTCAGAGTGTATTTCAGAGAGGGTAAATGCATATAATTGTTTCAAAACACAACAGACACTACTAAAATACATTAAAAAGCAGACATGAAAAGAAAAATAAATAAAACGGACTAAACTCTTTTGTTTCCTGAGGACAAGCAGGCACAGTCCAGACAGTGCCCTGTTTCCCTCTGCAGCAAACAGTGGTGGCTCTGAAGGCTGGGCGGTCGGCAGCTTGCTAATAAGGCGATTCTGCAGAGGAGGCAGCCTGGATGTCAGCTCAGGCACTGTCCACTGACAGGCCCAAGAGGAAGCGAGTGTCACACTTCATCCCATCACAAGGGTCGGCGCACCAAAGGCCAGCTCATAATTCCCCCGGTTGCCATGGATGGGAGAAACGTCTACCACAGAAAAATCTTTAAAATATTTTAGAAGGTGTCTGAGTAATATCAAAAAAAATAACTCATTGTCTCCATCACTGAGAATTTGAGTATTTATGTGATAACAGTATGCGAGAACTAACAGATTAACTAATGACAAATACAGTCACACAATTCTTCGAAGAAATGGAACACATTAATTTTCAGGTCTTTGAAAAGTCATCGGGACAAAAAAGCAAATTTCACCATTGATTTTTTTAATGGAATAATCTTTTGACACACTGCCGACTCGATGTTTGTCAATCACAGGTTTCTCTACTCACGATGCACCCGTTGGTTGGTGTCGCTATTCGTACAAACTGAATGACCAACTCTACAAACACATTGGGCTCTCAACTGAAAGTCTAGGGGGCAGATTTACAAGGAACTGAGGCATCTGCATAGATGCGTCAGTTTCCTTGCGCCAGTGCCAAATGTCCTTGCGCCACCATGGGTGCGCTGTATTTACAATACAGTGTTCCATGTACCAAGGATTAACAGATGCGTCAGAAATACTGACGCATCTGTTGGCACAAAAGTGAAGCATCGCTGGAGTTGCTCATGAAAGTGATGCAACTCCAGCAAGGCGCCACAACAGATAGATGAATCCCATACAAAAGCCCTGCATCATGCTACTCCCCTACTGCAGCAGCTGCATTGGCTCCCTATCAAACAGAGAGCCAGGTTTAAAGGCCTTTGCATTGCCCACAAAGCCATTCACGGCCAAGCCCCAGTCTACATCAAGGAGCGCCTCAGGAATTATGTGCCAGGACGTACCCTTCGCTCGTCCGAGGCAGGCCTACTGGCCTGCCCACGCTTCAATACTACCTCCAAAGGGGGCAGAGCCTTCTCTGTAGTGATCCCTCAACTGTGGAACGGACTACCAGAGAGCCTACGTAGGGAACCTACCCTTCTCCCATTTAGGAAAAAACTTAAGGCGCTTCTTTTTATAGAAGCTTGGGGCACAACATAGGCCAAGACTGGGAGCTCGTACATGCTGATCTTTGCTGAGGTTTAGTCTCTCTCTCACAGCGCTAACAGACCTGTCGGTGAACATGCGCTCTATAAATCCCAGTTAACAATAACAATAACAATTCCTTACGCCTGGTCTGAGCAGGCGTAGGGAGTTTGACGCAGTGAAGGCGTAGAGTGACGCAGAGAAATGTTATAAATTTCATTGCGGAAGTTCTACATGGCTTTTTGCGTGGGAACGCCTAGCCTGCATACATTATACCTGGCACAGGTATAATGTGACGCAGGGCTTTACAACGTGACGCATCTCCATAGATGCGTCACCTTGTAAATTGGCCGCATTGTTTGCGCCGCCATTGCGTCAAAAAAGTGACGCAATAGCGGCGCAAGGGCTTGTAAATCTGCCCCTAGGACTGGACACACAGCACCCAGGCAAACATGAGTGAGGTGGTGACCGCAGATAATGTGATTTTCTAAGACCACTGAGTTTAGCCAACTACATCTCAGTGTTGCACTCACTAGCCCCCTGCCACCATCTATTATCAGAGACACAGCCGGAACTAAAAGGAGCCATGTTGTTTTTTGGCCCTGTTTGGAGCTCCACTGCTTTTGGCCTAGGTTTGTTCTATAGAAATACTACATAAATACTTAGATACATTTTTCATACCAATTCAAATGTTATATCTTGTGGGTGGGCACAGCAGACCAGCCTGAACACCTCAAAGGAAGTTTTTGGGGCTGGGTCATTTTCTCCCCGTTACCTTTTAGAGAGAAAAAATGGGACATAACGCAGCATTTTACAACAATTCTTTCCAGATCAAAACATCATACCATTTCATGTGTGGAGTAAGATAGTGTTTAATTCTTATTGCATTCACCAGTGCGATATATTAAGCAGACATCAATACTATGAGGCCCATTCAGAGCCTGGCAAGCGGCCCTCCAGACCTGCAAATCAAGAGGCTGTGGCCTTCACTCCCCTGGTGGAGGACCGCCCCACATGTTGTGAGATCCGCTGTGCAGTGGCTGAGCTGAAGGCTGAAGAGTTTGCCAAGTGGGTGTAATGTCCCCTTTATGTAAACTCACCAAACATGGGGCAATTTTGATTGCAACCGATGCACCATCAGCCCTCTTCTGCACTTGTCTTGTGCACCTCTTACAAGCAAAATGGCTGACATATTTTAAAACTTAATGTGTCTTGTAAGGTCTGTAAAATTCCAAAGGGAATGACAGCAATGTTTACTTTTAGTTAATGCATAGTTACCCATAAGGTTACACAGTTTTACAGGGATGTGCTCCATGCAGCAGCTAGCCCTGAGGCTACACATATTTTAATTATAACCTGTTCTTTATATTTTACCAAAACCCCCAGTTATGCCACTTCTAAGCGTAGCAAAGAACAGTTGTTGCAAATACCTATGTTAATATACTCATCAAGCTCTGAAGGATGAAAGGCTGCATTGGTGATGCTGGATTCAACGTCATGACCTGCAGATGCAGCACACTTAGAAAGGGGAAACGAGGAGAAATAAAGATATTTCTCCTCTGGGAAGGCATTCCCAGGTTTAGCAGTCTTGCAAAAAATATGGGAATGCGCCAAACTCCATGGGTGGATGCGTGGGAACACCTACACTTCACCCATGCATCGCCTTCCCAGGACAGAGTAATGCAAGGCAGCGACTTGCACTGCCATGCATTACTCCAGATTTACCAAGCAACGCAGAGCCACGCAAGGTGTCCTTGCATTGCTGGGTTAATCTGACTTTAGTATTGGGTTGCCCTTGCAACACCTTGAGTGACGCAAGAGCAACATAATACTATGATATATCTGGCCCTTGTTGTTTTTGACTCGAAACACGTGGTACGTGCCTCAGTAACTTAGTAATGGTCGGTGGTGGCAGTCACCAGCACCTAGCTGGAAACTAGCGGCAATACCTAATGTGTATATGTGTGTACCCAAACTGATGTCATTCCACTTGCACCATCCACCTCGCTAACTCCACAATAACAGGACATTATTTGTATCAGAACCTTAGAGGTCGTCCGTTCCCACACCCTTTCCTCATCGCCATTAGCTGTGACCCCACACCCTGTTCTCATTGTCGTTAGCTGTGACTCCATGCTTGGTTCTTATTGTCGTTAGCTGTGACCCCAGGCCCTGTTCTCATTGTCATTAGCTGTTACACCCACACCCTGTTCTCATTGTCGTTAGCTGTGACCCTACATCCTGTTCTCATTATCGCTAGCTGTGACCCCACACCCTATTCTCATTGCCGTTAGCTGTGACCCCACACCCTGTTCCCATTGTCGTTAGATGTGACCCCATGCTTGGTTCTCATTGTCGTTAGCTGTGACCCTACACCCTGTTCTGATTGTCGTTAGCCTGTGACCCCACGTGCTGTTCTCATTGTCGTTAGCTGTGACCCCACATCCTGTTCTCATTATCGTAGGCTGTGACCCTACGCCCTGTTCGCTTTGTCACTAGCTGGGACCCCTCACCCTGTTCTCATTGTCGTAAGCTGTGACCCTACACCCTGTTCTCTTTGTCATTAGCTGTGACCCCACACCCTGTTCTCATTGTCGTAAGCTGTGACCCTACGCCCTGTTCTCTTTGTCGTTAGCTGGGACCCCACACCCTATTTTCATTGTCGTTAGCTGTGACCCCACTCCCTGTTCTCATTGTCGTTAGCTGTGACCCCACACCCTGTTCTCATTGTTGTTAACTGTTACATCCACACCCTGTTCTCATTGTCGTTAGCTGTGACACTACGTCCTGTTCTCATTATCGCTAGCTGTGACCCCACACCCTATTCTCATTGCCGTTAGCTGTGACCCCACACCCTGTTCCCATTGTCGTTAGATGTGACCCCATGCTTGGTTCTCATTGTCATTAGCTGTGACCCTACGCCCTGTTCTCACTGTTGTTAGCCTGTGACCCCACGCCCTGTTCTCATTGTCGTTAGCTGTGACCCCACGCCCTGTTCTCATTGTCATAAGCTGTGACCCCATGCCCTGTTCTCTTTGTCGTTAGCTGTGACCCCACTCCCTGTTCTCATTGTCGTAAGCTGTGACCCTACGCCCTGTTCTCTTTGTCGTTAGCTGGGACCCCATACCCTATTTTCATTGTCGTTAGCTGTGACCCACACCCTGTTCTCATTGTCGTTTGCTGTGACCCCACACCCTGTTCCCATTATCGTTAGCTGTGACCCCATGCTTGGTTCTCATTGTCGTTAGCTGTGACCCTACGCCCTGTTCTCATTGTCGTTAGCTGTGACCCCACACCCTGTTCTCATTGTCGTTTGCTGTAACCCCACACCCTGTTCTCATTGTTTTAAGCTGCGACCCTACGCCCTGTTCTCATTGTTGTTAGCCTGTGACCCCACGCCCTGTTCTCATTGTCGTTAGCTGTGACCCCATACCCTGTTCTCATTGTTGTAAGCTGTGACCCTACGCCCTGTTCACTTTGTCGTTAGCTGTGACCCCACACCCTGTTCTCATTGTCCTTAGCTGTGACCCCACACCCTGTTCTCATTGTCGTTAGCTGTTACCCCCACACCCTGTTCTCATTGTCATTAGCTGTGACCCCACGCCCTATTCTCATTGTCGCTTGCTGTGACCCCACACCCTGTTCTCATTGTTTTAAACTGTGAACTTACGCCCTGTTCACTTTGTCGTTAGCTGTGACCCCACGCCCTGTTCTCATTGTCGCTTGCTGTGACCCCACACCCTGTTCTCATTGTTTTAAGCTGTGACCTTACGCCCTGTTCTCATTGTCATTAGCTGTGACCCCACTCCCTGTGCCCATGGTCTTTAGCTGTAACCGCACACCTTATTTTCATTGTCGTTAGCTGTGACCCCACACCCTGTTCTCATTATCGTTAGCTGTGACCCTATGTCGTGTTCTCATTATCGCTAGCTGTGACCCCACGCCCTGTTCTCATTGTCGTTAGCTGTGACCCTACGCCCTGTTCTCATTATCCTTAGCTGTGATCCTACGCCCTGTTCTCATTATTGTTAGCTGTGACCCCACTCCCTGTGCCCATGGTCTTTAGCTGTAACCGCACACCTTATTTTCATTGTTGTTAGCTGTGACCCCACACCCTGTTCTCATTGTCGTTAGCTGTGACCCTATGTCCTGTTCTCATTATCGCTAGCTGTGACCCCACGCCCTGTTCTCATTGTCGTTAGCTGTGACCCTACGCCCTGTTCTCATTATCGTTAGCTGTGATCCTATGCCCTGTTCTCATTGTTAGCTGTGACCCCACGCCCGGTTCTCATTGTCATTAGCTGTGACCCCACTCCCTCTGCCCATTGTCGTTAGCTGTGACCCCAGACCCTGTTCTCATTGTCGTTAGCTGTGACTGCACACCCTGTTCTCATTGTCGTTAGCTGTGACCCCACGCCTGGTTCTCATTGTCGTTAGCTGTAACCCTACGTCCTGTTCTCATTGTCGTTAGCTGTGACCCCACGCCCTGTTCTCATTGTCGTTAGCTGTGACCCCACGCCCGGTTCTCATTGTCATTAGATGTGACCCTATGTCCTGTTCTCATTATCGCTAGCTGTGACCCCACGCCCTGTTCTCATTGTTGTTAGCTGTGACCCTACGCCCTGTTCTCATTATCGTTAGCTGTGATCCTACGCCCTGTTCTCATTGTTGTTAGCTGTGACCCCACTCCCTGTGCCAATGGTCTTTAGCTGTAACCGCACACCTTATTTTCATTGTCGTTAGCTGTGACCCCACGCCCGGTTCTCATTGTCATTAGCTGTGACCCTATGTCCTGTTCTCATTATCGCTAGCTGTGACCCCACGCCCTGTTCTCATTGTCGTTAGCTGTGACCCTATGTCCTGTTCTCATTATCGCTAGCTGTGACCCCACGCCCGGTTCTCATTGTCGTTAGCTGTGACCCTACGCCCTGTTCTCATTGTCGTTAGCTGTGACCCTACGCCCTGTTCTCATTATCGCTAGCTGTGACCCCACGCCCTGTTCTCATTGTCATTAGCTGTGACCCTATGTCCTGTTCTCATTATCGCTAGCTGTGACCCCACGCCCTGTTCTCATTGTCATTAGCTGTGACCCTATATCCTGTTCTCATTATCGCTAGCTGTGACCCCACGCCCTGTTCTCATTGTCGTTAGCTGTGACCCTACGCCCTGTTCTCATTATCGTTAGCTGTGACCCCACGCCCGGTTCTCATTGTCATTAGCTGTGACCCTATGTCCTGTTCTCATTATCGCTAGCTGTGACCCCACGCCCTGTTCTCATTGTCATTAGCTGTGACCCTATGTCCTGTTCTCATTATCGCTAGCTGTGACCCCACGCCCTGTTCTCATTGTCATTAGCTGTGACCCTATGTCCTGTTCTCATTATCGCTAGCTGTGACCCCACGCCCTGTTCTCATTGTCGTTAGCTGTGACCCTACGCCCTGTTCTCATTATCGTTAGCTGTGATCCTACGCCCTGTTCTCATTGTTGTTAGCTGTGACCCCACGCCCGGTTCTCATTGTCACTAGCTGTGACCCCACTCCCTCTGCCCATTGTCGTTAGCTGTGACCCCACTCCCTGTGCCCATTGTCTTTAGCTGTAACCGCACACCTTATTTTCATTGTCGTTAGCTGTGACCCCACACCCTGTTCTCATTGTCGTTAGCTGTGACCCTACGCCCTGTTCTCATTATCGTTAGCTGTGATCCTACGCCCTGTTCTCATTATTGTTAGCTGTGACCCCACTCCCTGTGCCCATGGTCTTTAGCTGTAACCGCACACCTTATTTTCATTGTCGTTAGCTGTGAACCCACGCCCGGTTCTCATTGTCATTAGCTGTGACCCTATGTCCTGTTCTCATTATCGCTAGCTGTGACCCCACGCCCTGTTCTCATTGTCGTTAGCTGTGACCCTACGCCCTAATCTCATTATCGTTAGCTGTGATCCTACGCCCTGTTCTCATTGTTGTTAGCTGTGACCCCACGCCCGGTTCTCATTGTCATTAGCTGTGACCCCACTCCCTCTGCCCATTGTCGTTAGCTGTGACCCCAGACCCTGTTCTCATTGTCGATAGCTGTGACTGCACACCCTGTTCTCATTGTCGTTAGCTGTGACCCCACGCCTGGTTCTCATTGTCGTTAGCTGTAACCCTACGTCCTGTTCTCATTGTTGTTAGCCTGTGACCCCACGCCCTGTTCTCATTGTCGTTAGGTGTGACCCCACGCCCGGTTCTCATTGTCATTAGATGTAACCCTATGTCCTGTTCTCTTTATCGCTAGCTGTGACCCCACGCCCTGTTCTCATTGTCGTTAGCTGTGACCCTACGCCCTGTTCTCATTGTCGTTAGCTGTGACCCTGTGCTCCGTTCTCATTGTCGTTAGCTGTGATCCTACGCCCTGTTCTCATTGTTGTTAGCTGGGACCCCACGTCCTGCTCTCATTGTTGTTAGCTGTGACCTCACACCCTATTCTCATTGTCGTTAGCTGTGACCCCGTGCCCGGTTCTCATTGTCGTTAGCTGTGACCCTATCCCCTCTTCTCATTGTCGTTATCCTGTGACCCCACGCCCTGTACTCTTTGTCGTTAGCTGTGACCCAAGCCCTGTTCACATTGTTGTTTGTGTGACCCTACGCCCTGTTCTCTTTGTCTTTACCTGGGACCCCACACCCTGTTCTCATTGTCATTAGCTGGTTCACCCACACCCTGTTCTCATTGAGGTTAGCTGTGACCCTATGTCCTGTTCTCATTATCGCTAGCTGTGACCCCACGCCCTGTTCTCATTGTCGTTAGCTGTGACCCTACGCCCTGTTCTCATTGTCGTTAGCTGTGACCCCACACCCTGTTCTCATTGTCGTTAGCTGTGACCCCACGCCCGGTTCTCATTGTCGTTAGCTGTGACCCTATGTGCTATTCTCATTGTCGTTAGCCTGTGACACAACGCCCTGTTCTCATTGTCGTTAGCTGTGACCCCACACCCTGTTCTCATTGTTGCAAGCTGTGACCTCACGCCCTGTTCACTTTGTCGTTAGCTGTGACCCCACACCCTGTTCTCATTGTCGTTAGCTGTGACCCCACGCCCGGTTCTCATTGTCGTTAGCTGTGACCCTATGTGCTATTCTCATTGTCGTTAGCCTGTGACCCAACGCCCTGTTCTCATTGTCGTTAGCTGTGACCCCACACCCTGTTCTCATTGTTGTAAGCTGTGACCCCATGCCCTGTTCACTTTGTCGTTAGCTGTGACCCCACACCCTGTTCTCATTGTCGTTAGCTGTGACCCCACGCCCGGTTCTCATTGTCGCTAGCTGTGACCCTATGTGCTGTTCTCATTGTCGTTAGCCTGTGACCCAATGCCCTGTTCTCATTGTCGTTAGCTGTGACCCTACACCCTGTTCTCATTGTTGTTAGCTGTGACCCCACGCCCTGCTAACATTGTCGTTAGCTGTTACCCCACACCCTGTTCTCATTGTCGTTAGCTGTGACTCCACATCCTGTTCTCAATGTCGTCAGCTGTGGCCCCACATCCTGTTCTCATTGTTGTTAGCTGTGACCCCACTGGGATGGACACTTTAAGTGCCTGGAGTGCTTTCCCTCCAAGGAACTACCTTTTATCTATCACTGTCGTATGAGAAGGAGAGACCAGTCACTGGCCAACCAAAAGTGAAAACAAATCTTCTTTTTGAGATTGCTGATTGGACTGATTAGTAAAACAGAAGGACTATTATCGCTCCATAAGGCCAGCATTAACTGAAAAATTGACTCAAATATTTATTGATAATGACATTAAGCATTCTAAGCAGTGAGAATTACTAGAACAGTGTGCATAGGTACTGGAAAGGTTCAGCTACACTGGGTTTATTATACCGTAGTAGAAAATGGACACTTTTTAGGTTTGAGTACAAACAGCTATAACTATTAGGTCCACCTTATGCCACCACACCTCACACGACCGCACAACATGGAGTAAGTGTCTCTGGGCCCGTCTTCTTTCGGTGCTCTTCATTTCATATGCTGCACTATAACTGATCACTATACACTGCAGCACTTACAATGAATGTCAAACCAAGGTGTCTGGCAATGCTTTCTCTAAATTAGAACTGATTCTCTATCCATCTTCAATCCTTCCCTCTAGCAAACACCTCCCTTCTGCAGCCTATTCATGTAGGGAAGCACCTTGCCTCCTGTCTGCCACAATCAACCCATTCCACAGCCTTTCGCCTCATCCTCTCAGAGAAAGTGATCCATCTGTATCATTTCATCCCATGCTGGGAGTCTACCACAGAGCATTGATCTGTGGTGGGAAAAAGAACCATGAATTGGCCCAGTGACACCAGGGAGAGTCGAATAAAAGACGTGAGAAAAGATTACCAGGAGCACATCAGCCATTGAGTCTGATGGCTCATGAGGGCCTCCACTCTCCCTGATCTGAGATTGTGGGCGGGGCCTGCCCACACTGTCCACTGCCCCTAGAAAAAGGATGCGGCACAGCATGAGGACTGGTCTTTGACGTCACAAGTGTCACTCAGCCAAGCGGCCGCACACTCCAGGCCGGTCCATGATCTACCAATCACTGCTGCTCATCTGGAGCCTACTGCCCAACCACGGCACTGCAAAAAGGAGGGGTGGGTTCATCTGTACTACTGCACACGCCCTCTGTGCCCCATGTAGCACCTCGCGATCAGATGGGCATCATCATGGTAGGTTAGGCGGGCTTTGAGCACAATAAAGGATCATGAAGCTAACAAGCCGAACAAGTTAAGAGGGTGAGGATGCCACCAGGGATTGCGATCACTATTTCACAATTAAACACATTCAGAAATATTTTCAAGCCCCTATCGCCACAGGAACGTCACTTTTTGTGGTGTTCCTGTGGCAATAATCCCTTCGCCATATTTACAAGGCGGCATTAAGCCACTTAACGTAGCTTAACGCCGCCTTGTAAGTAAGGCCCCCTTTCACACTACACTTAGCGTGATAGGGGCGGGCAATGGGTGTTGCGGTGGGAATTCCGCCGAAACACCCATTGATTTTTTACACTGCCCCCTATTTACAAGGGTAGCGTAAATATGAGGCAGCGCCAAAATTAAGACCAGGGAAAACCTGGGATTAACATGGCAAAACGAGGAGAAATGGTTAAGTTCCCCTAGTTTTTGCTGTTTCTATGTGTGCTGCAATTGTTTGAGGGAATGATTATTTATGTGCAGGAAGGTGCCCCTTCCTGCACATAAGCAATCACTAATGGTGATTTGTAACGCCTATGTGTGCTGAATTGTGCAGCACACATAGAAACAGCAAATCGCCAAGAATGATTGTTTATGTGCAGGAAGGTGCGCCTTCCTGCACATAAACAATCATTAAAAAAAGTGACGATTTGTAACTTGTATGTGTGCTGCATACACAAGGCAGCACACATAGGAGTTACAAATCACCATCAGTGATTGTTTAGGTGCAGGAAGGGAAACCTTCCTGCACCTAAACAATCATTCCCTCAACGCAGGCACTCTTGAACTATAGTGCAAGGGTGCATGCATTGGCACTAGGCAGCTGAGTTTAGCTCCATTGCTAGGGAAAACGCACGGATGTGCCGTACCATTGTAAATATGGCGCATCCCTGCGTTTTCAGAATGGCGGAGCATGGCGTTAGCAATTTTTGCTTAACTTCACGCTTTGCCATTCACTTGTAAATATGCCCTATTATTTTCCCCCCAAGTGTGCCTCTGTGTGCCATTCAGCAGCACGCACACTAATGGCCTATGAGAAATCACAAGGTACCACAGCCACGGTGGGAAGTCCCAACAACTAAGATGGCTGCCCACGTCATCACAACATTGATAGCTTTTTTGCCTTCAATGTTGCCCTCAGACCATCGTTTGCCAGCAAGAGAAAATTACAACATGTCAAATCTTTTTAAAAATATTTGAGGGAATTTCGTCGTTTATTGGTGAAAAAGACATGTAGTCAGCACACTGCTCAGCTGGAGAATACTTTTGCATTTTGATGGGAGTACCCTCATCTAAGGTCCACATGCTTTATGATGATATGGCAAGAATGAAAGGAGTACTTCCAACATTAAGTACCCGCTTTTGAAGAAGAGGAATTATCTACTGAGTAAAACCAGTTACAGTGGTTAATTTTAGGAGGATTGAAAGCATATTGCCAGATCAAAAAGAAACAAAGACCCGGAGGCCAGGGAGATGTATTTTCTAATGCTATAGATGATTTAGACACATATTATTCACCCACTGTATATGTGGCTATAGATTTTTACAAATTGTTTGAAAAGAAGCAAGGGAAATCTGAAAGCATAGAAAACTACATGTCAGCTTTAAAGAAATAGTTAATTATGTGCTGCTTTAGAAGTTTGGATGAGGAACTTATAAGAGATCCAATTATAATGCATTTGAATAACCCTACTATTCAAGACAGATTGTGGGTAAATGGAGAATCAGCGGTAAGAGGTGGTGGCCATTGTATGCAAATCTGAGCTTACTGGGAGCTCTGGCAAAGCAGCTTTTGTTAGCAAAAATTGGGATAGTAAGGAGATAGTAAGCAAAGTAAAAAACATAAGAGTTACACATATGAGCAATACCAGAACCAGGAAAGAAAGGATAGTCTGTATAAGGGAGCTGGAGGAAATCCAAATAAGACAGATCTGGGAGAATGGCAGACGACAGCGACACTCACAATAAATCTTCTAAATGTGGCAGTATAGACTATCTTGTATATAGTAAAAAATGACGAGCCATTCTCTGGGTTGTGGAATAATGGGGCATTTTGTAAGAGTGTGTAGGAAGACGAAGAAGGATCAAAAAACTAAAGGTAATGTGGATGAGCAACTCAGTAAATCTTCAGACACAGATGCTTATAGAGAGAACAAATGTGTACTAAGCATCAAGGGTAGAATTTTCAGAGTGAACGGTTTGGTAAAAAAAAGTCAGTATGCAAAACGAAGAAAGGTGGTGTCAAGATAAACATTGTTGTGGACTCTAGTTCACCACGTACCATAGTCAAAAAAGAAGTGTGGAAGGAATGGTTTGTAGGGAGTCTAGGAGACAAATTACAGGCTGCTGGGGTAATAGAACCAGTGAGTCACCTTACTGGGTGGTTTCGTTGGTGGTGGTGAGATGGGCCAATGGCAAGGTGAGGCTTTGTGTGGACCTTACCAATAATATTTTGATAGACAAGTTTCTCCTAACAAAGATCAGGGAATTATTAGCTAAAACAAAGTGGATTGATGTTGTCTACTGACTTCTGCTGCTACTATCAAGCACCCTTACATCCGAAGAGTAGGAAGATGACAGTTTTAATACCCTGGTAGGAATTTCCAGTTTTTAAGGATGCCATTTAAACTAATATCAGCTGCTGCAGTCAGACAGAGACTCATGCACACATTCTTAAGGGGGTGTAAGGACTCACATTTTTCCAGGATTATGGGAAAAACCAAGTCAAAGAAGGATGCTCAAATAGAAATGATGCTGAGGATCTAGAAAACAAAATTTGACAACGGAATATGGCAAATGGAAATTTGCTATGTGTAGAGTGACTTACTTGGGTCATGAAGTGTGGTGTGATTGCCGTAAACTCAAAAAAGTGCTGATAGAAGCTATCAATGTGGCACCACCATCAAACAGCAAGAATGACGTAAGAGACATTTGTAATAATTTATTTATATCAGCCCATTGGTCATCTTGAGTATTTGGACTTGAAATCTCATGTGAGATGGTTGGTCTATTATTAGGTATGACCTCAAAGAACCCAAAATGTCTTTTAGTTTGTTTTTAATTGACAAGGTTTATAAGAATGTATCTGCCAGATCATCACAATAGGCCACATTAGTCAGTCATCTTTGAATGGCAGGTGGAGGACCACGCATCTAAACCATCTTGATTCGCCATTGACAAAGAGCATATGCATCGCAGTTAGTCTACTAAAAGAGAGAGTGATTTTCTAACATATCCTAGTAGAGCAAGGAGTTAGGACATGTTAACTTGAAAGTAAGTAACATTAATAATTTCAAAATGGACTTCCAGACTTCAAATAAGATGGGATAATACCAGGCCAAATATATAAAAATCAGAAGGAGTAAATGTACAGTGGCGAGAGTGATGTTTGGGTCTACCTTATTTAGATTCACCAGAGTTAAAAGCAAGGTAGGAATTTATAATGTATAAGATTATATCTATAATTTATGGTTAAAAGTTTAGTTTGTTTACAACAGTATAACCATGTATCACCATCTGCTGAAAAGTCAGATGTTGGCTTCATTGTCCATGAGCCGGTTGCACGGTTAAGATGCAAGTGGAAACGGCATGGTTGTTGTCCTTATCCAAACTGTTTTTGGCGGTTGGAAGTGGTGATTCTACTCACATTATGCTTCCTAACCTCAACTGGGAAGGGATATTCTGTTATAGAAAGGGAGTCATTGACATGTTTGAACTACTGGAGTATTTTCACCAATTTGAGTAGAGAGGGCTAATGATATTAAGCAGTGATCAAAAAATCTCACACCAAAGTTCTCACTATTAATGTGATGCAGAATGCACCCCGCATCTTTCTGATGTCTATGAGGTTGCAGAATATAAATACACTATACAATATTATCTGGGTTAAAAACAAAGTGGTGGATTTCTTACGCAGAATGGCACTTCTTGTACAGGAAGTACCAGCAAATGATTGTGTATAGTTGTAGTTTTGGATTGTGACATGAGAGCTTAAAACAACTGATTGTGTGGGGTGGGAGAAAGGTTATGAGGCAGACATCATACTAAGAAAAGTGAGAAAGTATGTTGGCCAGAAAAGAAAAGTGTGTGTAAAGAGGCGAGAGTAGTTTGAGAGATCATAAATGAACTCTCTGCAGAAGGAGAATTTGTGATGAGAGTTGCGCAGGTGGTGCCCCCTGAACATTGAGTAGAATTTTGGATGTTTGCCAAGAAGAGCACCTAGGAGTCATCAAAACCAAAAGAAATGTAAGAGTATGTATTGAGGGCCAGATTATATGTAAAAGGATAAACAATTGTGTGGATTGTGGCAATTCTGTCAAGTCCCAAGTTACGTCCAGGCCCCCTTATTTCCTGTGGAAGCTCTGACATACCATGGGGAAAGCAAGGCATTGACATGATGGGGTCAATTCAAGGAGACAGTGGTGGTTGGTTCTAAATATCATGTGATGAATATTTTTCAAAATGGCAGCAGTTAAAAGTGGTAAGGAAATTGGAAAACGGAGCCATTATGAGATTTGTGAACTGGGTAATATAGGGTAAAGGTTTGCCCAAAAGTTTTGCTAGAGACAATGCTGCACAATTTAATTCATATAGTTTGAAGAACTTTTTAAAGGGGTATGCTATAACTCATAAGACCACATTGGTGTATCAGCCTAGAGTTAACGACTGTGTGGAAAGCCTCAACGGTTAGGTCAAGGGACCAAACAGTTGTCTATGAACAATGGTTTGAATTAGGAAGCTAACATGTGGAAAAGGCTTATGGCGTACAGGACTACTACCAGTGAGGTCACTGATATTAGACCATTCAAAATCATGAAGTGAAGAAGTCAGTTTTCCAAGGATAATTTGAGGTGGATGTCCAAATCAAGGTAGTTGTTTGGTCTATCAATGTGATTAGAGAACATATCAAGAAGGCACAGTCAAGTTTATAAGGCATAATATGATGACAAATATGGTATGAAGGCCGTTTTATTGAAAGAAGGGCAGTGGGTGAAAGTTAAGAAAGAAGTAAAGATTAGCATGGGTAAGTCTACATTCATGAAGCTTCTGAAAATAAAGACAATTAGGTTCACTTCCACTCTTTTGAGTGATGGAAGAGTGTGACATATGAGTTGGTTATTGGTATGCAAGAGTTGAGAAGTTGATGTTCTTTTGAATGATGAGGTTGGAAGGACATTTGAGTGGCTAGATGGTGAAAATAAGAAAGAGCAGAGGAGGAAATAAGGACAAGGAGAACATTGAAAATGATATTGGTGTGTGTGTAAAGAGGGAAAGAACTGCCCAGAAAAGCCTGAGTCTGAACTGCCCAGAAATGCCTGAGTCTGCTGTACCAGCAGAAGAATCTGATATTATTGAAGGGAAGTTTGGTTGCAAGATAAAGAAACCTAAAAGATTGAAAGATGATGTCTGTGAGTGATTGATACCAGTCCAGGAGACAAGGAATTCACCAAAAATGTTGCTTCCTTCATCTTTTAGTGTTTTTAACTTAATTCTTAACTATATACAATGTATAATTAGAGTATTAATTAGTCTGCAGGTACAGTTTTGTCATTTGTCTTGCTGTGAGGAAGGGATGTGTGTAGTGTTGGCCTCAGTGTATGCCTTCTATGTCCATTAGCACAGATATTTCTGTTCTTACATGGCTGACTTCTCGTAGTATGTTTAGTTCTAACTTGTGCTGCAGTCTGCAATGTGGGCAGCTGCATATGTGCCAAAGGACTGGTGACACCTTGCACCGGCTGCAATCAAGGCAGTTCAACTTAAAGCAATAGTGTGGAGTCTACTTTGAAACTGGTGGCCATCTTAGTTGAGGGGGTTGTCCTAATAAGCTAATGTGAATTGTTGGCTGGGTTGGCACTCTAGTTCATCCGTGATTTACAAGCTGCAGGTAATGGCAAATAGTCAGTGCACTCTAATGGCAGACTCTATTAGTCAACTTATACCAGAACTTGCTGATCTTATGCTGAGATGCTGTAAAGAGACTGCTCAAAACTCAAAGCTCGTCTCTCTCTGTATTCTCTTTTCATTTTTAGGTTGAAGCTTGCCAGACAGCACAGCTGTCTGGTTGCGGAAGACTTATCGGGGCCATGCCGACAGCTGATGTGGAAAGCAACTCCGCCCAATGCTTTCCCTTGGCTTTGTGTTTTGTCACTCTTAGGGGCTTATTTACAAGCCCCTTGCGCCGCTGGTGTGTCACTTTTAAAATGGGAAAAAGTGACATACTGGCAGCGCAAGGGCTTGTAAATAAGCCCCTTAGTTTCTTGCTTTCTGTTTGATGGTTTTGGTTTAGCTCATCCATCTAGTTTTTGTCTCTCTCCTGTAGCATAAGCTGTTTACCATCCCACTGACTGGCTCCTTTTATCCATCCACAAGTGTCTGCTTTTCAGGAATGTTTTTTTTTCTTTCTTCTAAAGCCCTACATGACAGTGCGTGTGTTTCCCATGTTCTCTGTGCTTTCTCTCAGCATATTTTTCATAACATTATAACATTTTCATTTTCAACAACTTTGTCCTTCAAGCAGCTCTAACGCACACATTCACTTTGATATCGATTTGCCCTTTAAGCTTATCACCTGTGTGCTTTCACTCCATGTTGTGCTCTCTTTTCTTCGCATGCCTCCACCCCCCATGTTGCTCTGTCTCCGTTTGCTTCTCTCCCCACTCCTCGCCGTCTGTGTTGCCTCCTGCACCTTGCACCCTCCGATTTGCTTCCACCGCACACCACTGTGATGCTTGCCCTGGTCTCCTATTGCTTCCCCACTTTCATTGATTCTGCCCTCTCTGTTTTGTTTCCCCCACCTCCGTCTTGATTTCACCACCTATGTATTTTCCAATGGTGTAAAAAAAGCCCCTGAGGTGTAGGGGGGCCACTGAGCTATAGGCCCCCCCCACCCCCGGCTTTGGCAGGTCCCTGGACTGGAAGCTCCAAACTAGATCTGCAGCGTTGGGACACCCTGCATGTACGTTGCAGAGGGGCCCCCTCAAGTTTTGTTACGCCACTGGTATTTTCCCTCCAATCACGTTCTTCCTCTCCAACTGCTCGTGTAACTCTTTTCTTTTTTATCGATCCAACTCAGATTGGTTAACAAAATGATGAAGCTGACTGTATAGGTTTTTTCCTGTTTAATATCCATACTGCACACCATCAAGGATGGTGTGCAGCATGGCTACAACCATTGCCAAAGTCAATCAGTTACAGTGGTGAAATATATAGGCTTTGCCAATGCTTGTTTTGCCATTACATGATCTCTGGTAAACACCTAACATTGTCTTTTTCCAGACCTAGAAGGAGCTATCAAATTCCTGCAGCCAGGATCACTTAACACTGGGGAAAGTTTCTCAGCTTTTGAAGTCTCAACGTCTTCGGACTCCCGACCCCACAACTCAGGGAAAGAGGTAGTAAGTAATGGCATTTTTTTTTAAGACTCCCCCCATTTTTGCAGTTCTACAACACTCTCTTTCCTGGACACCTTATGTACGTTACAGTGGGGGGAGAGAGAATGAAGAAGAAACATACCGGTATGTCTTTTTAGTGGTATATGCATGTCACTATGAGGTCTGGCATTCCTCGTCCCCCCATTACCAACTGATGCTTTGTTTAAGTTAAACGACTCACGGCGAGAAACACTGAAGGACAGGCCTCACATGTCTACGACTTAACTTCACTTCAGGACTTGCCTTTATTCTCCCACTACGGAATTAAAGTGTCAGAGACCAGCAGACAGCTGGCCATAAAGGCGGATATGGAACAAACATGTTTTTCCAACACCAATAGAATTTGTGGAGGGACACCATGGGACGTATTATACATTGTACCCCTGGGGCACAAAGAGCATGTGCGCCTCCTTTGTGTGTCTCCAGGGCACAATGGTATTACAGAAGAGGTCACAGACACTTATGCGGGCTCTTCTATAATGCTGATAGCGCTGATGCACATGTAGCGCTAGTACTATCATGAGAGGGCTTGGCCCCATGCAAATGAGGGAATCTCTTTGCCTCAGGGTCAGCACCTATTATAGATGCGGGCACAGACGAAAACAGACCCTTAGGCAGCACACTCACAGTGCACCTCAAAAAAGGTGATGCATTGTCACTTCGCCTCATAAAGGCAGCCCTCTGGAAGGGAGGAAGGGGTTTCCATGGACCCCCAGGCTTCCCCCTGAAAGGGGATTACTCTCTTCTATTTAAAGTGTAGGTGGGCTGCCGCCTGCACTGTGAAACAGAGTGGCTTTCAAGTGGCTTTCAAGCGGACACTCTGCATTTCACTGAATGCGCTACCCCAGGGCAGCGCTAGCTTGCGGCTGCACTCAGACCAGCGTATTCATTATAATAAGGTGCACTGTTCCAGTTTGTGACTGGCGCACTTGTTTAAAGGTCCACCATGGCGCAAACAGGGATAGTGAGCTTTCTTTTTCTGCTGGAAAATGGAACCATGAGGGCGACACCTCGAGGGGGGGGGGAGGAGCTTGTAAAAGAAAATCTGCTTTCACGCAATAATATGGATCTCACCTTTAACATGGCATGCAATAATATTGCAACCATAGATTTTAAATCCAGCAATTTTAATAAAATAATAATAAGGTAACATTAAAGGTCAAATGGAATTTTACATTATTTGTTTAATTGGTGACCGATAATATCAAACCTCTGAACTACCCCAAGTGCCCACCCATGGACAATTGATGAGAAGGTACCCACTAGGGTCAGCTGTTTCAAATGAGTGGGACTCTGTCCCCATGTACCATGAAACAACTCATTGGAAGCAGCTAAGAGCACCATCTGCTGTCTCTTCCAGCTAACTTCAACAGTGGCCACGCAGACACATGTGGTTATACCTTCGGTGCTCCATCTTAAAGCCATCATGTTATGACCACAAAACAATGGGAGAAGAGAGGAGCTCAAAGAATTTACCTCACACCCCCTCCCTATATGAATATGTACACAGAAAGGTATCAAGGAAATCAAATTGCTTTATCCTATGTCGAGAAAATGTGTCACAACCTGCATGATCCAGACTGCAAAGTTCTGTAACATTGTCTATAAGCGCGTGTGTGGGCCAGTGAAAGTTCTGTAACAATGTCTATAAGCACATGTGTGGGCCAATGAAAGTTCTGTAACATTGTCTATAAGCACGTGTGAGGGCCAGTGAAAGTTCTGTAACATTGTCTATAAGCATGTGTGAGGGCCAGTGAAAGTTCTGTAACAATGTCTATAAGCACCTGTGAGGGCCAGTGAAAGTTCCGTAACATTGTCTATAAGCACATGTGAGGGCCAGTGAAAGTTCTGTAACAATGTCTATAAGCACATGTGAGGGCCTGTGAAAGTTCTGTAACAATGTCTATAAGCATGTGTGTGGGCCAGTAAAAGTTCTGTAACAATGTCTATAAGCACTTGCGTGGGCTAGTGAAGGTTCTGTAACAATATCTATAAGCACTTGCGTGGGCTAGTGAAGGTTCTGTAACATTATCTATAAGCGTGTGCGTGGGCCAGTGAACATTCTGTAACATTGTCTATAAGCACGTGCATGGGCTAGTGATAGTTCTGTAACATTGTCTATAAGCACTTGCGTGGGCCAGTGAAAGTTCTGTAACAATATCTATAAGCGCGTGCGTGGGCCAGTGAAGGTTCTGTAATAATATCTATAAGCGCGTGCGTGGGCCAGTGAAGGTTCTGTAATAATATCTATAAGCACGTGCGTGGGCCAGTGAAAGTTCTGTAACATTGTCTATAAGCACGTGCGTGGGCTAGTGAAAGTTCTGTAACATTGTCTATAAGCACGTGCGTGGGCTAGTGAAAGTTCTGTAACATTGTCTATAAGCACGTGCGTGGGACAGTGAAAGTTCTGTAACATTGTCTATAAGCACGTGCGTGGGCCAGTGACAGTTCTGTAACATTGTCTATAAGCACGTGCGTGGGCCAGTGATAGTTCTGTAACATTGTCTATAAGCGCGTGCGTGGGCCAGTGAACATTCTGTAACAATGTCTATAAGCACGTGCGTGGGCCAGTGAAAGTTCTGTAACATTGTCTATAAGCACGTGCGTGGGCCAGTGAAAGTTCTGTAACATTGTCTATAAGCACGTGCGTGGGCTAGTGAAAGTTCTGTAACATTGTCTATAAGCACGTGCGTGGGCTAGTGAAAGTTCTGTAACATTGTCTATAAGCACGTGCGTGGGACAGTGAAAGTTCTGTAACATTGTCTATAAGCACGTGTGTGGGCCAGTGACAGTTCTGTAACATGGTCTATAAGCACGTGCGTGGGCCAGTGATAGTTCTGTAACATTGTCTATAAGCGCGTGCGTGGGCCAGTGAACGTTCTGTAACAATGTCTATAAGCACGTGCGTGGGCCAGTGAAAGTTCTGTAACATTGTCTATAAGCGCGTGCGTGGCCCAGTGAACGTTCTGTAACAATGTCTATAAGCGCGTGCGTGGGCCAGTGATAGTTCTGTAACATTGTCTATAAGCGCGTGCGTAGGCCAGTGAACGTTCTGTAACAATGTCTATTAGTGCGTGCGTGGGTCAGTGAACGTTCTGTAACATTGTCTAAAAGCACGTGCGTGGGCCAGTGAACGTTCTGTAACAATGTCTATAAGCAAGTGTGAGGGCCAGTGAACGTTCTGTAACATTGTCTATAAGCACGTGTGAGGGCCAGTGAACGTTCTGTAACAATGTCTATAAGCGCCTGTGTGGGCCCGTGATAGTTCTGTAACAATGTCTATAAGCACGTTTGAGGGCCAGTGAAAGTTCTGTAACATTGTCTATAAGCACGTGTGAGGGCCAGTGAAAGTTCTGTAACATTATCTATAATCACGTGTGAGAGGCAGTCAAAGTTCTGTAACATTGTCTATAAGCACTTGTGAGGGCCAGTGAAAGTTCTGTAAAAATATTCTATAGACACTTGCGTGGGCTAGTGAAGGTTCTGTAACAAAATCTATAAGCACTTGCGTGGGCCACTGAAGGTTCTGTAACAATATCTATAAGCACTTGCGTGGGCTAGTGAACGTTCTGTAACAATGTCTATAAGCATGTGTGAGGGCCAGTGAAAGTTCTGTAACATTGTCTATAAGCACGTGTGTGGGCCAGTGAAAGTTCTGTAACAATGTCTATAAGCACGTGTGTGGGCCAGTGAAAGTTCTGTAACAATGTCTATAAGCACTTGCGTGGGCCAGTGAAAGTTCTGTAACAATATCTATAAGCACTTTGCGTGGGCTAGTGAAGGTTCTGTAACAATATCTATAAGCACTTGCGTGGGCTAGTGAAGGTTCCGTAACAATATCTATAAGCGCGTGTGTGGGCCAGTGAACGTTCTGTAACAATGTCTATAAGCACGTGTCAGGGCCAGTGAATGTCCTGTAACAATGTCTATAAGCACGTGCATGGGCCAGTGAAAGTTCTGTAACATTGTCTATAAGCACGTGCGTGGGCCAGTGAAAGTTCTGTAACATTGTCTATAAGCACGTGTGAGGGCCAATGAACGTTCTGTAACAATGTCTATAAGCGCGTGCGTGGGCCAGTGAACGTTCTGTAACAATGTCTATAAGCACGTGTGTGGGCCAGTGAACAATCTGTAACATTGTCTATAAGTGTGTGCGTGGGCCTGTGAAAGTTCTGTAACAATGTCTATAAGAACGTGTGTGGGCCAGTGAAAGTTCTGTAACAACATCTATAAGCACTTGCGTGGGCCAGTGACAGTTCTGTAAAAATATCTATAAGCACTTGCGTGGGCCAGTGAAGGTTCTGTAACAATATCTATAAGCACTTGCGTGGGCCAGTGAAGGTTCTGTAACAATATCTATAAGCACTTGCGTGGGCTAGTGAACGTTCTGTAACAATGTCTATAAGCATGTGTGAGGGCCAGTGAAAGTTCTGTAACATTGTCTATAAGCACGTGTGTGGGCCAGTGAAAGTTCTGTAACAATGTCTATAAGCACGTGTGTGGGCCAGTGAAAGTTCTGTAACAATGTCTATAAGCACTTGCGTGGGCCAGTGAAAGTTCTGTGACAATATCTATAAGCACTTTGCGTGGGCTAGTGAAGGTTCTGTAACAATATCTATAAGCACTTGCGTGGGCTAGTGAAGGTTCCGTAACAATATCTATAAGCGCGTGCGTGGGCCAGTGAACGTTCTGTAACAATGTCTATAAGCACGTGTCAGGGCCAGTGAACGTCCTGTAACAATGTCTATAGGCACGTGCGTGGGCCAGTGAAAGTTCTGTAACATTGTCTATAAGCACGTGCGTGGGCCAGTGAAAGTTCTGTAACATTGTCTATAAGCACGTCTGAGGGCCAGTGAACGTTCTGTAACAATGTCTATAAGCGCGTGCGTGGGCCAGTGAACGTTCTGTAACAATGTCTATAAGCACGTGCGTGGGCCAGTGAACAATCTGTAACAATGTCTATAAGCACGTGTGAGGGCCAGTGAAAGTTCTGTAACATTGTCTATAAGCACGTGCGTGGGCCAGTGAAAGTTCTGCAACATTGTCTATAAGCACGTGCGTGGGCCAGTGAAAGTTCTGTAACATTGTCTATAAGCGCATGCGTGGGCTAGTGAAGGTTCTGTAACAATATCCATAAGCATGTGCGTGGGCCAGTGAAAGTTCTGTAACATTGTCTATAAGCACGTGCATGGGCTAGTGATAGTTCTGTAACATTGTCTATAAGCACTTGCGTGGGCCAGTGAAAGTTCTGTAACAATATCTATAAGCGCGTGCGTGGGCCAGTGAAGGTTCTGTAATAATATCTATAAGCGCGTGCGTGGGGCAGTGAAGGTTCTGTAATAATATCTATGAGCACGTGCGTGGGCCAGTGAAAGTTCTGTAACATTGTCTATAAGCACGTGCGTGGGCTAGTGAAAGTTCTGTAACATTGTCTATAAGACACGTGCGTGGGCTAGTGAAAGTTCTGTAACATTGTCTATAAGCACGTGCGTGGGACAGTGAAAGTTCTGTAACATTGTCTATATAGCACGTGCGTGGGCCAGTGATAGTTCTGTAACATTGTCTATGAGCACGTGCGTGGGCCAGTGATAGTTCTGTAACATTGTCTATAAGCGCGTGCGTGGGCCAGTGAACGTTCTGTAACAATGTCTATAAGCACGTGCGTGGGCCAGTGAACGTTCTGTAACATTGACTATAAGCGCGTGCGTGGCCCAGTGAACGTTCTGTAACAATGTCTATAAGCGCGTGCGTGGGCCAGTGATAGTTCTGTAACATTGTCTATAAGCGCGTGCGTGGGCCAGTGAACGTTCTGTAACAATGTCTATTAGTGCGTGCGTGCGTGGGTCAGTGAACGTTCTGTAACATTGTCTAAAAGCACGTGCGTGGGCCAGTGAACGTTCTGTAACAATGTCTATAAGCAAGTGTGAGGGCCAGTGAACGTTCTGTAACATTGTCTATAAGCACGTGTGAGGGCCAGTGAACGTTCTGTAACAATGTCTATAAGCGCATGTGTGGGCCCGTGATAGTTCTGTAACAATGTCTATAAGCACGTTTGAGGGCCAGTGAAAGTTCTGTAACATTGTCTATAAGCACGTGTGAGGGCCAGTGAAAGTTCTGTAACATTATCTATAATCACGTGTGAGAGGCAGTCAAAGTTCTGTAACATTGTCTATAAGCACTTGTGAGGGCCTGTGAAAGTTCTGTAAAAATATCTATAAGCACTTGCGTGGGCTAGTGAAGGTTCTGTAACAATATCTATAAGCACTTGCGTGGGCCACTGAAGGTTCTGTAACAATATCTATAAGCACTTGCGTGGGCTAGTGAACGTTCTGTAACAATGTCTATAAGCATGTGTGAGGGCCAGTGAAAGTTCTGTAACATTGTCTATAAGCACGTGTGTGGGCCAGTGAAAGTTCTGTAACAATGTCTATAAGCACGTGTGTCGGCCAGTGAAAGTTCTGTAACAATGTCTATAAGCACTTGCGTGGGCCAGTGAAAGTTCTGTAACAATATCTATAAGCACTTTGCGTGGGCTAGTGAAGGTTCTGTAACAATATCTATAAGCACTTGCGTGGGCTAGTGAAGGTTCCGTAACAATATCTATAAGCGCGTGTGTGGGCCAGTGAACGTTCTGTAACAATATCTATAAGCACGTGTCAGGGCCAGTGAATGTCCTGTAACAATGTCTATAAGAACGTGCGTGGGCCAGTGAAAGTTCTGTAACATTGTCTATAAGCACGTGCGAGGGCCAGTGAAAGTTCTGTAACATTGTCTATAAGCACGTCTGAGGGCCAGTGAACGTTCTGTAACAATGTCTATAAGCGCGTGCGTGGGCCAGTGAACGTTCTGTAACAATGTCTATAAGCACGTGCGTGGGCCAGCGAACAATCTGTAACAATGTCTATAAGCACGTGTGAGGGCCAGTGAAAGTTCTGTAACATTGTCTATAAGCACGTGCGTGGGCCAGTGAAAGTTCTGCAACATTGTCTATAAGCACGTGCGTGGGCCAGTGAAAGTTCTGTAACATTGTCTAAAAGCATGTGCGTGGGCCAGTGATAGTTCTGTAACATTGTCTATAAGCGCATGCGTGGGCTAGTGAAGGTTCTGTAACAATATCCATAAGCATGTGCGTGGGCCAGTGAAAGTTCTGTAACATTGTCTATAAGCGCGTGCGTGGGGCCAGTGAAAGTTCTGTAACATTGTCTATAAGCACGTGTGAGGGCCAGTGAAAGTTCTGTAACAATGTCTATAAGCACATGTGTGGGCCAGTGAAAGATCTGTAACAATATCTATAAGCGCGTGCGTGGGCCAGTGAACGTTCTGTAACAATGTCTATAAGCGCGTGCGAGGGCCAGTGAACGTTCTGTAACAATGTCTATAAGCGCGTTCGTGGGCCAGTGAACGTTCTGTAACAATATCTATAAGCACGTACGAGGCCAGTGAACGTTCTGTAACAATGTCTATAAGCACGTGTGAGGGCCAGTGAACGTTCTGTAACAATGTCTATAAGCATGTGCATGGGCCAGTGAACGTTCTGTAACAATGTCTATATGCGCTTGCGTGGGCCAGTGAACGTTCTGTAACATTGTCTATAAGCACGTGCATGGGCTAGTGATAGTTCTGTAACATTGTCTATAAGCACTTGCGTGGGCCAGTGAAAGTTCTGTAACATTGTCTATAAGCACGTGCATGGGCTAGTGATAGTTCTGTAACATTGTCTATAAGCACTTGCGTGGGCCAGTGAAAGTTCTGTAACAATATCTATAAGCGCGTGCGTGGGCCAGTGAAGGTTCTGTAATAATATCTATAAGCGCGTGCGTGGGCCAGTGAAGGTTCTGTAATAATATCTATAAGCACGTGCGTGGGCCAGTGAAAGTTCTGTAACATTGTCTATAAGACACGTGCGTGGGCTAGTGAAAGTTCTGTAACATTGTCTATAAGCACGTGCGTGGGCTAGTGAAAGTTCTGTAACATTGTCTATAAGCACGTGCGTGGGACAGTGAAAGTTCTGTAACATTGTCTATAAGCACGTGCGTGGGCCAGTGATAGTTCTGTAACATTGTCTATAAGCACGTGCGTGGGCCAGTGATAGTTCTGTAACATTGTCTATAAGCGCGTGCGTGGGCCAGTGAACGTTCTGTAACAATGTCTATGAAGCACGTGCGTGGGCCAGTGAAAGTTCTGTAACATTGACTATAAGCGCGTGCGTGGCCCAGTGAACGTTCTGTAACAATGTCTATAAGCGCGTGCGGGGCCAGTGATAGTTCTGTAACATTGTCTATAAGCGCGTGCGTGGGCCAGTGAACGTTCTGTAACAATGTCTATTAGTGCGTGCGTGCGTGGGTCAGTGAACGTTCTGTAACATTGTCTAAAAGCACGTGCGTGGGCCAGTGAACGTTCTGTAACAATGTCTATATGCAAGTGTGAGGGCCAGTGAACGTTCTGTAACATTGTCTATAAGCACGTGTGAGGGCCAGTGAACGTTCTGTAACAATGTCTATAAGCGCATGTGTGGGCCCGTGATAGTTCTGTAACAATGTCTATAAGCATGTTTGAGGGCCAGTGAAAGTTCTGTAACATTGTCTATAAGCACGTGTGAGGGCCAGTGAAAGTTCTGTAACATTATCTATAATCACGTGTGAGAGGCAGTCAAAGTTCTGTAACATTGTCTATAAGCACTTGTGAGGGCCTGTGAAAGTTCTGTAAAAATATCTATAAGCACTTGCGTGGGCTAGTGAAGGTTCTGTAACAATATCTATAAGCACTTGCGTAGGCCACTGAAGGTTCTGTAACAATATCTATAAGCATTTGCGTGGGCTAGTGAACGTTCTGTAACAATGTCTATAAGCATGTGTGAGGGCCAGTGAAAGTTCTGTAACATTGTCTATAAGCACGTGTGTGGGCCAGTGAAAGTTCTGTAACAATGTCTATAAGCACGTGTGTGGGCCAGTGAAAGTTCTGTAACAATGTCTATAAGCACTTGCGTGGGCCAGTGAAAGTTCTGTAACAATATCTATAAGAACTTTGCGTGGGCTAGTGAAGGTTCTGTAACAATATCTATAAGCACTTGCGTGGCCTAGAGAAGGTTCCGTAACAATATCTATAAGCGCGTGTGTGGGCCAGTGAACGTTCTGTAACAATATCTATAAGCACGTGTCAGGGCCAGTGAATGTCCTGTAACAATGTCTATAAGCACGTGCGTGGGCCAGTGAAAGTTCTGTAACATTGTCTACAAGCACGTGCGTGGGCCAGTGAAAGTTCTGTAACATTGTCTATAAGCACGTCTGAGGGCCAGTGAACGTTCTGTAACAATGTCTATAAGCGCGTGCGTGGGCCAGTGAACGTTCTGTAACAATGTCTATAAGCACGTGCGTGGGCCAGTGAACAATCTGTAACAATGTCTATAAGCACGTGTGAGGGCCAGTGAAAGTTCTGTAACATTGTCTATAAGCACGTGCGTGGGCCAGTGAAAGTTCTGCAACATTGTCTATAAGCACGTGCGTAGGCCAGTGAAAGTTCTGTAACATTGTCTAAAAGCATGTGCGTGGGCCAGTGATAGTTCTGTAACATTGTCTATAAGCGCATGCGTGGGCTAGTGAAGGTTCTGTAACAATATCCATAAGCATGTGCGTGGGCCAGTGAAAGTTCTGTAACATTGTCTATAAGCGCGTGCGTGGGCCAGTGAAAGTTCTGTAACATTGTCTATAAGCACGTGTGAGGGCCAGTGAAAGTTCTGTAACAATGTCTATAAGCACATGTGTGGGCCAGTGAAAGATCTGTAACAATATCTATAAGCGCGTGCGTGGGCCAGTGAACGTTCTGTAACAATGTCTATAAGCGCGTGCGAGGGCCAGTGAACGTTCTGTAACAATGTCTATAAGCGCGTTCGTGGGCCAGTGAACGTTCTGTAACAATATCTATAAGCACGTACGAGGGCCAGTGAACGTTCTGTAACAATGTCTATAAGCACGTGTGAGGGCCAGTGAACGTTCTGTAACAATGTCTATAAGCATGTGCATGGGCCAGTGAACGTTCTGTAACAATGTCTATATGCGCCTGCGTGGGCCAGTGAACGTTCTGTAACAATGTCTATAAGCGCGTGCGTGTGCCAGTGAACGTTCTGTAACAATGTCTATAAGCGCGTGCGTGTGCCAGTGAATGTTCTGTAACAATGTCTATATGCGCCTGCGTGGGCCAGTGAACGTTCTGTAACAATGTCTATAAGCACGTGTGAGGGTGAACGTTCTGTAACAATGTCTATAAGCGCGTGCGTGTGCCAGTGAACGTTCTGTAACAATGTCTATAGGCGCGTGCTTGGGCCAGTGAACGTTCTGTAACAATGTCTATAAGCACGTGCGAGGGCCAGTGAATGTTCTGTAACAATGTCTATAAGCGCGTGTGTGGGCCAGTGAATGTTCTGTAACAATGTCTATAAGCACGTGTGAGGGTGAACGTTCTGTAACAATGTCTATAAGCGCGTGCGTGTGCCAGTGAACGTTCTGTAACAATGTCTATAAGCGCGTGCTTGGGCCAGTGAACGTTCTGTAACAATGTCTATAAGCATGTGCGAGGGCCAGTGAATGTTCTGTAACAATGTCTATATAAGCCTGCGTGGGCCATTGAATGTTCTGTAACAATGTCTATATGCGCCTGAGTGGGCCAGTGAACGTTCTGTAACAATGTCTATATGCGCCTGCATGTGCCAGTGTACAGACAATTGCAATGAATAATCTGGAAAATGTGCACGAGTTACCAGTGGAGACGTAGTGCCTTTGGTAAAAAAGGAAGCCTCTTTCTGGGAAGACGAAAAAAATTAATACAGGGGCTGGACACTGCAATCACGTATATATGTATTTACATCTCTCTGTGGTATCTGTACAGCACAAACCTAACTGGAAGGCAGGGAGCACTGTACGGTGTCAAAGGCAAAGATATAGTCAACAAGCGATTGGAGGGGTAGCTGGGTTCTGAGAAGGAAAATCAACTATTACCTCGTGGTGATGTAGTGACCATTAAAGAGGTGTCTTCCGCTCTTTCCTAAATCGGAACAGGGGTATAGCAGTCCTGATGGATACAGAAATGCTGTTCCAAATCATGGATCATAGATGAAGAAGCCTTGTTGCCTTTTTTTTTTCTTTTTCGCACTTCCTCTTTAGCTGGTGGTGTCCTTGCTGTGGGGTTGCCAAGAGCCACCACTGGTGAGTTTATCAGCTAAAGAGGGATCTGGTTGTGGTTTGTAGATGTGTCAGCTGCCACCAGTTGTGCTCACAAGAGCATCTCGCAGGGCAGATGGACCTGCACTTTTTCTTTCTAAACACCCTCCCTGTTTTTTACTGATAGTCGCCTTCAGCTAAGGGAGTTCTTCTGCATCACTGCAGGCCACTGAGGGTTGAGCACCCGCTGGGGCTGCAAGCTGCATCTCATTGAACAGCTTGGATGAGGATTCAACTGCACTGCAGCGTTTTCGCTGTTTTTTGATTTATGGCTTTCATTGCTTCCACAACATTAATGTCATTATTATTAATGCCAATGGGGCCAGGCACTGCGTTCAACACGCTTCAAATCCATTTATTCTAGTCACACAACAAGAGTCTGGGAAATGTTATAAATGACCCCATATGTTCCAACATAAACAAAACTCTATAGCCCCAAGGGGAAGCTGAGAAACACAACTACAGCGCAATTATATGTCAACGAAAAGGGCGTTTTAAAAAAAATAATAGATTTCTCATCAATTAAGTTCCTGTAATATTGAGGATAAAGAAACCTGGAGTTTTAGGATACAAAGCATTAACCCATTTAAAAAAATGAATAATTTGTAGAAATACAGCACAGGATTGCAACTACTGGCGATTATTTCGGCTTGATTTTGCCTTCTGTGGAAAATAGTGATAAAAAACCATTACCACACATCTTACCATGGGGTTACTACCAGCCACATTAGAGTGAATGGAGCTTGAAATTACCTTTATTGATTCACTATGTGGCAAAACCAAGACACATTTTTGTGTTTTTTTCAGGAAAAGGCAGCTTGTGTTTGAACACACCTAAATATACTGAGGCCATATTGGTCAGAGATCAGGGAACAATTTCTCATAATCTAATACGTAACAAGAAAGGACATCACATAGAGTGACTGGATACTAACACGTAACAAGTAAGGACATCACATGGAGTGACTGGATACTAATATAGTGGGTCAGGATATGTGTTTTCTACTTAAAACATTTCTAGTATTACCTAGACACAAAAAGAATTTTTTAACCAGAAAGAAAAAAGAGAGAAGAAAGTCAAAAGAGAAAAAACAGAGAAAGAAGAAAGCATATGAACCCTTCAATAATTTTATAAAAAGATAAAAAAACATTTTATTCATATTAAACATATATAGTCTTTTCAGCTCAGAAACAGACACTGGTACATAAAACAACAAATTACATACGTTAGGACACCAAGAAAAGTGGCTGACATAAGGAAGTTTACATGAAGTGCAGATTCAAAACAAAACAAACACAACAGACATAATTATACGTCCTTATTAAATCACGGCCACATAAGCGTCGACGCAACTCAATTCAATCGCATGCGTGCGAGAGCCTTCCTCTAGAAGTTCGGCGTCTTCTAGAGAAGGCTCTCGCACGCATCGCTGTATTTTGGTTACGCGTTGGTTAAGCTGGCCATTTGTTGGGCCATTTGTCTACTCTTTAATTGAGGATAACTTCCGAAACTCACAGCTGCTAGACGGAATTGTGGTTGCCGCATAGTATGCACCATTGATAACCGTGTTCAGTTTCCGTGGCATGCGATTGAATTGAGTTGCGATATCGCAGATTCACCTTCAAGGTGGAATTGCTTCGCCTTGATGTGGAGATTGTACCTAAAATATGCTCAGAAAAAAACTTTTGTCCTGAAGATGACCATCTGATTTATGTAAATGGTCGAAACGCCGTCGACGCTTATGTGGCCGTGATTTAATAAGGACGCATAATTATGTCTGTTGTGTTTGTTTTGTTTTGAATCTGCACTTCATGTAAACTTCCTTATGTCAGCCACTTTTCTTGGTGTCCTAATGTATGTAATTTGTTGTTTTATGTACCAGTGTCTGTTTCTGAGCTGAAAAGACTATATATGTTTAATATGAATAAAATGTTTTTTATCTTTTTATAAAATTATTGAAGGGTTCATATGCTTTCTTCTTTCTCTGTTTTTTCTCTTTTGACTTTCTTCTCTCTTTTTTCTTTCTGGTTAAAAAATTATTTTTGTGTCTAGGTAATACTAGAAATGTTTTAAGTAGAAAACACATATCCTGACCCACTGTTTGGACTAAGTACTGAATGCCCTGGGTTTGGGGATTTAGGGCTGCCCTTGTTGGTAGTACTGGATACTAATATAGCCTTATAGCTAGCTGTAGCAGGCTGTACCGGCCATTAAAGGCTCGCTCCAGCGTAAAAGCCAGAGCCGGACTTTAATGCCGGTATAGCCCAACTATGGAAGCCCTATAAGGCTATTAGAACATTCTGCCACTAGAGGGAGGAATGTTCTAACAAATAAAAGCAAAGGCCTTATGGAGCCCGAGGGGTTGACATCCCCTCGTACTCCGTGAGGCCTTTGTTCACAGCAAGAGCTGTGAACAAACAGTGGAATGTTGGAGCTCCGGGCTTTTACCGGCTATTAGAAGCCAAGAGCACTCCATTGTTTTCAATGGAGCGCCCAACATTCTAATATAAAATAAGAATGATATCTCATGGAGTGATAAACCAAGAAGTGATGTTGTTAGACTAACACCACTCTCAGTCAAAACTGACAAACAAGCTTTGTATCACATACGCCGAGAAGTATATACTTATGATGTATGTGTTCACGTGTACACAACTTGTTCATGTTTATATACTTGCTTGTGAATGTTTTAGGCAATATATGCATTTAAAAAAATAATAAATGTATATAGGAACATTCCAGCATTTGCATAACATAAAACAATGATAAAATGTAGATATATGCTGTACGAAAAAACACAAATTAAGGAATGCAGCAGTTTCTCTGCGATGCTAAATACTTTAATGCTGTCGTCCTTTATATTTTGTACCATGAAGTTAGTGCCACTTAAGACACCAGCAAAGCCCAATTATTTGTCATACCTTAAAAAGGATGCCATTGGGTAGAAGAGTACTGCAATGGATTATATTTTTAATAACATTGAAAGACCATCAGTGTTATTCAAAAACTATAATTAAAACCAATGTTATCACATACCTATGCAAAAAGATGATTTAGATGTACTTTTATCTATTTTAAATCAAATGCTTTTTGCACTTTTAATGCACAGTTAACAGTGAGAGGTGGCTATCATCATCAGCAAGGTATGTGTCTCAGTAGAACTCCTTGGCAAAGCTGATTACAAACAAGTAGTACCTTTACAAGTTCTTTCTTAAGTAGGTACTATTTCTCATCCAAAACAGGGGGTGGAAGGATTTACTCGACACCGCTGTCTCGCCATTCCAATATATAGGAATGACGAGACAGCAGTGTCACAATAAATAGGATAATGGCTCCGCCTTTCTTACCCTTGTGCTTCTTCCCCAAAAACCAACAGGGCAATGATGGTAGCTTTTATCCATTCACTACTTGTACCTCGTTGCCGACATAAAGGCATGAGGAAGAGAAGTCTATGCTTAACCTGGGGACGGTTAGGAGCAATCTATAAAGTGGCATAGCTAGGCCTTTTGTCGCCTGTGGCGGCCCCCTGGGTCCGCTACCCAGCGACGGCTGCAGGTAAGAGCGCGGGGGGGGCGCTGCCCCCAAAACTTGTGCTGCCCAGGGCGGACCACCCTCACCCCCCCTTGCTAAGCTACTGAGGGGGATATTCACAAGAACGTGCGATAAACATCACCAAAATAGGCCAACGCAATTTTCCATATCGCCGTCTATCGTGGGAAAATAACTCTGTGTCAACATGGCATTCTCAACACTGCGGTAACTTGCGATAGTTACCCGATAACGCGTCAAATGTCCGCGACAACAGTCCTGTGACGGCGATAAGAATCTAAAGCCGAACGTGAAAAAAGGTGCGATGTGCCCAACTGCGATAAAAAAGTCAGCGACAAGCAGCGCCAGGCCTGCAAGTCCCACAAGTCAGGCTACAAAAAGCACAATAAAAGCGGCAACACAATACACAAACAAATCAAAAACAACTGCGAAGCACCATGGAGGTAGCCGAAGCAAGTACAGAGGACAACCAGAACCCCACAAGCCCCACGGAGGACCAGCCTGGGACCGCGGGGTCAGGGAAGGGCAAGGAGAAGAAGAAGAGGAAGACGCGATTCAGTCCGCAGGAAAACAGGATCCTGATAACGGAGGTGACACACCCACCATCTAATTGCCATTTGTGAGAATGTCAGCACTAAATGTTGCACTTACACTTGTCAGAGTGATGTGCTAATGCAGAGGAGTGACAGGCACACAGGGAATGTGTGTTGTAATGAATACATTTGCACATGCCGTGCCTGTGGTCATTTTGTCCAGTCCCATGACTGCCAAGGACAGTCCCAATGTGACGTGCTCATGTGACGAAATTGTCAATGATTGTGTTCCTTCGGGCTATTCCTGCTGCAGCTGCACTGGGGTGTGGTCCACCTGCCTCATCTTCCTCATCATCGTCCGGTGCATCTGGCACTTGGATCCATGGGGCATTGGTGCGTACACATATGTTGTGCAACACACAACATGCGACGATCATCTTGCACACTATTACCGGGCTGTACAGGAGTCTTCCACCTGTGATGGCCAGGTACCTGAAACGTGACTTCAACACGCCAAATGAGCGCTCCACAATGCCCCTGGGGCGTTTGTGGGTCGCATTGTACTGCCTCTGGGCCAGGGTGTTCGGGGCTCGGAGGGGTGTCATCATCCACGGGCAGAGTGCATATCCTTGATCACCTGTGACAGGGGGGAGAGATGTGTCAATCGGCTGTTCTGCATTCTGTGTTGGCAGGCTGATTAGTTCAGTGGTGTGTGATGTGTGCGACTTTGGGATTCATGAATGACATGTCATGCATGTGGCAGATGAGCAGCATCCATGTGTATTACGTTGCCTCACAGCTGCTCCTCACTACCCCCGAGCCTATTCACTTGTGTGCGCTGCGTGGTTGCATCACTTGCACTCCTAAGACACACCATTGTCATGGCTGTCTGCGCATGTCCACAAGCCTGACGACGACACTGTGAATATGGGCGTTGAAGGTGGTCTGCCTCGTGTGTGTAGGCCTATGGTCAGGATATGGCGGGCACAGAGACACGCAGTAGTTGCTTTGGTGACCATCCCGCTACTGAACCACGCCCAGAGCCCCGGGCTATGTATTCCCACCCCTACGCTGGCCCAGCCCACTACGCTTACGCTTACAGGGGGGGACGACATAGCTACATGTCCAAGGTCTTCCCCACTGCCTGAGGTAACATGGTTGCGTCCACTGTCCACAACACTACAAACTACAGCAGTATATGTCCACATGGACATGTCTGTGCTTTGCATACTGATGTCTGTCCAGCACATCACCGCCACACTTGGCATTGTGTACATTCTAAGTCATGGGTCTCCTGCCTCCTTCGCACAGACTTGGTCCCCACCACTCCCCACATTCTGCAATTGTGTGGCAGAGGTGCCATGACGTGGATGGTTTGTTGCCATGACGTGGATGGTTTGTCTACATGTCTGGCCCCTGTTACCACAGTTCCTTGTGTTGTCGTGTCTGGTAGGTGGGCATGTTGTTTGGCATGTTGTATGTGATTCAGTAATGTGTGCATTACCACAGTTGTGAGTTGCATGATTATGGAGTCGAGGTGTGTGGAGTGTTCATTTGGTACTTACCAACGAGCAGTGCATTTCCATAGGTGCCATCCTGGAAGCGCTGGTTGATGATGGACTGTCGGAAGATGTAGGAATCATGCACACTGCCTGGGTAGTTGGCGACGACATTGGTGAACAGTTCCCGGTGGTCCACTATTGCCTGCACATTGATGGAATGCGTGTGCTTTCTGTTGCGGTAATTGTGTGCAGTGTCGCAGGGGGCACAAGTAGGACATGTGTGCAGTCATTTGCCCCAAACATGTGTGGGAAGCCAGCTATGGCGTAGAAGCCTTGCTTGGTCTCCAGCTGTTCCTGCGCAGTGTGGGGGAAGTGAAGGTGTTGGGGTATTAAACTGATGATGGCATCCAGGACAGGTGTGATGAACTTAGATAGGGCTGGCTGTGAGACTCCTCCGACTCTGGCAGTTGTTGGTTGGAAGGTACCAGAGGCCAACAGGTGCAGCACAGCCAGCAGCTTCGTCTGCGGAGGGATGTTGGTTGTCCGCTGTGTTGGTACCGTCAGCCTGTGGGCAATGTGGGTCAGGATGCGGAGGATGGTTGTCCTTTTGAGCCTGTAGTGGGCAATGACTTCCTCTGGCTTCAAGTCTGTGAGGCTGGTGCGTTTTCTGTAGTTCCGCTGTCTTGTTCTGCGCTGCCTCGGTGGTAGTCCAGGGGGAGGTGGTCCGGGGGGGGGGCCTGGGGGTGGTGGCGGTGGGTGTTGTGGGCCTCTGGGGTCTCCGAGCTGCATGATCAGTAGCTCCATGGCATCTGTTGGTCTTCAGATGTGGCTCGGGGATGGGCTCCCTTTTGTGCTGCGGGTTGTCGTCCTGCTTAACACCAGCAGAAGGCAGGTGTTAAATCCCTGCTGCTAACGCGCATTAGCACCTGTTTTTGGAAAGCATCGCAGATCTGGCTGGTCGTTGAGAATCTCGCGAAGTGGTGTTTTCGTGTGTTTTTGCACGGAAACGCCTACTCTGCATATCATTAGCGTTAGTTGTCGCTCTCATCCGTGGCGATGTTTTCTGCGGTAGCTATCGCGGGAAAACTGCTGATGTCGGCAGTTTGCACCAGTTTGTGAATGGGGCGATAAATCTATCGCCACTTTTGCGGCGCTGAAGTGCCGATAAATCGGCGATGAGTCCTTGAGAATATGCCCCTGAATGTCATCAATTTGCATGTCTCCACTATCTCACCTGAAGTTACAGTTAAACATCTGAGTTACTTATTTTCTAACAAGAATTGACAAAGTCAATTGGTTACAGTGGCGTAGCTAGAGGGGGGGGGGCGGTGGGGGCGGTCCGCACCAGGCGGCACTTTTTGGGGGCAGCCGCGCGGCACTGGTGGCCCGTTGCGGCGGCCTTTATAAAATATTTGGAGACACAGTGTCCCCCAAATAAATTATAAAGGCCGCCGCGGCCGCAACGGGCCACCAGTGCCGTGCGCGCAGCCCAATTTGAAAGTGCAAGCAGCGCACTTCGCGCAACTGACATGCTTGCTTGTAGTAACTGCTGCGCCAGCGCCTGCAGTGCTGCCAAAATTGCCACTGCGACGTCCGTCCCGCGTTTATGCTTGCTTGACTGTTGGTCGGTCCCAGCCTCCAGGGCCGTCAATCTTGTAGCGCGCGAGCGCTACCAATGACGGCCCTGGGCATCATTTTGGCCAGCCCTCGCGATGAGAACGTAGGAGTGACGCGTCACGCGCTTCTCCACTACGCGCTCTCGTGAGGAGTCAATTCTGGCCTGGGGCAGCAGTTAGTGGCAGTGCTGCTGGGCGATTTGCTGGCTGCTGCAGTGCAACAGAAGTGAACGAAGTTCGAACCAACCCCTGCCTGCCATAGAGACCCTGGAGCGAGTGAGGTAAGAGGAGAGCAGCAGGAGCTAGCTAAATGTTTTCAGAGGGGTGGCTGAGTCATAGCTGCCAAGGTTTGAGATTGCCAAGTGTGACATTTTCATAATTTCAGTGTAATTATGAGTGACATTCCAACGACTACGAGTGACACTTTTTCGCGAGCAAAATCAAGCAAAGAAGACTAGGAAAACATATAAATATCAGCAATTACACCCATTTGAGCAACATGACACTCTAACAAGATGTTAAAACTGCTGGAAAGCACCAGAAACTGAAGCATCTAGTGCCCTTCTAAGCTGATCGTACTATTAACCAAAACGAGGACTCAGATCTGCACCACTCTCATTGACAGTGAGCGCCGTGCCACTAATAACAAAAGGACGTTTCTGTAAATTTCAGCAAAGTCAGTTATTGTAGTAGGGTCAGATTATCTGTTGCGAAAACCGGCGCAGTGTGCCTGCCATTTGCTCACCTCGAGTACAGAGAATAACATGACTGCTGTGGCATAGCTGCCAAGGTTTCAAATTGCTATGTGTGACATTTTCATAATTAAATTGTAATTATGAGTGACATTTCAACGACTGAGTGACACTTTTTGCGAGAAAAACTCAAGCAATGAAGACGAGGGAAACATATATATATCAGTAATTACACCCATTTGAGCAATGAGAAACTCTAAGAAGACTAAAACTGGTGCAAATGTCTGCGGCGGCGGACTCATAATTACAATAAAATTATGAAAATATCACATAGCAATCTGAAAGCTTGGCAGCTATGCACTTTGAGGCTGCTCTTTACCAACTGACGTTGGAACTACTCAAAACAACAATGTACAGTAGAACGCTTCTTACTGTGTATCATCTGTGACTTGTCCATGCACATCAAGGGTTGAATCTCTCTGGCAGTACCCCCATATAAGTCATGTAGATTGCACAATTTTCTTCTCTAATGTATAATTCACATGTAGCTTACTCAAATTATTTTAACTTAATGTGGTAATATATTTTAATGGACACATCTAACAAGGGATCACAGTAGTATAGCACAATACAGCCCATCCCATAATCTCCATGATTATCTCATGTACATCCAGGGTTCGATTCCCTGGCTTTACATCCCTTCATTTTCAGTTTGATTGTTATTGTCTTCTTTAATTTAGTCATAATGTGTGGTATTATTTTGGCAATATATTTAAATAGACACACCCAACAGCATCTCATGTAAGTTTAGCATAATGCAGCCTACCTGGTTTGCTCAAGACTCACCTATGTACATCTACTTCCTTTAATCTAGATGTATTTCACTTGTATTTTAGCAGCTGACAATCACACTTAACGTGCTTCATGTCGTCTTTGTCTTGTGTCTATTTATTTTCCCTGCACATTTCTTTATTTCGAAACATTGACCATTCTTGGCCCACATCACTGTGGTAGAACATGCTTCACCACCTATCAAACATTAATCCCCAGGGCTTGATTCTCAGGTAGCATCTTTCAACATTCCATTGCATTGTTTGCTTTCTTTTATTGTAATTAATTTCCGAATTACATTTGTGACGGTTAACCCTTAATGTTGCGCCGAATCTCTGTATTTCCACCAGAATCACAGGCTTCGACACTGTTAAGTTGGTTTTAGGTCCCCAGAGCACATCACGTTTGTGCAGGTCCCCACTGCTTTAATGGGGGGACCATGATGTATGGTCATTTAATGTCAGCTGTAGATGATGGATCCCTGAACAGTGTCATGTATGTGCATGTTTGCATTGTGCTGAGGGGATTACCAGGTAATTGTTCACGCAGCTCTCTGATGGATGTCACATGCGGTTTTTCTGAGTCCCCAGATAGATCATGCTGTCTGTGTGTTCTCTTTTGTACTGCCAGTCACCGGTGTATTCAATTGTGTAGCCTTGGACTGTGTCTTGTATGATCGAGGTAACTATTAGCGGCGATACTACGTGTCTCTCGGACCTCTTTCAAGTGCTCGCCGTCCTTTTTCCCCAGCACCCCCACCCCCCCCAGGGCGGCAATCTGAGGGATAGCCCCGGGCGCCACAAGCTCTAGCTATGCCTCTGATTGGTTACACTTTTTATTTACATTAAAAAGCTTCAATGTTGTAATTATGAAATCGTCCTTGCTGTAAGGTCCTGCCTGGACATCTAGAATGCTCAGTCTTCTCCCTGCTGAAAATCCTAGACTTTTGTGTATTAGTGTTTTAATTTTTACTTCCTTTTGTCTTTCTCTTTTTTGTAGAAACTTAAGAAGGAAACAGCCAGATCAACACGAGCACAAAAATAACTCTATTTAACAAAATAATTCCAATAGGAAACAAGCTTACCACCTGAGCTTCTTGTTGTGGTCCTCCACCCGGCTGTTTTCCATTATGGCATATATTTCTTTGTACCAGAATTGGGTTGGGTATTCAGTGCAGCTGAAAGCCATTCTTCTCATTCCAGGATCTATACCCTACTGTTGATCATGCAGGACTTTTTCAGGACGCTTTGTTGCACATTCAGTTTGCAGACCTTCCTGCAAGGGACTGACCTTCCATTCTATAGACGTTCTCATGCTTAACTGTTAGCTGTTTCCACATAGTTGATGTCCAAAAGGTGTAAAGCACAAAAGGCCCCAATTAAGTACTTGCTCACAATTTTTAAAAGTAACTGTGCAAGCGTTGACCTTGTTCTCATGCGGGGGATGAGTGAAAAACTTCCAGAAATTAGATTTTTTTATTTTCTCTACTTAATCTGAAGTATACTCTATGTTTATGACATCATCTGAACCCTGGTGCTGGGGCACTGTGATCAGTACCAGCATTATCCTGTCCTGATGACATCATCTCCTGACCAGCAGCTGTAGATCTGGTGCTGTAACTTTCAAAAGAAGTGCTGTGGGATCTCTGCTTTAGGACTGCAGGATCACAATGCTAAAAGGCAGGAGACTGTTTTCTAAGAAACATTGAATACTTTTTTTTTTTTTTTTTTTAAGTGGAAGGGTACATATTATTTTAGCCAATCTGATGTTTCACTTTCCCACAATTCTCCACGTCCAGAGGCCTAGAAGAGGAAGTTTATCGATTTAAAACAGGAAATCCTGCCCGCGCTAATGCATTCTAGCGGCAGAACTTACGGTTTCCTCTTCGGGGCCGGCGTGCATTTTTCTAAATATTCAAGTCACTATGAATGCACACTATGGTTAGCAAGATGAGCAAATGCACCGCCCCATTACCTCTTATAAATTACAATAAATGTGTTGACATGCACTAACAGCATCATTTTGTATGACTTACATTCGTGGACTTGTTCCAGATGTATGCATGCCCCAAAGTAAAAGCCACAAACAGTGACATTTTAGGGTGGTACCTCTGGGTTGATGCCTGGAATGAGCCCACAGCCCTTATACATTTTAACTAACTCTCAGTCACTATAACGGCACACTATAAACACCAAGGCGGGTATAGCCTTCACATAAACAAGATTAAGGAACAATCCATTTGTTTATATATACGGAAAACCCTTTTTTTCTATGCAGAATATCTTTGGGCTCATCCTAGTAGGCCGCAGACCTCAACACAGAAGTTAATTACTGAAGCCCTTTGGAAACTTTTGAACCCAGGCGTCGATGACGTTATTCAACATGTCCTCGGTGATGTCATATGTAAGGTCATAAGCAGCGCATAGAAAAGGCGCAATTTATAGTTAGTTCACCAAACTATAACTGGCGAATTTTAGAGGTTTTTGGTTTTCACACATTAGCTCCAATCTTATTTTAACACCTAACCATGTCACTCTAACCTTTGGTTTATAATTGATTTTTTCCACCATCTTTTTACCATACCTAACTATGTCACTTCAACCTTTGTTTTTTCTGTGAATATATATAAATATATATGCACGAAATGACCAACATTATGGTATTGTAAACATTACATAGACGTGGACACCTCATGTCAAGAATTACCATCATTGTGTTGTTCAGATTTGTCCCATCACTCATTAATCCGAACTGCATGTTTAGATTTGCCACCATAATAATCATTCATTAGCACATGTTTGAATGTGCCCTTCACTCAGCAATCCTTAGAGAATGTTCAGATCGGAACCAACTCTCACTCATCTGAAATACTCGCTCGGATTTGCTCTCATAAACCTTGAGTATCAGTTCACATCCACACCAACACTCAGAAGGCTTTTCTGCATGTTCACACTCACTCATCCTCGCACCATCATGAAATAAGCATTAATGCATGTTGATAGTTTCTCATTGTTGCTGACTAATCCTTAGCACATAGCCACGTTCACCACCTCTCAGTAACACCGCCACATTCCACTTGGAGACATATTAACAAAAACACCAGATCTGCTAATATTACAATAAGTCATTTTCATATTAATATTAAGGGGCCGATTCCGATTCGGGCCGGAAATCTCTCCGACCGAGCCAGACCCGGAGAGATTTCCGACCGAATCGGACCCTAGCAGTCCGACCGAACGAGTACGATGCGCACGCATGCTATCGGACTCGATTCGGTCGGACTCCCATTGAAGTCAATGGGAGCCAGTCGTACGACGCGTACACGGGCTCCCATTGACTCAATGGGCACGACGCGAACAAGGGCGCCCCCTACAGCGTGTTCGCGTCGATACGGGTTGCACCGTACATGCACGTGTAGGGGGGACCCATGTGTCCCCCTGTGTGCGACTCGCACGCCTACGCTTCCAGGGGTCCGTCACGGACCCCCAAAGTGCGGCTCCGACAGCTCCTTGGAGCCGGGCTGCGCGAGTCGGTCGGAGCGGTCGAGGTGCGCATCGTACTTACCCGGCCGGGAAACGTCTCCATTGCGAGGTGCGCGTCGTCCCCGTGCGAGTCGGTCGGAGCGGTCGGGTCCTGCGAGCGAGTCGGTCGGAGATTTCGCGAGCGCACGCATCGTACTCGCTCGCCCGGACGCACGTACGACTCGGTCGGGAAATAGGGCTCCGAATCGGATCCGGTTAATCCGAATCCGATTCGGTGCCCTACCGGCCGAGATCGCAATCAGCCCCTAAGTCTTTTAGAGATTTGGCAGAGCTGGAGAACAAACTTGTGTTCGTTTTAATTAACTCAAGTCAAATCAACTTTATTCGGGTGTATTAAAATAGACCACAAAAGTAAAATACAAAAGCAATACATAATGAAATAAAACACGGCAAATTAAAGCAGCGCCCACAAAGGTAAAATCATGGCACCAAGTTCAATACATGATGCAGTGCTTCAAATATAAAATGTCTGCCATTGAAGTGGTGGAAATACAAGGATTAAAATGCAACAAAGCAATAAAAAGTGTTTGATCAACAAGGGAAGCAAGATTAAAATGAGTCTAAGGGCACAATGCACAGAGGTGTCCCCCTTATGTACAGAACTACCCATGCAATTTCCTTGCCTTGAGCACCAGCCTCAAAAAGGCATAAACAGAAAAGATGATTCCCTCTGATCCCAGAGATTGTAAAAAGTGCAAGTCTTCTGTGCAGTGGCGCAAGGCGTGCTTAATTTAAAAAAGGTTTGAGGACCATAGACCTGTAAGCAGAGTAAAAGATGCAGGAAAACATTACATGTTGAGTGCTTTGTGCAGTCACCTGACCGCATGGGCAAGGCACAAGATTACGCGACCAGTTGTTACACTGAGGAAAAATAACCAAGCTATGAAATGTGTTCAGGAAAAACAAGCAAAATAAAATGCTGACAGTGCTGTGCGTTATACAGTAGAAATGGTTGAATGCTAGAGGGGTCAAGCTGCAAAAAGCAGGTGACAGAGGGGGGTGCGGACATCTTAGACCATCTCTCTTCCTCCCAAAATGTTTGGTTTGCATCCCTAAGTGTTCTTTTGGGTTGTATAGGCAAGGATCTTAAAGGGTCTTCAAAACATCCTGCCTGCCCACGGGCTACTGCCATGTCCCTAACACCCCTCAACCAGCGAATATCTGGGGACAGTAAGAGGGACAGGCAGTCCTTGATTAGCAATCTATTTAAGGAGAGGGCCTCACTGACCCAAATCCTACGCCGTAATAGCAGTGGGCGGGTTCTTAAAATGTCCTTGAGATGGTTAAGCCCTAGCTCGATATGAATGATGAAAGAGGTGATGGACGGTGGTAAACCCAATAGGCGACTTGTAAATTTAGTTTCGGTAATCTGTTGTGGCAAAAACGCCTGAAAGCCCCAGACCCCTGCACCAGAGGTAGTCAACCCTACGCATTTAGCACGATAAATAGCCAGCATGTGGGCAAGCAGCCTTTTGCCCAGTTTGGCAGCAAAGGAAAAAACTATATTTGTATTCCTTGCTAGCTGATTGTTTCTGTTGTCTATCTGCGGATGCCAGTATCGCCTACAAATAAAGGTTACTCTCAGATAGTTGAAGTTAGTTACATGTTTAACAGAGGTGGCCTAGAGCCCAAAGACAGGTCTCGGGCCCAGTCTATGGCTGCAGGACATTACGAAAGATTTGGTAGTGTTGATCTTCATGTCTAACCCCTCCATGAAGGATTCAAAGGCATCCAAAAGACGCTGCAATGCTACAGGTGCATGACCCGTGATGACAGCATCGTTAGCGTACAGTAGGGCTGGTATTGGGTGCTTTCCAATCTGGGGCATGTCCCTGCACCTTAGGACTAAATCCCTTTCCAGGTGGTTTATATAGAGCGAAAATAAGAACGGTGCAAGGACACACCCTTGCCTGACACCCCTGCGCACCCTAAACATTTCAGAGCACTCACCCCATCCCCCCAGCCGGAACATAACAGCAGCACTAGAGTCACAGTAAATGATGTTGATGACTGATCTATCTATGCCCCGACCTTCCATGATGGCGCAAAGTTTCGACTGGGATACGTGGTCAAAGGCACTGGACAGGTCCATGAAGCCCAGGTGTAGGCTACCGCTCTGGGAGATTGTGTATTCCCCAAAAAAGAGGTCCACATCCCCTCCTGAACCCATACTGAATGTCAGATAGAGAGCCACTCTCCACTGCCCAGGCCTCCAAGTGGGAGAGTAGGATGTGGCCCAACACCTTCACAGTGAAGTCCAGAATGGAGATGGAGTGATAACAGCTGGGACCCTTCCGGTTGCCATTTGGAAATATCGGTAAAAATGAGCAAGTTGGATCAAGAAGAAATCTTGGTGGAAGAACTCGCTGCTCTGACGGGGCTGGCTACCAGAGGACCACACAGGTCTGAGTTGCTCTTAAATAGGTCCAAAGGGACCCCACCCGGACCGGGGCCTTTACCACAGGGGCTGGCCTTAATGACCTCTTCGAGTGAGGGGCAATACTTAGGGAGGATGCCTGGTTCGTCACTAATGGGTGTAAACCAGCCCCAAAGAAGGTGGCCCATTCGTGACCAGATATGGTAGAGTTGATCAGAATTACATCGTTTTCTTTGAGAAATTGTTGGTTAGTGATGGTCCAGAAGGCCTTTTGGAAACTAAGCAATGCTTCCTGAAGCGCCTCCCAAGCTTTTAATCTAAGGGTATTTTTCCTTGCTATAATAGGCCTTTTGTATAACTTCATACAGCGCGCGACCTCAGCAGCAGACTTAGGCCGGGTGTGAAGCGAGGCCATCAGCTCTTTGTGGGACTTGAAACAAACTGCGTCCAACCAGCCCCTTATCCTACCAGGCCCCACATGGGTCGCCCTGTGTAGTGGACGTGACACTGCTTCTCAATGAGGGATGAATGCATCTTTGACACTGGCTGAATGGGCCTCAGTGTCTAGGCAGGTCTCGAACAAAGTGTGATTGCCATTAACCAGTTGAGATATAAAGGTCTCTACATTGACAAACTCCCATTTAATATGAGTGCCCTTGCTTTTTTTTGCGGTAATGCCAATAATTCTCCTAGAACTACCTACCAACACCTGCCATCTACTGATGTCTACAAGACTTGGGAGAAGAGGATCACTCAAGGCGAGATTATGTACCAGCTCATCCCTTGCCCTGGCAACTAGGATGGGAGATAGAAGGATAAAGTAAATTCCAGAACCCGGCCCTTTGCCTACAAAATGGGGGGGAGGGACATTCATAGAGCTCTATTCATTCGCAAAACACAAATTAAACTTCATCATCAAATGGTTAATGTTGCTGCCATATACATCAGGGGAAAAATAATTGAAGGGTTCCCTTCACAATCAGTTATGCCACATGCATCTTTGAAGTCAGGGGAGCAGAGATGAACATTGAAGTTGTCTCCCCAGATCATACACAGCTCCTTGCCGGCCCTAGAGTTCAGGTGCTCCAGATCACAGTCCAATATTGACAAGATACAACCGCTATCTACAGTTGGAAATTTGTTGTACAAGTTCACAATATCCAGTCATGAACCTGAGGCAAATTCCAGGCCCAAAACCTGATAAAATGGGGTATCTGCAACATAGTAGAAGAGTTTTGTATTAGGCATAGTTGATATGTAGGTCGCCAAGCCCCCTCTTGGGCGTCCGGAAGCAGAAGGAATAGCTGGTAGGTGGAGTGTTTTGAACCAATTAATGTAAGAAGGCAAAACAACCCATGTTTCCTGTAAACATAGGACCGAACGGGAGCTCACAAAGTAAACCACATATGATTCTCAGATTTCCCTGTGATTCCAGCCGAATTCCAGCCCAAAAATGAGAATTTGGTAGTTGTGCACCTACATCTGGTGTTGCGGTTGAAGCCAAATAATCAAGCTGCCGGGAAGATATAGTATTGAGTTCCCGTCTCTGCTGAGTGTCATCGAGGTTAAGATCCTGCTGTGGATGAGAATGTGTGGGGAGCCCACTCAAGAATCCGAAGGCTGTTATTGGAGATGATTGCGAGGGTAGGCATGGCCCAGGAAAGGGGTGACAGGTACCTCATAAGTTGATGGAAAAGATGTGGTTATTTGCTAGGGGGGGCTTTTACAAGCTCCTTCTTGAGTTCATGTACTAGAGATTGGGGACAGGCTGCGCATTCCTGTGGAATTACTTGTGGTCTACTGAAATTGTGAAGTAACTTCTCAGGAATGATCCACTGCATTCACACAGATAGCCATCAATGGTATCGATAGGGAATGATAGCCAATGACCCCTCTCAGAATACCATCAGCTGGTGCGCTATGGCTGCTTGGAGTTGGTAGCAGTGGGGTAGAGGGGTGGTGCACAGGTAACAATTCGATCCTCCACATAAAACGGTATCCTGGAGCTGCCAAACAAAACTAGCCAAATCTGGGGAGGACCACGTAGTGACAATGATGTCACTCACCCTTTGGGCTGGGTTTTCCCTAAACCCAATGGACTCTATATGTGTAGAGTTGATATGTCTTGTGCATGCAGCTGACCCACGCAGTTTCAAAATGGTACTCCTGCTGAGTTAATCGTGTTTGCACCTAGAAACGTAATGCAGAATACACAAGATTATTTGATGGAAAATTGTGGGTGCGTGCCACCTGCTGCGTTCCTGCTTCTCAAGTCTCAGTATTGTAAGTCCATGTGCTCAGCGGAGCTATTGAAGTCCTCACAGAGGAGGGAGGATGGATGGTGGGGACAATGGGCCTTTGAAGATCTGTACAAGAGTATTCGATGAGGGTGCACCAAAGCTGATTCAGGGATGGCGGGCTGTTTAGCAGATTCAGGCAATACCAGTGGATTGGTTGCCAGAACTTTAGATGGTTCGGGCCAAGTAGATGTAGAGGCATCACTCCTCAGGGGAGTGTGCTGGATCCAGCAATGCCAGTAAGAGCATTTGCAGAGTGACTGTTGTTAACATAAGATATTCCAGTTGATGACTTGTGTGCATGTGATGGAGGTGCCAGTGCTGCGAAAACATGCTGGTGAAGAGTAAGTTGGGTCTTCGCTCCTTCAGGACTTCCTCATTATAATCTGACTTTTATGTTAAGTTGCAGTTAAACAGGGGATAGGTTCTGATTTGGATATCATTGGAGAGCTGTTTGCCTGGGGGGCGAGGGAGTAGCTACCAGGCCGGCTAGATGGTCATTGCCACTGACGACCTGCAGACCAGGGTCTGGGCAAGGAAGAAGTAGAGAGCAGCTGGTGCTACGCTTGTTTCTTGCCTTTCGAAGCCTTTTGCACTCACTTTGTTTGAGTCTTTGCTGTGTCTGTTAACTGGGGAGTGATGGTAGCCCTCTCATAAAGTGGGCCATTGTTGCTGATTCTTGGATTGAGAGAAACACCTCCAGGGGTGCCCACAATGGTGGTTGTAGCGCCTGGCGGCACGGTTTCTAATTCAGTGGGTTGCTCGAGAGCAGACACCGGAGGGCCTTGGCATGATCAGAGTTGAAAGCAGGGAGAGAAACGCAAGCAATCTATGAATTTTCGGGAATGGCCTCACAAAGTGCAGGAGCCGTACTAGGGTCCACGATGTTTTGTTGCTTCAGAATTGAACTTGTCTGGTGGGAGGATGATGAAGAAATCCAATCAAAAACGACGTCCAGGTTTTGAGGTATCCTAGCAAAGTTGTGGTTGTGCAAGGGCAAGACTGGTACACAGCAGCCTGATCCGACTGTACCCTAGTAATAAGATAATTCAGGGCAGACAGTTTGGCATCTATTCCCACGATGTGATCTGCTAGTGCACTAATGATGTCCTCTTGCATGTCCAGCTTGTCGGAGTGGTAGGAGAGGGATGCTGAAACTGCGTCCATATTATTGAGCAGAGCATTCCAGAGGTTTGAACTGGGATTATGCTGGTATGTCCCATTAGTCTGGCTACAAGATGATTCATGGTTAGGTTGGAATGAATTGCCGTCATAAGGTCCAAAACCCTCTTCTGCAGAAGCATGGCTAGGCCCTCCCTTGGTCAAGCTAGTGGCCAAAGCCTTTGAGGTTAACCGGTTTAACTTGAGGGGACTCAAAATGGTAGAAGGAATCAGGTGGCACGCAAAGTTACTTGTGATGTTATTCCAATCATTTAGTTGGACGCACGGTAGTGGTGTGTTGGCCCGCCCCCCTTTTTTCCCTGAACACATAATTATGTGGCTGGTAACCAGGGCTCGAGTCGGGGTACCACGCGGGTGGACGGCGTCCCCCCACTTATTTTACCGGGAGCTCGATAACTGGAGCAAATGGAGCCACACATTCACTCTTTGGGCTCTCTGGGGCGAGATCGGAGCTCATTCAGAACGCTGCTCACGCGCTGGCTTCTCTGATGCAATCGCATCTAAGGGGTGAGCGAGAGGGAATGAGTCTGATGGTGCAAGCCACCTTTCGTGACGTCACTTCCTGTCGTGACGTCAGCGTCCCCCCACTTCTTTTTTTAGGACTTGTGCCCTGCTGGTAACGCAAAGTCAACATCGGGGTCAGGAGCTGGGGGCACGTGTCTGCAGACTGTTGCAAAATGTAGAGGTGTGCCAATGTCCCAATTCTTACTCCAGCACCCCCTCACCCCCCTGTGGTACAGCATGCTCAATAAGAGTCGGGGACACGATCACGCTGCACAAGAGCTCCGAGGCGCTCAGGGTTGGTTAATGAGAGTTAATACACTGTTGACTGTGGCGCAGAATATAATGAAGGTGCAGGGCTACTGGGCGACTGAAAGGTCTGCTGCTCCACCTGCCCCTGTTACCCTTCAATGTGGGCCTTACTGGCTCTGGGACTGGCCTTTAGGCTGGCTTAGACTGGCACTAGTAAAAGTCATAGGGTGTCCGAGCAGAGCACGGCTCAGTAACTGCCTCCCAGAACCGCCAGCATCATTGAACAGGACCTTAATGCTTTTGTCCATCACGTAACGCCACGTCCACTCCATGCCTCGCCAAACCGACCCGAGCCACTGGAGAGGCCGGCAACGAGGGCAGAGCAGAGGGTCCCCCTCGGCAATAACAACCAGCAACAACAGTTAGGTAGGCAAGCAGTTGGAGGCGGAAGGCGGTGATGATTAGTGCCCAAATTATCGGGGGCCACACAAAATGGTACGGCAGCAGCAGCCTCTTCTCCTCCGAGTCACGTCCCTGCATTCAATTCTGGAAATGACGCATCCTAAATTCTACTCATTAAACTACTACTATCGAACAAGTTACTTACCTTCGGTAACAATATATCCGTAAGAGACATAGATTAGTTATAGGTTCCTTACCTTAGAATTACCCCCAGGCATCAGACTGGATCCGGAGAATTTTTTCATCAGCAGTACCCCTGCACTTCGAAAGGTGGCGTCGGTCGACTCCGCGTTCGTCGTTGGTGTTGTGGTCGCCGGGATGATGTCGCAGTAGTTACTTAGATGCCGCCCTCGCGCGCTGACGTCAATTCTTTTACAAACATTCCATGCCAGAAGCGCAGAGCCATGCAAGACACTGACCACTGGTGCACAAAACTAGGGCCCTGAAAGGAAGTCCCTGACTCTAGAAGTCAATTCGCAGAACGGGGAGGATGGGTGGGGCGGTAAGGAATCTATAACTAATCTATGTCTCTTACAGATATATCGTTACCAAAGGTAAGTAACTTGTTCATCTGAAAGAGACAATTAGTTATAGATTCCTTACCTTAGAATAGATACCCCAGCAATACCAACCCCGGAGGTGGGTCTGCAAACTAAGTTCACACCAGAAAGTCCTGGAGAACAGAACGGCCAAAGAAGCCATCTCTCCGGACTTGGCTGTCCAGGCAGTAGTGTTTTGTGAACGTGTGCAGAGATGCCCACGTAGCTGCCTGACAGATGTAATTGAGAGGGACTCCCCGTCCCAAAGCAGTGGTAGCGGTCGTCGCCCTGGGGGAATGGGGGCGCAGTCCCACTGGAGGCTCCTTCTTTGCCAAAGAGTAGCAAGCTTTTATGCACAAAATGACACGCCTCGAGATGGTCGGTTTGTGCACGGCCCGACCTTTTTTGGCGCCCACGTAGCCAACAAAGAGCTGGTCATCCACCCGGAATGGTTTGGTGCGATCCAAATAAAAGGAAAGCGCCCGTTTTGGATCCAGACAGTGGAGCATCTCTTCCTCCTTAGAAGGAGGCGGAAATAAGGTGGGCAAAGTGATGGTTTGACCAATGTGAAAAGAAGTAACCACCTTGGGAAGAAAGGAAGGTCTGGTTCTGAGGACGACCTTGTCTGGATGAACAGCCAGAAAAAGAGGTTTTGAAGAAAGAGCTTGGAGCTCACTCACCCTGGAAGCAGAGATGATGGCAACCAGAAAAGCAGTCTTTAGAGTAAGAAGTCTGAGAGGACAGTTATGAAGTGGTTCAAAGGGAGCGCACATAAGGTAAGTAAGAACCAAGTTCAAGTCCCCACTGAGGCATTACGAGGAGAACAGGAGGAAAAAGATGAGTAATGCCCTTAAGGAAGCGATTTACAACAGGGGACTTGAAAAGAGAAGACTGATCAGGAAGCCTAAGAAAGGCTGAAATGGCTCTTAAGAGTGCCCAGAGCAGAGCCCTGCTGGGCCAAAGAAAGGAGGAACAAGAGAACCTCAGAAAGAGGGGCAGAAAGAGAATCCACAGCCTTTGCTGTGCACCATGCCACAAATTTGTTCCATCTGCAGGCGTATACCGTCTTGGTGGAGGGACGCCTGGCTGACAAGATAACATCACAGGCTTCGGGAGGCAGGTCAAAAGACGTCAACTGCGGCCGCTCAATCTCCACGCAAGGAGGTGGAGACTGGATGGGTTTGGGTGGAGGACCGTCCCTTGCTGCTGCGACAGAAGATCCTCCCGAAGAGGCAGTTGGATCGGAGGATCGATGGCCACGTGTAGCAGCTCGGGATACCAAACTCTTCGTGCCCAATCTGGAGCCACAAGAATGACTTGGGCCCGGACGCGCCTGATCTTCTTCAGCACTCTGGGCAGAAGAGGTATAGGCGGAAAGGCGTATAGAAGACCGCACCTCCAATCGTGACGAAAAGCGTCGCCTAGCGAGTGCCACCTTGGAAATTCCAACGTGCAGAATTGCTGACATTGCGCGTTCTCTTCAGTGGCGAATAGATCTAACCAAGGCTCCCCCCACTGCTGAAAGAGACCTTGCACCACCTCCAAGTGAAGACGCCATTCATGATCCATCATGCACCTTCGGCCGAGTTCGTCCGCCCTGGCATTCAGTGAACCTGCCAGGTGTTGGACCACCAGGGATATGCCCTGATGTTCCAGCCATGTCCAGAGACGGAGAGCCTCTTGACGTAGGGTCCACGACCCCACCCGGCCCTGTTTGTTGCAGTACCACATGGCGGTGGTGTTGTCCGTGAACACGTGCACTACTTTTCCCCGGACAGAGGGAGGGAATGCTTTCAGTGCAAGATGGATCGCCCAAAGCTCCAGAAGGTTGATGTGGAGCCCAGACTCTGCCGGAGACCAGAGGCCTCTGATCTCCGCCTCTCCCATGTGGCCGCCACACCCCAGAAGGGATGCATCCGTCACCACTGTGAACTCTGGTTGGGGAAGGGAGAGAGATTTGCCGTTGACCCAATCCAGGTTCGTTAGCCACCACTGCAATTGGCGTGCAGTGCCCTCCGAGATCTGGGCGCAATCGAACAGGTTCCCTTGATGCTGTGCCCACTGGAACCTCAGGTCCCACTGCAGAGCCCGCATATGCCATCTGGCATGATCCAAGAGCAGGAGGCCATCAGACCCAGCAGCCGCAGAGTCACTCTGACCGAAACCCGGGACAGAGGCTGAAAGATCGGAATCATAGCCCGAATATCCTGGACTCGCTGCTTGGGAGGATAGACCCGAAACTGCGTCGTGTCCAGAACCGGTCCAATGAAAAGGAGCTTCTGAGAGGGAGTCAGGTGTGACTTCGGCATGTTGACAGAAAACCCCAGCGAATGCAGGAGGTCGGCCTTAGTCTAGAGGTGGGAGACGACAGCCTGGGGCGAGCCAGCCTTCAACAGCCAGTCGTCGAGATAGGGGAAGTCTGGAACCCCTGATCTGTGCAGATGAGCTGCGACCACCACCATCACTTTCGTGAACACCCGAGGGGCGCTGGTAAGGCCAAAGGGGAGCACGGTAAACTGAAAGTGCTCGTGGCCTATTGTGAACCGCAAGTAGCGCCGGTGGGCCGGCAGGACAGGGATATGAAAGTAAGCGTCCTGCAAGTCCAACGCTACCATCCAGTCTCCAGGGTAGAGAGCAGAAAGGACCTGAGCTAGCGTCACCATTTTGAACTTCTCCTTCTGGAGGAAGCGGTTGACGTTCCCGAGATCCATGATAGGACGCAGGCCTTTGTCCTTCTTGGGCACCAGAAAGTAGTGGGAATTGCAACCACGACCTACTTCTGTGGCAGGAACACGCTCGATGGCTCCCTTGGCCAAGAGAGCCGTAACGTCCTGTTGGAGAAGGGCCAGATGACCCTCCGACATGAGATGGTACTGAGGTTGCATGGCTGGGGGGGTAGTCTCGAAGGGGAAGGAGTAGCCATTCGGACTATCTGCAAAACCCACCTGTCCGCTGTGATGGTGCACCAGTGGGGGAGGTGATGGCGAATCCTGCCACCCACTGGCGATCGGTGGCCCTGAAAGGTTGGACTAGAAGGGTTTGGAGGCTGCTGCAGAGGAGGCTGTGGTGGACTGGCCCGCTCGCTGGCCCCCAGAATCACGGCGGTGGTTCCCACGTCCCCGGCCGCGCAGGGGGCTGAACAGCTTGTGCCGGCCTGTGGCTCTGGGTGGAACGTGGTGGGGCACCCCTTTCGTAGCCACGAAAGGAGGGAAAAGCAGACTGCCCAGGGCGTGTGGTGGAGAGGCGCAAGGACTTGGCCGTAGCCCGAGAGTCCTTGAAGCGCTCTAGCGCGTTGTCTGCCTTGTCGCCGAACAGGCGACGGCCATCAAAGGGCATGTCCATAAGGGTAGCTTGGACATTCCCGGAGAAACCAGTCGACCTCAGCCAGGCGTAGCGTTGAAGGGCTCACAGTCCAAGCAAGATGGCCACGGTGTAGGAGCTCTGCACCGGAGCTCCTAGGGGTTTGGGATTACCATATGGTACTAATCCTAGCACAACCCGTAGCCCCACTTTACAAAGTGGCACTTACCTGCACTTCCACGAACAGCAGCCGGACTTCGATGACCCGTGGGAATCACTGCAGAAAGAACGCGGAGTGAACCAGGAATATCTCCGACGCCATGCAGGTGGGACCGAAGTGCATCTGGCTCCTTTGAACAGATGACGAAACTGAACAGATTCTCCTGGTGAGAGCCCAGCGGTCTGCGGCCCAGTCGTCGTTGTCCTATTTCTGACCTCTGGGACCCACTGAAGACTTCTGGGCCCGCTGAGGTTGAGCGGTCGGCTCAGGGCAGGAGGGACGGGATCAAGGCGGCACCAAGCGGACCGGGCAATCAGCGGAGGCAGAGAAGGTCGCCCGGTGGGTGCCTTGTACTTTTCCCACACTGGCGTAGACGGCCTGCTTCGGGCCTCTGAGGCCCCACTTAGACCGAGCAGCATCGCATCGGTATGCAAGTGCCGAGCGCGGCTCCCGGCTGCCCCCAGGGGGTAAATCATTCGGACCCTGACTGTCAAACAACCAATGCCTGCATGAGCATAGCGACGCGCCACTCGCTAGGGGTGATACGATCTCTAAAGGCTTCATGGTGCCCACGAGGGAACAGTGTTCTCCCCTTTCTACCCTATGAGGTGGCTGTCTCTGTGGGAGCCTCCGCACAATGTTGTCGTTGTCCCTGCAAAATTAAGAGGCTGGCTCCCCACCCCCCGTACCGGGAGGCCCGGGCCTCCATTTTGTGTGTAGAAATATTCCCCACTACCAGCTGCTCCAAAGATGGCACCCCCTCCCTTCTCAAAATGGACACCAATACAGGCTCAGCAATCTAAGCCGGTATAAGTGACGGCCATCTTGGAAAGGTGTCAATCCTTCTCAAAAATGGATACCAATACAGGTCCATCAAACTAAGCCTGTAAAAGCAGCAGCCATCTTGGAAAGGTGTCAACCTCCACCAGTACCTTCACCAATCAATATCTGACTAAAAAGGAAGGCTCTAGCGAATAGGAGAAGCAAGTTACTAGGCAGAAAAAGATTAAAAAAAGAGAAGACTCTGAAGCAAGTTATTAGATTAAAAAAAATGGATCAAAACCCTACATGCCTTCACCATTAAATATCCATCCAATCTATCCAAAAATGCAGCAAAACAAATTCAAACACAGACTATTAAAAACTCACCCAGAGACCCTGATCTCAGATCCCTATTTTTGCTTCAACAAAGGCGCTATAACTAACGACCTCATCTTCCACACCAAAAAACGTGCACAATGGAGAAATATCTTCTACTCGATGCTCCGAATGACCGAATCCAGAAAAAACCCTCATGCCCTCAAACTGACCGTATCCGCCTCAGACTTCTGCAATGCGAACGCCACTATATCCCTGTACAATAATGGTTATATCCTTATACAAGCCTCAAATGCCAATCTCGCTATCATAGATAAGATCTTCCCTACTCTCAAGAAAGCACTGAACAAGAAAAACCCACTCCCAATCATTAACCGTCCTGATTAACCTGTCAATATTCCAACTCTACCACAATATCACATGACTGCATCACCGGTTCCTAATTCTCACCATACCCCCATGCTCATCTACCCGTCCGTCACAACGGACCCAACCATTCCAGGGCTCCCAAACCCAGATGGGACAAGGATCGACTTAGCTACAGGTCAACCCAATGCATACACATCCCAGACATCCTTGATCTCCAACGACGAATACCTCAACTCTGAACCCGCTCCCAATAACCCAATCATCCCATCTACAGATGAACGGGCCTGCATGGCTCCCCATGACATGTCAATAACCCTGGTCCATGATCGGCTCCTACCCCACACGACACTTCTCCCCCCAACGTGACCCACCACTCTTCAATCATACCCCTCTCGGGCATAACAGGCCTTACCATCCCATCACTTAACAAGGCCTCCACCCTGTCACATACGGTCCCCCCTCATTCCGCCCGGATCAACTTACCCCATTGGAACCTAACAATGCTTTCCTCACTCACCAAGACCGAACATGCGGACTCCCTCCAATAGAGCACACACCTCAACACACAACTTGCTATCCTAACTCTGATTGGATAGCACAGTTCAATGAGATATCCCTCGGACTATCCCATCTCAAGGACGAAATGAAAAACCTATCAACAATCACAAAAGATCTCCTAATCTCTCACAGAGCCACTAATGCCACTGTGAACCAAATCAGCTACCAACCTAGTAGATAGATCACCAAAATATCACACACTGAACACACTATTCAGAATAATATACCTTTCCCCAACGACCCTTCCCGTCCCAAGAGACTAATTGCTGAGTTACCTGACCCTGACATACGTGAACTCCTCCTATTTCATGCCAGCCCTTTAGACAACAGCAAGCCTCTACATGGTAGCATTCAAACCATTCAAGCTAACCCTTACAGATGATCTACTCTCAACAACAGATCTATAAATAGTGAAAACCTTAAAAATATCAACATAGGGGGGCGTGGCCGGGCAAGATGGCCGAACGGACGTATTCCGTCTCGGCTCCCGGTCCGCGCGTGGGATTCGGATGCCTAAAAGCCGATTACCGTGCCCGTGGCTGTCGCTGCACCCATCCTCTGAAAGCTCCGGGAGTGGAGAGAGGGGAGATCTCACGATCGGCAGGCGGATGGTCCCCTGAGAGCTGCTTTGCGACCCTGCCGGATCGGCCTCGGAGCTCCCACAAAATGGTGGCTGTGGGCTTGTGAATCGGAGACACCTTCCCAAGCGTCACGGAAGACTCGGGACTGAGACCTTATCGCCATTCAGCCGAGGAAAACCCTGGGGACCGGTGAAGACGCCGACCAAATGCGGTGAGGGGTTGAGTGAGGAAGCGGATGCCTTGCGGGACACTCCGTTGCTCTCCGAGCTGGTGGCTGGTCCGGGGGAGGAGTAAGATCGCAGCCTGGGGACCCCACGAAGCATTACAAAAGCAAGGCACAGCGGTAAACGTTACCGACACTCCAGACCCGAGGCCGGGGGCTGTTTGCTCCACTTGATGTCCCCCGCGTACGGACTGCCTGACCCTAAGATGGCGGCTCTGCCAAGGTCAGGCAGAGCTGCGTGAACCACAACCACCGCCGCCTGCTCCCGATCTGCATCAGCCGCCTCGGAGTACGCAGTGGACACCGGGGGACACCTCTGGGCTACCGGCGTCAGGCTAGGGGGCAAGAATCTCCATCAACAGCAGACGCCACTGCGGAACAGTGCAGACCTTCCCACTTGCGAAGAGGCCCGATATCCTCGAGGAAGGACCTGACCATCGCGTCCTCCACAGGCACAAGACGCGCCACTGACCCGCTGAGAAACCCAGACCTATGGATTTCCCTGCCAACTCGATGAGGGCCTCCATCGGCAATGTGACCAGTGTGTACCAGTGAAACAGGGGGCTGTGAGCATCTTCAATTGGTGAGGATCTGGGGCTCGCGGTGGTGACCATCGACTGGAGAGCGGCAGTGTGCTTCCTCATAAACCCACTTGTGGCTGTGCCCCGCGACCATCCAGCACCTACGGAAACCCCGGGTGGGGCCTCTTGACCACACGCAAAGGTGGAAGTCAACACAGGCAGTCGCTGCTATAGGGGGCCCCCCTGACACAGTGATAGAGGTCAAGCCAGGCCCGCCTCTATGCCGCCAAAGAAGACGGTGACCAGAGCGCAGAACAAAGTCTCCAACTTTCTATCCCCAGCAGATAAGCACCTGTCATCAGATCGAGACGAGGGAGCTGACGCTATGGCACTCACCAAGGACTATCTTATGGCCTCCCTGCGAGAATTTAAAACGGAACTGCGGAGGGACCTCAGTCAAGATATCAAGACCTCCATCGATCAGCTGAAATCTGATCTCACCGCGCGAATGGCTAATCTGCAACAAGACGTGGACTCCAGGGGCACCAGAGTGGTAGATCTAGAAACACAAACGCAAGAAACGGATAAACGCACTACCGAGCTGCAGGAACATGTGCTTACCCTCCAGGTCCAGCTACGCCAAACTCAGCTGAAGGCCGAGGACCTTGAAAATAGAGCACGAAGGGAGAACCTACGGATTCGTGACCTGGAGGAGGGGGCAGAAGGACCAGATCTTGAGGCCTTCCTGGAGGGCCTGTTCGCGGAGGTCGTTAGCCCACAGCTACTCAAGATTAAATTAGAGAGAGCGCACCACGTAGGGGGGGCCATCGATAGGCGGGCGGAAGCGGACAAGAGATGTCCTCGTGAAATTTCACTGCTATAAAGTGAAGGAAGCGGTCCTCCTGGCAGCCCGGACCAAAGGTGCTATTTCCTTCCAAGGACACTCCTGCACCATTTATCAAGATTTGGCACCTGCAACCCTGGCAAGGAGACAACAGTTCCACCCTCTCACGTCCAAATTACGCGATGATAAAATTAGATACCGATGGACCTACCCATTTGGTCTGAGTTTCGAATTCCACAATAAACAGCAACATATTGTAAACCTCAAGGAGGGCCTGGACCTGCTGGGCCTCGCTGCGGGAGAACCTGAGCCCTCACAACCCACCGCCCAAGGAACAAGGGGGAGTGACCCCCCCCCCCAGGGCGCAATGGACTTCAAGCCCAGGAGGACACCACAAATGAGGCACACAATGAGTGCAGATACGTTCCACTCACTCTCTGAACTATGGTCTGCTGAGAGCCGGTTTCGCCTAGCTAAAGGCTTCTTGGGACTCAGATGAGAGCACAGGCGCCGAGATCGAGAGATGACTGGCTACACTACCTTCGAGATCACATGGACCAACCAGGTGGCGAACTGAACACCCGCCTCTTTGCAGACGAGATACACGAACATATTGTGATCTCGAACATGGCCGACTATAGCGCGTGAGCTCTTGGTGGTGGGGGGGGGTGGGGGGATTGCGTTTTCTTCAAGTGGTGCGGCCGAGAGCCCTACTGTAGAGACACCTGCGCTCGGAGCGCTTCTGCCCTCACTAAGATCAGGATGGGTTGGGGTGGCTGCATGGCCTGGATACACGGGTAAGGTGATCAATATCCTTCAGAGCGTCCGGACTGGGCGCGGACGGGGACCTTGGTCATACCGTCCCCCCGTCAAGTCTATCCGGGTTATTTAGCCCATTGTCGGAGGACTATCAACACTCCGACACTTGATGCTGTTGTTAGTGTTATGTTTTGGTTATTTCAGTTTGTTGGGGTGGGGGGGGGGGGACTGGTGGCAGTGTTTTATGGATCTGTTCCAAAGATATGATTTACTAGGATTGCATTACGTATGACTGCTAAGTCTAGGTAACTTACTGTACAGGGACTTCGATATGGATATCCCGGGACCAACACACAAGAGCAAGAGAGGGAGGGGGGGTTCAACATTGGGTAGATGATACTCACTATAGGTTCCTGGACCGTAAAGGGTCTCAATTCGCCTCAAAAACGACAAAAGGTATGGAAATATCTTATAGATCACCATCTGGACATAGTGGGCCTTCAGGAGACCCACTTAGCTAGAGCGGAGGAGACCCGCTTCCACCATAAACAATATCCACTGGTCTATAGGGCCTCCACACTCACTAAGCACCGGGGGGTTGCGATTCGTTTCCATGCCTCTACCAAATTTCAACCAACCGACACTCGCTCTGACAAGGAGGGAAGATGGGCCATGGTGAAGGGCAACCTGGCGGGTAAACTCTGTACGTTCATTGTAGTCTACGCACCTAATTCCGGACAGGCAGCCTTTTTACATACACTCCTGGGGAAGATACAGGACTTTGCGGAGGGGTCAACAATTCTCTTGGGGGATTTCAATCTGACATGGCAGGCAGATCTCGACAGCACCCACCACCATAGATTGGAATCGAGCTCCTTCTCCGCAGAAATTAAGCAGCAAATGCGAGATTTGGGCCTCAGAGACACCTGGCGCACTCTTTACCCTCAAACACGAGATTATACTTTCTACTCCCATATACACCGTACGTATTCTAGGCTAGACCATATTTTTATTAGCCAAAACCTAATGGGAACTCTTCGGGAAGTCAAGATCTTCCCACTTTCCGTGTCGGACCACTGCCTGATCTCGACCTGCCTAAAGTGGAGCAATATCGCATCCACCACTCCCAAATGGTATTTCCCAGCTTCACTCACGAGAGATAAGGTGGCCTGCACTGAGTTGAGGGACACGATCACAGACTTTTTCGCTAGGAATTCCCCCATAGACACCTCAGTGTCCACCAACTGGAATGCTTTCAAAGCGGTCGTTAGAGGGAAATGTATAGCGCTCAACTCCACTCTGAACAAACAGCGATCCAAAGAAAGAATAGACCTAGAGGCTGAATTGGCACTGGCAGAAACGGAACACAAACATCACCCCACTAGAGAATCTTTACGCACACTCACTTCACTACGAGGGAAACTTAGAGCGATCTACAATAACAGGGCAGAACATACACTCCTGAAACTACGACACCTTTCCTACTCCCAGGGGAATAAGCTTGGTAAGCACCCAGCTAGACAATTGAAGGAAAAACGAGAATACATAGGGGGAGTGCAGGACGGGCTGGGGGGGCGGACTCATAAAGATGCAGAAAAAGCTGAGATCTTTGGCTCCTTTTACAGGACCCTATACACAGGGAAACGCGAGACATTGATAGGCAAAATAGCTATCTTCAGACATTACAGTTTCCTCAGGTGTTGCAGGAGTGGAACGACAAACTTACAGCCCCTATCACATCAGAAGAGGTCCTCTCAGTTATCAAATCTTTAAAATTACATAAAGCACCAGGACCCGACGGGTTCACGGGCCAATTTTTTAAGACCTTCGCACCAGACCTCACACCCCATCTTACATTCCTTTTTAATACCATGGCACAAGATGGGGTAGTCACCCCCTCCATGGCAGAGGCGATCATCACAGTTATTCTCAAACAAGGGAAGGACCCTCAAATGTGTGCTTCGTACCGCCCCATCGCACTCTTAAACTTAGATGCAAAACACTACTCAGCCATTCTAGCGGCCCGGTTAAACGATTTGCTGCCAGACCTAATCCACCCTGATCAATCGGGATTTATTAAAGGCCGTCAGACACATGATAATACGAGACGTATAATCCACCTCATCGAGAAGGCTACAAAGCGAAAGCTACCGGCAGTGTTGGTAGGGTTAGATGCCGAGAAGGCATTTGACAGGGTGGATTGGGCATTCCTCTTTAACACACTCAAACACTTCGGGTTTGCTGATAAATGTATTCATATGATTAGGGCCAACTATGTCCAACCCCGCTCTAGAGTGCAGGTGAATGGGGTCCTGTCCGCTCCTTTTTCCCTAACCAGGGGCACTCGTCAGGGGTGCCCGTTGTCGGCCCTTTTATTCGCCCTTAGCATCGAGCCGTTGGCCATGTCAATCCGAGCTGCTCCGGAGAGAAAGGGAATTCCCTTTAGTGGTACCACACATAAAATTTCGCTCTTTGCTGACGATGTGCTATTGTCCCTAACTGAACCGGCCACATGGCTCCCCACGCTTCACACTGAGCTCGCCAGGTTTGAGGCGTTGGCGGGCTTTAAGGTCAACATGGATAAATCTTATATACTTAACCTCACAATTCCAGAGGACGAAGCTAGGGAACTACAAACGCACACCTCGCTACAGTGGACCACGCGCTCTCTCCAATATTTGGGGGTTCAATTGACGCCACAGGTAGATGGGTTATACAGGGCTAATTTTCCGCCCTCCCTCTTGCGGCTCCAGGCGGATCTCATCCGATGGAAACTGCTCTTTATATCATGGCGTGGCCGTATACATGCAGTGAAAATGACAGCACTCCCTAAGTTCCTGTATCTTTTTCAGGCACTACCTATTGAACTCGACCCGGACTTTCTTCCTAAGGTCCACTCTCTGATACTAAAGTTCGTATGGCAGGGAGGACGAGCACGCTTTTCTTTTTCATATTTAAGACGATTGAGGTCCGAGGGGGGAGTCGGACTGCCGGACTTTGGACTCTACTACAAAGCTGCTCAGCTCCGGGTAGTAACTGAATGGGCCAAGAGAGAGTCTGAGAAACACTGGCTCCACATGGACAGAGCTATTGCAGGGAGGACGATTTGGGATCTTATATGGAGGCCCAGGAGGGAGAGACCCGAAAATGCCTACATTAGCACACCTACCCGGACCACCTTGAGAGTATGGGACTCCATATCGGGTAATGACCAGTGGACCACATTCCCATCACCGTATACGCCTCTCCACTTTAACCCGGCCTTTCCCCCTGCCCTTGGAGGGGGCCCCTTTGATCCCTGGAGGGAGGGTGGGTGTCGGGCACTGACACATTTATTCCATAACTATGATATCCTTACTTTTGACAACTGTAGGAGGGAATATGGGCTAGAGCCTAATGAGCTTTTTCACTACCTTCAATTGAAGCACTCGGCCCTTATACCCCTTATTCATGACGCAGCCACACGGCCCCTCACGAAGTTTGAAGTCTATGTTCAGCAGGTTGATTCTATGAAAGGAGTGATCTCGTTTCTGTACACATACCTACTCACCTCTATGCACTCTCCGAGACCTCGATACATGACAATGTGGGAGGGCATTCTCCAACGGGAGATTCATGACAGAGAATGGACTGGGCTATGGTCTGACATCTCAAAATTCAATCACTCTATAGAGCTCCGGGAAGCCCACCTCAAAACAATGATGGATTGGTACCTATACCCAGCTAAGCTCAAAAAAATATTTCCCAACACACCAGACACATGCTGGAGGGGATGTGGGCTCTTGGGCAATTTTCAACACATTTGGTGGGACTGCCCAGTTATACGACCCTTTTGGGAGGAAATTCTCGCACAAATCAAAGATATGCCAGGATATCCGGTCCCGACTACCATGGCTGAGATTCTGCTAGGTCTTCGTGACCCTTCCCTGATCCATCAAACTAAGGCGGATAAGGCCATTATGTGGACCTGCATTGGGGCAGCAAAGGTAGCGGCACCCTGGAAGAAGAAAGAGGCCCCTGCTATCTCATTATGGCATTCCAGGCTTTGGAAGTTATGTCTTGAAAGGATGGCAGATATCTTCCGATGTGATTATAAAAACTGAGTATAGATGGGGTCCGTTGGTTGCCTTCCTTACAAGAGGTTTACCGCTGGCAGTCTGTCCTCCCTCCATCAGAGGTATGCACCTCTTTCAATTTTAAGTTATTGACACCTGTTATGCCACGTAAACAGATTACGATCCTATAGCCGCCACCAGTATTGGGGTGGGGAGGGAAGGGGGTGGTTTTAGTTACTTGTTTTCCTTCTTTAGATTTTCCATCTGTTGGGATCCCTACGGTTGGAAGTCTTCCCGCTAGGGGCGCACCTTCCACGTGGGGCAGCTTAGAATCCAACACTGTTGCAGAAGAAAGATAGGCAATGGATATAACTCCTATGATGTGTTTTCTCCCTGCCTTTATTAATGTGAACGCTGTACTTGTTCTAATAGGTTTTCTTATTGGGAACAGGCTGGGATATCTGCCTAAGATCGTACATCAATCTTGTACTCTCCATACTGCTATAATTTGTAACCTTATTTTGATGTAATAGCTGTTCGATTGTATTGCGATATATGGACTACAAAATGCTAATAAACACACATTTGATTAAAAAAATATATCAACATAGTGCATACAACCCTCTCCCACCCCACTAGCAAACTGAAGTGTGTACTCCTCAACAGCAGATCAGCTAGCAAACATTCGTCCGACATCTATGATCTCATCCTCTCAAACGCGCTTGACATTGTCATCCTTACTGAAACATGGCTAAATAGCTCCTCCTCTACCATCCTAGACCTACTGGTTCCTCCTAGTCATGACATAATTCGTCTAGACAGACTCATTAAACCGGGTGGTGGGTTAGCCTGCATCTTCCGAAACACAATCTCAGTTAACGAAATTGACACCGTCTCCTTATCCACCTGTGAATATCTTTGCATCAACATCACGAACAACAATGGCCTCATTAGCAAACGTCACATAATATACCACCCCCCAGGTGATAATCTGCCATTCATTGAACAGATAATGGAACTCATTACATCCAATGACAATTCACAAGTGTCGCAGATTTTTCTAGGAGACTTCAATTTACATTGGAATAATACGAACGATCATGCTGTAAGCTGCTTTAAATCCTTTCTGTCAGATCAGGACTTGACCCAATTCTGTGACAGTCCAACCCACAACAAGGGAGAGACATTAGATCTCATCATAGCAAAAACGAACATGGTCTCAGTAGACTCCATTATCCCGTGATTGGTCTGACCATTACAGCATACTCTTCTCTATCATTATGGAGGTGACTCCAAAAAGATGCCAACCAACAAAATCAAAACAATGGAAAAGGAATATCCAAAATATCAACCCTATTGACCTAGCAAACAGATGCAGCTCCGACCTGATCCCCCAGACAGGCATGACAGACGTTCATGACCTCACAGTCTTTTACAACTCCACTATTCTTGAAGTACTTGACTCAACTGCCCCCCTCCAACAAAAATACGTTTCCACCAAAATTTCCAAACTGGTTCAACCAGATACTGAACTCTGACGGCGCAAGCTAAGATCAGCTGAACGAATTTGGAGATCGAGACCCTCCATAGAAAACCTAAATCACCTAAGAGCACTGAGGAATACTTACAACAGAAGAATCCTAAAGGCCAAGGCGGACTTCTTTAGAACCCAGTTGAACCATGCCATCAACCGTCAAAAAAACTATTTGAAATAGTCAAACAACAATCGCTCAACACACCAAACTCTACGGAACTCAGCGAGTCGGCTACCCCTATCTGCGAGGAGCTTGTCAATTTCTTCATAGAAAAAACTAAAACCATGGAATGCGACATACAATCTAGGAATGACCCTCCTCCAACTACCGACCATGAGTCTACTTTCTACACCTAGATCAAGGATCATTTTAGTACACCAACGGGAACCCCAAAGAACAATGCCTCTTGGCACAACTTCACGCCCTACTCTGAAAATGACATCTATATCACCCTTATTGCGATTAATCCCTCCAATCACTTCACCGATCCACTACCTCCTTCCCTATTCAAAACGATAAAATCTTCTATTCTCCCCTTATGGACAAAGATTGTAAATGCATCCCTCAGGCAAGGCACCATAACTGAATGCCTCAAAGTAGGGCAGGTAACACCCATACTAAAGAAAGTCAACTTCCTCTCCTCTGATCTCAACAACCGTCCTATATCCAACATCCCCACTCTGGCGAAACTACTAGAAAAATGTGTACAAACTCAATTATGCAACCACATCGCGAATTTCAACCTCTTGGACCAACACCAATCCGGATTCCGTCAGGGACACAGAACCAAATCAGCACTCACCCATGGAACGGACGATATACTAAAAATGCTAGACCAGAATGAATCATGCCTCTTGATACTTCTTGACTTATCCTCTGCCTTCAACACGGTCAAGCACGCCAGCCTTTTGTCCCTTCTGGAACAAAGGATGGGCCTATCTGGTACCGTGTTACAATGGTTTACCGCTTTCCTTAACAATAGAACCCAACGAATCAAGATGAAGCAATCACTTTTCCAACCTTCCTAGGTCACCCTAGGGGTTCCACAGTGCTCAGCACTATTACCCATTCTTTTCAATTTACTCACTGAACCACTGGCAAACGCACTGAACTCTGCGAACATTCTATATCACATGTATGCAGACGATACACAACTCTATATGAAAATCTCCTCCCAAGAAGATTTCATCTTCCTCAACGCTATTCTGCATAAGACTCAAAGTTGGCTCACTGATAACCACCTGATGCTCAACACCAAAAAAACGGAATTCCTCCTCATCTCCCCTCCCGACCACAAACCCAAGATAGACCTCTGGCTAAAGCATCTAACCACCTTTGACTGCTCTCCCCACATCATTGACTCCACTAAATCCTTGGGTATCACCCTAGACAAACACTTGAATATGCAGGCGCATATTAGTAAGGCCACCAAAGGAGCTAATCATCAGCTGAGCATCCTAAGGAAACTTAAACCCTTCCTTCCACAGGCCGACTTAAAAATGGCGGTACAAGCCCTAGTGCTGCCAAGATTGGACTACGGAAGTACCACTCTATGCGGACTCCCCAAATACAAGTTGGCCCCGCTGAGGGCTTCTCTTAACGCTGCGGCCAGGCTCGTCTCTGGAACAAAAAGAAATGACCACATTTCTCCAACCTTAAAAGAACTGAATTGGCTACCATATGAGGCAAGAATATAACTAAAGATCGCCTGCATGACACATAAGGCCCTCCACCACAAAACTCCCAGCTACTTAGCACAAAAACTAGTACCTTCTGGAGGGTGCAGAGACTCCCGAAGCGGGAGTTCACTACTACTGAAATCACAATCCTTCCACAAAAAGAGAACGTGTTGCAGAGCCTTCTCTGCTTTGCGCCAAAGATTTGGAACTCCTTACCTCCAGATGTACAACGAATACCCTCCTCCTCCTCCTTCAAAAAAGAAGTGAAATCACTTCTAATGAACAAAGTCATTCCCTAAAACGCTAAACCTTATGTCACTGTTATCAACTTATGTTATCTGATATACTACTGTCTACATTTTTTTTCCTTTAATATCGAATGTCGCTTACCGAATGTATGTATATTACCCCCGAACCATCTAACATTCCCGTACATTGTAATGTGAAGCGCTCTGATACCCTCTAGTGTCATGTTCGCGCTATATAAAACTTTATAAATAAAAAGGGCTACCGACGTTGAAATCATCCTGCCTAGCAAGTCGGCGGTGTCCAGCCCACAGCGAATGGTAAACTTGGCTGCATCTCTCCCCTCCGCAACTGCACGGGAGAGGACGGCCCGGGCCTCCTACGGGCACTGGGGCAGCACCTGCGCCACCGTATCCCACACGGAGTGGGTGTAACGGCCCAACAGACATGCAGTGTTTACCGACCGCAGTCCCAAGCTGGAGGAAGAAAACATCTTCCCAAGGTGGTCCAGCTTTTTGGATTCCCTATCAGGTGGTGCGTTAGGGAATGCGCCTTTGGACGTGGAGGCTTGGACCACCAAGCTCTCAGGGGTGGGGTGTTGGGAGAGGAAAGTGGGGTCGGCTGGGCGGTGGCGTCGGGCAATCATCCTATCCACAGGAGCCCCTGTGTTGGGCCTAGACCAGGTGCCCAAAAGAATGTCGGTTAGGGCTTCATTAAACGGCAGCAGGGGCTCCGAAGAGCTCGCTGCCGGTTGAAGCACCTCTGTCAGGAGGTTAGTCCTGACCGCCACCGTAGGGAGCTCGAGGTTGAGAGCCTCGGCCACCCTACACAACACCAATGCATAAGCCGCTCCCTCCTCCGTAGCCACGGTAGGAGGAGACAACATGCCAAGGTCTGGTGAGGTATCCAGACCACTAGCATCCCCCAGTTCCTCTCTCCAGTCCGGTTCGTAACCCAACTGGTCAGTCAAAGGGTCTCCAGACCCCTCCCAGTCCTCCTCACCCTCCTCTGGTTGCCAATCTGGCCTAAAAGAACCAGGGTAGAACAGGGGCACAAAAGTACCCACCGGCGCCGGATCCAGAGTCGGTCGATTCCGATCCGGTGCCGTGTCTACATCGGGATGGAGGCCGGGGTCGACGCCGGCTGGGGACAGCCGGCGTCAGCGGCGGATGTGGTGCCGGTGGAGTCGGCGCCGGGGGAGGTGTAGTCAGGTCGACCGGCGCCGATCCGGATCCAGGACTGGATCCAAGGGGACCCTGCAGTGCCGGGCCGATGCTGCCGGCTTCGATGGCCCAGGGCCCCGAACCAAGTCCGTGGGGCCCGAAGGCACGCCAGCGGAGTCGGGCTGCCTAAAGATGGCATGCATCGCTTCGTAGAAACTCTGAAGCTGAGCAGGGGTCGCACCGGGTCCCGGGAAGGGAGGGAAGCCCGGAGTCGACCCAGCAGGCTCCGCACTCGGAGCCACGTGAGGGGCACCACCCGGGTCCCTCGTCGCGTCGGCTGACGGACGGGGAGAAGTCGAAGAGCGACTATGCTTCTTCGACTTCTTCTTGTTCTTCGACTTTCCGGATTAGTGCAAAGACTTGGAAGAAGATTGGTGGTGGTGGCTCCGCGACCGGTCCCTTGACCTCCCATGCGACCGGGACTTCAAACGACGCGGAGCGGACTGCCGGGCCTCGAGAAGCTTTTTGGACCTCTCTCGCAAAGACTTTGGATTCATGGTCCAGCAGTCGGAACACGACTTGGAGTCATGGTTGGGTTCCAGACAGAACAGGCACAAGCGGTGCGGATCAGTCACTGACATCTGCAGGAACCGCAAGCCTTGAAACCGGGCATCCCCGACGTACACCAGGAGTCGAAGACTCAAAAAGACGTCGACAAAAGTCGGCAAAAAGTCAGTCAAAAAGTGCCTTGAGGTACGGCTCTCTCCGGATCTGCGCTGGCTGACGCGGAAAAAGAAAGAACTGACGTCAGCACACGAGGGCGGCGTTTAAGTAGCTGCCGCGACGTCATCCCGGCGACCATGACACCAACGACGAACACGGAGTCGACCGACCCCACCTTTCGACGCGCAGGAGTACTGCTGACGAAAAAATTCTCCGGATCCAGTCTGACGCCTGGGGGTAATTCTAAGGTAAGGAATCTATAACTAATTGCCTCGTTCAGATACCTGTTTTAATCATTTCAATTAAAATCAGGGGCCATTCTGGGTTTACACTGGAAAATAATTAGATGGCCCTGCCGGTGTAAACTCTTGACCTGGAGGTTGTGCTGCCACATGGCTGCCACTCGTGTACTCTTCCTGGGAATTTCATGCTTGGCTAGGCATGGAGGTTCTAGGAGGGGAAAAGGCACAATGACCACAATGTGCAGGGAGAAATCTCTGCAAGTCAGGGCCATCGTTTTAAAAATAAAAATCCAGCTTTTGAACAGTCCCCTGTCTGGCAGAGGTCTCTATGGCGCCCGGTCCATAGCAGCCAGGCGTGCAGAAGCCATAGACTCAGCTGACTTGACAGGCCGCCTGCCACGCTCTAAGTGAGCCATGTAGGCCCAGATTTATTAAGGCTATGCATTGCTCCTTGTGCCGCGCAATGTGTTGCAGGGCAAAGCCAAACCTAGAATGAGATTTACCAAGCCACACAAGGCCACCTTGCGTGGACCTACGTGGCTTGGTAAATCTGGAGTAACGCAAAGCAGTGCAAGTCGCTGGCTTGTGTTACTCTGTGTGGCGGAAGCGTTACATGGGTGTAGCGTGGGTGTGGGTCTTTCAATGCATCCACTCATGTATTCTGAAGCATTCCCAGATTTACAAACACCAGTCGACCTGAGAATGCATCAGAATTGTACGCCTTCCCACCAGAGGCGCGACGAGGAGAAATATCTTTATTTCTCCTTGTTGTTTTATCTAAGTGTGTTGCATTCCGCACCACACTTAGAAAGATGAAAATACCTCTAAGGATTGGTGTCCCTTCCTGCACAAAAACAATCCTGCCTGTAACGCAGGCACCCTTGCTCCATGGTGCAAGGGCGTCAACGTTGGCACTAGGCTGCACATTGTGCGTCAGCACAGGAAGAGGACAGGAATGCACTATATCTCGATAGTTATGACACATTCCTGCCCTTTGATTGCAGCACAGCACAGTGCAGCAAGTTGTCATGCTGCGTTGCATGAAAAAATTGTAAATCTGGACCATAGTGGTTATGTTCGTCCTATTACATCCATTCCCATCGTTTCCCAGCAGAGGTTTACTTATCTGCTCCTTCGTCTGTATGAAGCAAACTGCACAAGGGTGCAGGACCACGCCATTAATACATGTCCCTCTGAAGTCAACAGAAAGAGCACAGTACCTGATGTCCTTACTCCTTCTAATGTCTGCAGAAGGGAATAGTACCAGAATCCCTTGCCATATGCTCTTGGGCTGTCAGAAACCTCCTCCCAGCCCATCTATGGAAAACAAAAAATGTACTTTTTGCCTCCCATTTTCAAACATTTAAAGGCAGCCCTGTGCCAAGAAACCAATTATGCAAGGAATAAATGTGTGTGTTCTGTATTGTTTGCTCAATGACTTTAATAAAAGCTCAGGCCATGCTCCTATGGAAGGACTAGAAGGTGCATCAAAGCGCGCATGGGATGAGTATGCGGAAGAAATTAGAAGTAAAGGTCAATAAATGGTACATTCAGAGCCTCCGATTGTGCTTCCTGTTACAAGTGAAGGAAGACTGCATGCAAGGCCACAGATGCACTGCGAACCCATGTCCACAGAGTAGCAGCCCAGTCACCTGGCTTAGACATATTCATAGTGCTTTCTTAACTATCCTATTTCCACTTATAATAAAGCGTGAGGAATACAGGTAGTAAATAGAGAGTAACGGATAGCAAGGACAAATGTAGGCAGGATCAGACATCTGCACACCACAATCCTTTGAATGAAATCTGCATACACACTATTCTTTTGCACAATCATGAATCATTCAGGGTCTTATTAGAATTCAGGACAACCTTATGTGTTCGTTGTTGTGCTAGACTTCTTCTGTAAAGTGTAGTTGCTTTACAAAGTGTGGTCATAATTAACAGGGTCAACACATTCTAATCATTTCAGTGGTCTTACTATGAGGACAATAGTTTGCGGCACGTACCTTCATCATAACCTACGCCGATGACCCACAGCTCGTGGTGGCCTTAAACCACCCGGACAAGTCATCGGGCCACCTTGGAAAGTGCCTAGCGGAGGTAGCCAAATGGATGGAGCTCTCCTGCTTAAAACTCAATGGGGACAAGACCGAGCTCATGCTTCTCGGCAACTCGCCAGTTTTCAATCCTGACCTGCTCTGACCCAACTGTCTTGGCCCCGCTCCGGAACCCAAAAACCAGATTAAAAGTCTGGGCATCTGGTTGGACCGCTCTCTTAGTTTTGAGCATCAGGCGACAAAACTATCAGCCACCTGTTACGGCCTACTGAGGATGCTTCGCAAGATACTCCCTCTCCTCCCATTCCAGGCAAGAAGAGTTATGATCCAGGCTCTTATACTTTCTCACCTGGACTACGGGAATGCCCTCTATCTAGGAGCCCCCCCAATTCACAATCTCCAAGCTTCAGACTCTCCAAAATTGTGCAGCTTGTCTGCTTCTCCAAATCCCTTATCGCCAATCTGCAAAACCTGCACTAAGGAGCCTTCATTGGCTATCTGTCGGGGAGAGAATCCAGTTCAAGGCCATGTGTATCACACACCAGGCCTTCTGGGGACAGGGGCCAACAATCAGTCGTTCCATGATCACCCCATACCAGCCAAGCAGAACTCTCCGTTCCGCGTCCCTCTCGCTCTTCACACTCCCAAAAATAAAGAGAGCTAGATGTGGCGGACGCTCTTTTTCTTACAACTCTGCCAAACTATGGAACGCTCTACCCCCTTACATACGCAAGGAATCTAACCTGCTTCCCTTCCGGAAACTCCTCAAAACTTGGTTCTTCCAAAATCCCACCTAATCATGGTCTTTCTCTGTACGCGTCCAACCCCAGCGCTGGGATGCCTTAGGGTAGCCATTGCGCTATATAAATGCTTTTTTCATTTCATTCCATTTAATCAGCAACAGCATCCCCCACAAGGTGCGCAGTGAATCCGTAATATAAATGACTACACATTGTAACAAAAAGGAAACAATACATATGATATAGACTTAATGTTATGTTAGTTAACTTATAACGTGCACAAATCACCCCGGGAGGGGTATATCTGTGCAGCATAGAACTCAGGCAAGAAGGGCACATTAGGTCAGAAACAGCAGTCTTAAGAAGTTTACTGAACTGTAGGTGATCTGTGCATTTCCGTATGTTTATGGGTAGTTTGTTCCGGTACCAGGGGGCCAAGTAGCAAAAAAGATCTGCCACCCGAATGGAAACTCCTGATTCGAGGAATAGTAAGAAGGGATCTTAAGGTTCTACCTGGCAGGTAAGGTGGAAGCTTCCCCGCAGGATAACTAGATTTATGAGTTGTACAGCAGATCTTTAAGATTATTCTTTTTAGCACAGGGAGCCAGTGAAGCGAGCGCAGAAGGTGCGAAGAGGCAGCCCTGGAAGGAAAGATTTGGATGAGGTGAGCCGCTGTATTTTGGACCACTTGAAGCTTAGTAAGAAGTACCTCATTGGTAGCGGCCAGTAGGGCACTACGATAGTCCAGGCGGCTGATAACCGACGCTTGGACCAAAGTTTTACGCACAAAAAGTGGAAGTAAAGGAAAGACTCTTCGCAGCAGATGCATCATATGGAAGCAGGTGCCAGTGGTAGCCACTACATGTTCTTTCATGGTAGGCACCTTATCAAGGCGAACGCCCAGGTTTTTTTACTACCATTTAAAAATCATAAAAGCACATAAGATCACAGTACATTACACAGTAGGAGTAAAAAGTATCAGAATGTAAAACTAGTTCATTTAGATCCGCCCCCTAGCATCTCGGAAAGACAAGCTCATTGCTATCATGTGTTCCGTAATAAATCGAACATTCATATTACAATAGTTTTCCAAGATTTAAGTACACTTCAATCGATCAAAAGACCTTGTTCGCCTGGTTCATATTCAATCATAAAAGCATATAAAAACACACACAAACAAATTTGAATTTTAAATAGAATCACAGGCCACAATACATTAAAAGATATATACCCGTAGCACAGATCATCAATCTCATGCCATTCCCGCTAGCTCATTTCTTTCTCAACACATTGTTTTCCTAAGACTGAGCGCTTTTTTAATAAATAGGGCAATCCTCCACGCAATGGGTGCATTTTCTAGGTGTTGCAAGCGAATTAATGCTGGGCGGCACTGTCTTAAGCCATATGCTCTTAGTACGGGTATCAGTAGTACTTTTCTTTGGTTCAAATAAAATTTACAAAAAAACATCACATGTATTGTGCTCTGTGATGATTGAGAATCACAAGGGCAAGGTGGTAATTTATGAGACCAGTCATTCATTACTGGGAATGACACTAATCTATGAATCGTGCCCAGTCTAAACCTAAATAACATTCTATCAAACCCACTGGGCACGAAAGAGAGATAGGGCTCTATCTCCTCAGTAGTGAGTGTTAGTTGATGATGTAGCACACTAGGTTTTGAAAGCTCACCTGCTAATCTTACTTCACTCAAGTGCGCTAGACCTATTAATTTTAAATCCTTTCTAGAGATTCCGGTCATTTGATTGGGGTTAGTATAATACTCTGGGTGACCTATTACTTGTAAAAAGTTTCCACATACTTCATCCACGGGATCGTTCGTACCCAGTCAAGTTTCATTATGTCTTGCATAATAGTTCTATTTAACTCTGTCTGGTCCTTTGTCCATATCCTATGCCAGAGGAGAATGGGTTCTAATTTAATAAGATCCGAAACATATGTTAAACCCAATTCCTCATGGCAGGCAAAAGTGGAGGTACTTTGCGGTGCAGACAAGATAAAACGTAGAAAAACGTTTTCCACCAATTGAATCGCGTGTGTATTCGCAAACCCCCATACCCCTGCACCATACATAGCAGCTGAGAGGCATTTTGCCTTATAAATTAGCAGTATCTCTCCCGGAGGTTTACGTCCCAGATTCTTACAAAAAGTGACAAGTGCACTTGTAGCTCTCATAAACGCGTATTTCTTTGCAATTATAGTTTTTGCCCAGGTATCATCATCATTGAATAGGATACCCAGATATTAAAAACTTAAAGTTTGCGATACCTTTTTGCCTTCTAAAAATATTTCCCTGCCCCTACCTCTAAATTTCCTATGTCCACAGTTCATAATGAAAGTTTTGGTTATGTTGATATTTAAACCCAAATTCTGCATAAAATCATTAAAACTGCCTAAAACCCGTTGGAGACCATTTTGCGTACGAGCCATCAAGACTGCGTTGTCCGCATATAAAAGAGTAGGTATCGAACGACCTCCTACTTGAGGAAAATCTTGGCCACACTTAAGTAGCTCGTCTCCTAAACCGTTAATATACAAGTTAAAAAGGAAGGGGGCCAAAACACAACCCTGCCTGACCCTCCGCTAAATGGGGAAAGCTCTTGTACACTCACCTCCCTTACCATATCGGACCCTAGCCACCGCATCACTGTATAATTGCTGTAAAAAAGCTACAATATTCGATTCCACACCCATCATAACTAAAGTCTGCCATAACTTACAGTGTATCACCGAGTCAAACGCCGCCGTTAGGTCCACGAAGGCCATAAACAGGCGGCCGTTTTTTGCCCTAATGTGCTTTCCCACTAACACTGATAAATTTAGACTTTGCTCAATAGTGCCCAACCCTTCTCTAAAGCCGTACTGTAAATCAGAGAGGATACCAGCCTCTTCTGCCCATACTTCCAACCGTTCTAAAACAATCCTCCCTACCACTTTCACCATTGAATCAAGGAGGGAGATAGGCCTATAGCACCCAGGGTTAGTTCTCTCCCCCTTTTTAAAGATAGGGATTATTGTTGATTCTACCCATGAGCCTGGTGGAGATGATTTTAAACTTGCATTAATAACCTGAGTAACTAAAGGGCCCCAAATATGGACATTGTATTTAAACAAGTCCACTGGGACCCCATCGGGTCCTGGGGCTTTACCACCCTGACTCCGAGATAGAGCCTTAACCACTACCCCCAATGTTACCTGTAATACTCTCAACGGCTGGACCTGTTGATAACTAGTATTCAAACTACTCTCAGAATCATCCACCAAATTCTCATCATAAACTTTGGAGAAGAAGTTTACCCACTCCTCTTCAGTGATTGCGATCTCTATTGAGGGACCTTCTGCTGAGGTCAAGAAAGGTGATCTTACTGCCCTCCAGAAAGCCACATTATTTTTCTCTTGCGCAGCTAATTACAGGGCTTCCCAGGCCTCATCCCTTAGGCCACCTTTTCTTAACTTTAATGCTCTCTTATATTCATACCTTGCTGTTCTTACCTCAGAAATAGACCTTGGTTTCTTGTTTAGAGCTTTCCTTAGCTTAGAGTGGGCCCGTGAGCAATTCTTATCAAACCAACCCTCCTTTTCTTGTTTTTTCCCCAGACTGTACCCATAAGAGATTCTTCACCTCCTTGGAGATTTCTATATATGACTGTACTATCTCTTCACAAGGAGAGTTCTCATTTAAACAAATGTCCATTGCAGATTTACTATTGGTTATCAGTTGTTTTGTGAGTCCCTCGGGGTCTGCCTTAGACCACCGTAGAGAGTACCCATTTATTTGATTTAGAACAAGATTACCTGATAAGATATTACCTCTTTTATTCTTATACTTAGAATGATTATTCAAAGGGGGAATGATCCCTAAACATAGAGGGTAATGATCACTTATTGCAATCTCCCCTACCCTTGAAAGAGTAAATCCCTAAGGAATGAGACTGGGAGACCAACATATAATCTATTATTGTTTGAAACCCTCGACCATTGAAAGTGTTAGACAGAGGTACAGGAGGAGTTAAAAGATAGTTTACAATACTCATATCAAACAAACAAATTCATTAAACTTTTCTCCAGTTCTTGTATGTTTAAAATGGGTACAAGCTTCATCTGCCTCCTGGTCCAAACCACACATTCTAGGGTCAATAAATACACAGGGGGGACAATTAAAATCACCCTGGACAATTATCATACATTCTTTTCCTCCTGCTTTAGATATATTATTTAGTTTCCCACTCAGTTCTTTTATCACGGTACTAAGATTTTCAATGGGGACATTATAAAAGTTTATGATAATCACAGAGTGTGTTGTACTACATACAGCTTCTATAATATGGTAGTAACAGTCTCCTTGGTAAAATATAATTGTATCCAAGGTCAAGCAATTTGAAATAAAGGTGCAGAGTCCTCCTTTTGGTCTACCCCCCTTACTTTTTACAGCCAGAGTGTAAAATGTTTTAAAACCACTAATATGTATCGGCTCAGTGCACCATGTTTCCTGAAGACTTATGATATCCTGACCTTGGATAAATTTCGACCACTCTGGGTTATCAATCTTTAAACGCAACCCAGCTATGTTCCATGAGCAGATATTCCACATCATGGGAGAGTGAGGAAACACGGTGCTTCTCTTACTCTGATGGATTGAGCAGTTAGGGTTAATATCAACTAGACCCCTAGGATCAGTATATGGTTCTCTACCCACCACCTGTTCAACCATTATGTTTACAGGAACCGGTATTTCACCCGAGATCGTTTCTTGGCCTAAGGGAGGTGGGGGAATTATTAGCCCATCAGTAAATAGTACACTCCTATTATTCTGCTTGCCGTTGGATAAATAATCATAAGAAACTTCTGGTCCCAAACTCAAGGTGGATACATTACACAGTCAATCTATCTCCTCCAAATTGTTCAGAGGCTCAAAATGATTAGAAGTAGGTACAGTATAAATATTTGACAGAGGAACATTTAGAAATCCCTCATCTCTATAAGACCATGCTGGTTTAGGAGGATGGTAAAAGAAACCCAACGGAACCACACTAATCCCCTTACTCCTTACTGGCCAATTACCTACTCTTTCCATTATGTTTCGGACCAGTTGTGGGGAAGAGAAAGACAACACTATACAATCACCAATCAGGGTTTTATTAGAATGGCCTACCCAAGCAATACGCCGGGCCATTCTAAATTCCGAAAAAAGGCTATTATAAATTCCCGTTTTCCCTGATAAAAAATGTAGAGCCTTATTTCTTAAAGCCAACCAGTTTTCTATTTCTCCAGGTGGAAGTTGCGGAACATTAACCAGTATCACAGTTATAGGTGTTGCATCTGGAGGTAAATGTAGGGTATTTGGAGCTTCTAATATTGCAAACTTGAAAAGGTTTTAATTTTATCTCCTTGACCTCTTGTACCAACATATCGGCCTTGAAAATCATATCCATTATGCTCTCTCTGTAAATGCAGTAGGTCCTCCCTTTGGTTCTCTGCCACCCTGTCTCTCACCCTTCCCGGATATAAAGGTCGCTCTGAAGTATTTGTGGCAATTTGTGTGAACCGCCTGTGTGTGATTGGTTTTTATCATATATAACCCTAGACCCACTCGCCTGGCATACAGGGGTTTGAGCACCTACCAACTGGTGGGCATTATTGTTTGAAGGGATGTTACTACTCACACTCGTTGTAATTGTCTGGGAATTCAATCGCTTCTCTATGTTAAGTAGCCGGCCCTCCATATTATCCAACTTATTAAGGACAGGCTTCAATAAGTCAGTAAAAATTTCCCTTATTTTAATACAAAGCTCTCCAACATTTACATCACGGGTGATATTAATTGGGGCATTAGTCTCCCCTGACTGAGAAATTATCTGCGGGGGGGCCACTGTAGGAACAATTGTTTGATTTTTGCCCCCAATATTTGCCTGTCTAGCTACGCCCTGTCCTTTTCTTGGCGGGTGGTTGTTGTGGTCTAACCTGGCTAGCTTTAGACTTCTGTCCCAGTGTCCTTACAGTTGTTTGCTTTTCCGCACTAGGAAACTTCTGACCTAAACTGCCATCCAGAGCATTGACTACCGTGGGAGTTGAATCCAAAGATACGTGGATTAATGACGTTTCCCTATTCTGTGCCATCATAGTGGCTGAGTCATTTACATCTATGCCTAACAGGGGTGCTTTGGTTATCCTTACCAGGGGGTCCAGCGAAAGTCGCCGCTCGGTCAACTCTATTTCGTGTATTAGTGCAGATTCTGCTCTCGTCAGAAAAGCATCTAGCGTACCCACAACCCCCTTCCCTACTAATTGCTTTCCCTTACTCATCACTCAATGCTTTCCGATCAACTACTCCGGAATAGTGGCAGAAGCTATGTCAGTGCAACTTATCGTTTCGACAATTTGGTATTCCCAAGCGATGATCTTTAAGAATAACACAAAGTCTCACCGCTGGGCCCAATGTTAGATGGGTGCTCCGGCCCGGCCCCGACCGGTCTGGACGGGCGCAGACGGGCCCGGGCGTCCCGCGCTGCGTGAGCCCCAGCCGAGTTAAATACACCCCTTTGGCACTGGGTGATGATGCGGGTGATATGACACTGGCCTGCGCGGCGCGTTGCAGCGTGGGGGTTGTAGTCCTTAACCCACGCTGTTGAAGACTCCAATAGGATGAGGAAATAGCTGTGCAAAATAGCAATAAAGTTCAGGGCAGGAATCCCATTTGGAATAAAAACATCACGAACTGTGCAAAAAGGCAAAAAAAGGTCTGTTCTGGGCTTAAGTATCAAAATAGTGCCAATATGGCTGTCTTTTAAAAGTGGCTGCCAGTGAATACTTGAGTGGGGTTAGGAATATGGCACCCAACAGGTGTGTGGAGGGGCATTATTGAAAGCAGAAGGAAAAAATGTGCCAATTCTGATTGTGGCCCCCCCTTTGCATTTTACCCACAGGAAATGTAATAATGTTTTGCTACGCTGATTTAATTGCCCACTGATACGTTGACTGGGCTGAGCTGTATGTATGTATTGTATTATCTTGTCAAACACAAAAAACACACACACAGTGTTGGAAAGAATGCTTGCAATGTGTCTAACCACTGCCAATCGCTTGGGGCAGCGACCCAACTCACTGTTCTTGTGATCACCATGCCACCTCATTTTGAAGCATGAGAGCAGTGCAGCCCGAACTGCCAGGCCTGGTCCTCACCAAACACACGCAACCTAGGCCTGGTTTCGAACGGATATGGACTCTTCAGCCAGGTATAGCTTGGTTCCAGTGGCACAGTGAGTAAGGTACCCACGACTGAGCATACCCCCGACACCCATGGTGGTACAACAATCACACAAAAGTGATAGGAGGAATGCTTGAAATCTGTCTAACCACTGGCAAACGCTTGGGGCAGGATGCCAACCATCGTTCTTTACCACACCACACCACCTCAGGGCGAAACAGGTCCTAGGTTACTTGTATTTCGGTTCAGGGAGGACTTGTCTTGGCAGTTTCTACTAGACCGTTCCCACTGGAGCAGGGTCAAGACAGATTTGCATATGGCTGGGTCCTACTGAGGTGTCATGGTGGGCATGAAACGATGGATTGGGATGCAGTCTTGAGCGATTGCCAGTGGCATAGATTAATTCAAGCGTCCATCCATTACCTTGCTGTTGTTCCAGCTGATGCTCTAGATGCAACGGGTATGCCGGCATGGGTCCCGTGCTCACTGTGATCAGGCTATACCTAGGTAATGAGCCCTTTTAAGGGTAAAACTGGTCCTAGGTTGCATGTATTCTGGTTCAGGAATGACCGGTCTTGGCAGTTCGGTCTGGACTGCTCCCACTGGAGCAGGGTTGAGACTGATTTGTATATAGCTGGGTCCAAATTGGAGTGGCATGGTGGACGAGAAACAATAAATTGAAATTGCGCCTGAGCTTTTGCCAGTGTCTGAGATTAATTCAAGATTTCCACCCATCACCTGGTTGTTGTATTATTTTGTATCGGGCAAAAATTATAAATGTAGATTTTCAAAAAGTGACTGTCAGTGGCCCTACATTCCATCTGCAACCCACCGCTTGTGAGGCCTTTGCTGGTGTTCTGTATATTGAAGCTCCCAGTTGGCAAGAGCAACTGGATTTCCATATGTTGATGCTTCCCCCGGGCAGGAGCACACAGCGCTTCATATTTTTATAAGTTGCCCTTAAAACATACTGCCCGGAAAGCAGTCAGAGCAGTTATCACTTACATGCACAATGCCCTCTGACGGAATGACACAGTGGTTCCATTTCCATCCTTTCAAATTTGATAAATGCTCAGAAATAATGTATTTCAAAGATGCGACTGGGGAGAGAAGAGAGCATAGGCAGTGCAGCTTCTGCTCTCAGTGGCACCCGCTGTCTGAAATAGAAGAGAGACTTAGATTCCATGCTGTTAAGTGAGGCAGAAAACAGACTCCTTTTCCAATCCCTACTCTCAAATGTGTAACTCCGCGAGACACCTGTGGACTGATTATAAACGTGAAACACGCTTCAAAGAAGGAATGACTGAAAGAGGCTGATAAAGGTGTATTTGTGTGTGTTGTGGACATGAGCTGTAGGAAACACCTAAAGCTGTCTCTGAGCAGACTCTAAACAAACAACATGCAATCAATGGAAGGACAGCAGACCAGCTACCATGACCCCTGGGTAGTACATTGAAATGTGAAATTTATTGGGAGAGGATGTCGCGTTACGGTCACAGCTGCCCACTTTGCAATGGGAGAACCTGGTTCAAGTCTCGGCGACGGCTCAATATCCTGTGATTCTGGGCAAATCACAATCTCCCCGTGCCTACCAAAAATGACTGTGTCCTTGTGTAATGTAACTGTTGCTCATGTAAAGCGCTCATTGGCTACGTGTCGAGTTTGCTACATAAAACTGCAAAAAGAAAACAAAATGTGTTCATATGTTGCAGCAACCTAGTGTTGTGAACGGGTTAAGTTAAAAATTCCACATTAAAAAAAAAAAAAAAATTCATCAACACGTACAGAGAAAGGCAAGACTGAGGTGGCCATTTAAAATAATTTAATCAGTACAAATAAAAAAGTTTAACAACCAAAATATTTACAGTCCTTAACTGTGGCACCCACATTAAATGCATGATCATTTATTGCTTTCATTGAGTGCAAACAAGGGAGTTTCACCTCTAAAACAGTTTGCAGTGCAGATGGCTCTAACGAGTTTACCGGTCTTTACATGTTCAGTGAGTGGACCCAAAAAGTGGCTGACTGGAATTTCATATTCGACATTCAAGTGCCAGTAGTCTGTGCTCAAAGCTCACATTGTTTCACAGTTTTAAGATGTCACAACATTGTTAGGTCAGAAGGCAGACATTCTTTCGTTGTGGTAACATTTAGCCATAACTTTTTACAGTACTGAAATGAGTACCCTCAGAGGTTCTAGCACTGTGCATATATTCCCTTGGCGAGAAATGGCTGAAAAATGGCAACATTGAGAGGGCTTAGAGACTGTAGAGAACGAGGCAAGATGCTTACCACACCAAATTTCACCTGGGGGCATACGCCCTAAAAAAATACCTTTTTGGTCCTAAAGATATATTTATTCATTACCTACAAAGAAGTTCACTCTAACACTTCACTATATCTGGCAAGCAAGAACAAGATGTCTGGTGGGCTACGAAACACTCACTCCTCCACCTTGCAAGATCAAGATGTTTGGAGGCCTTTATAACACCCACGCCCCCCCCCCCTCCCAATTTATCAGTATTCCTCCCATTTACCGCCACCTTAGTATAACGTTCCGCTGAGGTTCTAAGACATTACACCGCAGGAGAGTCATCGACCTTCATTGTACATCAGGGTCAATCCCGAGGAAGCCACAGACGCAATGACCTACTACAACCTGTTTTTTGCTCGGTATGTCATTTCCCTGCACTCCTTTGTTTTTAATGGTTAGCGGTTCAGTGTTCCCCGCTAGTGCATCAGATCTGGTTGCATGGTCAGCTTCCGCTATTTTTTTTTTTTTTTTTTTTTTTAAGTTGGTGGGTGGGGTTCTCCGCTCATTCTCCTACCTGTAGCGGCTGCCGTGCTCATTACTATGGTGTAGTGCAGGCGGTGAATTGTCCATGGCCAAATAGTATGTGCAGGAAGGCCTCTTTTAACCTGCCGATAGCGAACGCGCCAGAGTTCTCACTAAATTCCATGACATGAAAAGGCGAAAGTAGGTGAAGTCCTGAAAACACAATTTAGCACAATGCTACGACGCACGCGCACTATCAACACAAATGTTCTCCAAGTGACAAACCATGAACTGTTGTGGAGTGCACCGAGATATAAAACCCTTGGTTTGCTTGATGAGAAGATTGGACCAAACGATTTATTCAGCTGATCTTAAAAAAAGGGTAAGAAAGAAGGAAACCATATTGATAGATTGTGGCAACAGAAAACTGCCCGATTTGTTTGTCACGAGAAAACCCTACACTATAAAACGTAATCTCCGAGTATTACTGTGGACATCTTTGATTTAGCGAGGTCCCTAGTTTTATGATCCACGTTGTCCCAACATGTCTCCAGCTCCTCCATATGAGCTAGGACCTAACAGGAAATCAATTAGGTTTGGCCTGGAAGTTCGTTTACTGCACATTTTTCCCCTCACCTTTCCTCCTCTGCTTTGAACTAGATGACAATGTTTGCATCACTTGTGTACCTTCATGCTGTTAATGTGTGCAAAAAAAAGAAGAAGAAAAAAAGGTCTGTAGAAGGTAATATGCTTCGCAAATGGAAACTTAACACCTCTCAAAGGATGCCCCTGGGTTTGTGCCGTGAACTGGTATCTGTGTTCAGAACACACCATGACAGTCAGATCAATCAAGCTGAACCAATCCATATCAAACAAACCTGAAGCCCAGCAGCCAGGACTGAGTTGGACGTGCGTTAGGTGACCCAACAGTTAATACAGAATCCCCTCACCTCCAGAAGTAGGAGAGGTGGCAGACATAGGCCTACATTATCCCGGCGCCGAGTCTGGAAGGAAGGCAACTGTAAGTTCACTGAGAATTTCATTGGGAAATTAGTGTAAGGCAGGGAAGTTGGGGGATACGAAGTTCTATTCTTCATAAGTAGACGGATAGGTTACAAACAAGAGATGCGTTACATGTGCACGGCCCCAGTGCCTACCCCACTGGTAAGCAAAATGAGGCACAAACTATTTTTAAAAAAATAAAAAGTCACAAACTAGCCATGAGACTGGCATCCAAAAGGCTGACAGGCCCTGGAGCTGGTAAATGAAGCCAAAGAGAGGATAGGAGAGGGCACACAAGAGGTAAGCCTGACTTTGTCCACTCGTGTGACAACAGGGCCTGGACCTGGTGATTATGCCCCAGTATTAATGCCCTGGCTATTTGGCTCACAGGATTCTAACACTTTTAAACTTCACAACTGCCGAGTTTAGGCCATGCAACCAATTTCCATATGAGGTGAAACACGAACTCTATCAAACAAAGATACACTGCATGTTGTAACTACAACGCTTACCACAAACTACCCCAGGAACATTCAACTTGTCAGGACTCTATAAGCGGTCTGCACAAAATTTACTCTTTAATAATAGCAATAATCATAAAAACAGGGGGCACGGCTTGTCTGCCCATGATTGGCAGGAGGAAATGCAAAGGAGTCCCTGGCAAGATTAACAATTCTGATCTGCAGACCACACTGGCTGCAGATGTATCAATAAATTACTCATACAACCGTTCCTCAGTGATTAAAGACACATTCCCACCCAAGTACAAGCTTGCATTCACAAACTGTTCTTATGCAGGTGGCACAGTAACCATTATCCGTTCTACATGTATCAGTGCTTTTCTTGCACAACATGTAGTGATATTTAAAAAATCCATATTTTGCAGGAAACCTCGAAATATGGAAAATATTTCAGGTTTCCTTGTGAGATAAAGGTTTCATCTTAGTAACAGACCACAAACCACTCTCCAGAGATTTACCACTGTCAGGGCCACTAGCATTATGTGGAAAGGTTAAGCAAATTATAGAGCAACAAGTAAATTGTGTGGCACATTCTCTGGCAGTATTATTTTTATCAATTTGCACTAGAAACGTTTATGGGTAAATCTACAAACCTGCTGGCAATTATGTGGCAAATGTAAATTATGAATTATGTGGTAAATGCTGCAACCTCAGTATCACTTAAATGTACTGGCCTTCATCACTGTTAATTGTTTTCTCAACAAGGCATTCAATAATGGTAAAACCTGAACATTTTATGCTCGATGAGAGAGATGCTCCTTAACTATTTCAGCAGCGATCACATTTCTATGGATTCCTTGATCTAGCAGGTCCCAAAAGATCACACTACGGCTCCTTTTAATTTTGTCTTAAGCGCTCATTAAATTAGCCCAATGATAAAAGCCTAAGCTGCCCTAGCGGATGTCTGATCCCGGTTGACTGCTAGAGTGGAACAACCCATAATCCCGGTTTGTAGTGGATCAACAGGTATGCACAGATTAAATACGTCTACATTTAATCTCAGCTCATCAGGAAGCTATAGGCTAGTTCCTCTTAATATTAACCACTGCATGGTTCTTTTCTCCACGCCCATACCAATGTCTGTCCTTATTAAAGCAAATCCGGGGAAAGAAAGCCCCAACATCTGCCCTCCCATTGTCTAACATTGTATAACTGGTGGTACAAAATCAAGTGCAGAGCTTCAAAGAAGCCTACACCACACTGGTTTACTCCCTTGCAGGAAATGCTTCCTTCTCAGGAAATCTAAAAATGGAGCTTGATGGCTGAAGAGCTCAGGTCCCCCATGTTGCTCGGTTATCAGCATCATGTATACCATTGACTATGGAATCCTCCGGGACGCCTATGTGCACATGGAAAGTAGCGGTAAGGCACTTCTCTGGAAAAGGCCCTATTATTAGAGATGAGGCCTAATTAGACCCCGCTGCTGTCGGGCAACAGTAGTTACCCTCCTGCCAACCCCGTGAGATCAACAGAAGTCTACTCTATTGCTACAATTCTTCAGTTTTTACCAGACGCCAGTAGTGCACACTCCCGAGCACATTTCAGAGCTATAAAGAAGATCCTCCAGTTATACTCAAGTGAAATCCACTTCGTACAGCTCACTCAGACGATCGATAGACACCGAGGGGTGCAGGAATAAACTAAAACTGAGTCCAGATAGAACAAATTCTTTTGGTCATCCAGGGATATGTACTCCAAAAACATGGAAAGTGTCTATGGGAACATGTCCTACTGCCACAAGGGTGGTGAGGAACAGGCAAGTGCCAGGAGCCCCAGTCTTTCACTGGAACACCATATTGTGTAATGTTAGCACCAGCTCTCTTTCTCCATCTTAAAAATAAAAACATCAATTTGCCTATATTGTGCTTTCCCAAAGGAAAGAATTAGCAGTCACTGCTCTAGTACTCTGACGCTAAGACTACATAAACAGCATCTATTTCAGTGGGCGGTCTTTTACTGCAGAGGACATATTTATGCATTGTTGATCTTTGACTGGCTGCGGTCAAGAAAGAGAACTTTAAATCCCTGTGCATGGTACATCAAGCATTCTATAAGAGATCTAAAGTTGATACAAGAAGCCTGCCAGAATCTAGCTGCACATGAAGCTCTTCATGCTAATTTACTTGTATCCTTGGTGAGCTTAGGTGAATTGTGTTCTCTGCTCACCCGCTTCTCCCTCTTGCTTATAATCAACCGACTGACCCAACTGGTCTCTCTCACCCATCCAGACTACAGCTCCGCCATCTCCTCTGAACCCTCATGTTCACACTATCCAATCCCTGGAATCCACTTAAGGAGGAACTGTAACTGGTCCCTTTTGAGACAGGGCAGCATTTCCACTCTACTTAAGTTATTTTACTTTTGCTACATCTGTATCGAGCTTCAGATCACTACAAGGTGCATTAATTAAACACCTGAACATCAAAATACTTTTGGAATGTGCATGGAAGATTACAAAGTCAAAGGGGTCTATTGGAAAATCAAAGAGGACACACCAACCTCGCAATCTTGAACGCCTGGTGAGGCTGCGCAGAACCAGTCACATATCTGCCTGTGCTAGTCGTCTCCATGTCTCCACATCTAGCCTTCAGTATATTTCTGCAATGGGTCATTTCATTCTTAAGTGTAATGCGCTGTGACCTTTTCATGGAAAGTGACATCAGCTGATGCTTTCATCTTCTGCCATTCATACAATCGCTCATTGAAATAATCCTAGTAGGATATACAGCCCTTTCATGTGCTTTACAAGTTATAAAGAACAAGCCACAGGGTAATGAAGTGCAGGGCTCTCCGTTTTCCAAGACTATTAGATTGTTACTAAAAAATGGAATCAGTAAAACCTCAATGTCCAACATGTACCATGGGGGTTGAGGGGTGGCGGGGGGGGGTGGGTGTGTGTGTGTGTGTGTGTGTGTGTGTGTGTGTGTGTGTGTGTGTGTACACACACTCGTTTCATATTGCACTAAAAGAGGCTACTTATCTAAATACTTTGAAGTTATCGTCCTACCATGTGACATGTTGTTTTCTTTGTAACCACCCCACCTCCCCCCTAAAAAAAAAGGAAAGAAAAAAACAGGTGTATAGGATTTTTTTACTGGCGCATTGGCTTCCAAAATAGTGCAAATTTGAAGCCATGGGCACCGATAGGGGCATGACAAGGGTGATATTGCCCCAATGAAAGGAAGGAAAATGGGCCCTCATTAGCTTAGTAAAGAAAGTATCCCTGGGGGCGGGGGGAGAAGTGGCAGTTGGCCCCCGTCACTCCTGGGTCTGGTGCAATTGCACCCACGGCTCTCAAGATAGCTACCAACTTGGCACACAACTTACAGGAAATTGTTCGAAGCTAAACTCAGAGAGAATACTGTCAGTCGGACAACTTCTAACTTTTCAAATAGACTGGTCCACCCCTTGTCACAAAAATAAATGTATTAAAAAAATAAAAAAATAAATACAAAAGACATTTTTTGTTGCCTTTGAGAAGCAAACTGCACTGCAAGGACACACTTAGCATACTGGTCAGGATGCAGCTGCTTCACAGGAAATGTGATAGCATCAGATAACTGAACAAGCTGAAGGGACATCTGAGGCAGGAGATGATCAAGGCACCAAACATGATGGCCAGGTGGGTCTAGGACTGAGAGACAGGATGGAGGGTGCACCTGTTAAGACTTCATCAAGGCAATCAGCTGTCTCCGCAACAAACCACTCAATTAAATTAAAGAAATGTGGACCAAGCCCTACCACCGGAAGCACCTGGCCTAGATAGCAGAAGGGTCCATAGGTATCAGGGAGCTTAGATCTATCGCAATACTACTGAGGCGAAGTCTCTTCTATGGTTCCTAACTAGTGGGTATTGTATCACAGTGCACTTCTTATAAAGATCATGCCCTAAATACTTGTCAAAGTCAGACAGCCTATCCAACACCAAGGGGGGGAGGGGTCTCAAAAACATCACATATGTTTTACACAGGTATTAAACCCTTGTCACCAACCCTGCCCACTCTCTCCCCCCCCCAAAAAAAGAAAAACAAGGAAAAACACAGGTGTATAGGATTTTTACTGGAGCACTGGCTTCTAACATAGTGGTACTTTGACGCCAGGGGCACAGATAGTGGCAAGACAAGGGTGATGTTGGCCCTGTGAATGGAAGGAAAATGGGCCCTCTTACCCTCTTTAGCTTAGTAAAGCTCCCAATCCCCCAGCTGTCCAACCTGCACTGGTGCAAAGGGAGGATGAGGTCATTAAAAATAAAAAATAAAAGAATTGTCCAGCATACACTGCCCTAAGACGCAAATGTTTGTTACCCCTACTAAGCACCAAAGGTGTCCGAAACCTGAAATCTGCTTTGGAGACACTGAAAACTTCCACACTAAAGTGAAACGGTGGCTGTTGTGGCTAATTACCTTGTCACTGCCAACCGTTTTATTGTTTTAACTTATTTGTGTATGTATTACTGACTTTTTCTATCTCTGTCTTTTACGGGTTATACCAGAAATAAACAGACCATCAAGACATAGAACCCTATTAAAAAAATAACATCTATACGCAAATCTCAAATATTAACTGGAGCTGAAATCAATCAATACTAGGCAATCGCAGTCAATTATTCAAGACTTGTAGTCTCTCGAATGCTCCAAACGAAGGGTTTCATGAATCCTAATGGGGTCATCAGCATTACTCTTTAAAAGGTAACTGAACATCACCACCAACTACACAATCAGATGTTTTCGATTAACACCCAGATCCACCAGAAACCAAACAAAACTACAATTATAACTGGGTGAGGAGAGCCTCCTGTTCCACAAAGGCACCAAAACGGAGACTTTAGTAATGGCTGCCACAAACCACAAAACTACTTAATTAGGTACTGATCCATCTTGGAACCAGCCCCTGTATCATCCACAAAAAGGTAGACTTTTTTGTGTATAAACTTTTACCCCAATCAGTCTTTCACAGGAATAACAAAACCGTGAAAGGGATTATCTTACAACTATTTTATTTTTCTAGAGAAGACCTCCACATCTTCAAATGAACCACTTAGTGGAGCGAGTAGATACCAAGCACTGTTGCACCGTGACGTGATCTACAATATGCACAAAGCTCGTTGACATCAGGGCGCCAAGAGTAGTCCCATATTATTGATCAACTGGAAGGAAGGTCCACAGGACCTACGTGGAGCTAGAATTAAAGTCACCGTTCTCTGCTGTGCGCATACAATATTTTGCAACAAGGTAATATACAAGAGATGCCACCCACTGCATGCTAACAAGGAATCTTCAATTAGCCAGTACATGTCCCCATAGACAAGTGAGACTGCACCCTAGGAGTACAGACGCATGGGCTCCGGAAGGCGCTCCACAGTCCACTGAAGCACAGCCAAGCTAACCACTCCTCAGGAAGCTTCTAAAAACTCAATCATTATAAACAATCTTATGTATTAGGTCTTTTACCTTGAAACACAGCTCCTTAGTAATGCCAGAGGGTTAGGGTCCAGCTGCTCGCAATGGACAGCACACTGTCACATTAAACATCTCCAATTCTAACTAATAAACACTCAAAGTATTTTAACAGTATGCCCTCATCATACAAACACTCAGACAAAACCATACGACGCAGCCAGGTGTCAACCTACGCATGCATGGATCATGTACAATAAAACAATGAAAAGCAAGATGGGTGATGTTCTATAACCTGCATACAACACTGCAAATAAACTAAACTACAAGCATCTTTTTGCAGGGAAATTAGCAATGTTATAAAAGGCGTATTTGACAACGTCATCAAAAAGACCAGCAAATCTTACCCAGAGGGCCAACCGTGACAGCGAGCGCATTAGAAAAAATGAAAGTGGAAGCTATTGGCCTCGCTGCAGTGGCCTATTGGAGTCTAGAATAAAATAGCATGGGTGACGCATGGAGAATATTGGGCGTATAAGATGTGCATTATAATAAGTTAGACGTATTTATCAATAATGATTTTATTGAAATAATGCTAATTTCTACCTGCAAGGCTATATGATTTTTAAGCTTTTCTTGGTCTCACGGTTTCTACAAGACTGTGTAGTGTGGTGCCTAAAACCAAGCTCAACAAACCATATTTAGTTCATAATTGTGCAGACTTTCTTCAGAGGCACAAGACGCCATTCTCCCCAAAAATATTTTTATGCTTTTACTTCAGTAACTTCAAACTCCTCGTTCGATCGTGCTCTGCAGAGGGCTTTAGCGGTCCACAGCTTGAAACTCAACAGGTCGCAACATTTCAATGGAAAACGTTTGTGAACTTCTTTGGGACGGAGTCAATCGATCAGGTTGGACACATGAAATATTGCACCAATGGAAACATTTAAAGCTATGAGTAGGTGGCACTGTTTTAAACAGCACTGCCTTTACCATTACTCTTGCTTGAAAGGCCAGATACTCAAATAAAACTTATTGTAACACGCACTTTTCAACCATGCACTCAAGACAGTCCTTTCATCGCGAGCCCTGCCTGTCATGGCATTCTAGTCTGATAGAGATGAGTGGGGTCACATGCGTTACTTTCTTTTGTCTTCTCAATGGTGCACTCACTCATGCCTGGGATGCTCATCTTACCCCACTGTGGAACAACACCAAGAAAGTGTAATCTAAGGACACAAGGGAAAGCTGGCCCCAACATTCGTTACAAACCGTTCGCATGGGCAGCACGACAGTTAATGCTGCTCTTTGAGAAAGTTCTGATGAATGGTCAACAGAACGGTGCCCAACATCTGCACAACAAACAAACTCCACTTGGTTTCTCGTTCGTCCCGGATGTTGGACATACAACTGTGTTAAACTTAAAGTATGCAATGTTCTTCTTTTTCAGCTCCTAAAACGTTACACTATGACAGACTGAGCGGCATGTCACAGACTGGCCTCCAAAGGTCTTCAGTATGGCTTTGCTTGTAAATGCAACCAATGACACATAACAAGCAACGTGCCTCCCCAGATACACACACTAGTCGAAGGCAGCAACCACCAAAGATCAATGTTCCAAAAGATTCTACCCCTCTTACAACCTAGCCACCGAGCAGGAGCTGACCAGATTCCTGCTACTGGCATTCCTGGCCTGCTGCTAGGTAATCTACATTCAATTTGCACAGTGAAAAGCTGCACAATATGCTACACCAAGCAGCCAGTTTACCACTCACCTAGAAAAAAACACAAGAATCCTTTCTTAAAACCTCTCCACTATCTTCCAGTGTCATTTAGTCCTAACTCCAAAGCCCTCTGTACCATGCAGGCGGTCTCCTACAACAAGCCCAGAGGATGACTTCAGAAGCTGGCTCCTCTGCTATATACCAACCAGCAACCTGCGTCTGGCCAGCTCAAGGACAGAACAATTGAGTACATGGACCCTGACTCTGGCACACTCTCTTTCAATTATTTAAAGCAAAACACCGGTTCATCAGAAAACTCCTGAAGAGTCGGGGGCTCCAGTATACTTCATCTGAGGATGGGAATAACAGCAACACAGTGTTCGAAGAATGCCAGATAAGAGTCCACCCTTCTGTTTTGGATTCTCAGTGTTAAGAGCCTGAACTACTTATCCAGCTAATTAAAAGCCTACTCTATCACCCTGGATCCGAAGAGGACCTAAACGCACAAACTGGGGGCAGCGCTTTTAACCAGAACAACTGCCCCTCCCACCCCCCATCCCGCCCCCTCCGGTGCCACACAATGGCTTATTCTAGTTGTGGCACAGCCTGGAGCAGCCATGTGTACTTGTATATGTGAAACGCGAACTGTTTCGCTCTATAAATACCAAACGAATGAAATACATCTAAATGATACAGTTGTACCTGCTCCATTTTGTAATCGCATACCCTCCCTCATAAGTTCTTTATCCTTTTTGTCTCAAACAGGTAATTTGGTGGGAGGAGATGGTGCGCACTGCGCCAGGTACACAGTGATGCCCTGAAGGTGCACAATTCCTCCTTGTAAACCATTAAAAAAAGTTTGAGGTGCCAAACACATTAGGAATGAACATCTGATGCAGTGAAGGGGCTGTACATATTCAAATCTAACACCTTCTCTCCCAATCACTTATTTAGCACCTGGCAAGACAGACTAGGTTCATCTCCTACACGAGTGAGGCAGACAACAGATTTTTTTTCTTGCTAAGACAACCATGAAAATCTATTATTTAAACGCATACTACAATTTAAAACAAGAATCAGAGCGAAGCGTGAAAGGAGTATTGGATTTGATTATGACAGTTTTGAAACTAGAAGATTTGCAGCACCACAAGTGTGTTTCACAGTAGAGCGGGGAGAATTATATTGGGCAGGTGTTCCAGCAGAAACAAAAACCAGCATCTCTTGTGCTGTGACACACTGTGCCGCTTTTTTCTTACTCAAAATGATGCACAACAAACTGAATAGGTGACACAGCGACATTTAAAATGCCCTAAATTCCAAAGAGGATTTGTTCCCGGCAAAGCAGAGTGTTTGGGAGAATTGCTGCCCAAGTGCCATTTTTGCATTTCTTTTCAGAAACGTAGCACATTACCCCTACAACTGTGTGTGTTTTCTTATAACATTTTAAATCGAAGTGAATACATTTGTCAATTGCAGCGTCTGGTAAATCGCTGAAAGGTGTCGATATCCCTGCTACCACGGTGTAGGGGTCTTCGAACTTGGATTTGTTTTGCCAAGGCTCAACATGAATGAAGGAATTCACTGTGTTACATTTTCACAGTTTAAAAATACAATCAATTTTTTAATAGTTAAAGCGCTAAATTTGGGGAATTCGCAGACAAATCGTACATTCAAGGAATCCAACAAATTTCGGCTACTGCAGCTGCTGGGACACAAATTGGCTGCTAAACTAGATGGTAATGGAAACAAGTGTGTGCAGTTGCTTCAGCTAAAGCACCACATTCAATGGACACACAATGTCCAGGCCTTTCACTTATCTGAATAAATCACAGAGTGGATGAATGTGAACCTAGAGCCAGTGAAAACTTGCTTACGTAATCACATATGGGGGACAACTTGAGTTGAACCCATATCCAATCTTTGGCTTTTGAACGCGCTAAGGGGAAAAGGAGATGACCCAGAATTTCTCAGCTCTGTAAATATTTCACACGTTTGTCCCCATCGTTCTCCAAGACTGAAGGCGCACCCAGCACATGAATCTGCATTCTCCAATAGGCAAATGTCTATTTTAAATTTCACTTCATTAGGAATTTGCTATTCATAACAATTTATAGTACACAGTGATACCAGGAAAAATAACTGCCGTTCTAATTTCAGGGTTTCCCCTACAAAATGTAAGAGCAACATGATATATTTAAAAGAAACGTGCAGCAGGAAATCCCACCCCTTAAAAATAAAAAAAAGTGTTGAAAAGTTGGGGAGAAATTAGTTTACGGATCTAGGAAAAAAACATGGAAACAGGAGAAATCAATTCCTCTTTCCCCACTCATCCTCAAAAAAACATTGAAGTAAAGGGTATCAAAGATTTGCAATAAAACACAGACCGCACGGTATCCACGACTTCTACAGACACCTTTGTAAGAAAAAAAAAGTATATCACTGCCGGGAACAGGTGTTTAAAATCTTGCACTCAAATGAACATTTGGAGCAGAAAGAATTGCTCAACTATAAAGAAGTGGTTTAATTAATCTCACAAAAAAGTGCACAGTCTATTAAAGAGAACAGGGTGATGATAGTTGGGAAAGGAACCTTTTTTTCTTACGAAAAAAATCTGACTGGAGCTTATTCGAGGTATGAATGCGGAGGTAACAACACTACACATGGGCATTTAAATATAAACAACAATTCACAATATTTGCACATTACACCCACTTGCGATCACATCTTTTATTTTTGCTGTGGCAGTTGTGAACAACACTACTAATTTCTGAATGTATTTTTTTGCAAAAAAAATCCCTGTAGGTTGAAAGCAGAAATTAGCGCGTAATACTGTTTAATTAAAAAAATATAATGCTATGCTTTGAAGTGCCTACGTCTTTTCAGTAACGCGTAGGTAGCGAGCATTTCAAGAATTTATTTTTAACTTATTTGTTAAATAGTTTACCACCTACACAACCTAGGCTTCAGTGGGGTATTGCTGGGACCACAAATATATATATATGATATGATATTAAAATAGAAATACATCAATCAATTATACAGTAACACAGGCGTGTTCAAAAGAAAGTACTGTACCATTTGAGAACTTATGGCTGTTCATCACACAAGGTAAAAAGATTCTTCCAAATATGAAATTGATTGAAAAATACACCATTAATTAATGCACGTTTTCTTTGATCACTTTAGTCCCAAGAATCTGCAGTGACAGGGAAACGCTTCTCAATGTCCACCTCCATTCCAGTATTCTCCAAAGACAGCGTTGGACATTTCTGAGGGCCGTGCTTAGACACAAAATGGTCAATTCTAGAAATGTCATTTTGTTTTTTTAAATACCCGTTACACGAATGACCCTAACTTGCAGAACTTTCAAGTGAGCATTCTTAATCGTCTGAAGATTGCATAGCTAGGGGACCAGGGATGTCACAATTGCCTCCCATCGATGAACAGAATGGAGAACAACCAGCCAGCAGATATATGGTACATGTTACCGCTTCGAGGAGCTTTCCATTTCTTCAGTTTGACTCCAGATGATTCTAGTACGTTCAGCGCATGTTGCCTCATCCCGCCCCTCCCACCCCCCAAACATGCCCGTATCCGTCCTGGAGTCTTGAAGCAACTTGCAATGTCAGAGTAGCTCAAGTGAAAATATACAACAGTTTTGGTCTATCGAAACTACCCTTTTAACTTGTTCTCAGAACAGTGACGTATATTTAATAAAAAAAACAACAATAAGTGTACAATTTACTGCAAAACTTGCCAAATTTTAACAACAATTTGCATGGCTGTAGACCGTGAATTAAGTAAACTTTCAATTATGTCTGGTTATCACTTCAATTTCACATGGAGAAATATTATGGTCTCGTTAGAATATCATATTACATAGAAAAAGGCAATTTTATACAAACGTTATCACATTTCTGTCTAATGTTCTTGAAACACCATTTAGTATAGGAGAACACGGTGTTTATTTGAGAGGCAACTAAAAAGAAATTTGGCTTTTTTGAGACTGAAGCATATGAGATGAATATACTGTCACTGAGAAACGCGTCACCCACAGCTGAAGATTTTATAGCATTTTCACTCGAGAACAACTTTCATGTGGGGAAAGACAGAACCACGGTCAGCTTGGAGCAGAATCCAACTAAATAAAACAAAAGTATTCATAATAAGAAAAGATTAACTTTGGCCTTGAGATATAAAACGTTCATCGACAGTAACTTTGAGAAGATATGATTTGACAGCAATTTGTAGCATTTTTAATCCCTGTGTGTGTGTCCTTAAAATGCGTGTTTTGGCACACTGAGCTCCAGACATATAGCCGGCCTGTTCGGGGCTAATAATGCAACATGATTAGGTCCATTTGTGAAACCTCAACTTCCACGGGAACTCAGAGATCTCAGGCGTGGTTTTGTTTTAGACTTCTTTCAAAAAGAATTTTCGAATCTGGAATCTGGGCTTCCATCACATTATTCAGTGTAGAGAACACACGAGAAAACCTAAAATGGAAACACAAAGATAAACAAGAGAAATTGTCTTAACACATCAACGCACTGTTTCTTCGTGTGTAAAATAAAGAAATAAATAAAGGTGAATATATCAGAATGTCCAAGGGGACTGAAAAGAATGCAGTGAAACCTTGTGTCCGTAGACAAGAAGTATTACTATGTCACGCTACACAGCACGGTAAACAAGCAACCCTATATATCAGGGAACTTCATCTCAGGAATCGAAGGGAGACGTTGTGGGTAGGCAAATCCTCACTGGGGATCCCTACATTTTAGGTACAGAAACTCCAAGCAAAGTCTCAGACCGTCAGGACCCGAAGGCAGTAATACTTCAGATATGAATGAGCATTTCCTTGTGGTGGTCTTCATACCACAGCTTTGCATGGGCCTCTCTTCTAGTGTGGACTTTCTCCGGAATGGAGGAGTTGTGGTGTATGTTTCTCTTGGCCTAAAGTGTTAAACACTACACGATAGGTGCCTGTCTTTTATTCACTATACCAATATAGAGGAATGAAACCTCACGGGGGATCGCCAGAGGTACTTCACTACAAGAGCAACGCTCCCATTCCCGTGAGAAAGGCTAGCGTGTAGGCACAAACACTGAATTGTAACAACTGAGGACAACGAAGAAAAGATGTCTGTAATCCTAGCTCCCCCATCATGGGAATTGTTCACTGGGTGCATTGAACGGAGTCCTGGCCATTAAAGACCATCGACACAAAGCCATCGAAGGGATAACATATTTTGGATCAGGCAAGCAATGAAGACTGCCTGTTTGAAAACAATCATCCACTCCAGATTGCACACCGACTGAGGCAGTAAGTAACCATGCTCCTGCAAGTCAGAGGCTCAGCGTTGTGGTACCATAGAGTTCTCGGGTCATAGTTATGTGAGGAATCTGAACACCCAACTATAGCCTGGAAGCCAAGAGTATTCAAATTGGATTTATTGCACTCAATCGCTATTCAAATTCAGTAGAGATGAGGTAAAAAGTCATTAAACACTAAGCTGAACTATTAAGACCCAGACAACTTTAGGCTTTCCTAAATTTCAAGTAAATTACCTATGCAAACCAGATGTCCTTAATCTGCAGGGTGCTCCGGGCATGATCTGTTTACTTCAAACCATTCATCTATGCACCTGGTAAAGGATCAGAGATACAAAAGAATAGGTTACAATTTCGGATCTTCATAGTAAGTGTTAAACATTAAAGGTAGAAAATAAACCAGTTTCATCACATGTGGTTTGGAATAGGGAAATCAGAAACGTAGAAAACAAAGCCCACAAAGTAAACAGAGCAAAATGAGGGCCCAATGTTTCAATTGACCAAGTTCTTGAAGACATAAAAGTGTTATCGGTCAATTTTAACATGGCTGCAGTAGCCATAGCATTGAGTCAATGTCCTTGGGCTACTGAGAAATGCTTTGCACTTGTATGTCTGGTTCAGTGTGGATGCCTTGGACTTGGCAGAACTGTTGCACAGCTTTGCTAAAGATCACACACTTCTGGCCAGGTGGGAAAGCCTAGATTCGAGCGGACATTACCTTAGAGACAGACCACATCTTTTCAGTCTATGGTAGTCACCTTTCTTCACGTTGTAAGCATACCATGTCTTGCCCAAGGAGTTTCTGCTATAGGCTATCAATACCAAGTATGTTAGTCCAATTGGTTCAATGGAAAGAAACCATGGTTACACCTGCCAGAAGACTCTTGGTATTGGAAATCCAGGAGTGCAAAGAGTTCCAAGACAACATGGAGAGCAGTGGCAAGTCCACCCAGCTCTCCTCTGGGTCCTCCAGTTCACTCCTTCACTTCCTTTTCTTCATCCCATGCCCTACTACTTTCTTCACTCTTCTTCATTTTACCAGTTACCTTCTCTCTCCTTTCCCCTTGCTTTTCTTATCACCTAGCCTTTCTGCCCTCCATTCCATGCTCCCTAACAATGCTTTCTCCCTTTCCTCCCGTTGACCCGCTTGGTGCCTCCTTCCTCACCACCCGTCTTCTCTCCTCCACTCTTTTCTCCTGTTTCCAGTCACATAGCAGGGACCGGCATCACTGAGAGGACTGGCTCTTTAAAACAGGCAGCGAGTCAGGCTGGTGACTTGCACAGGGCTAATATCTGCGTGCAATAAGAGTTCCTTACTCTTTGGTGGGCTGATAAATGTTGATGACTGAAAAGGCTTCATAGTAACATCTGGAATCAGTACACTAAATGTGCATTCAGCACATTAAGAGCCCAATTATAACTGGCCCAGTGTTCCCACACCCCGATTTTCCAGCTGCAGGAACACCAAGTCAGATTTTAGTGGCTGAAAAAAATCCCTTCAGGCTTAAGCCGCAAGGGCAGCCCGGCCCAGGTCGCCGCCCAAACAGCTCCTACAGTGTGGAGGGCATTTAATACTCTAACTTACCATCACATCCTTTCTTACCTACCACCACCCTTTGCCCCATCCCACCTCTCCGTAATGGCCCCAAAGAGCAGATGGTAAATGGAAACGTTAATCCCCACAGAACTGAGAATTCCATGTGGAATTTATTAACCGTGAGGATTAGCTTCTAAGAGCAGCATTTACGTGCAGGGATACCATGCGGAAACTACATTTTTGACCACAGAGAATCCCTACACATCCATCCACTTGTAATCGTGGCCTAAGTATTTGCTGTGCACCATACAAATGTCCTAAATCAATTTCATACCAAGTGAGTCAGAAGCTGCTCAATTACGCTTTAATGAGCAGCATTTTCAAGAGAAACAGGCGCTCGTAGACCGAGATGAAAAGTTGAGAAGGGCAGTGGCTACTCCGCGGCTGACTGGAACACTAGGTCTAGAAGAGGGCAACATTTAAATTCGCCTTACAAGTTTTGTGAAATTGGCTAATGTTCCGAAAGTTGCAAGGCTTTGTAAACTTTGCTTGCAGAAGAATGTTCTCAAACTTTTAATGCAAGAAAATTCTCCAAATTAAAGTGAGTTTTTGCTGGTATTTATTTCTGCAAATCTATGTCGGCAGATTTATTTCTCGTGTAGTTTTAACTTTGCAAATACTCTAAAGGATTCAAAGTATTCAAAAATCTTCAGCTTTGGGAGGAAAACTTTGCACAGGTTTAATCCCACCCGAACCTGCTTATTGGGAGTACGAAGGGACAGACTGCTTAGAGAAGCATCGTTACCACAGTTCCTAAAGAGTCTGGTGGGCTGGGCTCTGAGCGCCTCCTCTCGGGACAGGGTTGTCGCTGCGCCTGACTGGTAGATTCCTCTAATTACGCAGCCAGGAGGAGACAACTATGTGTGTTGCGGGAGCCAACCTGTTTGTAAAAGCAGGAGAGGAGAGCATCATGCTTAGCGCGGTCAGTAAGAAGTATCTGGCACTGCTCCTCAATGCAGTGTACAGCGACTACTGTCCCGAGGTCAATTACTGAGGTGTCTGGGCTATGCAACCACTTCTTTGTCACCATAGAACACCGAACTCTGCCCACACAACTGGCTGAAAACCCCTAAAAGTAAGAAAAATGGAAGCAAGGAACTCTGGGTAGTTCCCAAGTTTAGGTGGAGAGCAGCTCCTGTATAGAGCACCCTACAACACAGCAACACTTTGAATCTGCTCACCTCAAATGTCTGTTTTTCTAGCAAAGTTTTTAGGCATAGGATTAGCACAGTGCCACCCACACCGAGCTAGAAAGGGACTAAGCCTTTTGTCATTTCTACAGCAAAGTCTTTAAGCACATGATTAGAACAGTGTCATCGCTGCCAAGCTGAAAAAAGTCAAAAGCCTTTTACCACTCCAGGCACAGTATTAAAGCTTTGGATTGGTAAAATACAATCCAAGCCAACCTGGAATGAATAAAAGCAACCCCTGAGATGTGTTTCGCTCTTGTTATGAGCTAGTCAGAGCGGTATAGCTTTATCTTGACACAAGGGAGCACCCCGTGTAAGTTAAAACAATACCCTTTCAGGCTTAGAGAATTCTTCACAAATGGACTGACAGCAGGTTTAGTACAACTCTACTAAAGTCACACTATTAACCTAAATATAACTGGTAATCCCATAGAAAGATTTTTTTTTTTTTTTTTAAAGCACGAGGAAACAAACATATGCATTTTAGTAATCTCATAAGGTGCTACAGAATTAAATTGCAAATTCCAGGTATGACCGGAGCCAAAATCTATTGAAGCATCAATGTTTAAGATTAAAGTCATCCTAAATAATGCAAGCAAAGGTTTTTATTCTTTCCCTTAAATCCACACACAATCCTAGATCTCAATAAAAGAAAAGCATTGGCAAAGCTAAATATATTTAGAATTGGCTCCTGCTGTTTAAGCTTTGCCAATGCTTTTTGTTTTGTCATGGTTTTTGCAAACCTTTATTGTTAGGGGCCGCAGCCAGACTCATCAAGCCCAAACAAAATTCTGAAAGCCAAAAAAAGTGTGGGTAATAGTAGGGCCACAGTAGTTGCTAACACTAAAGGGAACTACTCTGTGGTCCTAGTGAAACGGCAGAACGCCGGCTCTCAGCCCATAGCCCCATGCTGTATCTGTAGTGGACGGAAGACAATTTGAATGACACAACAACATGCCAAACATGAAGCGGGATGGCTAAAAGCCCTTACAAATATGCACAGAATTACAGTGAAAGCAAAAGCTCTTGGCTAGCGCCAGATCTAATAACACGAGACAAACATGACTAACAAGGACACCAAACCTAGTAGGAAGGAAGAGCATGACCTCTCTGAGCAGTTTTCAGTAAAAGCTGCAGAACTTCAAATTAAGTTTGAACCATAATAGCCCTCAATGTTTTCCAAACTGAATCACATTTGTGCTGCATGTCGCAGGGGCATGCATGGTTAGGTGTGGGAAACAGGCAACTTTGGCCACCTTTGGTCAAAGCTGCTGTTTTCAATAGACTTAGAGTGGTCTTTAGGCAAATCAATTCCTCATTATTGGATGGCTTTATTGTCAATCTCACTTTCTTCCTCCTGAGTGGATGGCTTTCCCCTTTATTCTTGTATGTGCCCCACACCCAAGCACTCTGATTTCACATGGTCTATGGGCTGCTTGAATCCTTCTATTTTACTTTCAGCACACTCCAAGGGAGAGCATGCATTTATTTCTTCTCTCCCCAGTGTGCTGCTTCCTCCCTTCAACATGGGAGTTTGTACTTGGCTTCCCCACCCTCTGACCCCACCTCAAGAGCTTTGATTATATATTTATATTATTTTTTAACATACGACTCACCCCACCCAGCTCCTTTGTTGTTCTCAGAGTAGCACCTTTCTTAAAATGTGCTTCTGCTCACATTTTAGTTATTTTTCAGTTTTAATTTACTGCTCTACCACAACGTCCACCTTTTGGAACAGTAAATAAAAAGATAAACATAAAATAAGAACCACACCATGGTTGCCGTAGCGTGATGCATGCCGGCCACCTTGGAATGGTTTTAGTTTAACAGGAAACTCGTTCCTAGATTGCAAGACATTCGTGTACATACGTCTTGAGGTATATGTTTACATGGCAGTGCAAACAAGTATTGGCAAAGACCATACAGGGCCACTTGAAGCAGAGAACTATACGCTTCCTAATGCTCGTGTTTTCATTGCTGCTTGATTACTTCAATCTGCAGTCAATCTTGATGTATATATGTATATTTCCACTTTAAGATAATTTCCATGGCCGCAGTCAATGTGAGACAGTCCACAAAAAGTCACCATAGTGAAGGTTTACCATTAAGGAAGACCCCGCCAAGTAAAGCGTCAGCACAATAATCTTTAGCATCTCGGACTAGAAAGAGGCAACCCTGTCTTACCAGTCAGTTAGAGACACTATCGAAAAAGATAAAGGGACTGCAATGCATTGTATTCCATTGTGAACGTGTAATACTTTTTCTGCTCAGCATATATAGAATATGTGGAATCGTGCCTGGCTGCCAGGATGACATCGACAACATGGGAGGGAGATAAAAAAAAACCTCAACTGCTGATGTTCAATCTCCATGCATGGAGGTGAAAATTGCCCAGGCTCCAGTGTAAGATACTACTTGTGTGATAGGAGGTACGGAAAGCCTGATCGGAGGACAGATATACATGCCCATAAGTTCTGGGTATACACCTTCGTAGCCCAATCTGTTATAACTCGGATGACTTGGGCCTGGTCATTCCCATCATCTTCAGAACTCGAGGCAGGAGAAGAATGGACAGGAAGGCACACAATCCTGTGCTCTACTCTAAGCGGAATGAGTTTCTGGGAGAGAGCCATCTTTGGAACTCCAGCACGCAAAAGTGCTGAGACAGCGTGTTCTTGGCAGTGGCAACGAGATCGGGCCAGAGTTATTCCCACTGCTGGAAGATACCCTGTGCTACCTCCAGATGCAATTGCCATTCGTAAACTGCTAAGCGCCGATGGCCGAGTTTGTCCGCTCTGGCATTTAAAGATCCCGCCAGGTGGTGTACCAGCAGAGAAATCCCCTGATGAGCTAGCCATCTCCAGAAGAAGAAAGCCTCTTGGTACAGGACCAGGACCCTCCTCCATTCTGCTCGTTGCAGTTTCACATAGTGGTAGTGTTGTCGGGAGAACTTGCATCAGAATCCCTTGATAGTAGGCAGGAGGGCTTTCGGCAGCAAGCAAATCATCTGCAACTTTAGTAGGTTGATGTGGAGGTCTCTGCCGGAGACTAGAGTTCCCAATCTCTAACTCGCCAAGATGATCTCTCCAACACTCTACAGACGCATTTGTCCCCACCATAAACTCTGGGTGGGGTAGGGGGGGGGGGGTCTGCCGCTGTTCTAATTGCAGCCAAGCAGCCACCACTTTGCAGTCTCCTCCGACACCTGGATGGAGTCCGACAGGTTGCCCTAGTGCTGGGTCCACTGAGACGCCAGGTCCCACTGCAGAACTTACATGTGCCACCTGGCCACACGGAGAGGCTTGGCCGCATACTGCTCTCCATTCACACCCCCTATGGGGCACAGAGAGTCTATTTAAACCGGGCTTAAATAGAACAGATCTTTCAACAATGGTGGGATGGGGTTGGAAGACTATATGGGACAAGGAATGAATGGGGGGGGGGGGGGGAAGCCTTTCATACAGCTTAAAACTGAATGTGGCTTGTCGAAGTCAGAGTGCTTTCGATATTTACAAACGTGACACTGGATGCAGCAACCCCAAATTAAACAAGCATTGGCAAAGCCAATAGGTCTCGCTTTTGGGACCTTATAAGTATTTAGTTATGCAACACAATGGCTAAACACTTATAAGGTCCCAAAGCGAGACCTATTGGCTATGCCAATGCTTGTTGTTTTAAAACCAATAAATAAAAGGCATGGTCAATTACAATGCCAATAGCTTAAACTCTCGCAAAATGTGAGACCTATTGCATTGAAAATGCTTGTTGATTTAAGGTGAAGTCTTCACCTCAAGGGGTCGCATACTTTAGGAGGAGCAGGCTTATATCCTCAAAGACTTTTAAAATGCCGTTGGGCCGCCCTCCTTTACAGTCATTTTCTTGGTGCAGTGCAATGATTCACCGCTAGGTGGCGCCGCTCTCCATGCAGGAGGCCACGGCAGCAAGTTTCCCGGGGCGGGGACTTGAGGCTCTTGAAGCCCCAGAACATGCACTGCAGGAGCAAGGCCAGTCCCATGGCCGGCAGTGTGTCGCACCCACCGAACCTACGGTGATGCTGCTGCACTTGAACAGTGGCCGTCAGTGTGATTAACTGTTCAGGCTCGGCCGCGGGTGCATTGCGAGGCCACTTTACTTCGCCACTCACAGCAGGCAGGTGAGTGGTGATGGGGGCGCAGGCATAATCACCGCGGCACAGCTGTCCCGCATTTTCCTCATTTTCAGGCTCTGCTGAAGGCACCGCTCTGGGCCTCCGTCCAACCCGATCACATCACCCCTTCACAACTTGACTTTGGGGTATACTGGGGTGCACAACGGGCTGGCAGTCAGTCAGCCGTGCAGCGGCTCTTACTTTCTTTTAGCTGCGCCCGCTCTTCTTCCTGGCTGGTGCTTCGCTGTGTAGTCTTCACGCCCCTCTCAGCATTTCAGGTGCGGGAGGGGAGATCCGCTTCTTGCGGTCTCGGTCGGCAGAGTCAAAGTGCCTCGAGCGCGGCACTAGCTGCTAAGCTTTACCCCCTTGTCACTGCTCTCAGGCCACATGGTTGGCTATTAATAGGCTGCAGACGTATCAGCATGCGGGCGGCTGCAGGTTTCCTAACGATGGGTGCCGGTGCACACAAGTGGCTCCCGTCGTCTTACCCTGTCTTGCCTCGGTAGACTTCACGCTGGCAGCAGGTGCAGGGGGTGCCCTAGACGTGGGCTTCTCCTCTCCCCACGAGAAAAAAACAACGAGAGGAGCGGGGGCGAGCGAGCGCGGCAGCGTGCAGAGCTGACCACACGCTCGTGCATCGTGCCTGAAACGTGCGCGTAACCGCACAGAAAAGGCCATTGTGCACGAGCGTGTGGTCAGCTTTGAAAACCCCACTACATAAAGTCTTCGCCAGAAGCAACGCTTGCGCGCTACTCTAGGCTCGACCTAAAAAAACAAGAGGCAATAAGACCTAACCCCCTTTGAAAAATACCTTCTTACTTGTAATAACAGGAAACACACAACTTCCTTAATCTATAGATTACAAAACATGGCAGTCAGGAGAGAGAATCCCTTTCCAGAAGGCATGGGAAAAGGAGCTGGGAATAACGCCAGAGGAAGGACAGCTGAAAGATATTTTTACAAGAACCAATAGTTGTGTGAGTTATGTAAGGTGGGGGGAAGAAGCAATACTGAAAATATTATATTGGCGGAACTATACCCCTGCTTCACTGGGACTCTTTGGGTATCCAGGAGTAACACAATGCTAGGGAGGCTGCAGGGCTACAGAATCCCCGACACATGTATGGCCCCGCCGACACATGACAACTTTCTGGTGGGAGTACCACAAACTATTGAGGAAGACGCAGGATTACGTTTACCAGAATGGCTGGAGGTCATAATTCTGGGTAGCCAATTGGAAGAAATAAACCTGCTGCTTGGTAGGAAGGGAAAGCTGATTTCACACATGCTGTTTGTAGCTAAACAAACATTGGCCCTATGGGGCTAAGCAAAAACGAAAACAGAAAAAGTGTTCCAACAAGCTATGGTGGCTACTGGCTATGGAGAAAATGGGCAAAACTGCCAGGGGAACCAAAACATTTTTTTAACCTCTTCGGTGCTCAGGATGGCCCCCGGCCGTCCGACGTCACGGTGGGCGTGTGCGGAGGACAGAGGACGGCCGGGGGTCGTCCAAACCCCGCCCGCTCATTAATTCTCCCGCACAGCGTCGAAATGGTTAAGAAACATTGAGACCGACTGCTGAACTTTTTGGGCAAGAACTATAACGAACTACAATGCCCTAGAGTATGGCATTACACATCATTGAAGGCACCAAACTGGAGCCTTCAATGATCGCTTCAAACAGGACCTACAGTACCATAATATGCAGGACACATCGCATCATCATTCTGAAATATGACAGGTCTGTATGACGTTACATACTCATGTGGACACTAATCAGAAAGAACCCCAAACGAGCAGCGGACTCAAGAGCGTGAAGTTAAATGGAAGGGCACAGGAGAAATGGGAGTTACTTATGTTTGTATGGTGGAAATTTCAATAGAAGCATATTTAAACTTGAAGATGTACTTAGAACCTGTTCTAATACATGCATAACAGGTTGTAGTTTAAGCCCTGTTGCACGCCAGATGGTTGTTTAAAATCACTAGAGAAGAGGCCAAGAGCACACGAGCAAAACACCGACTTGCTGCCTGTCCTGATGTAAATTGACATGCTGTGCATACTTCCACCATCTACTACTGGGACTAGAAAAATACAAGTTTTTTCCTCAAAGTCTTTCCTTCAGCTTTAGGCAGGACTCATTTCTGCGTAACCCTCAGGCATCCAGTGCTTTGGGGCACAGACTTGTCCCCCACCCCCACGCATCCAGAAGTCCTGCACTCTGGAGGATGAGTGGTTTGTAAATGTTACCTAGGAAAAAGGTTCCCCTATATTTATACCTGTAGGTCTGGGACAAGGGGGAGAAAACTCCAGCAAAAAAATGCAAAGTCCCACTTGACCTGTATTGCTTCCTGTATGTCTAACAAGTGCTTATGGTTCTGACTCCCAAACAGAATTATATTATACTTGATGCGCAAATTCATTTGTCAAACATAATTTATTCTTCTATCTTATTTTTTATCGTACTGGATATCACCAATAAAAACATACAAAATTGATCCATAATTAATTTCACATCATTTTGACAATTAGTTTCATGAATTACTTTTGATGAAATCTATTACAACCAAAAAGCTACACATTGCATGCAATCCACACATACCCGACCCAGCCACTCCACACATACCCGACCCAGCCACGCCACACATACCCGACCCAGCCACGCCACACATACCCGACCCAGCCACGCCACACATACCCGACCCAGCCACGCCACACATACCCGACCCAGCCACGCCACACATACCCGACCCAGCCACGCCACACATACCCGACCCAGCCACTCCACACACACACACAAAACATAACACAATGGAAAGACACTTGAGATTTTTGGGCCAGGTCAAGTGGGACTCTGCATTTATTTGCTGGTGGTTTGTGAATGCCACTAGTAGCTCGAGGAGGTAACATGCGAACCATTACTTATTTCAGATATTGTATAATTATTTTGGGGCAGGCAGCCTCAGAACTATTTTTTCCCAAACAGGAAAATATGTTTTGCAGTAGAATATTTATTGCAAACAGTGTTTTAAGACATGCACTGTGGTGTCTGCCTGCCCGGTGAAACAATACTCGGATACACATTTGGTTTTGTCAAGTGAAGTTTAGACAGTGTGTTTCCATTTTTGTCATCGGAGACCAATGGGGCACTGACTGCGCTTGGGTTTTCCTTGAATATTATGGAAAGAATGCGAATTATTTTAAGGACAAGAGTGAAGCTGGCATCTAAATACATTCTCATGCGTTGAACCTAATTGAATGAAGGGAAATCACACTAAGAAATTAATGTTCAGGCTCCCGCAGCGCCGAGTCCACATTTCAAAGAAATGCTGCCATTTCCACAAACTGAAAGAAGCGTCAGTCGTTTGCCGTCATCCCTGTGAAATGTGGATTTTGAAAGCACTGCACGTTGTACAATAAAGACACCGAGCCACACGTATAAAATACTACAAGAAATTCTAAAAACGAACACAATTCAGCTTCCCTCTGATCCACTTCTAAACTGAACGTTCCGCGTACTCACTAACACAGAAAAGGCGCCAAGCATATAAATGCGCTACGAAGTGATAGAAATGGTAGTTGGCGCCATAGAAATGTGAACATTCACTGTAATATTGCACACACAAAGCCCGACTCTGGCCCGCCTACCAAGCACTGTAGTACAAACGTGCGCATCTACAGACCGGTAAAGTAATACCATCCATTGACCTCCCCATGCTGTCAATCTACACAGACATCAACCTACCAGCCATGACAGAGCAGAGTTACGCAAAAGAGAGCCCGTTTTCCACATTTTTTCTTTCTGTCACAGACAGTGTTTTCAGTTTTCATTAACGTAAAAATCTGTAGAAATATTTTTTTTTTAAATGGGGGCCTCAATACAAGCAAGGCTACAGCAGGACTCATTGTCCAACTTATGATTTTATCAGAATTGGTGTAAAGTACCAGCCAAACTGGAGTACTATCTCAGGCTGAAGAAACCTTTTGTGTGTTTCAGTGGGACAACAATTACAAGTTTTTTTCTTAACACACAACGAATTTTATAGTGTGCATTACATAGGAAAAATACGTTTTTAAACTAAAGCATTGGATAACAAAGCTACATGAAGTCTGTAATTGACGATCCTTACTCTGCAATAAAACCACAATATATATAGATTTATTCCATGTGAGCGACAACAAATGTGCCCCAATGGCACACGCTTTTAGAACATCTGTGCTGGTGAACACACAGTAACACTCTGGTAACCACAGTTCCACGATTGACATGAAAAAACACACTTTACTGCCTCGCAGACTGCAGGTTACAAAGACTTTACACAGGGAAACAACCCTTCTAACGGTCAATAGGCCGTTTTCAATGTTATTTTACTGCACAAACTTACAAATTCTCTTTAAAACAAATCTACATGAAAACACGGGATGCATATACCATATGTGCCGATGCAGAGAGTGTAATATGCTGAAAGGTAAACTGCGCTCACAGTTCACCAGTCCCAAAAAACCTGAAATCATAGGTTCATCATCCAATTAAGAATCTTCTTTAATTCTTCATTTCAAAAGAGGAGTCTGACGCATACCGGAGAGGACTCGAGGCTGAGCCCTGAAGAAGTCCCAAAGTATGCAGGAATCCAAGGCATTGGCTGTTTTCATCTCTATGGGTAAAGGACAAAAGCTTCTTTTACTGCCTTCTGAAGCCAACAATAAAGGAAGACTCATTGGATGATGGGCCTATGGTTTAGTGAACTGCAGGCGCTCCTTACCTTACATCTAATTTGTTTTCTGCATCATATGGCAGCAGTATCTGTTGCAGCTGGGTACCGTTTGGAGAAGCACCTTTAGACACTAAATGGACAGACCAAGGGGATGCTGTTGCTCGTCTTGACACAGCTGCTAAATAGATATAATGTTAGAGTAGCATCTGCTTTTTAATCACCAGTGGTGAGTGAGGGACGGGGCGGAATGATCCATTTGAGGCTTCGCCTCTTGAGTCATTCCCCCCTCCCACACTCAACAGTGCCAAGAAATATCTAAACCTATATCTATCCATATATAAAATTATTTCAAGTACCTGAAGAAAATTCTAGTAAAAAAAACCCGCCGGCTCTCCGTAATGCATTTCACCATAATGCAGTTTAATGACGCATTTTGGTGACAAAGGCTGTGAAGAAAAAATGAGCCACTAAACTTCATCATGGTGAAATACATTACAGACAGCTAGTGTGTTCTTCCGACTGGAATTCTCTTGTGGAAAATGGAATATTATAATTGGCTGGTTCTGGTACCTACTGCAAGGCGCCTGCACTGCACGGCGAGGAAGCAGCTTTCCTGGATCAGGGATGGATGGAGATATAGATATATATATATTTTATACACACACACATATATATACACACACACACACACACACACACACACACACACATAAATATATCACCAAATATTGTTAGCTCCACAATCCATAACTCGCACAACAACCATGCAGACCATAACTCGCACCAAATGCAATCCTTATGAACTCACCTTTGGTGTAACAGACGCCCACGGTGGGACTTCCTACGGAAGGAATCCACCCATCCCTCATGGCGTAACTTTCAAATGTCATTTATTGTTATAACATCCAGCTAAGGGTGCAATCTTCCATCTGCCTTTCCCCAGAGCCGGTCATAAAATAGCTCAATGAGCCAACTGTTTTTTGTCCGAGGTACATAAGATGCATTCTCCCCTCGTTTCTCCTAGGTAACAATAGGAATCCACCTGCTCTATGGGGGATTGCGCATGCTCCAGGTGAACTTCTTATTAGATTTTCCAAATACCACAATTTTTAGACCGATTATTAACATTTTGATTGCATTGTTTTATTGTAGCACTATTGAGTCTTCAAAGACAAATTGGGGTTCTTGTCAGAAATACAAGGTTGCCTACATTAGGCCCGGGCATAATCAGAGTAATTTAGCTAATTCCGCATACTCTTTGATGCGGAATTGCCAATAACGCAATTAAACCTGCTTGCGTAATGAAAATAGAATTTGAGGGAAAACAATCCTATCCTGAGAGTACATTTAGCGGCTGCTTGAGCTCACTATTTGTGTTCTGCTGCATCTAGCACTATTTCTTAACGCAAAATAAATCCTTTCATCCTTTTTGGAGGCAAAGGGGCAGTTTGCTTTAAGAAAACGGCGCTAGATGCAGGGAGTAAGTTGGGGGGGGAACATTCTACTTCAACAGCACATTTCATGCCATTTCTTCACGCAAAATGCCTTCTCACGCTCACTTTGGACATGAGGGGGGTATTTTGTGATAAGAAAATAGCGCTAATTGACGGGGTAAGTTGGGTCAAAATCCTACCTCAACAGCACACTTTGCGGGTGCAAGCGGCTGCTCGCACTTGCCATTTGTGTTCTGTTGCATTAAGCACTATTTCTTAGCACAAAGTGCATTCACACATAATTCTACGCGAGTACACTGAATTACGTGAGTTACGCCGACCCCTAGTCCACATATGCCAAGTTACTAAATAGATTACCTCCTATGCTTCTGGAATGAGATTGTATTAGATTCAGCTTTAGAGATAGAAGTGCCATGTAAATAATGAAGCAAGAATACACCAAAGTTTTAAGCAGCTACCCAATTTTAACTTCTGGAGGTAGTGCCTTTTCATTAGTTAGATTCTAAGCCATGTGTTGCAGTGAAGTTTAATCATCACATTTACAAGTGGTTGATCTGCCCCCGCAAAATAATTTTTTTTGCCATAACTTACATTGATTAGATCAAAAACTTTACTATAATCCACAAAATGTGTATATATGTCCTTATTTATTCTCAGTAGTAAACAAGATAACAAACAAGGCCATTATGCTAACATGGGTGGCACCTTTAAAGGAATCCTGTGTGCCTTAAGTCCAACAGGCTACAATCATGGGTAAATGAGAATCACCAGTCTAATTTTATTTCACAAAGATTTTACCTTCAATATCAAGTAGTACTAATCGACAACAGATTGACGGGCCCACACAAAGACTCTTCTTATAGATGGGCGGTGTAGGAAATTCGCCTTTTCTTCACGGTCACCGCAGACTTTTCGCCTTTTGCTGAACCCTATATTTTTGCTGGCTTTAGAACTCTGTGCACTTTTCCTCTGCTAACTAGTAGTGAAGTGCCTTTGCTCCCCCTTACACATGCTTGAATTGACATATTCCTAATTGGTATACTTAACTTACCCATACGTCCCTAGTATATGACACAAAATGTACCCAGGGCCTGTAATGTCACTAGTGGACTGAGGCACCTATTTCGTCATCCACTAAAGTGACAGCGTAAAACATGGCTTTAGGCCTACCATGGTAGCCAGATTGTGACAGCTTAAACACTGCTATTCAACTTGTTAAAATAAACCTTTTTCACAGATCAAAACTTCCCTTTTAAATATTAAATAAACAGCCAGGCTTATGTAGACAAACATTCCGAATTCATTGAGCTGGGGGAAAGATCTAACTCTCTTTCTCCATGAAAAGAGTATGGAAAAAAAATGAGTAAAGATTGATGGCATCACATGCTCACCAACTGCGACCATCAGGATTTGACTCACCATTTTACAAGGCATCACTGAGTAAGTCGGAAAATTCACAGAAAATGGCCACCCTGTTGCCTGTATTTCAATAGATTACAATCTTCCCTAGAAACAAAAATAGGACTACCACACCTACCAATACAAAAACCATGCAAAACTGGAGGCCATCTTTAAATGCACATTAGACATTTGCATGCCATATTTTTAAACCACCACGACTGACCTAGGCACCACTGCAATGAGTCCCCGATCAGAAGGTTACGCTATTCTCCACAATTCAACTTCATCACCAACAAAGGATTATCACAAATAAGCTGGCTTCTACAATATGCGTATTTCTTCACTAAACTACAATTTTAGAAGATTGGTCAGAAAGCACCACCCATGACCCTTCACACCTCCTGGAGGTACCTTCCAGCAATAAACAATGGACAAAAATCTGGAACCCTCAGGCCATAATGCCTTCTCTATTAAATACCCCCCTAATCTCTCCAAAAATGCATCATAAAAACTCCAACACCAATTACTCAAAACACACCCAGAAACTTATTCCAGACCCCTATTTCTGCGCCAGCAAGGGAACTCAACCTAATAACCTTATATTTCATACAAAAAGGAGAGCCCAATGGAGAATTATCTTATTCTCCATGTTGCGCATCACAGGCTCTAGGAAAACATATCAAGGACTTCGACTATCTGCCTCTCCCTCGTCATTCTGCAGGACGAACGCTACCATATCTATATACAATAATGGGATTATTCTAATACAGTCCTCTAATAAAAATCTGACCTTAATTGACAAGATCTTCCCTACTCTTAAAAGGAGGGTGCAAAATCCCTCTCAAAATCGTCTTAACATTCTTGACAAAACACTCTCACCCTCTTTAACGCACATGGCTACTCCGATTTCAATCAGCTCTACCCTCGCTACTACCACTACAGAACCATCATCTCAGACAGAGCTTAAGAATCTTTCTAGCAATAGTAGACCAAACTCATCGACTTCCCCCAGCCCCCAATACCAGAACTAGTACAGACTCAGACTTCTTTGAACCTTACCCCCCCTCCCCCAACCACACCTTCTTGCCTCCTCGGTGAGCTCCAGTGAGGGCGCCCCCCCCCAAGCACCACCAAAGTGCTTCCTTATACACGGAACAACAATGTCTACAAACCCATATCCCATCACCAAAACAACCTTAGGCCACCCAGATCCACTGACCATCTCAAATCCATTCTCTCTATACCTCCTCCCCTCACATCCAGTTATCCTCAACAAAATTTTACAGATGCACAAGCATGCCAGGCCCCCATTAACGACCCCTCCTCTCAGTAAGGGGTCTCTTATTACTTCTCCCCTCTCCTGGACCGCCCTCCTCAACCCATTACTACCCGTAAACATGATTACTGAAAGTGCGATTCAACGAGATTGATCGTAGCTTAAGCGATCTTAAGGATGATCTTCAGAGACTCACATCCATTACATCTGATCTACGGCTCTCTCATGGATCAAATAGCACCATGATAACTAGAATTGATTCCCATGCAGATACGCCCCCACACCATGTCCCACACAGATCCAATCACAGATCAAAAACGATACCATTCCCCAACGCCGCTTCTTGCCCGAAGAGATCGAATCAAGATCTATCGAACAGTGAGATCTATGAACTCCTCCTCTCTTATTGTTAAAAGCAAAACGACAATCGTGAACATTACCTGCGCCATCTTGTCTGGTGGAATTCTATGTGCACATAAGTTGCAGTCATTTTAATCTATCACAGCCATTTTGTACTCTGTTGGTCACCTTTGTTTCACCCTGCCCTTACTAGCATCCCTCTGACCCTCTGACCGACCTGGTACGTGTGCTGGGGGCTATAAACTATTTGCCGCAACAAACCTCAGCGCCACTTGTTGCCACAAACTCGTTTTTCCTCTCATCTCTGTTTTCAGGCAAACCTTTGGACACTCTACCCCTCACTGCACCTAGTTACACAAACGGGTTCCAAACACCAAAAAGACTCTTGCAACATGATTTATTGCAGTGCAAACAGCAAGACTTGTTGTTACCAACAATGGGACCTGTTTTTATCAACAGAACGGACTCTTAGATCTGGCTGGTCTCACATGTTTTAGACCCTGAAGCAAGGTCCAGCTGCAAGATAAGATTGTCTGTTTGACCTGGGTGGGAAGAGAATTACTGTTGGGCTTGTGTGACAACCTGCCCGGGGCGGGGACCCCAAGCTTGTGTAACCATGTTGATGAAGCCAATGCATTGTGTCAAACCTGTATAAAAGGAAGAGCCAAAGGAGTTATCAACAGAACACCTCCCTCAGACATCCCGGTGTCTGCAGTTGACGTGATCTCCTCATGAGAAATAAACCTTTTTCTTGTCTTCCAGTTTCCAGCGCTTGCCTCATTATTTTGATAGCGAACCCAAAGTGAATTAGAGGTGGAACCCTGCACCGGGCAGCATTGAGGGTCTTAGAAGACTCGCTGCCTTTCACATCAAACCGAAAAAAATATTACCAAGTCTGGTCCGAATCAAATCCAAACCATCCAGGCTAACCCATTCAGAGAATTGAGCTATAATCACAAAGTTGTAAACAATGACAACCTCAAGCCCATTAATACATCACGGACTGCCTCTCATCACACTAATAATCAGCTGAAGTGCATGTTCCTCAATTGAAGGTCGGCAAATAAACACGCAGCAGATATTTAGGACCTCATCCTCTCACATAAGTTTGACATAGTTATCCTCACGGAAACGTGGTTAAGCAGCTCATCTCATACCATTATAGACCTACTAGTCCTCCCTAGTCACCAGATCATCCGACTAGATAGACCCAAGAAAACAGAGGGGGAGGGGGGGTGAGCATGCATCTACCGCAACACCCTCTCAGTATTCCAATCGGAAACAATTGCTCTAACTACTTGTGAATATCTTAGCATCAGTATCTCTTGCAACAATACACCCTTGTCTGGCTGCCGATCGACTGAACTTCAACGGTTCCGAACGGACCTCTCTCGAGTGACCTGTGGTCCTGACTGGGACCTTAGAGGAACGCCGCATTGATTGTTGGAGTGAGAGGACAACCAGGCGCTGGAAGGGGAAGACGAAGAACCGTCCATACGGTCCGGGTAAGGTCGTGAAAAAACGACTTAAATTGATTGATTGATTGAATAGTTTGATTGAAATACTAGTATTCCTTTTTTGATATTGAGTTATTTGCGACATTTCCCTGCTTGCAAACAACGAAGAATAGGAATATTCTCTCTCTTTTCAGGCAGCGAAGGACAGGTAGTGCAGACTTTTTGTCTAAATTGATTGATTGAGATATTCATTTTTGACCGATAAATACGTCATGCCTGTTTTCTCTAGATTGTTTGATTGTAATTGTTTTGGACCAGACCGTTCGTTAGAGGTCAGTCAGCCGGCACCGCCGGAAGGCACCCCTAACAAGGACATGTACGTAAAGTATGGATTAGCCACCGTAGCTTATAGCAAACTATGGCATAAATACACTAGGAAGGACCGGGTAAATCAGTGGCCACTGACGGGATCTTTCGATCCCGCTAAAATAGAAACGTTAGAATTAGCTCTCCACAAAAAGAAAACTAGACCAGCCATGTTTGACAGTTTTGGTTTATGGCGAAAAGAGGCAGCTCAAAGAAAGAAAAGGGACGAAGCTAGACAAGATAAAGAAACGTGAAAATCAGCTTACCAAGCCTGTAAAAGATTAGAAGAAAAACTAAAAGGAAATCGATAAAAAGGAACAGGAATAAAAAATATCAGGTCAATGCCCTGTTAGAACGCCCTCGACTCTTTACCCCAAGTTAGCAGCAAAACAAAGGGTAGATGATGATTTATTGTTAGGTCCCCCAATCATATACATGCCAACCCCTTACGCCCCTACTCATCCCGTAGTACAACGCCAGGACCACCAAAGTATAGCCGGAGATGGCACGATCGCCTCAGTCTCCACCGCCTCTGCTCCCACCGAGTCACCCACACCAAATGCCTCATCTAAGGCTACAGTAGTAGAGGTAGGATCAAAAGAAAAAGGAGCGCCCAGGGTCCCGCGATTAAGTAAAAATGAGCGAGCAGGCATTGATAAAATAGTTAAATCCCTCATAGATAGGAAGGAGACAGAAGAGTATGTAACTGACATATGCAACTCCTATGTTGAAAACCGCAAACGATACTTTATTGTACGTCTCTGTTACCACACTCTTACTGCATATGAAGAGAAGTACCAAGATGTAGGGCCCGAGCGGCTAGTGGCTCTCTATAGGAAGGTAGACACCAGAGATGAAGGCGACAACGATGTTACAGAACTCTTTTCATCCACACTGGAGGTATTCCGTCACCTCGTGGAACAAGGACGGATAGATAAGGACAGGACATCTAAGATAGCAGGACCCCCGGTGGAAAAACAAGATAGCATGATGCCGATAAAGAAGCTGCCCCTTATTGGGTACCTCCTAGAGGACCAGGGACTCATGACGATATGAACCATCAAGACGCTAGAGGAAGGGTGGTCTACAATTGGGTGTATCAACCATGGGACAGACAGGACATTTTGACGTTCCGTAAATCTTTACCGGATTTACGAAAGAACCCCACCGCCTTTTACACCGGGCTAGGTACCGCTCTGGGATCAACAATCATGACACTTGCCGACATAGACTTGTTCTTCGGGTTATGTTTGCCAGCAGATGTGTGGAAACAGATTAGGAAAATAGACCATACCGAACTGCTTGGTCATACCTGGGAACAACTCAACACACTAGATAAACAGCGGAACCCTGGTCAAAAACCGGTTAAAGCAATATTGGACCTCCCTGACAAAATAGTGCAGAAAGTGAAAACGCTGATCCCAGAGAAAAAGATAGACTGGTCCATAGTAACCGCGTGCCGCCAGAAACCACAAGAGGATGTCTCAGAGTATTTCTCCAGATTGGAAACGGTGTTCTCCGATTACAGTGGACAAGACATGTGCACCGCAACCGGACACCACTTATTTGTGCAGAACTATGTCAAAGGACTACTGCCAGATGTATCCCAGAAATTACAAGCCAGCGAAAGTAGTTGGGCAGCATCTAAACCGGCGGCCATTCTCCAAATGGCCCAGTACTATGAGCATCAGAGAAACGAAAATGACAGGGCTACAGAAAGGAAAAAGAAGGACTTGAAGGAAAGGGTAATGGTAGCACAACTCCAGGGGGCGAATACAGGAAGGGAGCAATATAGGGGAGGATACCAGCAGAATACCCCTAGAGTACAGCCACCTAGATATGTAGGACGCCAAGACCTAGGACAGGATCAATGTGCATTTTGCAAAGAATATGGACACTGGAAAACCCAATGCCCGGCTTTGTTAGGAGCTGGTAGGGGCAGAGGGGCGAGGGAAATAGCAAGTGGAGGAAGAGGACGTGAGAGAGGGTACGTGAGTGAAGCAAGCGAGGAAAGGCCAGGAAGAGTGAACACATTCGACCATCCCAAACAGAATCAGTACCAACAGACAGATTATGACAATACGTACGACTTTGCATAGGACAGCCAGGGGCAAGGGAGGGATCCAGTCGAGCTCTATGTTGACCAGCAAGGCCCTTATGTTACCGCTGAGGTCCTGGGCACAAAGTCGCCATTTCTGGTAGACACGGGAGCAACACGTAGTGCACTATCCAAACGACTGATTCCAAGGGCACCCTTGTCAGGCTCACATGTGACCTCAATAGGATTTGACGGTACGCCCTCCACCAACCCTTTGTCCCGACCGATCCCTTTTAACCTTGACAACAATAGCGTCGAAACGACATTCCTCCTCTCTTCCAACACCCCAGACGCCATTATGGGTTTCGACCTTTTGAAACACTTCCATGCGACTATCAGATGCTCACCAGACTGAGTGCGTGTCGTCCTGTATGACAACCCCCAGCGCCATAGAGAGAACCTTTCTCAGCACATGTTTCCCATCTCCGAGACTGACGCATCCCTACTGGACACTTTGCCATCACACTTATGGGCTAGGGCTGATTCAGACGTAGGACGAATGATGATTGACCCAGTACACGTAACAATACGACAGGACGCAACCCTACCGAAAGTACCGCAGTACAAAATATCGCCAGAGGGTGAGAAGGCACTGACAGAGATCATACACTCTTTGGTAGAGGCAGGGGTGGTAGAGGAAGTAGTGAGCAACGTTTGTAACAGTCCCATACTACCGATTGTAAAGAGACAGGGAGAGGGAGACGGAAAAGCCTACCGCTTCATCATTGACCTGCGGGAGATAAACAAAATCGTAGTGCCACAATACCCAGTAGTTTCCGACATCACGACAATTTTGACTTTAATCCCCCTCCACTGCCACCACCTTCACTGTAATTGACCTAAAAAACGCATTCTTTTCCATACCTATACACAAGGACAGCCGCTATCTATTTGGATTCACCCTAAACTCCCGTTCGTACAGATTTTGCAGAGCACCTCAGGGGTACACTGAGAGCCCAAGCATCTATAGCCAGGCGCTTAAAAGACAGTTGGACGCCATACAATTGCCAGATGGAGTGGCACTAATACAATATGTAGACGACATCCTTCTAGCAGCGGACACCATACCAATAGCCGTCACAGCCACCATCAAACTACTCCATTTTCTTGCTGAGAATGGTCACAAGGTCTCCCGAAAGAAATTGCAGTTCTGTAAATCACAAGTGACCTATTTGGGTCACCTTTTATCCAAAGAAGGGGAGGAAACTCACGCCTGACAGGATCCAGACAATTCTAGACACCCCTGCCCCCAAAGATCAGAAACAAGTCCGCTCTTTGATAGGTCTCACTTCATTTTGCCGACAGTGGTTACCGAACTTTAGCCTCATTGTCAAACCCCTTCTCTCCCTCCTAGCTAAAGACATCCCCTCACCTCTCCCCTGGACCCCCGAATGCCAGTCAGCCTTTAAAGAACTACGCAATGCCCTTTGTTCAGCGCCTGTCCTAGGAACCCCGGATTACTCCAAACCATTCTTCCTCTACACGCACGAGAGGGAAGGATGTGCATTGTCTGTCCTAACACAATCAATTGATCACAAACAACGCCCTTGTGCATATTTCTCTGCCACCCTCGATCCAGTAGCCAGAGCGCTGCCAGCGTGCCTGCGCGCTGTGGCAGCTGCAGCAGTATCGATACGCCAGAGCGAAGGAATAGTACTCTCCAATCCAGTCACTGTTTTAGTACCCCATGCAGTCGACACACTACTAAACCAGACCAAAACCCAACACTTGACTAGCGCCCGACTGACAGGATATGAGTTGACCCTGCTAGCACCGCACATTACCTTAAAGCGATGCACCACCCTCAATCCAGCCACACTGTTACCCCTACCCGAAAATGATCCTAGCGTGACTCCACTACACGACTGTGTGACACTAACCGATGAACAAACAAAGAGTAGAATAGATCTCAGAGACACCGCCTTTCTAGAACCAGATGGAGAACATTGGGTGGATGGTTCGTGCATCAAACTCCCCGACGGCACCACCTAAGCTGCATACGCTGTCACCACAGCCCGAACCGTTCTGGAAACGGCCCGTATTCCCCAACGTTCAACCCAGGCTGCAGAACTCATTGCCCTCACACGAGCATGTATCTTAGCGACTGACACGACAGTTAACATATACACCGACAGCAAATATGCCTTCGGGGTGGTTCACCATTTTGGGATCTTATGGAAAGAAAGAGGGTTCCTGACTTCACACGGTACACCCATCCTGCATGGAGATTTAGTCTCCGCCTTGACGCAAGCAGTCCTCCTCCCCAAGAAGTTAGCAGTGATAAAATGCCAAGCACATAGGAAAGTGACTGATCTCATTGGACAGGGAAATGCACTACCAGACGTTACTGCCCGAGCCACGGCAGGAGACAGAACTACGACACGAATGTATGTGACCAGGTCACAAGCTGAACGATGGACTGACGCTAGGACCACTGTAAGGGACATACAGACTACAGGCACACAAGACGAATTGACAGAGTGGGAAAAGGTGGGACTAAAAGACGAGGAAGATTGCTGGAGAACTAAAGACGGAAATAAATGGCTGTTACCTATTGCCTACCTCATCCCCATATTGACCATGGCACATTTACCAGCACACATAGGCTCCACCCCCATGATTGAACTAATCACCAGAGTATGGCATAACGTCAAGATAGCAGAATCTGCAAAACGCCTAGTACAACAATGTATAGTCTGCCTACAACACAACCCAGGGAAGGGGACAGTAGTACCACAGGGAGGGTTTGGAGTCCCTGACCACCCCTTTGAAATCCTTCAAATGGATTACATTCAACTAGAGAGATGCCTTGGTCTAAAATATGTCCTGGTGGTTGTGTGCGCTTTTAGCAAATGGGTGGAGGCATATCCCACCCGCGACAATACCGCCTTAGCCACTGCAAAAGTATTGCTGAAAGAATTCTTCCCCCGATACGGCCTTTGCAGAATTTTATGGAGCGACAACGGCCCCCACTTCGTAGCCGAGGTGATACAGAACATACTGAGAGAGTTGGGGGTAAAACAAAAGTTCCATGCCGTCTTCCACCCCCAATCAGCGGGCCTGGTAGAGAGAGACAATGCAACGTTGAAACTAAAACTAGCCAAAATAGTTACCACGACCGGGTTGAAATGGCCCGACGCCCTCCCATTGGCATTGTTATCGATGCGCTCCACCCCAACCAAACACCGACTGACCCCGTATGAGGTGGTCTTCGGCAGGCCTATGAGCATTTGGGCGGCACCAAGACCCACCTCCATTAACGATGTCCCGAACATATTAATGTCGGATTACTTGCATAAATTGACAAACGAGCTAACAATTATCCACCAACAGGTGCAGCAAGCCTTGCCTGACGTATCCAGGGGCCCGGGACATGCAATAAAGCCAGGCGACCATGTATTGATTCGCAACTTCCAAAGAATGAAGAATCTGGAGCCTAGGTGGACGGGCCCCTGGCAAGTCCTGATCACCACCCGAACTGCCCTCCAAGTGGAAGGAAAACGAAACTGGCTGCACGCTCATCATTGCAAACGAGTCCCTCCAACCCTGGCAACCTGTGAAGGGGTGGAGGTGCAAGAGGAAGTACTCGCGAGAGACCGACCAGCTCTGAGTTGCTACCCACAAGAAGACACCCTCGAACTATCAGAATTTCCCGACCCCACGGTGCCATCCAGGAAAGGGTACAACCTAAGATCGACGAAAGGAGGGAGCTCCAACGACCAGGCCACTAACTAAGTCAAGGTCTCAGATCAGTAGCACAGTCAAACAACGCTACCAGGAAAGCGCCAGACAAAAGTCTGTGGTCCTAACAGTTGTTGAGCTCCTCGAAGATGATGGAAGAAACTGAACACCTGCAAAACCACAGCAAAGACACCAAGACTGCTAACCTGCACAGCACAAAGACAATTGCACTTGTAGCCGCATTGCTCACCTGTCTCCTGCTAATGGTTGCACTCTGGATCATTGAAGAGAATGCACCTGCATACAGAACATTGTCACCCACCATGCAACCAACCACCAAGAAAGAACACTACCTGGTATCACTACCGCCACATCTCCGAGAACGACGCAAAGAATTCTGGAATAATTCTTTCGTGCAGATGTTGCACCAGCACAATCTTGCCACCAATGCTACCAACTGTTGGGTCTGTGGGCTGTTACCACATGCCACTGAACATTCCATCCCTTCGCCCTTTTCTATTCACGGATCTTGCCTTGCCTGGATGATGCTCCTACAAGAAAGTTACAAAGACAATGCCACTTCCGACGGAACAATCGCCCAGTTCTACAACGAGTTCTGGCGAAACAAAACAGGAAGGACAGCAGCCCCCTTCTGCCCTCACACCTTCAATGCGACATTCCAGATTAATGTCCCCTCCAAAGAACGATTGGAAATGCAAGTGTTCAATAATCCTAACAAACACATTTTCCTACCTGAAGAAAAGAACTGCTGCAACACTGACTGTGGCCCTATCTGTGGTGAACGTCTCTGGCATTGTATGCATTGAAGGCCGTGGGACTAAGAATGTGGGTCACAGCACCTGTAGCATTGTAAGGACTTTGAACACTGCCAACCCCCAGCGCTTGTTGCATCACCCAATATGTACTTTGTTTGTGGAACCAAAGCCTACACCTGGCTCCCAAGAAACTGGGGGGCACGTGCTACATTGCCTTTGTTTTGCCACCAACCTACACAGCCCCTGCAGAGCATCATCGAGAAAAGCGTTCTAAAGACATTGATCAAGCAGACTCTGCCTCATCACAGTTCCTCGACGCGGCAAAAGGGCTCGTCCCGCTATGGGGTCCGATGGCAAACAGCCGAGCCATCAGACATCTGTCCCAAGCGGTAGAGACCGCCCTGAACGTCACTGCTGGCATCCTCACCAACAACACTGCTGAGCTCCAAGCGATCCGTCTGGTTACCCTGCAAAATCGCATGGTCCTGGACGTGGTACTAGCGGACCGTGGAGGAGCATGCCGCATCATCGGTGCCAGCTGCTGTGTATACATTCCTGATAATTCACCTTCTGTCTATGAAGCAATCGAACATCTCCATAGACTATCTTCAGAAATTCATCAAGGGTCAGAGACTTGGACAATTGGAAGTTGGCTTTGGGGCATCTTGAAGGAGTGGGGTTGGAAAATATCAATGATTCTCTTGGTCCCAGTATTGACAATATGTGGTTGTTGTTTGGGTATACATTGTATACCACCTTTGTGTTCTCTTTGCATAACTACCTTGCACCCTAAGACTATGGACACTCAGCTAACAAAAACGAGAGTAATGTATGATCAAGAGATACAGGACATTATGGAGATCGAAATAGACTGACAAGCTGGCTAGTTATGTTCAAAGGGGCCACTGTTAAAAGCAAAACGACAATCGTGAACATTACCTACGCCATCTTGTCTGGTGGAATTCTATGTGCACATAAGTTGCAGTCATTTTAATCTATCACAGCCATTTTGTACTCTGTTGGTCACCTTTGTTTCACCCTGCCCTTACTAGCATCCCTCTGACCCTCTGACCGACCTGGTACGTGTGCTGGGGGCTATAAACTCTATTTGCCGCAACAAACCTCAGCGCGACTTGCTGCCACAAACTCGTTTTCCTCTCATCTCTGTTTTCAGGCAAACCTTTGGACACTCTACCCCTCACTGCACCTAGTTACACAAACAGGTTCCAAACACCAAAAAGACTCTTGCAACATGATTTATTGCACTGCAAACAGCAAGACTTGTTGTTACCAACAATGGGACCTGTTTTTATCAACAGAACGGACTCTTAGATCTGGCCGGTCTCACATGTTTTAGACCCTGAAGCAAGGTCCAGCTGCAAGATAAGATTGTCTGTTTGACCTGGGTGGGAAGAGAATTACTGTTGGGCTTGTGTGACAACCTGCCCGGGGCGGGGACCCCAAGCTTGTGTAACCATGTTGATGAAACCAATGCATTGTGTCAAACCTGTATAAAAGGAAGAGCAAAAGGAGTTATCAGCAGAACACCTCCCTCAGACATCCCGGTGTCTGCAGTTGACGTGATCTCCTCATGAGAAATAAACCTTTTTCTTGTCTTCCAGTTTCCAGCGCTTGCCTCATTATTTTGATAGCGAACCCAAAGTGAATTAGAGGTGGAACCCTGCACCGGGCAGCATTGAGGGTCTTAGAAGACTCGCTGCCTTTCACATTATCAAACCGAAAAAAATATTACCAAGACTGGTCCGAATCAAATCCAAACCATCCAGGCTAACCCATTCAGAGAATTGAGCTATAATCACAAAGTTGTAAACAATGACAACCTCAAGCCCATTAATATATCACGGACTGCCTCTCATCACACTAATAATCAGCTGAAGTGCATGTTCCTCAATTGAAGGTCGGCAAATAAACACGCAGCAGATATTTATGACCTCATCCTCTCACATAAGTTTGACATAGTTATCCTCACGGAAACGTGGTTAAACAGCTCATCTCATACCATTATAGATCTACTAGTCCTCCCTAGTCACCAGATCATCCGACTAGATAGACCCAAGAAAACAGAGGGGGGGGGGGGGAGGGGGTGAGCATGCATCTACCGCAACACCCTCTCAGTATTCCAATCGGAAACAATTGATCTAACTACTTGGGAATATCTTAGCATCAGTATCTCTTGCAACAATAAATCCAATTGTAATATACAAGCCTTCTATCACCCTCCAGGCGATAAATCACTGTTCATCGAACAGATCATGGAAATCGTCAAAATGAATGACAATCTTCAAAGGCCCCAGATCTTCTTTGGAGACTTTAACCTACACTGGAACGACCCGAATGACCAGTCAGTGAACACCCTATAGGCCTTCCTATCAAACCATGAGTTGTCCCAAATTTGTGACAGGCCAAATCACAAAAAGGGTGAGACGTTGGACCTTATAATCTCAAAGAGTGACAACATCTCCTTGGAGTCCATTAGCCCCTGTAACTGGACAGACCATTATATCATCACCTTCCTCATCAATTTAAGGGTGACTCCGAGCAACCAAAGAAAATAAAACAATGGAAAAGGAATCTTCATAATATAAGCCACAATGAACTAACTACTCTCTACAATAATACCTTGACTCCACAGACCCACATGGACGTCAATGATCTCACAGACTTCTACAATGCTTCCATATTGGAAGTCATAGACTCGGTTGCCCCCCTTCAACCAAAAAACATATCCAATAAAAACTCAAAGCCCTGGTTCAACGACAACCTCAACACCGAAAGACGCAATCTAAGATTAGCAGAAAGAGCCTAGAGATCCTCCCCATCCTTGGAACTTCTAAAACGCTTAAGATCAACGAGGAACACATACAACAGAAGAATAAGGCAAGTATAAGCTAATTTCTTTAGATCACAACTTGACCAAGCCAGAAATAGGCCCAAAAAGCTATTTGAAATAGTCAATTAGCAGTCACGCAACGTATTAAATCTGTTAAACTCCAGAAGCAGCACCCTCCCAAACTGCGAAGAACTGGTTGCCTTCATGGAAAAAAACCACAAAGAGAGAATGATCTACAACTAGCGAATGAACTACTACCGGCTGCCCCACTCAATTTTTCACACACCACCCAGTATACTGACGGGAGTGATCCATCTAGGCACCCCTCCAAAAACAACGCCTCTTGGCACACCTGCTCTCCAATCAATGAAAGTGGTATTTACAACATTCTTTCCTCATTAAACCCATCTAATCACTTCAATGACCCTCTACCTCCGTCTATAAACAAAGAGATTAAAGCCTTCATTCTCCCACTATTGCCTAAGATTGTAAATGCCTCGTTACGTCAAGGCACTATCCCAGATTGCCTAAAAGCAGGACAAGTAACCCCCACTTTAACAACAAAAAACAACGCAGACTGCTCTGATCCAAATAACTTCCGACCCATCTCCAACATCCCTACTCTTGCGAAGCTCTTAGAAAAATGTGTCCAGATCCAACTCTGCAACCACATGGTCAAGGAGTTGAAAGTTGTCTAACACCAATCTGGTTTCTGTCAAGGTCACAGCACTGAATCTGCACTTACTCATGTCCTGGATGACAAATTAAAAATGCTCGATCAAAACGAATCATGCCTTCTGATACTGCTTGACTTATCGGCTGCCTTTGAAACGGTTAAACATGATAGTCTACTGCAACTATGGGAACAAAGGATGGGCCTATCAGGGACCGTATTGCAATGGTTTTCTTCATTCCTCAAACAGATCCCAGAGAGACAAAATGAATAAATCACTGTCTAAGCCCCAAGCAATCACTCTTGGCATTCCACAGGGATCTACTCTCTTACCCATTCTCTTCAATCTAGTCCTGGAACCACTGGCAAACCACTTAAAATCTGCTAACATCATATGTACGCTGATGACACTCGGCTGTATATTAAAATCCCCTCCCCAGAGGACATTATATCCCTCAATTCCACCTTGCAACATATATATCTCTGGCTCAGGGATAACCATCTCAAACTCAATGCTGCCAAAAGCAAATTCCTTCTAATCTCACCGCCAAATAATATCCCCAAGATCGATCTTTGGTTAAAACATCTTACAGCCCTAAACTGCTCTCCTCACATCATAGAATCTGCTAGAACCTTGGGTATTACATTAGACAAACATCTGAATATGCAGGATCACATTAGCGCAGTCACCAAAGGAGCGAATTACCAGCCGAGCATTCTGCAGAAACTTAAACCCTACCTTCCAGATGAAGACCTAAAACATGCGGTCCAAGCTCTTGTATTGCCCAGACTGGATTATGGTAGTGCCACATTATGTGGCTTACCTCGATACAAGTTGGCCCATCTAAGAGCCTACCTCAACGCGGCAGCCAGACTTGTCTTCGGAACAAAAAGAAATACACACATCTCTCCGGCCCCAAAAAACCCTGAATTAGAACTAAAAATTTCATGCATGACTCATAAAGCGCTACACTTCAATACCCCCAGATATCTGCCTTAGAAGCTAGAAAAATCAGGGGGCTGCAGACCCTCGCAAAGTACGCACACCCTGCTTTTGAAACCCCAACGAACCCATAAAAAGAAAACGGGAGCCAGAGCGTTGTCGCACCCAAGATATGGAATTCTCTACCACCGGACCTTCGTCTAATCTCATCTACCGCTTCCTTCAAAAAAGAAGCAAAATCTTTTCTGCTGACTAAGTTTTTACCCTAAGACAATATATCTAAGCTTATTGAAATGTAACCACACTAACTACTCTTTATGATGCTTGACCATCTTATTGCCGACTATTTTTGAGATCAAGCTTTTTACTCTAATTATGTTCATTGCTGTTTCTCATTCACTCATATGTCTATTCTACCAGTCCAATGGAAACCCTACCTCTCGTCATGTAAAGCACTCTGATACACATTAGGGTCATGTTCGCGCTATACAAAACTTTATAAATAAATAAAATAAATATAAATAAAAAGGCAAGGAGCATGATATTTCAAAGTGGGATATGTAGAAATATAATGTTTACATGTGGTTATTGTGACTAGCACGCAAAAGCTATTTTCAATGTGGCAGGCATAGCTGTCCTGTTTAGAAAACAAAAGTACATAATAAAATACTAATACTGCATCTCAGTAAAGATACCACCTAGAATAATAATTAAACTATTTTTTAAAGTTATTAAAAATCCAATTCAATAGCAAAGTCTGAGTTTTAATAAATAATCAGGAAAGTTAACTTTTAGAAAGTTACCCTTTACCTGACCAGCCAGAAGGCTAATTAACACAAGTCTCTGCCAGATCCCAGCCAGAAATTAACCTTTATCAGGTGTGAAATTACTCTTAGGAGCAAACAATAGGCTGACCAAACTGGGCAGAGATGAATCCTCTGAACTCAGCAGATTATGCAGGTGGCAGCAGTAGGCTTCCTTTTTGACGCTATAAAGTAAAATCCTGATTCAAAATCAAATCCTGCTTGACAGGTCTGCTAGGTTCACATAAACCCTTGGGGCACACCTGGAAGGGGAGAAAACAGAATGCCAAGACAATTCTTGTGGATCCACTGTCTAGTTGCTGAAGGACTCCACTTTTGTCCTACTAAAATTCAATCACCGGGTTTACATAAAAGCCTTGGTGCACACCTGAAAGGGGAAAGAACAGGATGAAAAAAACAATTCTTGTGGATTCACTGTGTAGTTGCTGAAGGACTCTGCTTTTGTCCTACCAGACTTCTGTCTCTGTATTTTTGTGGGTACCGTGGCTGCCTCAAACTAGATTGCCATAGTACAATCCCCACACACAAACATACATTCAGCCTTCTGAGCCCAAGCTTATTGAGGTCGAGAACTTTTGTTAGGTCGGTTGGTTAGGGAGTGCCCAGCAGTCATTCCCATCCACCAGCTAGTGCCAGGCATAAATATGGCACGTCTAGGCATCCACTTCAGAATACTTCCTGGACCTGCGAAAGATCAGAAGAGTATTGGGCCTGCTGTATGCGACCTGAGAGGAGACCTGAAGGGCTGGAACTGCTCCCTCTTGTATCCAGGGCAAAGTGTATTCCAAGGGTCATAAGGCTAACCTCCTGTTTGAGCTTCAGGCACACAACAAGCTACAAGAGGCTTTCTGCTGGAAGTATCCTTCAGTGGCAACTGGACTGGACCCTGCTCTTGGTCTCTTCCTGACACCCTGCGAGTCTCTAAGCTCCTCCACTGAGGTAATGGGGGCTTTAGAAGTGTACTCCTGTGATGGACTGGGACTTAAAGGAGTATGTCAGTAAGTAAAATCTTAGAACAGGACAAACCTAGTTGGAATATCTGACCAGTGTTCCATTGTGGTCGCCTCCAATTGTGCCCAGGTCCGGTCTACCTTGACCGTTGTCTATTGTTGGAGCTTAGGGCTTCCTGGCGACATTTCTACTTGAACATTGTAAAATTCATACCTACGGGTGCACTTATTGATTTTTTTTTTGTCATTTTGGTGTCACTTTGTTTATTAAATTATATACTTATTTGTCTAATTTGGTTTGGAATTTTTATTGTTTTGCAGTTTGACGTTATTACTGGGCCATAGCTACCAGGGATCGAGCTCAGGTTCATTTAGTGACAGTGAGGATTCCCTCCGTCAAAGGTTGCGATTGTTCCTTGAGGGGGATACTAACCTGCCCCAAATAATATTCCAATTTCTTAAAGTCTGAATAAGAGACCCCTTCCACAATTCAGGTTTTGCATATGAAAATTATTATAAAGTGTTGTCAGAACCGAGGCCCAATTTTGTAATTTTAGCAACAACAAAAAAAATCTATTGGGATTCCATTTGGGTCTTCCAAAACACATAATGAGGATACAGGGATTATAAGTGACTCCATGAGAAACAGTAAGACCCCCTTCGCTTAAATAGGATAGCTTTCCAAGTCAGTGGGAAAACTGAGAAAACAGATTAATTCACACAAATAGTGAAGAGACATCTACTAACCAAACAGAGTATCTTGAAGTCAGCTATCAACTGCTGAGATGCCTGGGTAACTATGCACAGAGATTTCTGTGAGTAATACACCCTGATCCCTAATGCAAGCGAAAACCACCAAGTTATTTAATAGAATTCAATAACTAGATTAGACTATGAAAACAAACTCATAGATGGTTTCAGGTTTGCCACATACTTACGCTTTATGATATATACAAAGGCAAGGCAGTCGTGCAATGGTGTCTCCCTGTGTTAGCTCTTCGAGGCATATTGCACACTCCCCAGCATCTTTAGTCAGCACATCCTCTAAAAGAAGAAGGACAATTGTAAGTGACAGGGTATGCCATAATAAGCACTAATAATGGCAGATATTCTTAATGTCATTTTTGGTTCATAAAATACAGATACTTTACTAACGTATGCAGTCACTTGAAATGGGTAAAAGGGCTGAACACAACGCAGAATAAGCAGAAGTCACAAATATTTAATGGCAGAATAAAGGTATAGATAAAGGATGAGAACAAGTGCCCAGGGCTGGTAAGTGCCTGAGATTCACTGTCTACAATGGTTCTGTCGGGGAGAACCCAATTGCTTTGAGGAAAATAAAATTGAAAAGAAAACGGAAGAGTTGCTTGATACCTATTAAATAAGTATGACAAGTATAGCATTTACATTGGTTAACGCATATCAAATAACGTTGGAACGCATATCAAATGACATTGGAACACAGATTAAAGCAAAATACCTACTAGCATATTCTTGCAAAAGACTCCTTTTATATATCAATTAGAGTTTAAATCAATATTTACAAGCAATTAGAGGGCCGTCAATACAAGAAATACTGACAAAAGTGACATGTGGTACGGTGACATTAAGTGCTCAGTGATAGTGGTGCAGTGCATATATACAAGGTGATATTATGTACAATTTTTTTACACAGGGAACATATATATATGGTTCAGATTAATCAAATCTCTGGGTGTCAAATCAATAAGCAAACCTGCTGTTTACCAGAGTTATTGCCTACCTTCAATCTGAAAGCATTCTAGTTCCCTGTGTAAATAAATTGTACATATCACCTTGTATATATGCACTGCACCACTATCACTCAGCACTTAATGTCACCGTACCACGTCACTTTTGTCAGTATTTCTTGTATTGACGGCCCTCTAATTGCTTGTAAATATTGATTTAAACTCTAATTGATATATAAAAGGAGTCTTTTGCAAGAATATACTAGTAGGTGTTTTGCTTAATCTGTGTTCCAATGTCATTTGATATGCGTTCAACGTTATTTGATATGCGTTAATCAATGTAAATGCTATACTGGTCATACTTATTTAATAGGTATCAAGCAACTCTTCCGTTTTCTTTTCAATTTTATTTTCCTCAAAGCAATTGGGTTCTCCCCAACAGAACCATTGTAGCCCATTAAAAACATACCCAGGTTCTGAGGGACACAGGGTCGCCCCATTGTTGCCATATTGAGATTCACTGTCAGCACGCAACTCCCGAGGCTTAAACATTGTGATGGAATACGTTTGAGGAAATTTGAGATCTGCCACTGAGACACAGTTTAAATCCCTCCCACTACTCCTGCTGTAGGATACCCTGAAATCTTTAAGATGGGCTCGATCCCTTTAAACGCTAATTCAACTGTTGTCTGGGATTGACCATGGCGACCCCGTGTTACATCGCCTCACTCCCTAAATATGCTGCCCCACAAAAAGCCAAAAATGCATCCATTTCGACTAGAAGGATAATTTGAGCAGCACTTGCAATACATTAGTGGAACACTGAAGTACAAAAGGTTCAACAAAAAGGAGCATTTCTAAACTTTAAGCTTCAATGTTACAACTAGGACTGAATCATCTTGTTCCTTAAGAGTGTTTAAGCTGATCTTACAGTGTAAAGGGATATTTACTGCTTACAAACATACAACTGACACAAACACGAATGGGCTGAGCGTTCTTTTCCTATCATGACACTATCTACTTCTCTGCTTGGTAACTTATGCATTCTGTAAATTTGTCCAGATGGGAAGCAGGTGAACACAGGAGACTTTGAAAACAAAAGTACAAGAACAAAGCCCTAACGTTATAGTTGAAGCAAACAATACCACAGGGCTATGTAAATCTAAAATATTTACTGTGCCTATTCAAAGTCTGGATGGAAATTCTCTAGGCAGCTCTAGGCATGACACGACACATTCTGACTGTCGGCATATATAAGTAATATCTTGGCAAAGTGTTTGCCTCTCAAACTGCTTGTTAATATGTCCTACTGGCTAACTACAGTGCAGTATTTTATTTATAAAGTTTTATATAGCGCGAACAAGATCCCGAAGGATATCAGAGCGCTTTACATTAGGATGGAATGACATTTAAAGCAATATCTACAACAAGTAGGAGTAAAAACAGGAATGATCGCAGATTACAAGACAATTGCAACACGGAGGGTTATAATAAACAGGTGTAAATGGGCAACGAAGGGGGGCACAGTATGTGGTAAAGAAAAGTAGTATTAAATGAAGGTTGAAGGTACCATGGTAGTAGGGACAGTGTCATCGAGCAGGAGAGCCTAGCCCACTTACGGTAGGAATTTATTCATAAGGAATCTTTTGACTTCCAGTTTGAACACCTTCGTTGAGGAGATTCTGTGTACTTCCGGTGGTAGAGAGTTCCATATCTTTGGAGCAGCGCCAGAGAAGGCTCGGTGACAAGTTCTCTTTTTGCTAAGGATGAGCGGTTTCAAGAGGAAAGTAGTGGCGCTTCTTGAGGCTCTTACACTACAGGATAGATTAAGTTTTTGCGCAAGGTACTTGGGAGTATTGAAGTGAATGGCTTTGTGCGTCATAACGGCAATCTTTAACTGAATTCCTGCTTCGTAGGGGAGCCAATTATGAGATTTTAGGACTGGGGATATGTGCTCATTACGTTTGGTGCCTGTAACCAGTCTAGCCGCAGCATTGGTGGAGCCAAGGTGTATTTGGGAAGGCCGCAGAGGGTAGCACTGCCGTAATCTAGCCTCGGCAAGACTAGCGCTCGGACCACCTGCTTGAAATCATTAAGTGGAAGGAAAGGTTTGATATTTGTGTCCTCATCAAGTGGTTTACTCCCTTACATATATTGCGGATATGATTTTTCATATTCAGGTGCTTGTCCATGGTGAGTCCGAGAGATTTGGCTGAGTCTATGATGAGGAGTGCAGTTAAAAACAGTGAGGTGACTCATCCAGAGGTCTAGCTTGGGGATGTGGTTCGGAGGGGAGATGAGCAGGAATTCCGTTTTAGAGGTGTTGAGCAGGAGATGGTTCTCAGTTAACCAGTTTTGAGTAGACGTTCGGGTAGTGTTGAGTGAGATGATGTTTTCCGGGGATGAGATTTTCAAATAGAGTTGCGTGTCGTCCGCATACATATGGAAAAGAATGCCCGTGGAGTTTAGTGAGTTAGCTAATGGTTCCAAGAAAAGGTTGAAAAGGATAGGAGATAAGGCCGACCCTTGGGGGACCCCCATGAGTACTGGAGAGGGCTGGGAGAGTGATTTGCCCTGACTCTTTGGGATCTGTGGTGGAGGAAGGACGAGAACCATTGTAGCACCTGATCAGAAAAACCCATCCTGTTTTGCAGAATGGATAGGAGGTTGTCATGATTAACCGCGTCGAATGCGGAGGAAAGGTCAAGGAGGATCAGGAGGCAGGATTCGTTTTGATCGAGCATTTTTAAAATGTCATCCATAACATGAGTGAGAGCCGATTCGGTGCTGTGCCCCTTCCGAAAGCCGGATTGATGCTGGTCTAGGAGTTGGTAGTTCTCTATGTGAGCACAGAGTTGGGATTGTACGCATTTTTCTAGGAGTTTCGCTAGGGTGGGGATGTTGGAGATAGGTCGGAAGTTATTGAGATCAGCTTTGTCAGCGTTAGGTTTTTTTATAGTATAGGTGATACCTGAGCTGCTTTTAGGCAGTATAATGTCACTAAGACATTGGAGCGATGTAATTAATAGCAACGTTTAAGTCGTTACTAAATTTTTAACAAATGAGTCAACACAACCAACAAAAACAGAACAGTAGCTAATGGCAGCCCAGCTCCCGCATACTCAGTAGGGACCCAGGATCACAAGGGTTTCATTACTAAATCATGATAGCTGGCATGAAAGTTCCTTGCCAATGACAGGACAGCGGTTGCAAATATAGCTTGAAAAATGAGGGATACCAGCATTTGCACAGCTCCCAATTCAATTTGGGAAACAAGAGCATAAAAGAATCAAGGATGGGTGAAGAGCTGGTGGTGAAAGGTGCTTCAATTTTCACACGATTATGCCCCTCCCCCCAATGACAAAGGAATGCTGAAACAATGCAGGGCAAGAGAGGACACCATCCTTCAACCTCCTTTCTTTAGGTATATCCAATTCTTAAATCCAAATCTTCAAATATACGGAGTAGTGTATGCACATCTTCCAAGACCTGCCTATTAAGATTAGCATACTAAGTTTTTATCACTAAATTCTGGCAGATCCAAAATTCTGCCTACAACACTGCGTATAATTAGTTTTGTGATTCCATTTCAATGTATTTTATGTGCGCATTCTAGTGAATTTCCAGCACTTGTAATTGTGGAAATCTGCAGGAAGCAATCAATCTCTCTGCCGATTTCAATTGACAAACTTACTCTGAGAACACCCAGAGCTATATAATAAACCATTCCTCTATGGCTACATATTTCAACTTAGCAAGAGTCCTTCCACTCCTGCTAAATCTCATATATGCATATGCAATCCTGCAGAGCAAGCAGCTACTACTGTTTGGAGGAATAAGAAACACCACCCGCTTCTAACCTGTTGAAAATGAGGAGTACTTGAAGGGACACATACCTGCCTTGCCTACTGATGTCTTTTGGAACCCAGCCTATCTCAAGCCCCTTCATATCCTGTCTAATTCTGGGCCTATGATTCATTTCTGGCTGTTTGCCAGCTAGATGGTACTAAATTGTGTTATGTTTTGTGCAATTACAACGAACATGGCTGAAACTAATCGGAATAGAAACTCTCTTTGCCCGAGAGGGTTATCAAACTCCAAGTAATACCCATCAAATGCAGTGCACTGTGGGATCATTGGACTGTAGAATTTACTGCTCCAGAGGAACTGTGTGAAGCTATCTAAATAAAGTTATGACCAAAACACGTTCTCCATGTATTATGGACAAGGTGCAGGCAAAAGGGAGACAGTGGGGCAAGGGGAGGAAGAAGGCAGGAAGTGCGCCACATTTGTGAATTTCTTGCAAGATACTGTTCTTATCTACAGTGGAATCTGAAAGCTTGTAGGTGAATGTCGGCGGTGAATATATGCAGACAACACCTGCTACTGGTCTGTGAAGAAGTAAGAGCAAGGTTATGAAAAAGGTCGGGGGGGTTTAAAAAGAGAGAACTGCATGCAGGCACATTCTAGAAGTTGCGGAGAGCAACACCGCATGGGAATCGGGATTAAACAGAATGACAGCACTGAGTAAAGCTACATTTTAGTAGCAGGAATGAGTAGTGTCAATTGAAATCAGTTCAGATCGCACTACATCAATATCTCCTTCCTCTCTTGAAGTGGGTAATGCTCTGGGGACTGGTGAAGTTCATGAGGAAAGGAATTCCAGACTCTTGGAGCACATCCCAAAAATAAATGTCACAGGGTGTTTTGTTTCTTGGACAGGGGAGGGTGAACACAGATAGATTCGGTATTGTAATGGAAAGTTGACCCTTGGAGATCAGTAGTTTTCTGGAAAGGTTTCTGGTGGAATTTAGTTGCCAATCTGAATGGCCATCTAGAATGTAAGAGGAGGCACTTTGGGGATTTCATCATTAGAGTAATATGGCAGTATCACAATATTTAAAGAGTGCCTTTTTTACAAAGTGTACTCCATAATGCATCTGCTCAATCTGATTTTGGGGATATCTAATATTAGGGCATTCCGAGACAGACTGGACCACCTTTTAATATCCAGTTCTGGAAATAAAGATTTCATGTTTCTAGGCCGTCTCAGCTGGCATGGGACTCGAGGAACCAAGGTCTTCATGAGTCGATCCAGGTTGAACTTACAATCAAGTAGAAAGCTACGAGATTTCACACTTTCTACAAGACGGGAGAAATGCCCACAGTCACCCAGGGAATTCAGCCTGTTTTCAGGGGGAAGCTGGGAGTGATTGCAGGAATCCGAAAGAAATTAATGTTTTTAGCCTTTGAGCTGATGTAATGCTCAGACATCCTTATGAGGAACCTAATAGGCTAGGCAAATCTATACTTTGGAGGAGGTGATTTTAAGACTCAGTGGATTATCATTGGCATATTGATGGAAGGCAATGTTGAGCCTTCCAAGCCATGAACACATTTCTCGTACGTAGTCTATTCTATCGTACAAAAAGTGAATTTCCGTCTCTCTAGTTCTTAATCTATTTAGCAAATCTGAGTGTCCATTGTGCTTGATCTTAGAATGACTAGCACCTTGGCAACATGGTCAAATTCTGAAATAAAAGATGATTTACCTGCATCTCTTCATCTTGTTAGGCGAAAGCTATTAGAATGGAGCAGGTTGATTAGCGATGACAAGCTTTTGCAATACTGCTACATGTATTTATATTCAAACAATGTTGAGCAATACTGTTATTTGGTGACAAAATTTCTAAATGCCCAACTATGTTAATATAGCTATGTTTGACTATCTTTCTCTGGCAATGACTCGACAGGAGCTGTGATGCTACTGATATGGATTGCAGCAGTTCTTCCTAGCTGTTGCCCCACCTATGCAACGAGATGGCATCCTCCATAAACGCATATGGATATACAATCAAAGCAGCCCTAGAGGTATGTGCCAAAGCAGGAATATCATTTAAGCGATGTGCAGGCAAGCCACCAAGTATCCATATCCCACCTATTCTGATCAACTCTTCCAGTTAGTAATGGGCATGGCTAGCGGTACAACATGACAGCCGCTTAATATTTCCTCTCCGTGCAGCCCCTGTAGGATTCTGCATCATCTGAAACTACTGTGCCTCGCTGCCGTTTGCCAAGGGAGCCCCTTTGCCTTACTACATTACAGACCTGGAAGCAGGTGTGTGGGACAACCTGGGGCTCGGCGGGTGTTCCTAATATCGCAGTGGTGGACATTTTATGACCGCACTGTATCCCCGTAACCTGGGTGGTGAATCGTTTGGCCGCTCCAGCCCCCATGGGGCCCCCTCTTATTGAAGTCTCGCCAGGCTGCGACTGCCGGCCTCAGAGAAAGCGGGGACGAGGATGCTGTGGCTGCTGGCAAACTGCTAGAGAGACCGGGTCACATATAACGTTGCGGCCTTCGGTGGTCCACTAAGGTGATTCACTAAGTTGACGTGCGGCCGCTCACGTGGAGGTCCGGTGGCATTTGAGAAATTTGCAGGGCCGCTTCTTTAGCAGTCAAAAGCTTAATTATTTGGCACCCCACACCTCTCCATTTGCCCAATTGGATGAAACAGCCTACGATCTACATGCATGACTTTAGTCCAGAGTTGCCCTGTGGTTTAGATCCCTGGAACTTGCCTGACTGCTCGTGTCCCCCCTCTCACGGCACCTGGCCTACACTTGGGAGGGAGTGAGGTGGGCCAGAAAAGGGGAATCCACACTGCCCCACTTATATTGAAGTGAACTGGAGCGGTGAAAACTACCGGACTGTCCATTGCTACCAAATATTAACTTTGCGTGCTTTGGTGCTGCACCCCCCTTCGCATGGGTCAGTCATGGATTATTGTTGGCTCCTATGCACACGCTACGACCATGGCTACTGCGACTCTTTGCAAGCCCTGGACATGGATCACGACCAGGGCAGGGGTGACAGTAATTCCCTGTCAGTGGATCAAGACAAACTGGACCTTTTTCTGCAAGCTATAGCGAAGAGTCGCTCAGCACTAGAGCTGAAACTAGAAACAGTGGTGCAAGAAATGGGTATTTTGAGCAAAAATACGCATAAACTTTCGGAAAAAGTCCAGCCCAACAGTACACTAATACAGACTTGGCCTCAAAGTTTAGAGCAAGCCAAGACCATGCAGGTTTTGTCAGACCACATACAACATTTAGAGGGAAGAGCTGAGGGCGCAGTTGGCAGGGCGCGTCGTAACCATTTGCGCATTGTTGGACTGACGGATGGGAGAGACCCCACAAAGTACATTGAGACATGGCTCCAGGAAGAGGTCTCACCCCAGGGCCTGTCCCCCTTTTTCACTGTGGAACATGCTCACAAGATGCCTTCAAGATGGCCCCCTCCTTGTAGTGTGCCCAGACCTACAGTGGTGCGTATCTTCAATTTCACAGAGATACACTGCTGCAAATTGCGAGGAACGCTGGCCGCTTTCAGGTTGAAAAGGCAAACGTCACAATATTTCCTGATTATACTTTAGCAGTGCAAGATAAACGATCCTCCTTCATCCGAGACAAGAGACTGAGGGAGGAGGGTCTAAAATATGCGCTTTTATTTCCTGCCAAACTAAGGGTCATGGCTGAACAACGCTCGCATTTCCTTTTAGAGCCGGAACACACATAGGATTGGATATAACAATACCAGTCTCAGCGACGTACACACAATGAAGAGCGATCATCGCGCAACACGGAGCAGAACACGACGCAGCAGGACGTCAACGATGCGGCAGCATCTGGGCGGGGCACACAACCGATCTTTGCGGAACACAGAGAGCCCTTCGAGGTGAACGCACCAACCACTGGGACTGCTGCTCCCTTACAAATTCGTCTGGAAGCTCTTCACCATCATCTGAAGGAACCTCACTGGATGATCAGAACACTCTACACTCCTCCCTGTGGTCTCTCCACAGATGGTGACGATCTGATATAACCACCCTGTTGTGGTGGTTGATTATGACTTTGGCTGTTGATTTGTTAGTCACACAGTGTTGCGACTACCCAGGCAGCAGGCCTGTGCTTTCTCTTTCACAGTCTTTTCTCCAAGAGAGGGGCAGGGAAAAAGGGGAGAATAGACGTGGCAAGATGCGGAAGGGGGTTCAGTTGTAATATGGTATAAGCCAGTCAAACACTTTGGCCTGCAGCATGGTCAGAAATGTGACAGCTAGGCAAGACTGCATGGAGAGTATTGTTGAAGGTAGCTATCCAATCTTTCCACTATTCCCTACCTTCTATTGGATACCCTCAAGGGGAGGTGGGTACTGCTGCCTGTTACAGCTATGAAGTCTCATGCACGGACAGATGGGGGAAGTCTTTCCGGGGTGGGGGGCAGAGGGGTTCATGTTTCTTGTATGGTTACTTAGGTTTTGCTATGTCTGTACCCCACACAACACTTGCTATGGGCAACGGGCGGGAGGTAGGAGAAGGGGTTGGGAGATGGGGCTCCTAGGCACGTAGCCGCTGTATCAGGACTATCATCACACTAATGTATGGCATGCTATAACTTAGCTTTCTGGAACATTAAAGGCCTCAATGCACTCATTAAGAGTTGCAAGGTCCACTCCTCACTGGTTCGCTGGAATGACAAGATAGTGTTCATGCAAAAGATCCACCTCACACACACAAGAGATCAGATTGAAATGCAGCTGGAGAGGCCAAGTATATAACACTACGTATTTTGCATATGCTAGCAGGCCCTGAACTGGGTGAGAGCAGGAATCCCGCTGGTAGCGGAAGATACCTATATAGACCTGGATGGCAGATATGTCCTGCTTTACAGCAGACTAGATGTTTTGCAATTAGTATTAGGTAGTATCTATGCCTCGAACACTGACCAGGGCAAATCTGGGATCTCCTTAACCAGGAAACTGTAACTGCCTGGAGTCTCAGGGATCCTAAGGGGAGACTTTAATAGGGTCCTTGACATAACACTAGACAGATCAGTATCACCTTTGATGTAAGCAGGGCCAGCGCAGCACCCAAACGATCTGAATGGATGGCATGAAAGCTGGGTGCCGGTTGATGTTTATGTCACCCAAATAAGCGAGAGAACTCCTTTTACTCCCCCGGCGCATAATATTTTCACTAAACTAACTGAACTGTTTGCACAACAGGGATATTAGCCCAAAATATAAACCGAAAATCATATGTGATCACAATCCAGTTGAGGTAACAATTGGATGGGGTAAGCTCCCCTCACTAATCCCAATTTGGCGCGTGCAAACAGCAATGTTAGAAGACATCCCCCTTCCGCACAATATGGAGGTACACCTGGAGCAGTTCTTTAATGATAAGGAGGTTATGGCCTTCTCATCATTGATAGAGTGGGAAGCCTTCAAAGTCTCTGTCAGAGGGCTAAGCATTCAGACCACATTTGCGGCTCACAGATCCCAGCCGGACACTCTATAGAACAAAGAGGGCAAAATACACACTAGGGAGACGCACACTTCCGATCCGATAATCAGCAGCTCCCAAAACTACTACTCTTTGACCTAAACAAACAGCAAGCCACTTGCATGGAAAAGTTGGGATGCCCTGATTATCCAATGTACTGTGCAAAGACACATAAGGAAGGTAACAGAGCAGGCAGACTGCTAGTGTGTATTCTCAAACCTCCTCTGGCACACACCACAATAACATCCATCAGGGATCATCTTGGGTACCCACACTATACACAAGTAAAGATCAATGCAGCATTCTTCCAAATCTACCGGGACTTATATTGACAAACCCCTCCACCCCCACAAGATATTATAGATGAATTCCTGTGGCTGGTCCAGCTTCCACATATAACACCCGACTAGCGGATGGACCTGGAGGCCCGTCACCGAACAGGAAATCAGAGGTTTACTTCGCGAACTGGCAGATGGGAATGTCCCTGGTGTGGATGGGATTACTCTGAGATTTACACTACATTCTCGCCCCAACTGTCACCTATTTTAGAGTGCTCTTTGATAACATATACAATGAAGGTGGCCTACCCCCCTCCACTAGAGAATCCCTTAGCACCTCCATTCTGCAGCCTGGACTAGATTACAAAGTCCTCAGTTGCTGGCAACCAGAATACTACCGGAGCTCCAAACCTTGATCAATGCAGATGAATGTGAGTTTGTCCTAGGTCCCAGCACTTCCTGAAACATTAGGAGGCTATACTCAGTAACTGGTTATGCGTCTGCTCGATACTCCAATCCGGCCTGCTTCGCCTTCGAACCGAAAAAGGCGGTTGACTCCCTCGACTGGACATATATGCACTTGGTTCTCAGAAAGTACAGTTCTGGTAGGCGCATCACTACCTGGGTAAAGATGCTATATTCTAGCTTCGCTGCTAGGGTGAGGATGGGACAATGCATTTCAGACTCTTTCACGGTGCACAGAGGCACGAGTGCCCCTCCTCTCTCCTTGCTCTTCATGTTGGGAACTGAACCGCTTGAGGAGTCACTCGGTTGGACAGGGGCAGACATGGGCACCCCTGTGGCCAGGACCACACATGTAGTTGTGCTCTATGCGGGCAATGTACTTGTCTACATTAGAGATATCACAGTTGACCTGACTAGGACAGAAGAGACTGAGTCAGTTCCATTTGGTTTCCAGGTTTAGAAATAGCTGGAATAAGTCATGTGTCTTTACTTCCTAAGGGAGCTATCCCAAGGCCGCTGTATGAGGGTGGATGCCATGCGCTGGGTGCTGGACTGCTTCAAATACCTCAGAGTACGGATATATGACTGAGGCAGATAACATCGACGATAATTTGGGGTCTGTGGTGCTCTCTCTGAAATCGCTAGTCAAGTTCTAGACTATATTGCCCCTTTCAGAAGCAGGTAGAGCAGCTATGGCTAAAATGGTAATGCTGCCCAAACTATTGTATTACTTCATTAACGATCTGGTGGTGTTGCCTAGGTCCTTTTTTTCAGGGGCTTTACCAACTACTCAGGGAATTGTTATGAGTGACAGGAGGGAGAAGAGTATCTTTATCAACGCTCCAGTTGCCCACAGACAGAGGAGGGTTAGGGGTCCCAAACTTAGAGAAATACTATGCAGCAGCTCAGTTACAGTAGCCTACAAGATGGCCAACTGGCCACTCCCTTGACAAAACGGCGCTGACCCAGCATGAACTAGAAGCAGGGGCACTGCAGGTATCCTTATTACCAACCTCCTGCTGCGCTACTGGGGGCTTGAAGCTTTTATCGGTTGCTGCCTCTACAGTGAAGTGAGGACTGCTGCTTACCCACCCCCCTTCTCCTCCCAATGTCCCAGCATTACCCTCAATGGGTTTTCCCATGCACACTGGGAGGCTCTTCTAGTGCCTTAACACACTGGTCCATTAGTAATATAACTCAGTTTGGGAAATTATACAACACCGTTCGCTGATGAGCTTCCACGTGCTCCACAAGAAATAGGACATACATGAAGGGCAATTTATAACAAATGAACGCATAAAAGGGGCACTGCATGCCCAATGGAACTAACTATAACTTGCACCAGAAAACGCTGGATCGGTAGACAACCCTGGGACTCTGTGGGAGGCATTTAAAGTTACCATTAGGGGCATCTGCATGGGTGCACAGGCGTGGGTTCTAAAAGACCTACGACGCCGAATGCATAAACTGGCAGATGAGATATCTGCTTTAGAACGCGAATACACACAAAACCCTGCCCCACATATCCTTGCTACCATTCGGGGTTGGTAACGGAGTATAATGACACTGCGGATCAGGAGATAGCACACAGGTCACGACGCTTTACGGCGCGATATTATGGGGAGGGGGGCCGTCCCAGTCGCTCACTGGCCCAGAAACTGACTGCACCTCGGACTCCGGTCTACATCACGGAAATGCTGGACTCTGGGGGAGTGCTGCACTATACAACCCCGGAGATAAGTGCGGTGGTGTTGGATTACTACTCCAACCTTTATGGACAACGTGGGCATGTGTCAGCTACTGATATACATGCCTATCTAAATGACGTAGCTCTAGGCTGGCTGTCTCTCAACCAACGCGAACACCTCACCCAACCCTTTGATGAGGACGATGTGAAAATGGCCATCATGTCCCTGCCCACCAGCAAAGCTGCCGGGTTGGATGGACTCCCCAGTGAGTTCTACAAGGCTTACGCTGATGAACTGGCGCCTAGACACCTGGACGTCTTTGCGGAAGCATATGATAGTGGTACTCTTCCCCCCACACTAAAAGAGGCCCTCCTAGTTATGCTTCTCAAGCCTGACAAGCCGGCTAACAGCTGTGACTCCTATCGTCCACTCTCTATTATAAATATTGATGCCAAAATCTTGGCGAAAATGATCGCCAGCAGGCTCCAGCCCCTGATCCCCAATCTGGTCCTCCCGGACCAGTCAGGTTCGTCCCTGCCCGCTCTACGGCCCACAATTTGCGTACGATCTTCTCCACCCTGCATTACTTTGAAGCCGAGTTTCAAGCAGTCGCTGTGCTGCTTGATGCAGCAAAAGCATTCGATTCTTTGCAGTGGGAGTTTCTGTTTACCGTATTGCTCAGAATGGGGCTACCCCCCTTTTTCTTGAAGTGGATTCACCTTCTATACGAGGCGCCGGCCGCGCGAGTCCGGGTTAATGGTTGGATATCTACTGCGTTCTCCATCCAGCGAGGCACTCGGCAGGGTTGCCCCTGTCACCGATGCTCTTCGCACTAGCTCTGGAACCGCTGGCTTGCAAGCTTCGCCAGGGTCACGCACAAGCGGCACTGCGATTTAGACAGCGGCCATTGGTAGTCTCAATGTACGCGGATGATATGCTGCTGTATGTCCGCGAACCCGAAACATTTCTTCCAGAGTTACTTCGGGAATATGTGAAATTCGAACGCTTCTCAGGGCTCGGCATCAACTGGGCAAAATCAACGGTGCTTCCTCTTACAGCTGGCACGCGGCGTATAGAGCTGGACTTTCCTCTAACTTGGTCCACCGATCCTGTAAAGTATTTGGGGTATAGCTTCACAGAGACCCAGAGGTAGTCGTTTCCGAAAATTATGGTAGGGCCCTAGTACAAATTACTGAACGAGCTGCGCGTTGGGCCAAACTCCCGCTCTCCTTGGCAGACCGCATAGCAGTAGTTAAAATGACAATACTGCCCAAGCTTCTTTACTTGTTCATTAATATCCCTATCCGCCTCAATCTTGCGTTGTTTACTTCCTTTCAGTCAGCGCTGCTCTCCTTCTTATGGGGCGGCAAGAAGCCCCGATGCAGCTGGGAGGTACTGGTACTGCCGTTCGAGCGTGGAGGTTTCGAAGCCCCTGACCTACGCTTATATTATCTATGTGCAAAGGCCCAGTTTGCCCATTATTGGTTCTTCCCACAGCGCTTCCAACCGCATGTTGCTATCGAAGCTGATGCAGCTCTTCCAATGGCCCTGGCTGCGACTGCCTTGTCTGGGGGGAGTGGGGGACCACGAACTGAAATTAACCCTGCACTTTGCACGGCATGGGCGTGGGCGTGGAAGAAGCTCGCGACACGCGCACAATTGCCATATCTCTACGCCCCAAGGCTCCCACTTGCTGCACATCCAGATATCTTCGCTGCTCAAGAACCTGCAGCTCTTAAAGCATTAGGCGCGGTGGGGGTAACCCAATTAGGGGACCTCTACAAACAAGGCCAGTTCAGATCTCTTGCTGACATACAGGGCAGTAGGGACCGGGGGTTCATGCTCGGGTTCACTTATGTGCGGGTGAGGCAGGCGATACGTGCTATTTACCCCGATTACCCTGCGGAACCCACACCGTTGTTAGCACTGCAGGCGGTGCTGGCAGGCGCGGACCGCACTGGACTGATAACCAAACTGTACACGACGTCTCTCAGGGAAAGGGAACAGCTCGATCCCCCTTCGTACAACAAATGGGTGGCTTTAATTGGGGCCTCGCTGACACCGGAGATGTGGAGGTTCTGCTGCATCCTTAATGGCCGACTCACTGCGAATTGCAACCTCCGCATCATCCATTTTAAATATCTGCACCAGCTGTACTATACCCCTATGCAATTGATGCGATTCGGTCTGCGGGAAAGCTCCTGCTGTGTGAGATGTGGGCAGGGGGATGCGGGCTTCTTACATCTTGCATGGTCTTGTACAAGTATATATAGATTCTGGGGTAACATTACTGACCTGCTAACGAAAGTTGTGGCTGAACCTGTGCAATGTACTCCTGAGGTCTGTCTATTAGGCTGGGTACAGTATTTAAAGCCCTGCAATCGTAGACTGGTGGCTGTCTCGACCTTGTTGGCCAAGAGGGCCGTGGCGCAGTGCTGGGGCTCTAGACTCACCCCAACTCTAAATAAGTGGGTCCGAGACTTACTGTATTGCAAAGAACAACTTGGGATCTATGCAGAGGAGCTGCCTGAAGCCTCCCGCCCTAAGGACTTTTGGGCTCCACTTTCAGCATATTTACTTACAAACCCGGATATATAATAGATGCTGTAGACTGATGTTTATAACTTAATTCTTGGGACTATCATGTGTTATAATACTATAAACAGAGACGGGATGATACGCTGGGATCTTAATGCTATTTACTAGTGCCACCGGGAACGAGGGGTTGTGGGATGTGGGAGTTTTAGTGGGTTGTTTTTCTTGCTCTATGTCATAAATTGCCGCTTGTACTCACTAAATCGCTATTCCAGTTTGGCCTCCTGCGTGAGGGCCCAATGTGTACTTTACAAGCTGCTCAATAAACAAAAAAACAAAAAAAAAAACTATAACTTGCACCCTTGTCATGCACTGCTTATGCAGTACATCTTTTTAAACAAGGTAAATGCTGCTAGGCTGGTGTGAGTTGCACAGGCACGTTTCAAAGTAGGTTCTGCCTTAATGCCAAGTGTGTTGCCAAAAATCTGATAAAAGTCAAAGACTTTGTTCACAAAAGAGTACATATCTGTACATGTCTGGCCACAAGTCCAAGTTAAAGTATATAAGGTGTTCCAGTCTAGATGCAGAACGTCCCTGAAGTATTTGAGTAACTGCACATTGTTCAAGAATGTCCAATGTATGAGTGACCACTTACACACCTTTTAACTCCCTGTGAGATTTTAAGCTTGGCTGTTAAGTTGTATGCCATTCTGTTCATCTCAGGAAGGTGTATAGTGCATTTCACAAAACAGAGGGTTTTCTATTGCACTTTGTCACAGGTTTTTTACCATTGACTAATGCATACATCCCAATCTTTGGATTGGGAGTCTTGGGACTTGTTTTGGTGGGTGTTTCAATTGAAGCGAATTAATAACTAACCCGTTTATTCGTAGGTGGTCAAACTTTAAAATGATATAAACCCATTATAATCTAGAGGCTATTTGTTAGGCAAGTGAATTCAAGTACAAAGAGCGTGACACCCACTAACTGAAATATATGCAATCTCCATCACATAATAGGAAAGCAATGACCATTATCTGTTAATTACTTTTCATGGATTGGTCTCATTTTTAACTTGTTGAATAACTCCCAGCCCACAAAGCAAGCAGCACACTAGCACAATCACTGGATTATGTCAGTGAAGTCATCGGTGATGTCATCAATGACATTTAACATCTCATAAATAACGTAGTGTGAGGTCATAAGCAGTGCATGAAGGGGGTGCTAGTTATAGTTAGTTCACTAAACTGTAACTTGCAAGTTTCAGTGGCTTTTAGTTTTTTTAAACTCAAGTTCTTATCTCATTTCAACACCTTACTATAATGTCAATTTAACCTTTGATTTTTTTCAGTGATTTTCTGTTTTTTTTTAACACAAATTAATTTGTAATTGAAGAAATTTTCATTCACATTATACTTGAATCAAGGAACTCTTTAACTTGCATTAGATCTGTCAGCTGGAACCAACAATAAACCCTTCCACTGTACTGCAGTTTCCAAGGTTACGAAACTAGATCATGTTAGCAGCTCTTCTCCAGGTCAAAAGTTCACCAAGCATAGGCCGCGCCACAGAACACTGTACGCATTGCAATGATTGGCTGTCCTTGTTTTTGCTAATCACTTTAATCCAATAACAGCAAAGCCCATACATAGCAGTAGCAGGTATTCGATTACAATTATCTAAGGAATAGTACTTAATAGCTACCAAACATAATGCACCCTATCATCACCAGGAACCTATCGGGAAGCTAGGGCATTAAATCACATTCTCTTTTCCTCTTCAAATCACACATTCTTCCAGGACACTTCACATTCTACGGCAGCTCCTTCTCTGTCCTGCACCCTATCATCACCATCATGGTTCGTTTGGGAATTGTTGGCCACTCCTTTGTCCACGGATGTCTTGAGTATGCCAAAGGCTGCGGCATTGACAAGGACACAGGTTTTCGCTTTGTGTATATTACATTGTATTGGAAACAGAGGTATGAAATGGCACCCTGATATGATGATAGTGCTTTGTTAAGTAATTATTTGGGTACCATCAGAGGGGTAGTTCAATTGCAATAAAAGCAACTTCAGGAGAGTGGATGACACACACACACACACACACACACACACACACACACACACACACACACACACACACACACACACACACACACACACACACACACACACACACACACACACACACACACACACACACACACACACACACACACACACACACACACACACACACACACACACACACACACACACACACACACACACACACACACACACACACACACACACACACACACACACACACACACACACGTCAAAAGTGGTAGCGGTCCAATGAATTTTGTTCAAAAAGTAATTTCCACCATTTTTCCGAGAATATCGCATAGGGGCCATCTACGGAAGAGATGGTGAGCATTTTACAGTTGAAGGGAACAGGATCTTCCTCAATAACAAAGGAAAGAATTAAGTTTTTCTCTAAATGTGGGCATCACAGTACAAATGTAAAGGCTCCTGTCAGAGCCATCCCATATTCACTATTAAAGGGTTTATTTCTACTAAAAACATTTTATAATAAAATGTTATTGTACCCCGTTACGAACGAGGACTAGGACAAATGCTCATTTTACCCAAAGTTGTTTTTTTTTGGAGTAGTTCTCTTACCAGGTACGGACAGGTACTGTGGATCCTGTATGACCCATCCCCCCATCCTCCAAAAAAAGTCACCAATTCTAGCCACTCCTTCACACCCACCTAACCCCTACACATTACACAATCTTTGGCCATGCGCAGCAGAGAGTTGGCCAAAGGCCTTGAACCCACCTTTCCACATAAAGGTCATTTCTCAGCTGCGCACAGCCTTTGGCCCTGTGCAGAGGAGCGCTGGGCGGAGGTCCTGTCCTTTGGCCAGGCTCTCTGTCCATGCCTCTGTTGGCAGTCAAACCCCTCTGCAGCCAGGATACGTCTCTCCTGCACCCACCTCTCTGCAGCCAGCTACAAGACTGATAAGCCCTCTGTTGGCAGCCAACCCCTCCTATGCCTTCAGCCATCCATAGCAGAGGGATGACTGCAGGTCCTGGCCTTTGGCCAGGCCCTACACCCATCCCCTGGAGCCACGCTACCTCTTAGCTGTGCACGGCATTTGACTGTGCAGTGGAGAGGTGAATCCCAGCACCCACCCCTCTGTAGCAAGGCAGTGGTTTGGCTGTCCAGCCTGGACTTGCCTTGGGCCACGCCCTCTGCCCAACCATCTAAAGGAGGACCATGCACTGCGGAGGGCTGGCTGCAGGTCCACCCTCCACAGGCAGGTGATGTGCACATCTATAAAACTGCTGTTAAGCTATTTGAAAAATATATAATTTTTGACCCACTCTGTTTATAACTTTGCCTAACCGTCTTGGATATGCACGAAACCTTAAGATTCCTGAAAAGGGCTTGGCCTTCAAAGAGCCAGTAACATTTCAAGCATTCATTAGACATCACCAACGTTATTAGAATATGACATTTTTCCCTCCCTCCAATTTTTCCCTCCCTTTTTACTTGGTCCTGTCCCCCCTTGATGGATCTGCATGACGCTTGCCATACCCAAAGGAGATTAAACATGCTAAATATCTGCCAAATCTTATGTGGACTCGTCAAATGGAGGATGCCATAAATATTAGCAATTAAACAAATTTTTGACCAACCTTATTAAAAGTGCCCATCACATTATGATGATTTAATGTTATGGACAAATCAAAAACGCAGCTTTTCAACTGACACTATAGCTCTTTAATGCCTTCATGCCCACCTGAGCCCCTCTTTAAATGCTAATTTCTCGAAAATGGCTGAATGGACTTACACCAAACCACAAAAAGGATAATCTTTGCCAAAAATATAACTTTGTGCCAAGTGTGGGTAATTACGTTCAGCGGCTTCTTTAATGGCGAGCAATCACTCCTATGGGAACTCACACTTTTTTTTACCCCCCCCCCACCCCTCCCATTTTTCTTTGGCCCTCTTAATGGATCTGCACTTAACAATTCGCAAAGGAGCCAAATGTTTTCTGTAGATTTGTCTAACGGCACCTAAGTTCTTTAGAAAACTAATAATGCTCCTATGGAAACAGACCTAGTTATAACTACACTGGCGCTATTATTATTTATGTGATGCGATTCAGGTCCACACCGAAGCTGTAAAAAACAATATGTAGGCCAAACAGTGAATGGCCTTCGTACACAATTCAGGAATCACAAATCAGCAAGAATTAAGAAACTTGGACAGCCTGTAGCCAATCATTTTAAGCTTGTGGACCATTTGCTATCAGATTATTAGTTTTTGCTTGTGGAACATGTCTTAAAGGAAGAACTACTGGATTCCAGAGAAAACTTCTGGATGTACTGTTTAAAATCACTGCATCCAGATGGACTGAACATTACTGACATTACCATCTGATTACTGCATATGTCAAGGGATCGCAGGCATGCATTGTTTCCACATTTCAACTAGAACCTTCACTCATGATGCTTTTTGAAAATGGCGATTCTCAGATTAACATGAATGGAGAATCAGGATTTCATTAAATACACGGAGGCTAACATTGCATACTCTTTTATTGTCACTACAGTCAGTCAGCACCTTTAAAGAATTTTCCAAACAAGAACAATACAGAATTAGAACTCCACTATCCATAAATGTCACTGTAATAGAACACTATTCCTCTTTTAAATACAAAACTGTGAAGAAATCAAAATCTTTCATTCAATCTGGAACTTCCATGTCTCAATATTCTTAAGACTGTAAATCTGAAATAAACAAATAACATAAGTAATAACATATCGTCCTCAAAAGCCCAGCAAAATTACACATCCTTAATTTCTTGTCTACTTAAAAACTTATTATTTATTTTTTATTCCAATAACCTTAATATTTCTTATCCATATGGGCGAGGCAGGAGGGATAATGTTAGCCTCCATGTCTTTAATGAAATCCTGATTCTCTATTCATGTAAACCTGAGAATCGCCATTTCATTGCAAGAGCAGAGGCTACCATTATGCGTGTGGAAAGCCCTTCAACAACGCCTCTGACGTGTTCAATTGGTCTAAAATAATGTTTTGCAAATGTTCCCACATTTGACCAATCAGCTGCTTTCAAAATATATTGCAACTTACCGCCAGACCAACAAGCTTTACTGGCCATAACACCTCTAACCGAATGGGCTTTATACCGCTCCACATTCACCCCTGCTTGTTCCATTGCCATTTTAACCCATCTGGAAATTGTTGCATTAATTTCCGCTTTAAATGACCTCACATAAGAGATTAATAATGGATGTTCCCCATCCTTTTTATTGTCCAATGTGCTAGACTCATTCTCTCAAACAGTTAACTACACATAACTTTGGACTTTCGTCATACTTTGGATGAAATATCGAAAGAGACATCGTTTTTGTCCTTTTCCAAACAAAAAAAATGCTCCTTCTGGACTAAATATCCTGTTATGAACCTCTAGACATTTAACTCGCCTGCAAGACACCAAACACAAAAGCATCGCCATTTTAATGGAAAGGTTTTTAGTATTCAAATATTTGATCAATGGCCATGAGAGAAATAATTTCAAAATCATATTCACATCCCACAACAAATCATACCTTGATTTCGGAGGTCTCTTTAATCTCATGCTCTTCATAATTCTACAAACCAGAACATTACTACCAACTGATTTACCCATGACTAAAACATGACCTGCCGAAACTGCGGATCTATAAATTATTTAACGTCCTTTAACTCAATCCCTTTTCAATTTGTTCCACTAAGAAGTTTACAACTTCTACCACAGATGCCTCGACGGGATCCATACTCCTTTCCACGCAACAACACACCCAGATCCTCCAAATTCCTTTGTATCTATGTCTCGTACCTGGTGCCCAAAAGTCCTTGAGCAGTTCAGTAGCCCCTCTTGAAAGGCCCTCGAATGCTGCTCCAGACCTCCTCACACCTTACAAACAAAAAGGTTCAACACTCTGGTCAACACCAAAGGATGCTCCTCTCCTTCTTCGATCGTGAGTAAACCATCCTCCACCATAATTAACAAGGGAATCTCGCAAGACAACTCCAGAACTGCTGAAAACCAAGCCTGAGACACCCAAAAAGGGGTTACTAGTATTAATTTACATCTCTCCTTCCTCACCTTCAGAAGAACTCTTGGAATCATAGCAAACAGTGGGAATGCATACCCCTTGATATCTATCCATTTCTGTTGGAATGCATCTACCGCTGTCGCACCTGGATCTGGTAAACAACTGAAATACTTGCGAATCTGAAAAGTCAATCTTGTTGCAAAGAGATCCACTTCCAAAGGACCCAAAACCTGTTCTATTTTCCTGAACATTTTTTGACCCAGCTTCCAGTTGCTAATATCCCTCACGTCTTGAATTCCAATCTGCCACCAAATTTCTTACCCATGGAAGATATTCCGCTCTTAAGCTTATCTTGTGTTCCAGACAGAATAACAAAAGTTCCTTCACTATTTCCGATAAAATTTTGGACCTGCAACCTCCTAAGCGGTTTATGTAAGACACCGCTGAAACATTGTCCATCTTCATCAAAACTATCTGACCCTGTAAATTGTTCCTGAAACTCCTCAGGGCATATAAACCAGCTGTTAATTCCAGACAATTTATATGATGATTCTTCTCTCGATCTGACAATGCACTACCGGTCTCCTGCTCTACCACCGAGCACCCCAACCAATCAACTTGGCATCCATCTCCAGAACAAACTCTGGTACACATCCAAAAATTGCTCTTCCATTCCAAGCCTCCAGATTATGCATCTACCAATCCAGCTCTGCCTTCGCTTCCTGATTTGAAATAACTTTGTCTCCATACCATAAGCATTTCCTCAAAGCCTCTGCCTTTACCCTCTGCAAAGCTCGATAATGCAAAAGGCCTGGGAATATAGCTTGGATGGATGATGAAAACAATACTAATATGCTTGCCAAAGTCAAATTGTCTTTCTTTACAACACGTAAAACTTCCTTCTTTATCCACTTTATTTTCTATTCTGGTAACAACTCCTCTAATTGTGTCTATCCTGAAACAAGAATTCCAAACTCCGTGATGGAATCATAATGGATTTCTCCTTGTTTATGATAAAACGCAATCTTTCCAAGAGATGAATCAAAATTCTTCGGTTGAGATATTAACTCTTCCACATGCTGAAACATCAAAATTATGTCGTCAAGATATATAATCATTCAATGACCTCTTTCCCTCGAATAAGCCGCTAGAGCACGCATCACCTTCATAACACATCAAGGTGTCGATGAAAGACCAAATGGAAGACATTGAAACTGTTATAACCGTTTTTTCCATCTGAACTGAAGGAATCTGATTGTTTTACTCCATAGGAACTGTGAAATATGCATCCTTCAGGTCTAATTTTACCAACCAGTCTCATCCCTGAAGCATATGCCTTAGCAGATGGATTCCCTCCATCTTGAAATGCCTGTAAACTATTGGTTGGCTTAAAATTCTTATATTTATTACCGGTCTCCATCCTTTGTCCTTTTTTCCACTAAAAATAACGTGCTTATAAATCCTTTTAAGTGATCTCCTACTAAACAAATTGCTCCCTTTTCTAACATTGCATCTATTTTTAAATCTGCTATTTTCACTTGCTCCTGATTTAGACTGAACTTTTTTCCCCGTTACCTGACTCGGTTTCTCTACAAAATCTATTTTGAAACCTTGAATTGTACGCAAGATCCATGAATCGTTTGTTATACAGTCACAATTCTTTTACATAATTTTGCAATTGTCCCCCCTACTCTTTTTTGGGAAGAACCAAAAGAAATCTCCGTACTCACTGCAGGTACCAGAGGCTGCTTGTCCTTTTCCCAAGACACTTCCAACTAATTCCACAACATCTCTCATAAAGGCTTTTACTTCACTCGTTATTAGTCTCCGCAAACTTTCTTCACTCACCCTTCCTTCCACCATATTCAGTTCACCACTATTTCCGGTGGACATTTCTCCTTAATCTTTGCAAAAAAACCTCTTCTCTAAACTATTTAATCAAACTAAATCTTATTCTCCAAGTTGTTTCTTTTTAAAAACCTTATATTTCTAATTAAATTATGCTCTTATCACTTCCTCGCACGTCCGATCAGCTGTTCGTGAATAATGTGTTACTGTCTCCGTTAGTCACGGAGCTCACCGTGCAGCGTCAGCATCATCTTTGTTTTTAAAATGCTTTCTAGCCCGATCCAAGATGGCTCCCGCGATCTCGCGAGATCACGGGAACCAATCCGAGGGCCATTCTTTGTATTCCCTAGTGCGTGCGGTTAACAATCCTAAACAGTCACGCTGCCATGTATTATGGGAGCACGTGCAAACCTTTCGCTGAGCTCCGCTCCCTTTTAATGGCCTTTTACAGCCGCACGAGCGCTGCTGCACGCGCCAGACCTCCTGCCAGTAACTCTTATGCGCACGCTTGCCTCGTGTTGCCAAAACCAGCCCCAATTAATCTTTTTGCGAAACCCAACGAATTTGGTAGAAAACCAAAACACATATGCTAGATTTGAAACCGTTCAACACACCTACACAAACAATCCCTATTTAAAATATAACTCTTTAACTAAAAGCATTTTTATCCAATTAACCACACGCCAACTTCCATAAATTAGAAGCCCTTGTTACACATTCTTTCCTCACAAACTCACACTAATCACCGCAGCCCTCAAATATATTAAGTTATGGAAAGCTGAAAGGTACTTATCTGATTAGAAGCAGCATTTAAAAGAGGATGAGTGTTCTATTACAGTGACATTTAGGGATAGTGGAGTTCTAATTCTGGATTGTTCTTGTTTGGAAAAGTTCTTTAAAGGTGCTGCTGAGTGGAGTGGCAATAAATGAATATGCATAATAGTAGCCTCCAGTCTTGTAATGAAATCCAGCACTGTTAGCTGTGCAGTCACTGAGCAAACAATCTTGTACTACTTCATGAAGGTGGAAGCTGAAACGTTGAAGTGGAATTATATTTTTGCTTTTTGGTGAGTCCAACTGTTTGAGTCACTTCTTTCTTGGATATTTCATTTATTTGTGACTCATTGTATCTTTTGGGGTCCAGATTGTTGCCCTGGCTGGCTGTGTTCTTGTGATCCTTCATGTTCTAGTGTATATGTACAAGTGCATATAAATATATATTTATATAATATATATTCAATTAAATAAAACAAAGGTAAAACCTTTGTTATATTTGGAAAACTTTATTTATTCTTTTTATACAAATCAAACTTAAAATACACAAACATTAGATATTTTCAAGTTATACCTTAAATTTATGCACCACCTTTAAATTAATATAGCTTTAATTATTATTTCTCTACAAACAAATACTGACATTTTAATTTCTTAACTTCTACATTTAATTTATCAATTATTTTAACTTGCGCACCGCCATACACAGTGCATTCAACTTGGGAGCCACACTACAATAACTATAACTCGCCACTCTACCATACACTGTGTTTTCACAAAGGATTTGATTAGCGATATCATAACTGTTCTTCTAAATATTATTATTGTACATGGTATAAGTGAGATAATAAAGAACGGTATAAGCAGTGTGGTAGAGTCTTGTAGAGTGGAATTGCATAGAGTGGAGTACAGTGTGGTACAGTAGGGCGCTGTAGAGTGGAGTGTTGCACAGTGCCATAGAGGGGGGTACATTTTGGAGAAAACAATGTTTCAGACAAGGCCGTTTGGACCAGGTGAGGATAAATATTTTCAAAGAGGGGATGAGTTAATCATTTTGAAGAGACCATATATAGGGAGGGACGCAAGTGAACATTGTAAAGCAGTTAATTTATTAACAATATTCACTGTATCAATATATGCGGATTATAGATCCTGTGCTCAGTTTAGTGAAAAGGATGTGATGTGGTGAGAGAAGGAAGACTTTAAAAACATACATCGCATTGACAACAAGAAAGAAAAAGCAGAACTCCTTATAAATTAATTCAAGAAATTTAAGGAGTTTGGTTGTAGAAGGGTCGACGGCGTTTCGATCTCAACAATTTGAGCTCTTCATCAGGACAGAAATGTGATCATACGGTGTATCTACAGGGTAAAAACAATACAAGTTTCAAAATCTTATAACTTCACAAAACTTTAAAAAAAAAAAAAACAACACATTTACCTCCGTTTCTTCCTGGAAAGTTAAGGGGTAATTCGTCCAGCGGGTGTTGAGAATTTCAAGCTGCCAAGGCTCCGCTAACCAGAGAGATCTCCTGCTGAGATCTGACTGTCTGCTCCATCAAAAAAAAAAAAAAAAAAAAAAGACATGGGGGCAGGTTAGGGATACTCTGACCCCCCTAGGCCTGGTGGTGGGGTCACAGAGGGACTCTGCCTGGACCAAAAACATTTTTATTTCTCAAATTTGTTGCCAATTTATGGCAAATCAACAAACCTGAAGCAAAATAAAAAAATTAACATTTTACAAAAGTCTACAGAGTGTGCCAGGGCTGGGGGGGGGAGAGAGGGACAGAGGGGAGAAGGGGCAAGAGGCACAGAATGTTTATTTTGAGGAGGAAGCACGTGGAACCAAGCTGCACCTCGCTGATAATCCCATACAGAAGACGAAACCGATCCTGCGTTGCTTGTGTTCCGGTTCAGGGAGGACCTGGCTTGGTAGTTCGGGCTTGACTGTTCCTATTGGAGCCGGGTCAAGACTGATTTGCAGATCGGTGTGTCCAACTGAGGTAGCATGGTGTGCAAAATGAGGATGGATTGGGCAGCGGCCCGAGTGATTACCAGTGGCTGCGATTAATTAAAGCATTCCATCACTGTTTTGTATACTTACACGGCCGAAGGCCATGAGCAGCGTGGGGTTGACTGCCTGCACGAGGGTTTGCCACAGGGCCTGGCCTCAGGACAGGCCCCGAGGCCAACCACCTGCTGTACACGGCCAAAGGCCATGCGCAGCGTTGGGTTAGCTGTCTGCCCTCGCCATGCACTGCTAATTCTCACTTAACTATAAGGTTACTTCAACTTTTGTTTTTTTTTTGTGAATGTGTACACACATGCGCGCGCACACATACACGCATATAATACATAACTGTGTAATATCATCCAATACTGCCATCAAGGGGTTCTAGTGAGATCAAAAAACACAAGGTCGAGTGGTTTCTAAATGTCACCAGAACACCAATATGGTAATATAGGACAATATTACACATGTTTATTTTGGGGTAGTTAGCTTGAAAAAGTTTTTCTTCAAAGTGCAGCTAACAGTGGGAACTGATTGGAATTAGAATGTTTAGGCTTTGTTTACTTGTCATGAATACATTGTTTAAATAACAATGGGCAATGGTCAGGGTCAGTGAATTTAGGCAATTCTGAGGCTTCAGTATTTACCACATATTTATCGACATACTTCATCTTCCGCATAATTTGCCATATAGTTCGCAAAATAAGCAGATTTCACCAAAAACGTTATTTCTACCTCAAATGGATAAAAGTAACTGACCGGGAACGTGTTGCATAATTTTCTTTTTTTGCTGCATGATTTAGATAACCTTGCCTCATATTTTGCCACTCAATGCCATATAATTCGAGTAAAGCAAACACAAGGAGTTGATGGACGGAGCGCTGAAACTTTTCCGACACTCACCCCCAGTCACAGATCTGGGTTGAATCCATCATCGTTCTTCAGCTCACTTCGCTACCCCAGTTCAGACACAGCTAAATGCAAATCAGTATTGACCATGTGCCTCATGGGAACAGTCCAGCCCGAACTGCCAAGCCATGTCTTCCCTCGAGTAGCCATGTCAATGTTAACGTTTTTCATAATGATTATCTCTTGATTTCACAGGCAACTGTGAGATATTCCCCATTTTCATGGTTTCCTGTGAAACATGGGTTTTATGGCCATGTATTTTGTGCAATAAAAGCACCAAAACATATAACAAAATTATGCAAATACACCGACACACAATTTATTGTGGAGAGCTAAATCAGGTCAATCACACATTGAAAAACCGAATAAAAAATTATAATGAACGTGAGCGTTAGTAAATGCTATTTCAATCACGTAATCAATACGTGCGGCTAGGCTAAAAAATAAAAATAAACGCACACTTTTTAAGGTAGGACTTGAGATGCTCAACAAGGCCTCAAAGAATTTGTGTAAAAGGGTAGCAGACTGAAATGTCATAAGTTGTTTATTTCATGACATTTCACGAGATAAACATTTCACATTTCATTTCATGTTTCGCTCAGTTTATTAGTCCCGAGTGGAGCAACCCTCTTTACACTGTGAAAATGATTGCGTGGAATGCCTTATTGCTTACAAGAGATAAGCTTAACTTTTGTTTCTCATTCGCGGTTGTGCAACTTGTATTTTCCCTTCACAAACTTAGATAAGTTTTGTTCCTGGCCACCGTCATATTGTGTGTTATGGTCTGTGCACGTAGGTTAGTTACAGATAAACAAATGAAGGTAAAAGCAAACTAAAGAGCTCTTGCCTTTTACTAAAAACACACTTCATTATGAAAAAAAGGCTGCATACTTAAGAGAAAAACTTTCACTAAACCTAAGCAATATGCGCTATTTCTTGACCATAAAAAAGCATAAGTAAATGCAAATGTTTAATTGCACGCTTCGCATAAACTAAAAACCTTCAAAACATGAGCAAGTTTTACATCAAACACCCGGCGTCACTGATGGAACATTGATACCACAAGCTTGGAGGGGTGATGGGCCTAGCCTGACACAGTCAAGGCACAGCTAATGTTGACTGCTTCTCCAAAAGCCATCAGTTTTAAAAAGATTGCCCATGCACCAGTTCAAAATGTCATTTTATAACTTGAATCTACAGCATACATTTTTCAGTGACGTAGTTCAAGCCTTTCAACAATATGCATACTTAAAACAAAGTCTGCCTACCCAATTCTAAAATGAGATGCACTATCCATATTATGGAATATTTCCTCCGGTATTCAATCCTATCCATATTATGGAATATTCGCTCCGGCATTCAATCCTATCCATATTATGGAATATTCGCTCCGGCACTCAATCCTATCCATATTATGGAATATTCGCTCCGGCACTCAATCCTATCCATATTATGGAATATTCGCTCCGGCATTCAATCCTATCCATATTATGGAATATTCGCTCCGGCATTCAATCCTATCCATATGATGGAATATTCGCTCCGGCATTCAATCCTATCCATATGATGGAATATTCGCTCCGGCATTCAATCCTATCCATATTATGGAATATTCGCTCCGGCATTCAATCCTATCCATATCATGGAATATTCGCTCCGGCATTCAATACTATCCATATTATGGAATATTCGCTCCGGCATTCAATCCTATCCATATCATGGAATATTCTCTCCGGCATTCAATCCTATCCATATTATGGAATATTCTCTCCGGCATTCAATCCTATCCATATTATGGAATATTCGCTCCGGCATTCAATCCTATCCATATTATGGAATATTTGCTCTGGCATTCAATCCTATCCATACTATGGAATATTCGCTCCGGCATTCAATCCTATCCATATTATGGAATATTTGCTCTGGCATTCAATCCTATCCATATTATGGAATATTCGCTCCAGCATTTAATAGGACAGAAGCAGTGGCACACAACTATCATGCGGACCCTCATTTCATACATTCTCGCTCTCATAACTGAGCCCAGTTATGGGATGACCTTGTGAATATGATAGTACTGTGATCCCTGCGAGACACGTTAGTCACCAAACCAAAAGCTGTGCTGAAGACCTGAAAGGGCCATTATTTATTCTTGGCCTGTGCGTGGAATGCTATTCCTGGCAGATAGCAAGACTGTCGTTTGAGGACTAGACCAGCATTCCAACTGGAAAGGACAGCGCACCAAAATGAGATGCTTAGAGCAAGCTACGAGTCGGCTTGATAAGAACCTCTTTTTAGGTCTTGCGCCTAGCGTTGCAGTGCGCAGCACTGCTCGCGCAGCGCGAGACCTCTTGAATGGGGTTTAAAAACTGACCTAGGAATCGCACACGCTCGTGCGATTCGTTTCCCCCCCCAGCTATTGGGCTTTTGCGTGCGTCTTTTTAAGAAAGACAGCACGCAATTGGGCAAAGGTGGGCGCATGTCCCGCCTTTGCTCCGCCCATTCCCGTCGGAGGCCAGCACGCGCAGCATCGTGCGTTCGTCTCGCTGGCGCTCTCCCTCCCCCTCCTCTGTGGTGCGCGCGCACCACTGGTTTCGCGTTCGGCTCCTCTGTGATGCGCGCGCGGTTTCTATTCCGTGCTTGTTGTTGTGGCCAAGCTCTTTCTTCTAGGCTTGTTTTTAGGATGCTTTGATGTGTATAGCGCGAGCACGGCGCCCGCTTTCATTTAAGTTTAATGGCTTTCGCATCTGTTTAGTAGCCATTACTGCAAGACTTTGTGTTCTGCTTTTAATGTGGGTTTCATACCCTCGGAGTAGCAAATTTAGAGCAGGTTGTTAACAGACGGACACAGAAAGGGCATTACGGTAAAATTTTAATTATGTCTCAAAATGTGTGTTATATGTCTACTCGCACCTGTTGTGGCAGCCGCATCACGTCTCCAAGGGGGAGATGCAGTTTGATGCTCAACTAATTCTGCAAAGCCTGCTGGGCATTGCATCTCCATCGTGCACGTCAGCATACCCATGCTTGAGCTGCGTGGCACTGTATTTTTGATCACACACTTCCGTCTTAAACGCCAGTAGGAAGTTTGTCGACACGCTGATTTTTGTTCCTGTTTTGTTGCTACAGTTATTTCATACTCCCCCAGGTTCTGCTTCGCAGCTGACCCAGCTAAAGGAATACGACCTCCTGACACTCATCATAGCATCTCTGAGGACAGAGCAGAAGACGATGCGAGCCTGCACTGCGTGTACAATGGCGTTCAGAAATTCCAAAAGTAGGGACCTGCTGCTGAGCACGAGCGCCCTCCAGGAGCTGCGAGGGAATGTCCACAACTGAGTGTTTTGAAGTTAAATTGAGTCGCAATCGAAAAAGCAAAGCGGAAGCTTGAACAGGGGATAATATGTGATCGGAGACAGCGGTGTTTAAATATACTCTCCAATTATTGATTCTCGATAAAGTGTCGTTTATGTTATCCGAATTATCACGGCAGTAGAAAACATGGTAACGCGAGTGCGTTTCCGTTGATCTCTTTTTCAAAGTGTGGCCCTTACAAGAGCCTCCAAACCTCTCGCTGCATGTTTTCAACATTGTTTGAATATGTTGCTCTGCACTGTGAGAATGAGTAGATTGCACCTAACTTGAAAGCGTGGCTCCCAACTGAACTTATTTTTCCACAAGATCTAAGAATGGGGAGTGGTATTGGGCACAGAGCATGGTCCTGTGTTAACCATTATGCATTGTGCTTGGTGGGCACAGCTATATCTTCTAGGCGCTATGCACATGGTGTGGCACTTCTGTTGTGTCTTCTGTACTATCTCGTGAGCACACGCCTAGAATCAGTTTCTGTATTACTCACGTTTAACTTCATAGAATTGAAACATTGTCTAAGCGACCTTAACGTGCTCGTAATTGTTTGTTTTTGTTTTTTACTTGTGGCGATAAATTGTCATTTACTATTCGGGGAACCGCATACTCTTGCACTGTCTCTGCGCATAATAATTTTGATCCTAAGCGTTCCAGTGGCAGATTGTGTCTCCAGAGCAATCACATTGAGCCTTTGTATAAAGCCCATATGCGGACTGATAGGGGAAAGGTCACTTGCTTCTCGCGCAGTTCTCTCCTTGGGTTGTGTCTGACTCACCAGCAGCCAACACTAGTATCACCACGTCGATCATTGCATTAGGCACAAGAAACAGTAGTACCACCCCTTCTTTATCTTTATAGTAGCAATATTTCCACAGAAAAAAGTGCACACCACCATTATCAGTCAAACTTGGAGCTGATTGAAAAATGGTGTGCATTTTCCAACTATATATTCTTGCAATAAAGATGTCGTACGGTGCCCTGCTTAGAATTGTGGGAAGTCATGGGATTCGAACATGCTTTAAGGGCATCAGACTATTTCCCCTAAAGCAAAACGTAATCTTTTTATAGAATAAGCAAGAACTCGAGTACGTGAGGTATGCAGATTTTGCATCCTGCACGTAGTGGGAAGAGGTACAATTAGACATCTATATCTTTGTCTGACATTCGTTGCTTATGTTCCATCTTGCATGGCATCCTTTCTTGTTCAGGTGTCAGTGAGCTAATGACTCGAAAAGTAAAGAAAGATTTGAACAATTTGGAAGGTGGGACCTGCTAACAACAGTGATGGGTTTACGAGTGCCTCACTATTTTGAGAATGTTGGTTGGGGTGGTTATAAAGATGAGAAGGGGCAGAATGTTCACAGGATGTTGAAGAATGGAGGAAATAGGAGGCAAGTAAGATTTTAAGAGGTTGAACGGTCGACTCACAAAAAATGCTAACATCTAGGCCTGACCAAGGAACATCTACAACCAAATGTAATTTCTTTATTTTTGTCTGATTTACGAAGCACCTATGCATCCAGGGAGACGCCTTTTCGTAATTTCCCCTTTGTATGTGCTCCTGTCTTAGGTGCCCCTGCACCTTGCTACCTTCTCTCTCCGTGCGGTGCCCTCCCCCAGCATTACCTCATGTCGCTGTTTTTTTAAAACAATGCTTCTATCGACATAGATGCAGCTACACGCTGCACTCCGTGCGGTGCCCTCCCCCAGCATTACCTCACGTCGCTGTTTTTTTTCTCCAAAAAAAGCTGTTCGACATAGCTGCAACTACGTGCTGCACTCACTGCTCAATTATATAGCTGCTTGGTTAGGCAATTTCTTAAAAACGACGTGCCATGCCGTGATCAAGCACAACATTTACGTGACTATTCTGTGCAAAAGAGGAGCACTGTAATACTGGCTGACTCAGCATATTGTACGGGCCATCTCTACATGTAGGATGTAGCTTAACGGCTAGGGCGGCCGATTCTGAAGCTGGGAAAGCGGGTTCGAGTCTGGTGGGAGGCTCAATCATCCTGTGATTCTGGGCAAATCAATTCCGGTTGCTAATGCAAAGACGTGTGTGATCAGCATTTAATTACTTATATAACTATATTTGGAGAAGGTATGCGCGTTACTATTTGGAAACACTTCTGGAGTGATAAAAGTAAAAAGGCTGTTATGGATTACTTCCGAGTGACTATGGTACGTTTCTGGTGCCAATGTGAAAACATTCTGACCCTTCCTGCAGGTCACGTTGTAAAAAATTGACTTCTGGTCAGACAGAGGGCAGAAGAAGAGGGAAGGTGAAGTGCTCCTTATACTGGGAGGCCTTTATTACATGTAGGCTTTTTTAAGTTTCAATTTTTACTTTACCTTTTAAAATATTAATTGTCTCAACGCACCCAACAGCCACTTTGGTCCCGTTGTGGCATAACATTTGCAGAGATCCCTGGCAGAAGTGCAACGTAGGATAGAGTGTGGTCATGCACGTCTTTCTGTCGCAGAGCCCAACAGGCAACAATTGCACAAGTTCCAAAATTAGAAGCAACTGAATATAAAGCTGCCTCTATATCTTGCGCACAAAATAATATCTAAAAATGCAAAGAAACAGAACTACTCCTAATAAGGTACCAGAGCAGTTCAGTGAGTTCATTTGGTTTACAATACATTCATATTTCAGTTTTTTTAATTTAAATAACCTGATCCTTGCACTGTTTGTATTATGTCCGTTCGTTCAGCAGCACCCGGGAGTGCACAGAAGAAAGTACTGGCCTGTGTCTGGTAGTGCTGGTGCTGGCACTGTCCTCCCTGCTGCCCATGCAGGTACGCGCAAACAGCGGTTCGCAGGGAGCGCATTTATTGCCAAAATCAAAGTGTTGTCTGTAGAACAGAGAGAAGACGCTATACACTTAATAAGTGCACAGTAAATTGCAAAGATCTGAACTATCAAGAGGGCAGGACGGGGCCCATTGGTGCTCAGAGACATGAGGAGCCCCGTTCAACCACTGCGTGTGTTTTTTAACTACCCAACCAGGGTAAGGAGCATTTATTGATAAAATACGGCGAGTGTTATGTGCACATATAAAATGGACAAAACACTGCCTATATTAACTGAATTAAAGGATCACAGGCATCAAATTCAGCGAAACGTTGGCCAGGCTGGCACCAGGGGTCTGATTTATTTATATGTACACCTATATTGTGCTGCCCCATCTTCAAGGTGCGGAAATTATAGCTCACCTTCCCTTTTTAATAAAGAGGCTCTTTATTTCTATTTATTTTAGAACATTTGTAAAACTCTAAATTCCAACATATAAACTATTTCATTTTCAGACAATTTATGAGAAAGTATCAGAAAAGGAATAACAGATTAATCTGGAAGAGGAGAATCAGCAGGACGAGTTGGTGATAAAAAAAAATTCTTAGGTGTCAATTTCATTAGTTTTCCGCATATGCTGCATAGGATCCTACCATAATTTGGCGAAAAGACATTATCATTGGCAAAATCAATAGTTCTCTCATTGCAGATACCTATTGGCTATGCCTTCTACCAGACCTCCCCCTTAGGTGCTGCTAATGTGCGGCTTGCGACAGACTTTATTCATAACCACATCATGCCACAAAATTCAACTGCACACCACATGATTAAACTCCACTGCATACCACTTTACAACACAAAATACCATTCTAACTAATTACACTCCATAACACACAATCCCACTTCACATATTTCCATTACACTCAATACCACATAATTACTATCCACATAATTCCACAGCACACCATGCCAACACAAATCCACTCCACACCACACAATTACACAACTAAATAATACAATCGAACCCACATAATTCCACTACACACCTCACACACACTCCATAACACAAAGGTAATAGAGATTGCCATTTATAATGCCACTAGCTCTAACTTAAACAAATGCGAGACCTATTGCATTTCCAATGCTTGTTTTTTTTTTTTTATAAGTGACCCTTCCAACCATTTATCTCAGGTCATTGGGCATGCATCCTTGACCCATGGAAATGATGGTTATCCCCGTATTGATACGGTAGAAGGCTTAAGATTCACCAGGAAATTACCTTAACAAGACTAGCTGGGACTTTTAGATGGTGTACATAGTTTGCTTTCCAGATAGGGAGAATAAAATGTACACGGCAGCATTGATTCACAGCTATAAGTGATCACACAAAAGGGAGAATCATTAAATAAGTTTATCCTTCAATCAGTGATACAAATAAACTAAGTTTCAAAGAATCATCAGTCTTTCTGTACAGAAACAAATTCAGCACAACAATGTTCACCTATCCTACTTTTTCCATCCAAAGTTATCCTCAATCCAGCTGGGGTGAAAAAGCGTACAACAGGTTTCCCAACTCCATAAAACATACTTAATTATATTTTAGGGGATATGCAGTTAGTCAGTTTTTTGTTTTTTTTAAACCAACAAGAAAAATTAAAATATTGCTCACCGAAAAACACCTTGAAAGCACAGTCAAGAAATGCATACTATCATAACGCCTGTATGCAAGTTTGCGAAACAAACAGAAATAAATACATTTTACAGCTGCTACACGTACCAGTAATAATATACTTCCACAGGTCTAATATTGAAAAGGCTCAATTGGCTGACCATTCAAGTGAGAAACATGTTTAAAAGGATGACCACTGTTGACATTTTTTTGGGAAAGGATCATAAGGAATCTTGAGGAACTTAAAAACTTTAAAACCTTCTACTAGACCACTCTTGCCTAAACATTCACCAACAGCCACCTATTGAAACAACAGCCTGGCACTAAGGTGTTTACACAACACAGATATTGGAAAAGGCTTTGCAACACTAATTGCGAAGGTACCTGGTGGAAAAACTCCCCTTTATTATTTAATAAATTAAAAAAAAGGAAACTCAAGTCAAAGCTTGATATTTGTTATTTGATCTGTTTGTTACCAGGTGCTAAGTGCGTAGGGCTGACACGGGGGAGAAAAGGAGACAACATGCACCGAGATGCAATGGAGAAGACTGGCCTGAATAAAATGTGAATTGTAGAATGCAATAAGGGAAATCCAAAGTAACTGAAAATTAACTTATTAACTCCCAAAGAGTCATGCAATTCTCATAGGCGAACATTGACCCGTCCACGACTGGCTGTATCAACAAGAGCCCGTGATTTCTACAGACCACTCTGGCTTTTCCAATTGTGGAAATGATTGAAATATGAAAACCTTGTAAACACACAACAGCTTAGAATGTGGACAGAAGAACAACTTACTTCCCTTCGGTACCGCTCTTACTTGTAGATACCCAACTGCAGATTTCTCACATTGTGAAATTCCTCAGGCACCACACTGGACCTGAAACTTAAAAGCAGTGCTCCTGTGTTCCAGTACATGGTGCCATGTGACTCTGCGTCAGAACCATTCCGCTCTGGAAGTGGTGAACAGAGTCGCATGTAAGCGCCGCCCATGCATATTTACGTTGTTTCTTTCATGATGTATTCTGCGCCTTCAGGCGGGGAGCCCATTGGCAAACTGTACGAACTAGTCTGCCGATTCACTGACTGGGATATTTTTAGATTGAAGATACCATCCCACAGAACTTTAAGGTGGGAGGGCAGTGAGGAATCTGTGGTTAGATCGAGTATCCTCAGGAAGGAGTGTTACAGAAGGTAAGTAACTTGTTCTTCTGATGTATACTTCTAATGGCAAATTCCTCACCTTGTGAATAGATACCAAAGCAGTACCTCCCAATGTGGTGAGTCTGTGGAATGACTCCGACTAAAAGGTTCTGGAGGACTGAGTGGGCAAAACACCCATCTCAAAGGAACTGCCTGTCGAGGAAGTAGGGCTTTGTGCTAAAGCAGTGGAAACAGGCGTGGCCCAGGTGGAGTGGGCCCTTAGGCCTTCTAGAGGCTACTTTTTAGCCAGTAGATAGCAGATATTAATGCAAATGGCCTATCCATCGAGAGATGGTCCATTGCTGCACCACCTTGTCCTTCTTTGCTCCAGAGAATCCCCATGAACTGATAGTCGACCTGATGTTCTTTGGTGTGATTGATCTAACCACCGAGTGTCTTCCTGGGTTCAAAATAATGGAGTCTCTCTTCCTCTTTCGAAGGAAGGAAGGAAAGACAGAAACATGATGGCTTGTCCAACATGAAAAGCCATCACCACCTTCGGCTGGACCGCAGCTTAAGTAGTTAATGCCAGTTGGACGAGAAAAAAGCAAGACCTGCTGGGCCATAAACAAAGTAGAACAACCCATCAAACAGTTTTGCCTGCAATGGGTCCAACTGACAGGCACCGCACCCAGCTACAAACTTGTCCCAGCATATGTATGCTCCTATGAAAAAGACAAACATCATTCATGATCATGAAAAAACTCAAAGGCCTCCAAGATGTTTCAAATCTTGTAATGTCCTACATGCATTAGTGTTTGAACACCCAAGGGTAAATGGAACGTTCAAGAGGATGTAGAGCAGGCTTTTTAACCAGCAGGATTGTCACCGCTTGCTTCACTATTAGACCCTAATGAAGTTTTCTGCAGCTATGGCCATCGTGGTGTCACAGCATTTACAGCTTCCTCTATAATCTGACTGGAAAGGACCTGATTTAGTGGCCTTCAAACAGCAGTTCTGAAACAGCACTGAATTCTAAAAAGAGAAAGGTGGGAATGGGCTCCATCAGACTGTCGCCAACGGTCGGTAGGGTTATGAGAGAAAGGGGTCTAACCAGAGATTATCTTCTTTATATTACCAAACCTGTCAATGTGGTACTGAATGGGTTTCTGAACAAGACACAGGAAAATTTACATTACACGAATAATGACTACATATTATATACAATGCACTGGATGAAAAGTGGATTCGTTTGAAGGACAATACAAAGCCCACCTTTAGTCAGAAAGGGGGGTGGGAGGGTTGGGAAGGGGGAGCCCAACTGATCAGTCTGATTTAGAGAAGAACTTTTCTTGGAGACTTGAGCTAAAGGTCAGAAGAGCAATGAACAAACCTGTAAAAAATGCCCAATGTTGATGTAAAAATAGCATTTCAATATCAATCTCGAAAAACATTTTAAAAAATATAACTTTCTCCATAGTTATGGTCTTTATGCCAACATGTTGGATCATGTGGTGTTCCTGGATTTGAGAGAAAGCTCCGCGATCCATAGTGTTGAGTGGCTGAGAACTGTCGAGCCTGCTTATACTCCAAGAGTTCTCCGGCTATTGTAGGTGGGGCCGAAGGCTGTGTCCATAGCGGCAGATAGGAGAGGCCTCAACCACTGCACCTGCCTCTTCCCAATTAACTCCTGAGGATTAAATGTCAATGTGTCCTCTCTGCTTCCACGTCGGATGTGTGATCCAAAAACTACACCAGTTGCTCAACGCAATGTAATAAACAGCTGCAAATTGCCACCTCCTGCACTAGAAAGTTAATGCCCAGAAAGCAAATTTGCCATCGCTAGAACTGCAGAGGTAAGTATGTTTGAAAAGGATCGCAACCAGTCTTGAAACGATAAGAAATGAAAACCAAGGTGCAAGATGTAAATTTTTCAGAGCAGAAGATGCAGAACACGTTTGGCTGCCTGCTTGAATGGGTTCCACTGCTCAATTTGGCAAACTGTCAGTAAAAAGAAAAGGCTGCAAAAAGTTTCCATTAAACCAAGAAGTGCTCAAGGACTGTAATATTGGTATGGTTTGTAAATGAACACAACCATGGTTGTCTTACCGTTATACGTTATCCGGGGCTTCGTCAAGCACATCACAAGATGTAAATCCATTTCATCTGTCGATACAAACTTGGAGCAGACAGGGCACTTGAAACCTTCAAAAACAAATGAGGGAGACATTTTGGTAAGGATCAATTCTTTTGAACGATTTTAAAAATGAAGTTATTTCAGAGTACATATTTCAAACATAATTCCAATGTGTATGAGGTAGCAGGCTACAATAGCATTAGCAAAGCCAATCAGTAAGGCTTTTTTAATAAGTAACAGTGCTTCTTCATTGACTGAAGGGAGTGAATGTATGGATGGGTGAATCTATGAGTTAATGGGAAGCCGAATGTGCAAGTGATCGAATGCTTGAAGGAATGGATGAGTCATCATGAATGCGTGGATGAGTCAGCACACGGATGCGTGGATGAGTCAGCGCAAGGATGAGTGTATGGATGAGTCAGCGCACGGATGAGTGCATGGATGAGTCAGCGCACGGATGAGTGCATGGATGAGTCAGCGCACGGATGAGGTTATGGACAAGAGTAAGGGTGTGAAAAAATGATGAGCACATGGATAAGTGAGTGGATGAAGGAACGGATGGGTACATAGAAAGACAGATGGATGCCAATTAGGCACGCACTACATAACGGACACCTGTAGCTAGGTTTGACTACAACTGCTTGACAAGAGGAAGAGCTGCACAAACAGTCATGGAGATAAGAAAACACACAGCATGTCTTGCTCGTTGCATCGCAATAAATGGGATCTACCTTAAAATGTGTTTGTCGCACCCAGTTTAATATTGTATCCAGTGGAAAATTGAAAGATCACCATCAGGACGTTTTGCAATGAAGCTGCAGGTGTACCTTCAATTAATCATTTCATCACATCATTAGGGATGGATTTTATTTCAGACTGCTGCATGAGTCACCTCGTAAGAACCGTTCATTTGGTTTACAGAATCTGCCTCGATAATAGCGACGGAAGACATCCTAGAAAGTTTGGATAACAGGGGGACAGCGGCCCTGGTCCTGCTGGACCTCTCCGCGGCGTTCGATACGGTCAACCATGAGCTCTTGGTTGACCGTATGCGGAGCCCAAGGATCAAGGCCACTGCACCAGATCTCCTTCAATCCCTTCTCGCAAACAGACAACAAAGGGCATCATCTCATCAAGGCCTTTTTCCTTGCCTTGCGGAGACCCCCAGGGCTCAGCCCCAAGTCCTACACTCTTCAATCTCTATGTTACACCACTGGTGACACTCATCAAAAATTCTGGTTTCTCTCTTGCGTCATACACCGATGACACTCAAATTGTGGTGTCACTAACGAAACCAGAAACTAACTCTAGCTCTGCATTCAAGTCCTGCATGAGTAAAGTTAGCAATTGGATGGACAATAACTGTCTTAAATTGAACGCCACTAAGACTGAGGTCGTCATCTTTGGCAATAATCCCTCTTTCTGGGCGCCGGCTTGGTGGTTGCCTGAGATGGGCTCTCTTCTGGAACCCTCAAACAAAGTAAAGAAGCTCAGTTTCTCGTTAGATAACGAAATGAAGCTCAAAGATCAGGTGAATAAAACCACATCAGCCACTTTCTGCGCTCTGAGGGTAGCAAAAAAGATTGAGAAATGCCTACCCCCAGAACTATTAAAAACTGTGATCATCGCTTTGATACTCTCAAGGATTGACTATTATAATAGTCTCTACCTTAACCTGGCGACAGGTCCCCTGAAGATGCTCCAGACTCTACAAAATGCAGCTGCACGTTTCCTTTTTAAAATTCCAAAATATGAATCCACTAGAGGAGCCATTAGGAAACTCCACTGGTTACCAATTAGACAACGTTGCAGAATCAAAGCATTATGCTTAGCCTATAAATCACTGCACGGCCAGGGACCAGTACGTTTCAAGGAGAAGCTTAGTTGGTATATCCCAGGGAGGACTCTCCGCTATGGCTCCGCCATGAACCTGACTGTCCCCCCCCATTCAAGAGGACCACTTGGGGCGGAAAGAGCTTTTTCAGGACCACAGCAGTGCTCTGGAACAGCCTACCAGTGACTCTAAAAGCCGCTCCCTCTCTACTCGCCTTCAGAAAAACTTTAAAGACCTGGCTCTTTTCGCAAGACTGGCAGACACCTAAGCCCAGCAAGAAGCCTCACTTCTTTCTACTGATCTGCCTAGACCCGGCTCTGATAGCGCCAAGATGCCCTTAGGCATGAGTTCGCGCTCTATAAATGTTTACATTACATAGAATGTATTTGCATGTTTTTGTAACGCTGCACATTGTGCGATAACTGGTTGACAATTCAATCAACAGCAAATAAATGTGGGATGATCAATATGCGGATGACACTTAAAACAACCAGTAGCTGAGTGGGAGCTGACCTCGTGCCTCGCTACGTTGATTTCAAAAGCTTTGAGAGGCAGATAAAGCTGCCCCAAGCCAGACTTGGCGGTGACTGAACTGAGTCAATGAGGGGTTAAATGGTCGACACACATTTTACCCTTGAAGCTGTAACCACCAGGAGTATGGAATTGTACTCCTAAGGACAGCTGCTCTAGAACTACAGAGACAACTGGCTACCAACCCTAGACTTTTATTTGTTTACACCAAAGAGTATCTGAACACAAAAGCTAATGTTAGCACCTATGGGAGTTATGAGTCAAAACACAAAAAACACCACCACACTGTTAGTGGTCGAAAGTAATGAAGGGCTATTAAACGTTCCGGTGACCTGATTCTAAAGAACAAACTGTTTGTGCAGACAACTGCAGAATCATGAGGTTAAGTCCCGATACTTCAAGCGAGCTACACAGCTCACGAAGAGGATGCGAGGACAATAACGTTATATATAAACGTTTTTGCTAGCTACGCATTCAAAGTGTCGGTTCTAAAACCTCAATCAAATGTACAAACGTGTAAACCAGCACAGTCATCGAGCACGCCTCACATACTGGGTAAACAGGTTTTAGCTCAATTTAAAACAGTATAAACCATTTTTGTATTGTAAACAAAACCACCCATAACCATTAGCTCCACATTTAATTAGTGTGTTGTTCACCAATTACCAAGGACGTGTGCTGCCCTACAGCAGTTGTCCCCTTCCTGTTCCTGCTTTGAACAAGTGGGTCCAGTAACTGTGCTTTCATTTATTGACATCTAAAGCACAAAGAGATGGCCGCAAACTTTACCCATCCGAATTAGTTATTTTACATTCCCCGTCTAACTCGCTAAAAACTATTCGCAGTTATGATACAGCAGAGCTGGCTCTAACTTAACTGGGGACGCCAGATATCGTTTCCATGGGATTACTGAGGAAATGACCACTTCTAAAAGGTTCATCAACTCCTTGGATAGGAACCATCAATCACATTCAGGGTTAAACAAGCATTTGCAATGCAATAGGTCTCGCATTTACACGAGTTTAAGCTACTGGCATTGTAAATGACAATGCCTTTTATTTATGTTTTAACCCTTTTACCGCGGCGCGAATTCCGCCGCGGTGCGGGTAAAATAATGAGTGGGCGTGGTTCGGATGGCCCCCGGCCATCCTCCGCACACGCCCACCGTGACGTCGGACGGCCGGGGGCCGCCCGACGCATGGAACGGGTTAAAAACGCAAACAAAAATAAGGCATTGTTATTTGCAATGTCAATAGCTCAAACTCGCATAAATGCGAGACCTATTTCATTGCAAATGCTTGTTAGATTAGCGAGTAGAAACGCTCCCTTTTGGCCCGTACGCCAAATTAATTAAACAAGCGTTGCCGCTAAAGTGAAAGCGGACCGCGCTGCAAATAAAAAAAAAAGTGCTTACCGACTTATGAAGGAGACCGTGTAACGCCACAAGTAAAAGATCCAGTCCTCATGGGAGGTAACAAATGGCGACAGGGCGGTAACAAGAAGGGACTAACGAACCTCATTATCAATCGGAAACCAGAATTTACCAAGGACAATGACACCAGCTAATCAAAAATATGGGCGGAGAGAAGGCGCGGCTTCCACAGCATACTTGACTACTGCAAGCCTCGCAAAGCACTGGACAGGACCTTTCGATCAGCTCAAAGGTGAAAAACTAGGTGTAACGCTAGAAAACATGCTATCTACACTTACACAGAGGAGCACTGGACCAGACCTTTCAATCAGTTCAAAGGGGAAAAACCTGGGAGTAACTCTAGATGTACCATCTACAAACATAGAGGAGCACCGTTATAGAAAAAAACATATTCAAACCATAACGCTTTTTGCCGAATCAAAGTCCTTACAACCCCAATAGTCAAAAGCCAACTTTATCGGAGCCTTGCTAAGCTGAAGGATGAACTAATGCAATTAATATTTACCATGGCATGGCCAAGATCAAGACTACTCAATGCCAAAGCCTTGCTCTTGGCCTCAGAAAGTATTAACATGTAAGTTAATCGAGAGAATAATTCCATCTGTTGCCAGTTAACAATAGAATCCACTAAAATGCCTTTGCCTTCTGCATAAAAGTATATATGTGAAAGATCTAAAATTGTCTTGGGGAAAAGCCTACCAATTACATTCTTCAGGCTCATCTGATTAGAACAGTGGGTTTTAACCTTTTGACTTCTGTGAAGCCCCTCTAAATCACTACCCAAAGTTGGGAATAGCAGCCTAAGCAATTTCTACAATTTAAACCTCAAAAAAGTAATTTTTGTGGGTGGGATACCTCTTGAAGGAAGTGAAGAACCAGGTGGGATAAACAAAATGGGACCTAATAGACATCTCTATGTTGGGAGACGTGGTGGGAAAGGAGAGCATATACCCCTTTAGTAGGTTAAGGAATGAATATCACCTGGACCCCTCTCAAAAGTTCCAATATTACCAACTACGACACGTCTTACAGGCGGAATCCACAGTCGAAGCAGTAAGCAACTACAGCGCCTTGAGACCCTCACGGGTGATTTACTACGCTTTATTAATCCTTGATTGATTGTCTGGAAAGACATGGAAGGCAGCAGCCCCATAGAAAACAGGATACTGGGGGAGGAAATGACAGCAAAGGTGGGTTTGTTAACAAACCGAACACTCATTATCAATAGACCCAACACCCTGTAATCCCGGGGGAAAAATTGGTAACATGACATAGGTGAACTGGAAGATGTAGACTGGGAGGCAGCGCACATGCACCCACGTGAGGTAGCAATTGAAGCGAGCCGAAGGCTCTTTCTGTTGAAAATCCACCATAGGAAGTACTACAGTAGGAACTGGCTACACAGGATGGGTACAGCCCCCTCTCCCAATTGCCTGAGGTGTGAGGGCCCAGATAGTACATTCATGCACACAGTTTGGTCCTGTCAGCGAAAAGGGAACTACCGGAAACCGATAGCTCGCATGTCTGAGATCCGAGGAGTACCAGTCCCGGTAACCCCCAGCTTGCCCAGTTAGGTATCTCAGGAGACTCAGACCTACAGAGGAAACAGCTGCTCTTCTGTTCGATTGGGTTCGAACTGGCTAAGAGAGACAGCGCGACAGTGGGGGAATCCAATCACCCCCCCACCACAGAGATATGGGAGATGGGGATGACCCATTGTATGGATGCAGAGAGAGTGGTCTACACAGCAAGGTGCTCCCCCAAACGTTTATCTAATATGGGGAAACTAGAAACAACACTATGGACTGAAGTGGGATAGCGACGGATCGCTGAATACATCCCCAAGAGATAATACCACCACTGCCCTTGACTTTGTCCCTTGAAAACAGTGGGGTCATTTCCCTCTTGTTGGTATCGGGTTGGTATGGACTTGGGGCCGAGTCGCAAATTGCGTTGTTTTGCGACTTGCAATTTGCGACTCGCAAAATGTAATTTACAACAGTGTCTCCGACACGGTTAGCGATTACAAATGGTATTGCAAATTGCATGCCTCATTAATATTCATGAGGCAAGTGCAATTTGCGACCCCATTGGGAATGGCTAACACTCCCAGGGATGGTGGCCTTCTGGGGTCAGTAGGCCACCATATGTCTGTGACTGCTTTTTAAATAAGCAATAGAAAAAAATTGATGGACGGACTGCTGGACAATGCAAACATTCACCCCCAGTCACAAGGATCTGGGTTTAATCCATCATTCTTTTGCTCACCACCCCAGTTTGGCCCCAGCCATATGCAAATCAGTCTTGACCCTGTTCCTTGTGGGAACAGTCCAGCCCGAACGGCCAAGCCAGGTCCTCCCTGGACCGGAAACAAGCATCCTGGGACCGGTTTCAGGGCATCACCCTTCATCAGCCAGGCTAGCTTGAATCCAGTGGTGTAGTGAGCACGGGACCCATGTATGGGCATACCCTTTCCACTTAGGGCGACATATCCAAAGAAACAATTGATGGACGGAATGCTGGACAATGCAAACATTCACCCCCAGTCACAAGGATCTGGGTTTAATCCATCATTCTTTTGCTCACCACACCACCCCAGTTTGGACCCAGCCATATGCAAATCAGTCTTGACCCTGTTCCTTGTGTTCCCGTGCTCTCCATGCCACTGGAGTCAAGCTATCCTGGCTGAAAGCCCGAAACGGGTCCTAGGATGGTTGTTTCCAGTTCAGGGAGGACCTGGCCTGGCAGTTCGGGCTGGACTGTTCCCATAGGGCACAGGGTCAAGACTGATTTGCATATGGCTGGGTCCAGACTGGAATGGCATGGTGAGCAAAAAGATTGATTTAGGCCCAGATCTCTGTACTGGGGTGAATGTACGACATTGTTCTGCATTCTGTCCATCAATTGTTCTTTTTGCATTTGTCACCCCGAGTGGGACGGGTATGCCCAGACGTGGGTCCCGTGGTCTCCATGCCACTGGAGTCAAGCTATCCTTGCTGATGAGGGCTGAGAGCCCGAAACCGGTCCTAGGATGCTTGTTTCCAGTTCAGGGAGGACCTGGCCTGGCAGTTCGGGCTGGACTGTTCCCATAGGGCACAGGATCAAGACTGATTTGCATATGGCTGGGTCCAAACTGAATGGCATGGTGAGCAAAAAAACGATGGATTTAGGCCCAGATCTCTGTACTGGGGTGAATGTACGACATTGTTCTGCATTCTGTCCATCAATTGTTCTTTTTGCTTTTTAAATAAAGCAGGCTTATTTTGTTTTTTAAATGAAGCCCGTTTTCCTTAAAGGAAAACGGAATGCATTTAAAAAAAAGAAAAATGAAACGTTTCAGTTTAATTTTTAAGAGAAGGCAAGGGTCCGTGGGACCACTGCCTGATCTTAAAAAATATTTTCGCATCCATTCACAAAGGGGAAGGGGTCCCATAGGACCCCTTCTCGTTTGCGAGTGGCTTACCACCTACTTGAAGTAGGTGGTAAACTGAGTGTTTTGCGACCGCAATTGCGGTTGCAAAACAATCATACATTGACGTGCGAGTCGCTAATAGGAAAGGAAGATGATTACAAAAGAGATCTGGCAATGACCTGGTGGAATTTTGTACGTTGTTTTGCTGCAAAGGAATAAAATAACATTTTAAACAAAAATTAGAAGAATTATATGAGTTCTACCTTGCAGGCAGGTGTGCTTAGAATGGGCACAGATACCCTTTGTGGGTTTAATGCACGTCAAAGGAAATATTAATTTTAATGACAAAATATATTATTGGCTTTTAATTACTGTAAATTGAAGACATTGTTTAAACCTCAAGCATAACTAAAGAGATAAAAATGTGAAAAAGGGATAAAGAATGGGGAAAAATCCAAGGCAAAGTAAAGTACTGACCCCACCAGAGCTGTCACGAAAGCACACTTATTTTTAAGCGGATCTTCACATGTGATCATGGTTATACAGTCACTCATGATACAAGAGAACCAATGGCTTTATGTGGGCTGACGATTTGGAAAAAATAGGGACCACTACATACAACAAATGCACTTGGCTAGCTGTAGGAAAACAACATGAAAGGGAGAAAAACAAGCTAGATCCAAGTATACAATGTTCAAAAGACCATTAATCTATCAGGACAACATATAATTAATCAAATTTGTGTGTGTATATTATCAAAAATCTTTTTATTTTCATTATATTTATCTTTTTTTTATAGTATCAAAACATTTCCATTTCATTAGAATCATCAATGCATCAAACAGATTATGACGTATGAAACATGATCATATTGTTAAAAAGGTACAGTAGAATTGTATATATGATACAACACTTTGTCACACGGGTTTAAAACAGGGTCCAGATGGTTCATGGACAGAAAGGAGGGTTGGCGGTAGATGGAAGCTACGCGGGTTTCGGCAGGTTGCCTTCGTCAGGGAACCGTCTCAACTTTCTCTGCATTGAACGTATAATGGAATAATCTCAAAATTTGCAGGCACATATGTTAATTATTAGTCCTGAAAGAATTTATTTGTTAAGTTTAGGATTGTTTAAACATAAATCGTTCTAGATAATAATGTTCAGTGTGTTTTGAGGGATCAATTTAGACTAGAGACATTTAAAATCAGTGCATTTAAAACCATATTCTAAATATAGAATATGTAGATAAAAAGAATGTGCAGTAACCTGCTTTGTGTATAAAACACCTCCCGGTGTTGTTTCTCTTTGCGTTTCACATCAATGCATTGAGAAACTTTTTAAAAACAGATTCACGCAGAGAGCATGCAAAAAAGGTGGTTTGATTTCTTGCATTGAGAGACATACAACAGCTATTTAAGTGAACAAAGAGTGAAGAAAAGAGAATTAAAAGAGGTCATAATCACCTATTTCCTTATATATTCATTAATTTATAGGCAATTCTGTTTTCTGAAATTCCTGGGCGTTAATTCGGAAAGTGCACTGGGGCCTGAAACATGATAATATATGTACCCCAGTGAATTATGATGTCCACTATATGAATGGTATTATTGTGCTGAATGATAATTGCACAATATTAGATAACAGTTCTATACATTTTAGGTAGGACGCAAAGGGATAAGGAAGATTTTGCTGATCAACACGTCTTAATTGGGCTTCCAAAATTAAAAATACATTCCTTGACTTGTATGTATCACAAGGTTCTTGTATGGGTACCTATTGATATATGCAGAAACAAAGATGGTTTTAATCCCTCATTGTATAGTACAATGGGGTCACTGGCTATTTCAGGGCTACCATTGTTGTTTAAAGGTACCTGTATAGGGTCCCAAACTCGTAAAAAGTGGGATCCTTTTGTTATATTATTGTACTTCTCTCCGTGAAGGGCGTAATTGTTCTCACCAATTCTACATTAATGCGGCTTCAAAGCTGAACTAAAGAGATAAAAATTTGAAAAAGGGATAAAGAATGTGGAAAAATCCAAGGCAAAGTAAAGTACTGACCCACCAGAGCTGTCACGAAAGCACACTTCTTTTTAAGCGGATCTACACATGTGATCATGGTTATACAGTCACTCATGATACAAGAGAACCAATGGCTTTATGTGGGCTGACCCCACTCCCCCATGCCGCAAGCTGTGGTAGGCGAAAGCAAAATGTGAATGGCAGCTGAACAGCCCAGTGGACGAAGAGGGCTGACCCAAGCCACTCTGCATGTATTTTTATTTATGAATTTATTTCAGTACTTGAACCTGGAGAAACAGATAAAGCTGTTTGTAGGCCAGACCTAAAAATTTAACATTTCTCAGTGAAAGGTTGAATACCCTCATCCTCTATTTTCCTGTCCAGAAAAGTCTTTAAAATAACAAAGGGCTACACATATCAAATCTTGGCTTAGTTTAGTGATACCAACCTGTGCTAATTTGCCGTAACTGAGTACATACTCAAAAGCTGCAGTGTGACTTGATTGGAAACCCTTTGATAAAGGCTGCAAGGCGAGAGGATGTTTCTTTCAACTCCTCATCAACTTACTGTTCAAAAATATTATTATTTTCAAATTAGGAAAGTTACTGAGATCATTGGTACAAAAAGCTTGTTCAGCTGTGCTCTTAACATCTAAATTGAAGCCCTAAAGGTTCTTGTCACAGAGCCTAAAGTATACAACAAAAGCGTGGGGTTTAACACCTACAGTACTAACACATCCCTTGACAGATTTATTAGAGGTAAGTTTCCAACCATCATTTCCACAGGACTGCAGCGAATGGAAATTAGGAACAAGCTGCTCTTTCCCCTCTGCAACAAAGTATTGAAACAATGTCCAGCGTACTTTTAATTTGGCAGAATTGCCTTACTTCCTAGTTCCTCATCTCTAGGTGTGACTATCTCCTTACTATGTTGATTAAATGATGAACGTTATGCGCGATGAACCAAATAGTGATACAATAAATTTAGGGGAGAGCGAGACAGTAGAAGAGAAAGAGAGAGAGGGAAACAGAACAGAGCAAAGCAATTAACAATGTTTCCGTGTAAAAAGAAATAAACATTCTTTTTAGGTAATTGAAACTTATTTTAAGTTTTCGTTTTTCAGAATTACTGCACACTTCCTTTTTAGCATACATAAGGTAGGGCCAATGACTACCCGGGCAAGGGTCAGCAGCGCATTGGTTTGCCTGGCAGAGATGTTCTGGGGTGCAGAGGCCTTTTCTGCGAGTTTAGGTCTTAGCTATGGGACGGAACTGAGGTGTCGAAGAAACACACAAGTTAGCAGACAGATTAAGACTCGGAAATAAACCTAGTAGGAATTAAATAAATCTCTCATGCAGGACTTGAGCTATTGACTCAATCAGTGAATGGTACATGAGCCATTTACCCTACGAGTGTCGAAGGTTTAGCTTAGCTGTTGTTTCTTTGGCAAGATGTAATTACACAGGTTTGATCAATAGTGGATGTGATAGGACTAATTGGCGGCTATTATGACAAGCATTGGCAAAGACAACAGGTTTTGCCGATGTAAGATTTATTTGCTTTGCTAATGTCTTTTTAGTTATGTTGCAAATGGCTAAAAGTAATGTAAAAAAGCGGTTTGATACAGCCAGTGTTGTCTGCGTTATAGCGCTTTTTTAATTTTCAGTTATGCTGCACTGAAGTTAGGGCTGCTGTATAATATGGCTAATATTACACTGACAACGCCAATAGATCTTGCATAGGCGAGACCTATTAGTTTTGCCAATGCTTGGTATAGAATGCCATATGGTAAGTTATAGGTATTTATATAGGGTTTACAACGGCTGAAGTGCTAATGTTATAGAATGGAGAATGCTCTGTCCAAGGTGTTAGTGTGCCCAGATTCAGAAGCATTTTAGGACCATACAAAAACTGCGACAATGTGCCATATAAATGCGCTGAATGCAACATAAGATGTAGGTAGACAGAAAAGTCCACCAGGATACAGCTTTTACTACAGTGATGCTTTAGGGTATGTGTTACTTTGGGTGCAATGGTTACAAAAGAACCAAAAAAGCACCCGACTGCTTTGTCAGTAGTAAAATATAGCAATAATCGGTGTTCACTGGGTTTCCTAGACCTTTTGGCTCCTGTGCCACTGCACACTGAAATCAAGAGCCTAGTGTCTGCAAGGTAACTGTACTCGTGTTTGCTGGATTAGTAGTCAAATATTGTAATAATCGGTCTTCAGTGGGTTTCCCAGAGCTTTTGGTTCAGGTGCCACTGCACCTGCGACACCGTTCAAATCATGGCCCTAGTGCCTGCAAGGTGACTGCACTTGTGACTGCTTGTTGAGTAGTAAAATATACCAATAATCGGTGTTCAGTGGGTTTCCTAAACCTTTTGGCACTGCACCTGCTGCACCATCCAAATCATGACCCTAGTGCCCGCAAGGACAAATGTGGAAATAGTTTATATCCAGTAATAAATGTGTTCTGAAAAAGGCACAGTTGCAGACGGAATACATCATTATTGTGAAGCTAAACAAACATTAAAGCTTTCATAAAAAGTGCCTTTAAACGTATCCAACTCTCCAAAACGAGTTGCAACAGATGTCATAAATAAAACACATGCTTTACACATCAAAGTGAAAACCAAAAATTGTTAAATTGGGTTACAATGTGGCTGGCTCTTTCCTGTGAAAAGATCTTATCCTGTGCTTGACAGTGAAAAGGCCATAAACAGTGTAAATTGCCCAAGATCACTATATGTTAGGCTGACGCTGAAATGCAATTTTGTTCCTAAAAAGGCAGTTTCACAATGGATTCACCAAAGAAGAGGAACTTTGCAAATAACATGCAAATGTTTTGTGCAGATGAAGAACGAGATACCTTTTCAGATGGCTATGTCAAAAAAAAAAAAAAAAAAAAAAAGAAAGGCACAAGCTGGTTCCATGGAGAAAGTATGCTGCATTCCTCTTGCCTATAAACAATCTCACTTTGAAGTCAGCCGAAAGCAAAATAAACAACAGGCTCTGACAAAAATACAGCTTGACATTTGATCTCGGTCTTTGAATGCCCAGCAAATGTGACGAGATGAGAACAAGATTTAAAGGCCTGTTTATTACAGAAAACGAGTTTGTGAAGAATAATGTACACCCGGATTTAGCATGGGGAGGTACGAATTCAAGCTGCACAGTCTAAAGCAAATGAAGCCACCAAGTGGGAAGCCAGAAAACTTGAGTTACAAACCACAAAGCCAATGCATTTCCAGGTCAACTTTCTGAAAGTCCCAGAGGGCGACTTAAAAATTTAACCCTGATTGAAATAGTCTATACTACGAGAGATGGCTTTATGATGATCTGATGAAGATGTGAGATTTCTTTTTTTGGTATCTTGAACTACAGTAAGCGTTCAGTATAACAATTCTATAAAGTGGCAAGTAGCCCTGAAGGAAAACAAACTTCTTATTTATGGAACTCAGTTCTTCCCTTGTACTGTGGTATTCTTCTTTCTGTCCCCTTATCCCAGATTAGGATCATCACTGCCCCCATTCCACCTGCCCAGCGCGCTACAAGGAGGGGAAAGTACCAGAACGAGACGTACCTCAAGACCAGTCCCAGATTTGTGAGGAACTAAAATAAAACCATATCACAGGACGGAGGACCAGGGTGGGTTAAGATTACTGAGGAGGATGACATCAAGTGGAGGGTGGTATGCGCCGAGACATAAAAGAAGAGGCTTCAAGCAGTTCCTGCAGTCTTTGAGTGGGTGAGTTCCAGTAATTCCTTTTTTTAATGTGCCCTCATCTTGCTACTGGTCTCATGCTCTGCGTGGTCCATTAGCTCTCTTCATTTTCAGCTCATGCCTTCCACTCCCATCTTATTTGCAAGTAACAGTCAGGCTGCTCTGAAGACCAGAAGATAAACCTCTTGTCCGCAGTCATTACATTCATAGTGGACAATATTTTAACCCATATACTTGGAGCTGCAAATGCTTTCCTGAGTGGCTCTATTTGCCACCATCATTCCTCCGTGGTGGATGGGCAACAGACAAATCGCATCAGTGTACCCCAATCCGTATATACATTTAGCGTCAACTACCTTAAATATTGATTCTTTTATAACATTTTCGCTCAGCATCATCATGATCGTGCAGCCTACAGTTCTTGGAGGATAGTCCATGTTATCAACCAAACGCACCTCAGTATGCCCTCACTGAGTCTCTTTGAGCACTTCGTGGGTCTTTGGTATCCACAAGGCTGGATCTCCCGTTGTATTGTTCCTACTTTCATCTTCCTGGACTCCCCAGTAAACTTACTATCAACTCTCTCCTTTGATCGACACTCGTTTGGTGCTTCATGTGCCATTGCTCCTTCTCGAACTGGAGCATAACAGACCTCATCTGTTCAATTTCTCTCGGGCCAACCTATATCGGCTGTTCAAGCTGAGCCACTTCATTGTCTAGTGCTGTGACAGTCACTCGTAAATTGGCACATTTGGTATTTAGCAACAGCATGTGTTTATCCTTTCAAGCACTTTCATTCTAATAGTCCTGCAACAGTGCAAGGGGGAGAGAAGAGAGAAGAAAAAAAAAAAAAAAAAAAGAGTTCCCCGACAGACTTGTGAAGCAGTCTGGGAGTTGATCCCTAGGAGACAAAGAAGCCCGTTCTTTATGTATATACTAACTTAAAGGGGCTTTCAGCTAGCCCTCTTCTTCCATTGGGCTGCAGTTGTTTCATTCGCTTTTTATATTGGCATGGGCAAAGCAGCTCCCACAACAAGAACTTTAAAATAAAATTAAAATAAAAAAACAAGGATTAACAAAATCAAAAGGCTGCAGTGAATTCCAAACCTATTTGCTTTGTCAAAGCTTGTTTCATTTTTCTATGTGTTTTCTTGTCTGGGTTGAGCATGGTTTCAATGTCGATAGTATAGTCAGCTGCACAAACAAATTAGCCTCTATGCCCACTCCCCTCCAAAATGGCTACCACTCTAAACTCCTAACCTCCTTCGCTCTCACTGTTTTGAGGGTGGTAAGGAAGCTACAGTCCTGTCTCTCCATCCTTTACCTTAGCCTTTGAGTATCAGGTGTCTTTTGATAAAAGGGGATTTCTAGCCCTCAAATTGCTGTTCATTCACTCCCCTATGTCCTGCCACATGGGCACGGCTCACCACAGACCTAACCTTTACTAGACTTCCACGTTGAACTCCGCATGTTTTTGCCCTGACAGGAAGCCACTGCTCTGTGTCGTGGCACTATGCTGTCTCACAGGAAGAGAAGCGGAAATCACTAAGAAGTTATTTAAACAAGTGTGTTGTCCCTTATGAGTTTTCGCAGCCTATTTGTAAATTCTGTGATTTCACAATTATAAACAAAACCACATCTCAGACCATGAGTGACGGAACGTTGAAGGATGATTAATTTCAATAAGGCTTAAGATAGAGAGCATATGACAGGGTGGGCTGAGAGTTCCAGGGACGATGAAACAGCACTGGGTAGTAGTATGAAGATTTAAAATAAAATAAAAAAAAGGTGATTTAAAATATAGATTTTCAATATTAAACTAATGTATAAATGTTAGAAATGGGGGTCTCTAGTTGGCAAGGGTTGGCACCTTTGTCCAAGTAGGGACCCTTTGTCCTAGTCAGGGTAAGGGAGTTACACTCCTAAATAACCCCTGCTCACCCGTTGGTAGCTTGGCACGAGCAGTCAGGATTATCTCAGAGGCAGTGTGTAAAGCATTTGCACATAACCAACAGTAATACAGTGAAAACACTACAAAATGACACCACACCAGTTTAGAAAAATATCCAATATTTTTATATACTTCAAACAAGACCAAAAACGATAAAAATCCACCTTACAGTTCTCAGAAATCTTCAATAATCAAAATAGACTTGAAGTCCCTTGAAGTCGATAGCTCCGTCTGGGGCTATCGACTTGAAGTCCCTTGAAGTAGATAGCTCCGTCTGGGGCTATCACGGCGTCGTGAACAACAAATCCAAACAGTTATGGCCGACCGCGGCGTCGCAGGCCAGCTGAGGTGTCGGGAAGACCCGCAAAACAGTACCTTTAGAAATGCAGGGCGTCGGCGACCTCTCGATGAGCCCCAAAGAGCCGGCGTCCGCAGGCGTCTGTCCCGTACGTTGGTGCAGGAGTCGTCAGGCCCTTGAAGTCACACGCGTTGCAGATCGAACTCCTCGCAGTTGAAGTTGAGAGCGCCGGCATCGGGGCTGCGGTGCAAAGTGCAGCGTGCGGTGCCCTCAGGTCGCGGTGCAGGCAGCAGCTCGTTGGCAGTCGTCCAGCGGCGTTGGTGAGACCAGGGCTGCGGTGCAAAGTGATACGGTGCTCGTCGCGGTGCTGGCAGGTCATGGTGCAAGCAGCGTCGTCGTCGATGCTGAAGCGATGTCGTCGGCTGACGAACTGGAGCCGGCGTCGGTAGGCCAAGGCTGCGGTGTGGGATGAGGACGGTGCTTCGTGTAACTTACGAGCGGTGCCCGCGAACTACGGTGCAAGCAGCGGCGTCGAGGTCTGCGTGGAGCGGCGTCGTCGGGGATACCAGGGCGGCAGTGTGAAGCGAGGCGTTGCGGAGTGCGCTGCCCACAGGTCGCAGTGCAAGCAGCGGCTCAGTAGCGTCGTGGAGTGGCGTCGGTGAGACCAGGGTTGCGGTGCAAAGTGCGGCGGTGCCCTCTGTGGTGCCTTCAGGACACAGAGTCGGCAGCGGTGTCATTGACGGCGTCGGGTTGCTTTTTATTCTATTGCAGCACAAAACACACAGAACTTGAAGTCTTTGCTGTTGATGAGACTTCTTGAACAGGGGCCAAGCTCCACCTCAAGCCCTTGAAGAAACTCACAAAAAGAAATTGCAGAAAGTTCAGTCCAGTCCTTTCACTGCCCAAGACAGAAGCAGCCACTGCAGGCTAACAGAGCAAAGCACACAGCAAAGTGGTAGTCCCTCATCACAGCTTCTCCAGCTCTTCTTCTTGGCAGTCTTCTTGGTTTCAAAAGAGTTCTAAAGTTCTGTGGTCTGGGCACCAATATTTATACTCAAAATTCCTTTGTTCTCTGGTGGCAGAGAAGCCCTGTGCCCAGCCAGAACCAGTTCTGTCCTCTAAGTGTAGCTGCCCGGCCGGAGGCGGAGACAGCATTGTCTTTGGCAGACCAGGCCCATTCAGGTGTGAAAGGAATCTCCTCCCCCTACTCTAAATGCAACCCAGGTCTATTCAGCCCAGCCCCGACTCATCCAGACTTTCTGGAGCCACGGCACATCCCCAGCCCCCGTCACTCCAAAGCCAGACAGTCAATACACATCCTAGCAGAGGCACACTGGATGGCTAAGCAAGAAAATACCGACTTACTAAAAGTGGTATTTTCAAATACAGAATGTAAAAATCACCCTCACTAAAAGATGCATTTTAACATTCTGAGTTCAGGCATACTAAACTTTACTTTCTATCCTATGGGGCAGATAGCCTTACAATAGTGAAAAACGAAAAAACGAAATTGGCCATATTTCAGTACCAGGATATGCCTCACACATCAGGGCATGTCCTACCTTTCACATACACTGCACCCTGCCCACAGGGGTACCTTGGGCCTATCTTAGCGGTGACTCATATGTAAGAAAAGGGAAGGTTAGGGCCTGGCAAGTGGGCACACTTGTCAAGTCGAAATGGCAGTTACAGACTGCGCGCAGACCCTGCAGTGGCAGGTCTGAGTTACCTTTTTAGGGCTACTCATGTCGGTGGCACAATCAGTGCTGCAGGCCCACTAGTAGCATTTGATTTACAGGCCCTGGCACACTTTACTAGGGACTCACTAGTAAATCAAATATGCCAATCATGGAAACACCAATCCATAACACAATTTACAACAGGAGCACTTGCACTTTAACACTGGACAGCAGCCCCGTAGCATTGCAGCCGACAGCAGACAGCAAGGGAGAGAGACGCCCTACTACCCAACCACTGACCCGGCTTTCGGCCCCCGGCCCCAGCTCAACATCTTAGCCCCTCGCCCCGGCTGACATAGCAGGGGGCTTCAGACAACATCGGTTCAGCTACGGACAGCCAGGTAGCTGAGTGCGGCGCCATCCTACAGCGGAGCACCATGCCGTTCAACCCCTAATCGAACAAGCGGCAGTACTCACCACGACACAGGTGAGCCTTGGTGAGCCGCATCTCGGCAATAGGCAGACAGTAGTGGCAAGCGCGGCCGCCATTAGGCGGCGGCCGTGGTGAGTGTGTGCCCTCGGCGGTTTTCACGGAGGCGGCCTGACTAGGTCAGGTGCAGCTTGTGTCCCGCCCTGCGAGCCCCGCTTGCCCAGTCTACCTCCTTTCTTCACCACCACTGTCCCTCTCATCCGCTGCTCCTGCTTCCCCGTACCCCCGGCCTCCCCCCGTTTGAGAGGGGGTTTAATTTTACACGGGGGTATCGTGTACAACCACAATGGCGCCAAGGCACTTCTAAAGGCTTTATCTCTGCAGTAATCTAGTACCAGTGAAAGGAGTATTTGCCCCCTGACCAGCATCTGCAGCAGCATAAGAACGGAAAGACCCGTAAGTGACACGTCTTGGAGCAGATGGGAAGTTGTAGGAGTACCCTCAGCCTTTCATCTAGCAAATGGGTCCCACAAGAAAGGGTCGACTGCACACGACCACGGAGGAAATCGCGGAGGAGGAAATCCCTAATAGTCAGTCCTCCAACTCCAGCAAAAGTCTCACAAGGATTACAAGAAGCAAATCACTTACAGACTGCTCAAACGAAAAGCCGCAGGACGCCGAACAAAGGGGCTCGATTAGATACTTTTTCAGGAAAAATGACACCCCAGCACAGATCATGGTACTGTCCAGGGCGCACCACCTCACACACCGTGCCTGGCTCAAGATAGTAGTCCTAAAGGGCTAGGCTGACCTTCCTTTGACCACATCAGCATATGCAAGGATCGCCTACTTCTCTGCAAGGAGTCCAGGAGTGAGCAGGAAATGGCGGGTGTAGCCCGCGGGCAATCCGATTCAATGCAGTCCTATGGCCTATCTAAGGGCCAAATTTCCCTTATACTCACAGACATGGGGCACGACATCACAATTAGTAAGACCCACGAAACAGCTTCGATTAAAGATGTTCCCTACTGTAGTGGCGACGGCGCAAATTCACCAGCCCAAAGCCCACGGCTCAGACCTTTGGATCATGGAGACCACCAAACCCCCACAAAAAATTATGAGCCCTTGGTCCCATTCAGTCTTCCTGGACCCAGATTCCCCTGTGGCAAGGGAGCTCACAGCCTCATTTCTTTATAATTTAGGCCAAAAGATTGAAAGGACCTTAGAGTTAACCCCAAATCTATCGCTACCATCAGCGCCCCCACGGGTCTCTAATTCAAAAGTAGACTATAACTTTGGCAATGTTAGTGCAGAAGTGGATCTAGAGAAAACACCCCCGACCGAGATAAGCAGTGACACTAATAAAGCCCTTTTGTGGCAATCACCTAAAATGGAAGGTCAAATTGACCTCCTACAAGCTATTGCAGGTCGTCTAGTTAACATAAGTTCCAGGGTGGAGGATTTAGATAACAGGATCTCCCAGTGCCTGGTCTCTAACTCGGGGGACTGTTCCTGCTGCTGTTCAACCCTTATGGAGAAATGGGCCTCCCTCCCCGAGGTACTGGCGGACATAGTAAAGATAGCCAAAGGTCGCAAGGAGGCACTGATTTTAAACAACTCCGATGACAGGGCACCGGTCATCAGTTATCCCCAGGGGGTGAATCAGACAGCAGGGGCTCGACCGGGACCGAAGACAGTAGTCGAACAGGGTAAAGGAGCGGCACACATGATTGAGAATTCCGCCAGTAGATCTAAAACAGCCCAAGGCATACAAAGTCCCAACAGTGGGGGCAGCGGGGGTAGCGACGCCCCAGCAACAGACATGCAGGAACATCCGCTCAGTATAACAGCCTCACATGAACCTATCCTATCAAGGAGAGCAAAAAAGAAGCTGAAGAAATAGAAAAAAACAAAGTTAAGAGGGAGACTATTGAAGATAGATCATCCACCCCTGCAAGGGGATATTAAAGCAACTCCGCTTTATCCAATTTTCATTGCCAAATATTGGGGTAAAAAGGATTCTCAGGGGGCTCCGCCTCCGGGGGACCAGCAAATGCACACAATGCCACCGAGCGCTTCCATCGCGAAGGGCCAAACGCCATTAGCAAGCCCAGACCGGCCCATAGGCAATGATTCAACAGGTGGAATAAGTTCGACACCTCCGGAAATAATCCCGCAGCCAGCGACGGCCACAATAGTGCTGCACCCGGACGGTCCGAACCCATCTCAGTTAAGACCTGGGCACCAGCCCGGTACTAGGAGCAACCAAGGCCACAGGAAGTGGTCCCAGGCAGGATCCTCTACAATTAAACAAGGAAGCCAAACCATAGGATTAACTTCGGCAGAGCCCTCCCCAGGAAGGGGAAAAGCGGCCCAAATTCCGGGCTCACCAATAGTTGTCCATGAGGTAGTCCTCACTCCGAGATTTCTCAGTACAGGTCATCACGATATCCTGAATAGGAGCAACATCTTACGCCTTTTTAAACATCTGGCCACCCTAGACCAGATACAAACGGGGGATTTAGAATGGGTGAGATTCCGGAGTATGAAGGGGGACACACCTGGCGATTCAACAGTGGTGGGCCTGAAGCACGAAGAAATACAACAAGCCGTCGTGAACAGCTCTATACAACTCGCCGAGTGGGGCATAGATGTTCAGCTGCTGCCGCACCCAAAATATCCACATGTTCTAGCACCAGACAATGGGGGCAAGGCCCCTTGGTCGGTCTTGCATGGGACAAATAGCTCAGGATCCCTGGGCAGAACTCGGATGGGCCCTAGGGACCAAATGGGCATTAGGATCTCATGCAGAAACAACCTTCAGGATATTAGCGTAGCCCACCCTGCCCTGGACCAACTCGGAATTTCAAGAAGATGGCAGCAGTATTCCTAACTGCGGCGAAACCCAGCAAGGCAGGGGAGTGGCTAGGCGAGGTGCATCCCACAAGCAGCAACTAACCCTAATTTCTTGGAATATGGCAGGGATCAGCAAACTCAGTGAAAATGAAAATTTGAAGCAGTTCCTGGAATTTGGTGATATACTCTGTCTCCAAGAGACCTGGGCTTTGTCCAGTACTCCATTGGCAGGGTTTCACAAACACTTTGTTCCAGCCATAAAAAGGAATCTTTTTGGCCGCCCGGCTGGCAGTCTATCAGTTTTCATTAAACATGAATGCGCCCTTGATGTTACAGATATTAATCTGAACTCACCTGGATTGCAAGCTCTACAAATCAGAGGCCTGAACCTCAATTCACATCCAATGCTCCTGCTGATAATAAACTGTTATATCAATCTGGCGCAGGACACCATGAAAGATCAGATGGAGGCATTGTCATGGAAATCAGATGACTTGTTAACCAAATATAAATCATACCAGGTTATTCTAGCCGGGATTTTAACCTGAAGGATCTTGATAAAGCTGAATCCCCTCCACTGGGACTAGGCAGGGCAGCACCCCTTTGTGACTTTCTTAATAATCATAAGTTGATCACAACTCCGGTATTGAAAAAAAGCCCACTCGAATTCCTGGGATCCCCAGCCTACCTACCGGGACATCTCAAGAATCAACTACATCATGGCCAGCGAAGCGTTGGCAGCCAGATTGGAAGATTTTGAAGTTAAAGACAGGATGGAAAGCGACCATAGGCCATTAAGAGCGGTGTTCCAGCTATAAGTTCCGCCAGCCATTATCCACCAAACTATTGGTGAGTCAAGAGGGGACGAAAAACAGTGTCCTGAGGAGGATCAAATGGTTGGATCAAATAGGTAACACGCTCCAAATGTGGCTGGTTCTGAAACAGGAAGGGTGTCTGTCTTAGTCGTCCTCACCCATAAAGGACTGGGAGAACATTGTTGAGGACCTTCAAGCAAATTTTGGGAACCCTCAGCCACAACGCCCTAGGTTCAAAGGGCAACCAAGTTCTGGTAGTACCTGGCCAAATAAAGATATACGAGAAAGTAAACGGCTCCTGCGTAAGGCCCTCGCAATAAAGAAAAGCGGACGCAGACAAACGGAGGGACCATCGGTTGCATCGTTGAGGGCCGCCTTAAGGAAGAAATTATGAGAACATAAAAAAGCCAACATAGAAAGGGAATGGCTCAAAGTCTTCTCCCTGCTTAAGCAGAAGAACCTAGCGCGACTTTGGAGACACAAACCAGCTGAGCAGTCGAGGAGTTCCAAGAGAAAATGGGGTAGCAGAAAAAGATTGGATGAGTCATGTCAAGCAGCTATATGCAACTGCCCCTTTAAACAAAGATAGCACAGAAGGGACCAGCCGTGGGGCAGGCCAAGCTCGGCAACCAAGCACCATGCCAGGAGATATGACCGCTAGCCCAGGTAATCCTCCCATGGGGAATAGAACCCAGGATGAGGCATACAGCATACCATCAGCCCAGATAAACCCCCAAATGGTCATCAAGACTTAAGAACATGAAGAACGATGGGGCCCCTGGGCCTAACAGGATTCCAGCACCGGTCTTCAAAAAGGCCCCCGACTTCTGGGCAGCAATTCTAACCCCGCTTTACAATTACACCTTTCTGACAGCCATAACCCCGGATTCTTGGAGGGGCTCCATATTGGTCCCTATTTTCAAAAAAGGGGATCGTCGAAAGCCATGCAATTATAGGCTTTTGCCCTGCTTGATCTGGAAGCCAAGGCTTACGCTTGCCTACTATTGAAGGATCTGGAGACGTGGGCCGAAGAGAAAAGCATTATACCCTTCTATCAGACTGGCTTCAGGTCACAGTCATCGACCATGGATAATGTATTGGCGCTGGCGCACTTATCAGCTCAGGCAACTCTGAAGAACCATCCTCCACTTTTCTGCTGTTTTGTGGATTATAGCACAGCCTTCGACAAAGTCGTTCGTAGAAGATTATGGTGGAAGTTAGAACACTGGGGCATTCCACCAAACCTTCTGAAGGAAATTAGATCGCTATATGAAAACACATGGGTGCGGGTTAAAACCAGCGCCTGCACAGTGTCCCCTAAAATAACTACAGAGAACGGGCTGAAGCAAGGATGCGTGTTGGCCCCCATCCTGCTTAATTTATATACAGCGGATTTGGGGGAGTACCTAAAAGGATCCTGTCTAGTAGCACCGAGACTAGGAAGCGTGAGACTGCCGGTGCTACAATATGCCGACGACACAGCTATAATGGACCACACGAAGGTGGGCCTACAAAGAGCCTTAGATGCATTAAAATCGCTTTAATAACATCAACAACTTGACAGTTAATCAAGGAAAGACCAAGGTCGTTATTTTTGGGACGTACCACCTGAAAAAGAAAAAAACACAGTGGCTAATGGGAAACCTGCATATGAACACTGTGGCCTCATACAATTACCTAGGGGTCTGGCTGACGGAACGGGCTAAGGCGAACGCCTACCTGAAACAGCAGAGCTCCAAGGCCAATAAGGTCATACACCTACTAAAGCAATTAAGCCATCACCTGATTAGCCCGTCCGCTGGCCCAATACTGACTGTTTTAAAAGCGAAATTTCTTCCAGCTATTAGTTATGGTCACCTGGCCTTCCCCGGGTTACAGGGCGCCTTCCTTAATTCAGTCCAAGCCAAAGCATACAAATCAGTGCTCCACATTCCGAGGTCAGCAAGGAAAGCAAGGCTAAGACTGGAGCAAGGCTTGGCAAGGCCGGAATTGATATGCCAGGGGGAGATCATAAAGTTATACCCAAGGATACCAAGGGCCCCGGCTAACTCACTAAAACAACAACTGAGACCTATTTTTGAGGAGTCTGGCACGCCCTGGCACACTTGCCTAGGAAAAGCGATCAAAATACTGATGATCGAGAAAGAGTATATCGCGGCTGGATATCCCCCTGAATGCTTGGAAAAGAGCATAAATAAACAAGTGCGTGAAATCTCCTTTGATCTCGACCTTAAATCTCTCCGCTCAAGCTCCCACTTAGATCCGCTGAACAGCTCTTATATGGCAGGCAAAGCACAACCTTACTTAAGTGAGGCTCTCACTCCACAGGCCCGAAGCAAAATTCTCTTTATGAGATTAACCATTCTAGGAATTGCTGATTTCAATCCTGCATGGGCCCGAAGGGGGGAAATCTACAAACTGCAGATTGTGTCCCTACATACGGGAATCGTGGTTGCATCTTCTATGCTGTTGCCCCAATCTTAATAACTAACGCCGGCGACTGCTGCGCCCGATCTGTATCATCAATGGAATAAAGTCATGCAGTGAAGCATCAGCTATGCACTTGTCCACCACCAACACGACGACCCTAGCAAGACTGGGGACATTCAGCCATCAATTTAGGATCACCCTAAAAGCTGCTAACGAATGCAATAAAAACCCCGGCGAAGATCACTGCAAATACAGCAGAAGAAAGCTGTTGGGCCTTCCAACAAGCAGCGATGCCTCTGCACCTTAAGTACGCCCTCCAGGATAACGTCATTTATGATGGTCAATTAGAGCGCCAAGGCGAACGGTTCACAGACTTGTAAAGCAGCTAAGTCCCACGGATTAATGGGGGCCCTATGAATGTGCGCTAGGTCATACGCCCAAGACTATAAACTCTGGTGAAGGCAGATTGCGTGGGCACCGGGGAGGGTCGGTAAATTTTATCCATAAGATATTGAAGTTTTATTACGGTTTTTCTTTTTTTAAGCTTTTTTAAATGTCTATTGTTCTTACTGTAATGATTTTAATTAATTGTACAGTTAATAATAAATTCATTCATTCATAAATTCACTGGACAGCAGTGGGAAAGTGCGCAGAGACACTAAACCAGCAAAAACAGAGTCAAAACCGGGAGGTCAGAAAGCAAAAAGACTGGGGAAACACGCCAAAAGATGCCAAGTCGAACAATAAAAGGTAAAAAAAAAAACTCAACTATCAGATTTTGCAGCTCACAATCTTGGCTAAGAGAGTTGAACTTTTAAAATGCTGACTTTTCAACACCAAAGAAAGACAAAAGAAAGAACAATTGCTATTCTCGGTATGCCGAGATGTATCTGAAGCGTGGGATTGTCTTTTTCAATGATGAAGTATCAAGTTTGGCATGAAAGTGTCCTAGACCACAGAGGCACCATCCGGCAAAGAACGAGGACCAGCACCAAGGCACAAGTTACTAACTTGTGTAACGATATATCTGTAAGAGACAGTAGTTAGTGACAGATTCCTTACCTTAGAATATCCCCAGGCGTCAGGCTGGATCCGGAAAGTTTTTGCGTAGCAGTACCCTTGCGCGTCGGTAGGCGGCATCGTGCGGCTCCGCGTCCGTCGTCGGCGTCGTGATCGCCGGGATGACGTCGCGGGCAGTACTTAGACGCCGCCCCTGCGCGCTGACGTCAGTTCTGTACACGACTTTCCGCGCCAGGAACGCAGAGCCATGCAAGAAGCTGACATAGGTGTCTGAAAAATACTAGGGCCCTGAAAGGGATGTCCTTAACCCTAGAAATCAGTTCGCAGAACGGGGAGGATGGGTGGGCGGTAAGGAATCTGTCACTAACTACTGTCTCTTACAGATATATCGTTACACAAGTTAGTAACTTGTGCATCTGAAAGAGACACGTTAGTGACAGATTCCTTACCTTAGAATAGATACCCCAGCAATACCAACCCCGGTGGTGGGTCTGCGAACAAAGATCAGACAAGGAAGTCCTGGAGGACCGAACGGCCAAAGAAGCCGTTCCTCCGGACCTGACTGTCAAGGCAGTAATGTTTTGTAAACGTGTGCAGCGAGGCCCACGTAGCTGCCTGACAGATAACCGGCAGCGGAACACCGCGGCCCAAGGCCGTGGTAGCAGCCGTTGCCCTGGTGGAATGGGCACGCAGCCTAACAGGAGGCTCCTTCTTAGCCAAAGAATAGCAGGTCTTGATGCACAAGGTAACCCAGCGGGAGATGGTTCGTTTGTGCACCGCCCGACCTTTTTGGCGCCCACGTAGCCAACAAAGAGCTGGTCATCCACCCGGAAGTGTTTTGTGCGGTCGATATAGAAGGAGAGCGCACGTTTTGGGTCCAGACGGTGGAGCCTCTCTTCCTCTCTGGAAGGATGCGGAGGCGGAAAGAAGGTAGGCAAAGTGATGGTCTGCCCAATGTGGAAGGCAGTAACCACCTTTGGCAAGAAGGACGGACGCGTCCGAAGAACAACCTTGTCTGGATGAACAGACAGAAAGGGAGGTTTGCAAGATAGAGCCTGGAGCTCACTCACCCACCGAGCGGAGGTGATGGCCACCAGAAAGGCTGTCTTCAGAGAGAGAAGACAAAGAGGACAATTATGTAGAGGCTCAAAGGGAGCGCACATTAAAAAGGTAAGAACCAAGTTCAAGTCCCACTGAGGCATCACAAACGGAACAGGAGGGAAGAGGTGTGTAATGCCTTTTAAGAACCTGTTAACAACAGGGGACTTGAAAAGGGAGGGCTGATCAGGGAGCCTGAGGAAGGCTGAGATAGCACAAAGATAACCCTTGATGGTACCCAGGGCCTAACCCTGTTGGGCCAGAGAAAGAAGGAACAGAAGGACCTCAGAGAGAGGGGCAGAAAGGGGATCCACAGCCTTCGCTGTGCACCATGCCACAAATTTGTTCCACCTGCAGGCGTATACCACTTTAGTGGAGGGACGCCTGGCTGCCAGAATCACATCACAAACTTCGGGAGGCAAGTCGAAAGGAATCAACTGCCGCCGCTCAATCTCCACGCAAGCAGGTGTAGACTGGACAGGTTCGGGTGGAGGACCGTCCCCTGCTGCTGCGACAGAAGATCCTCCCGAAGAGGCAGACGGATCGGGGGATCTACGCTCATACTGAGTAGCTCGGGATACCAAACTCTTCGAGCCCAGTCCGGAGCCACAAGAATGACTTGGGCCCGGTCGTGCCGAATCTTCAACACTCTGGGTAGAAGTGGTATAGGCGGAAAGGTGTACAACAGACCGCAACTCCACTCGCGACGAAAAGCGTCGCCGAGCGAGTGCCGCCTTGGAAATTCCAACGCGCAGAACTGATGACATAGCGCGTTCTCTTTGGTGGCGAATAGATCTAACCAAGGCTCTCCCCATTGTAGAAAGAGTCCTTGCGCCACTTCCGAGTGAAGACGCCATTCGTGATCCATCATGCACCTGCGGCTGAGTTCGTCCGCCCTGGCGTTCAGGGAACCTGCCAGGTGTTGAACCATCAGGAACATGCCCTGATGTTCCAGCCATGTCCAGAGGCGCAGAGCCTCCTGACAGAGGGTCCACGACCCCACCCCGCCCTGTTTGTTGCAGTACCACATGGCGGTGGTGTTGTCTGTGAACACCTGCACTACCTTCCCTTTGACAGAGGGAAGGAATGCCTTGAGTGCAAGTCGGATCGCCCGGAGCTCCAGAAGGTTGATATGGAGCCGGGACTCCGCCGGAGACCAGAGGCCTCTGATCTCCGCCTCTCCCATGTGACCGCCCCATCCCAGAAGGGACGCGTCCGTCACAACTGTGTGCTCTGGCTGGGGAAGGGAGAGGGATCTGCCCATGACCCATCGCCGGTTCGAGAGCCACCACTGCAACTGTTTTGCAGTCCCCTCCGAGATCTGGACGTGATCGGACAGGTTGCCCTGGTGCTGCGCCCACTGGAACTTCAGGTCCCACTGCAGAGCCCGCATATGCCATCTGGCATGATTGACCAGCAGGATGCCATGGGGCCCAGCAGCCTCAGGGTCATCCGTGCCGAAACCCAGGATAAAGGCTGAAAGATCGGAATCATAGCCTGAATATCCCGGACTCGCCGTTCGGGAGGATAGGCCCGAAACTGCGTCGTGTCCAGAACTGCTCCGATGAAAAGGAGCTGTGGAGAAGGAATCAGATGCGACTTCGGCACATTGATGGAGAACCCCAGCGAGTGCAGGAGTTCGGCCGTAGTCTGGAGGTGGGAGACGACTGCCTGGGACGAGCCCGCCTTCAGCAGCCAGTCGTCGAGGTAGGGGAAGACTGAAACCCCTGCCCGGCGCAGATGAGCTGCGACCACCGCCATCACTTTCGTGAACACCCGAGGGGCACTGGTAAGGCCAAAGGGGAGCACGGTGAACTGAAAATGCTCGAGGCCTACCGTGAACCGCAGGTAACGCCGGTGGGCCGGCAGGACGAGGATGTGGAAATAAGCGTCCTGCAAGTCCAACACTACCAACCAGTCTCCAGGGTCGAGGGCAGTCAAGACCTGAGCTAGGGTGAGCATCTTGAACTTCTCCTTCCGGAGGAAGCGATTGACGTTCCGGAGGTCCAAGATAGGACGCATGTCCTCCTTGTCCTTTTTGGGCACCAGGAAGTAGTGGGAGTAGCAACCACGTCCTACTTCTGGGGTCGGAACATGCTCGATGGCCCTCTTGGCCAAGAGGGCCGTGACTTCCTTCTGCAGAAGTACCAAGTGATCCCCTGACATGCGGTGGAATTGAGGTGGCATGGCTGGGGGTGGTCTCGAAGGGAGGGAGTAGCCCCTTCGGACAATGTCCAAGACCCACCTGTCCGAGGTGATGGGACGCCAGTGGTGAATGTGATGGCGGACCCTGCCCCCTACTGGCGTGCTGTGCACCTGAAAGGAGGGACTAGGAGGGCTTGGAGGCCGCGTACGGGTTGGAGGTGGTGGCCTGACCCGCACGCTGGTTGCCCGAACCGCCACGGCGGTATCCACGTCCTCGGCCACGCGAAGACGCCTGCTGCGCGGGCCGGTGGCTGGGCTGCTGACGTGACTGGGCGCCCCTTCCGTGGCCACGATAGGGGCGAAAAGCAGAAGTTAGCGGAGGGCGTGTAGCAGAAAGGCCCAGGGACTTGGCAGTAGCCCGTGAGTCCTTAAAGCGCTCCAACGCATGGTCTGCTTTGGACCCAAAAAGACCGACTCCATCAAAGGGCATGTCCATGAGAGTATTCTGGACATCCCCTGAAAAACCAGTGGTTCTCAGCCAGGCGTGGCGACGCAGCGTCACCGTCGTTGCAATAGACTTGCCCATCGAGTCGGCGGTATCAAGGCCACATCGTATTGTGTATTTGGCCGCATCCCTTCCTTCCGCAATGGCGCGGGAAAGCAGTGTCTGGACCTCCTCAGAACACTGGGGCAAAACAGTCGCCACCGAATCCCACAAGGAGTGGGTATATCGGCCCAAAAGACAAGCGGTGTTGATGGACCGCAAGCCAGCACTGGAGGAAGAAAAACCCTTCTTCCCAAATTGATCCAGGCGTTTGGATTCCCTATCCGGAGGGGCGGTAGGGAAGGCGGTTTGGGAAGCGGAGGCTTGGACAACCAAGCTCTCAGGAGTGGGGTGGACAGAGAGAAATAGGGGTCGCCCGGAGCTGGGCGATGGCGTCGGGACACGTTCCTATCCACAGGAGCCCCTGTGTTGGGCTTGGACCAGGCGCCCAAAAGAACGTCAGTGAGGGCATCGTTAAACGGCAGCACAGTCTCCGTAGAGGAGGCTGCCGGCTGAAGCACCTCTGTCAAGAGAGTAGTCTTGACCGCCACAGTAGGGAGTTGGAGATGTAAGGCTCCAGCCGCCCTACGCAACACCGTTGCAAAATTGGCTCCCTCCTCCGTAGCCACGGGAGGAGACAGCATGCCAGTGTCAGGGGAAGTATCTAGACCACTGGCATCCCCTAGTTCCTCTGCCCAGTCCTCATCATACTGACACTGTTGTGCCAGAGGGTCCTGAGACCCCTCCCAGTCCTCCTGGTCCTCCTCCGGTTCAAAAAGAGGAGGGACATTTGGGACTCAAGGTCTCATCGGCGCCGGAACCGGCGTCTAGCGACGTCGGTCCGGTTCCATGTCCGGAGCCGGAAGGAACTGGGGGACGACGCCGCATGGAGCCCCAGGCGGCGTCGAGAACGGCACCGGAGTCATCGGCGGAGGCGTGGTCAGGTCGACCGGCGTCGATGGGGGTTGCGGAGCCGGGATCGAGGCCGGGGCCGGAGCCGGGATCGAGGCTGGAGGCACGGGCGACGCCGGGGCCGGAGCCGTCGGCGACGCCGGGGCAACCCCATCAGGGCCCGCGGGGCCCGAAGGCGCACCGGAGGGACCTTGAGGCCCGAAGAGGCGGGCCATGGCCGACAGGAATTCCTGTATTTGGGCCGGATCCGCCCCCGAACCCGGGAAGGACGGGTATTGCGGGGGCGACTCCACAGGCATGTCCGGGGCCGCGGGGGCGGGGACGGTGCCGGGAGGGGCCTCAGCCGAGTCGCGAGACCGGCGAGGCGAAGTCCTAGAGCGACGATGCTTTTTGGACTTTTTGTGCTTAGACTTACCGGACGACGAAGACTTGGATCCCGACGACCGGTGAGGACTCCGCGACCGACCCCTCGACCTCTCACGCGACCGGGGCTTGGTGTGGCGCGGAGCCGACTGCCGGGCCTCGAGGAGCTTTCGAGACCGCTCTCGCAAAGCTTTCGGGTTGAGGGCCCGGCAGTCAGAACACGACTCCGTGTCGTGGCCTCGGCCGAGGCAGAAGAGACACTCCCGATGCGGGTCTGTGATGGACATCATCCGAGCACAGGCGCCGCAACGTTTAAAGCCGGGCATCCCTACGACACCTTGGAGTCGATTTGAAGAAACAGTGAAAAAATTCACCCAAAAAGTTAGTCAAAAAATGACTAGGGCACTGCTCTTCCCGGATCTGCGTTTGCTGGCGCGGAAAAAGAAGAACTGACGTCAGCGCGCAGGGGCGGCGTCTAAGTACTGCCCGCGACCTCATCCCGGCGATCACGACGCCGACGACGGACGCGGAGCCGCACGACGCCGCCTACCGACGCGCAAGGGTACTGCTACGCAAAAACTTTCCGGATCCAGCCTGACGCCTGGGGATATTCTAAGGTAAGGAATCTGTCACTAACGTGTCTCTTTCAGATATATACGTTAATATCTCTCGGCAAACACCTTCATTTTCTTTTTTGCCACTTGTGATTAAAAACTATAACAAATAAAGAAGATGGACAGAAGGTGTAGCTGTAGCTAAAAGAAAAACCAAACTTCATCGTATACATCCTACTATAGTAGTACTCTAGGCAGAGGTGGCCGCTTTGAAGGATCTGACCACAGCATGATCAACATCAGAACCAGGAGATTCACACTCTTGACGATACTCGTAGCTCCATCATTCATATCCTATCACAGCCTTCGATTATACATAACCACCTCCCTCACTCGTTCATTGCAATAAATCGGTCAGCGACCCGAAAAACTAAAAAAGTAATGGTTAGAATGATCGAGTTACTCTCAACAACTGGTAATTACTCAAGCCGCATTCCAGTCCATCGTTTCTTGCCCACTATGGCATGCTAGACAGAGACCACTCGTATATAATTCGTCTTGGCCCTTCTCCTACAAGAGAAGTCCAACATGAACTGCCAGGTCAGGTCCCCTCCACATCCATTATCGTCATCACTTTTATTATTATATTTTGACTATTTAGCCTTATGTACTTTCAACTAGCCAGTACACCATCAACACTTCCTTTCACTGCATGTGTACCAATGGCCTACCCTTTCATTGCACCATTATTTACTTTTTCTGTGGCGTCCTCTTTTTCACTGCATACCTCTCACCTCGCCACCATAAGAGGTGACAACACAATGGATAAAGATATCCAGTGCTCTATCATAACCTCTTACTGTGCCACGAACCTTGTCACTATCTCTCACCGTGCTGCCGCCGACCGCTCTCACCGTGCCGCCGACCGCTCTCACCTTGCCGCCGCTGACCGCTCTCAGCCGATCGCCACCGACAGCTCTCACCGTGCCGCCGCCGACCGCTCTCACCGTGCCGCCGCCAACCGCTCTCACCGTGCCGCCGCCAACCGCTCTCACCGTGCCGCCGCCAACCGCTCTCACCGTGCCGCCGCCAACCGCTCTCACCGTGCCGCCGCCGACCGCTCTCACCGTGCCGCCGCCGACCGCTCTCACCGTGCCGCCGCCGACCGCTCTCACCGTGCCGCCGCCGACCGCTCTCACCGTGCCGCCGCCGACCGCTCTCACCGTGCCGCCGCCGACCGCTCTCACCGTGCCGCCGCCGACCGCTCTCACCGTGCCGCCGCCGACCGCTCTCACCGTGCCGCCGCCGACCGCTCTCACCGTGCCGCCGCCGACCGCTCTCACCGTGACGCCGCCGACCGCTCTCACCGGGCCGCCGCCGACCGCTCTCACCGGGCCGCCGCCGACCGCTCTCACCGGGCCGCCACCGACCGCTCTCACTGGGCCGCCACCGACAGCTCTCAGCCGATCGCCACCGACAGCTCTCAGCCGATCGCCACCGACAGCTCTTAGGATGCCTCTGATATCCCCCTTCACAGTGCAATCAGAATTATAAATATTATTGCCTCGGTATTTCTCTTGATTATATCTTACCATGAGCAGCCACAACATGCAGCCAGGGAGGAGAGGGAAGGAAGGAGGTGACCCCCTTCTCAGCTGCAGCCTCTCACCTCCGGGGTTTCCATTTGCATTAGTGTCACATAATGGTGATGTTGAATTACTGCAATGTCAATTACTAAGAAGGAAACCATGCTCATTTCATTATTCACGAACCTGATAAATTGAGACTTCTGTTCGAAGTGATTCTTCAATTACAGTGTCTATCGACCCGCACGGCCATGGGAAGGGAAAAGGCATTTCCTTGAGTGTTGAAGTCATGTATGAATCATATTAATGGACCACAGTAAAAGAAAAGAAAAACACAGGCAAAAAATGAAATAGCACTACAATACTACAAAGGTCTGCGTGTAATTTGGCCCCCTTAAAAGATTTTCAAGATCACTCTTTTCAACACAGAAAAGAGAAACGCACAACAAAGAGCGAGAATGGACTATTTGTGCTTTCAATCTTGTTGATTAAATGAAATATAGTGTCCAAAGATCCTCTGACCACAGTTTTAGCCTGCAAGTGCTGAAGTCACAGAACAGTATTCCAACACACAGCATTACTAACAGAGAATGATTCCTAAAACAATACACACCACTAGGACTATTCACAGATTAGATTGAGGTAACCTCTCACTGGCACTCATTTTATATACCTCCAAAGGATGAAAGGATGCATTGCCCTGCCAAAGATCGACCTGTGACCCAGGGTCAAACCTAGATCCTTCGGGTCAATGCATTAATCCCCTGAGTAATCAGACACCGCTCATGGCTGCAGTAAAGCCTCCCATACTAGATATAATGTACTTAATTAAGGGGGTGGAAACTAATGAAGGAGGTGATCTTTTTACTACAATTAAAAAAAAATATATGAACTTATGTTTTATTGACGTTGATCAGCGCGTATTTAATAACAGCTATACGGCAGGTAGATATTTTAGGTGAGTTGCGCGTCAGTAGTTATTGTGTAATTACCTAGTTTGGGTGCGAACCTAAACAGATCAGGGTTTTTGGATTGAGCCCGAACAAGAACAAGTGCGCAAAATCTCTTCAACAGTAAACAGCTCTCACACATTTCTGCTGCACCAGTCATTTAAAAAGAATTATTTACATAAATGAACCTATAAATAGATAACACCAAAAACAGAAAACACTGCCAGGAAACATACTTTATCGTAGCATGAAACTCCGCGCCCAGACCCTTGCCTTGGACTCCAGACGTTTTACAAATATTCGTAAATGACAGCGTCGGCTGCAGAGCCGAAGTTATCATCAGGCCGCGGTTCAAATAGGAAAAGCACGTCTTGTTTTCGCTAATAACTTGGCACCGTCTAATAAAGGTGCACGGAATGTAGCGCATGATTTTATGTTCAGAAATATGTTATCATTTAAAAATCTATTGGGTTTGTTTCGGGGGGGGGTGACGGGTGCAAAAGGTATTGGGAATCATCCAAAAATCAACCTTTCCAATAAAATAACAATTTCAGCACTCGGCTACAGCAAAAATAGCTGAAAGGAATTACAGCAAACGTGATGAAGGGAGACGCACACACTTTAACACTCAAGATATATAAAACATTAACTCTTCAAAGCCCCAATACATTTGTTCTCTACAAAAAAGCACAACATATCAAAAACACACACCACAACAGAGTAACAAATTAAAGCAGTTGAACCTCCTGCACCAACATCACAACCCAAAATGACAGCAGTGCAAAAAGAACACATAATACGACACAAACGGAAAAAAAAAACGCTAACGTAACACCACACTAGGAACACTACAATAGTAGCAAACCCTAAGAAAATTACAGAAGCACAACACTGTCCTAAACAATACGGAAAAAAAAATTTACAAAACATCACACAAAACTAACATTAAACAAAAACAACAACAAAATAACACAACCAACTCCAATCACCCCCACCACACATAACTTAACTGAAGAGGAAATTAACTGCTCTAAACTCCAACATCTTATAAACGGAGTATGCCCTAGTTAAAATATACACTTTTTAATTTAAGGTTTTACCAAAGGAATATGGACTGCACTTTTCAAAGTGCATGCCTACAAACCTCTCGGAATATCGTGCTCAATAAGCCCTTAGCCGGCATTTCGTGCTTATTTAAATACAGTGCTGCGGCAACAAATGATGGACGGAATGCTGAATGAACCAAACATTCACCCCCAGTCAAGAGATCTGGGTTTAATCCATCGTTATTTTGCCGAATACGCCACCCCAGTTTGGACCCAGCCATATGCAAATCAGTCTTGATCCTGTGCCTCATGGGAACAGTCCAGCCCGAACTGCCATGCCAGATCTTCCCTGGACCGGAAACAAGCATCCTGGGACCGGTTTCGGGGTAACACCCCTTATCAGCCAGGCTAGCTTGAATCCAGTGGTAAAGTGAGCAAGGGACCCACGTCTGGGCATACCCTGCCAATTTAGGGTGAACAAAGCAAACACAAGGAGATGATGGACAGAGCACTGAAACTTTTCAGGCACTCGCCCCCAGTCACAGATCTGGGTTGAATCCATCATCATTCTTTAGCTCACTTTGCCACCCCATTTCAGACCCAGCCATATGCAAATCAGTCTTGACCCTGTGCCTCATGAGAACAGTCCAGCCCGACTGCCAAGCCGGGTCCTCCCTGGTTCAGAAACAAGCATCCTGGGACTGGTTTCGGGGTAACACCCCTTATCAGCCAGGCTAGCTTGAATCCAGTGGTAAAGTGAGCAAGGGACCCACGTCTGGGCATACCCTGCAAATTTAGGGTGAACAAAGCAAACACAAGGAGATGATGGACAGAGCACTGAAACTTTTCAGGCACTCGCCCCCAGTCACAGATCTGGGTTGAATCCATCATCATTCTTTAGCTCACTTTGCCACCCCATTTCAGACCCAGCCATATGCAAATCAGTCTTGACCCTGTGCCTCATGAGAACAGTCCAGCCCGACTGCCAAGCCGGGTCCTCCCTGGTTCAGAAACAAGCATCCTGGGACTGGTTTCGGGGTAACACCCCTTATCAACCAGGCTAGCTTGACTCCAGTGGCGTAGTGAGCACGGAACCCACGTCTGGGCATACCCTTCCCACTTAGGGAGACAAAAAGCAAAAGGAATAAAAGATGACTGCTTTCTGGTCACCTTCCTCTTGTATTACAAAAGGCTTCCCTCATATTTAATTTTTAGGATAAGACTTAAGACCTAACTCTGCATTCAGTAAGCTCTTCCCCACACTCCTCATAGTTAGCAATGGTGCCAAAAGACTTGCAAGTGTTGTTTGAGTTGAATACGTTCCAAAAACATAAATCCTTTATTTTTTTTTATAAAGCTCTTAATTTTCCTTTATGCCACTTCTTTGCACTGTAAATCACAGATCTTACTATCACTCAATTAAGTGATAAAAGGTCAGCATGGTCTTGGCGGTTTTTGAATTTGTGACCTGCAGGCCACACCGGATATCAGATGCGAGTGCTTAACCCGCTAAATCAAGGTGCCAACAAAGCCTCACTTACCTGCCGTTTACTTTTCAAGACTGACGAAAGGCATTTAAGGGCAGATTTTTTAAATGGAATGCACATTTTGTGTGTTCAGTAGCAAGCTATTCCGTTAGAGTTTAGAATTAGAATCCGTGCAAATGTTAGAAAGGGGGTCTGAAAATGGAATCAGTATGAACCTTTAATTTTGCTCAATACAAGGGTCACGAAAATCTGAACATAAACCCATTTTAATGAAATGTAGCTGAGAGTGGGATTTATGGAAGCGTCTGCCGTCACAAGCCTCCTCACTCCGCCATTGACCATGCAGCTTTCAAGTGCCTTTTGGCCATCTGGTTACGTCCTACCACTGTTTTTCCATACCAACATTGTAGAAATGGTACGGTGAGCGAGCAAGCCCTACCGCAATTAATCTGAAAATGTATTAATACAAGTGCCTGTAGAAGAAGGGTATGAGGGCAGATTTGTGACTGTTCTCTTTCACCCCATGGATCAGATGAGAACCAGCTGTTTGCTTCAATTTGGGCTTCACCTCATCTATAGCATTAAACCCCCATAGAGTTTTGGTGCAGAGTAGAACCCAGTAATGTGTTGCGCCTCTTTGACTTAATCAGTGTGTTGTTACTATGAACTTCTTGATCCCTACTTTGGTTTGGCTTTTTGTCTTGCTCATCACACCAAGAGGCCCAATAGACTCTAAATAATGGCTGCCATTTGCTGGACCAGGCTTTTCATATGAGCAACGATGGGATTCTGCTTGCAGACCTGAATCCTCATTGAGAGTTTATTCTTGGTCCTGGCTCACCCTGTTCTTACCCACATGGTCTCAGTTGGTTTGGAAGAGTATGTGGCGTCCATTGAGGTCTCCAAAACCTTCAGTGTGCCCCAGGGTCTGATATTAGGCCTGTTGCTTTTCATTATTTATGTGGACCAGCCACAAGTTCCTGTAGTCAAACTGGATTCTATGTCAGGACCGCAGGCGAGGATTCGGCTTTCTTTCTTCACTTGGTCCTCATCAGCAAAACTCTCAAGGAGGCTGTCACCAACTGGTGCTGGAGGGATCCCTTCAACTAATAGAATGGAGGGTCATAGGACTCTCTGGATGATCCCAGGTCTTTCGAGACAAGCTGAGGTTCTCGTCAAGAGAGCCTGAGCCAACTGCATGCTTAGGGTTGGGTTGGGGGAGATGGTCATGTCTGGAGTGGAGCCTGGATACAGTGGAGTCTGAGATTGTGCATGTGCTAAATTCTCTAATGGCCAGGGTGTTAGAGGGTCGGGCTTACAGGTCAATAAATGCATTTAGATCTGCCATTTCAGAGGGCATGCCCTGTAGAGAGGGTCCCACTCAGAGAACATGCCTTAGTGTGTAGGTTAATAAGGGGTGTCAGAATGACTGTTCCCCCATAACTCAAACGTGTCTCTGAGGGACGTAAATCTGGTATTAAACCTGTTCATGTCTTGGCAACAGAAAAAGTTCCACTCCTGAAAGGAATTAGCACGCAAGTTAGCCATGCTCCTCTGCTTGGTATTTTGCAAGAGGGTCTCTGATGTTAGGGCGCTGGATTTGACTGGAAGAATGTTTACTCCACATGGTGTTAGTTTCCATTTCTAAACATTCTACGTGCAACACCAGTGGGGTATCCTATCTGGAGTTTGAAAGAAGTCCAAAGTTAAGTATGGTATGTTGTAGTAAGATCTGAGACCATGATGGGAGAGTTCCGACCTATGGGAGTGTTGCAACTTCGAACTGCTATCGGAAACCGATTCATGGTTCATTTATCCCCTTCTAATGCTAGATGTGCGAGATAGGTATGACAGGAACAAGCCCCTCAAGATTTGCTTTCTCGCTTGGGGCTAGCCTAAAGGAAATAATAAAGGCAGCGGATTGGTCCTAACCTAAAAGCATTTTTATTTCAAGACAGTGGGGCCATTGCTTTGACGCCTCCACTCCAAACATAATCTTTCCTCCACGCCAGCTAGAAAAATGTGTTTCATCCTCTTATGGACACGGAGGCGAGGATTATCCCCTACAGCGGTTATATGAAGGATCACATAGCGTATCTTGATGATTCAACCAAGATGTCTTAAGGAGTAAGTATGGTGAATTAATGCCAATTACTGATCATGTTGCATGATGGACATCAATTGACTGCTTGTTATACTACTGTTTTCCCAGTAGTTCTTGGGAACTGCAGTTTGTTTTGGCTACTGAGGGAATTAAAGTGAAGATAGAAAGAATAATCTTTGCCTCCTTGTCCTTATAGAATTCAAAACTTTCCTTCAAGCTACCTAAGAAATTTTACATCCACATTCAATAGTGCATGTTAATATGCAACTATAAATGTAGGTGTCGACGGAAGACCTTTGACTGCTAAAACACCATTTATTCAGGAAATTACAATGTTTGTATGCCCCTTAATTTTCTTAAACTTAAGAGCTCCATACCAAAGTTCCTGTTTTTCTCTTTCGCAATCCAAACTTTCTGCTGGTTGACACTTGCAGGAACCGGGCACTGCTGGCATCATTCCTCCTCTTAATGTTTACAAAAAAGTCACTTTGATTTTACCTTGAGTCTTATCTTTCCACCGGCACACCGGTCTGAAGCTGGCCATGTCTGCAAGAGTTCACCTTCACTCTATCCGTGATGCAGAAATTTGATCCTTCTCTCGGACCTTCAGTTCTCTCTTTGAGGCCTTGTTTATTGCTTTTCTGAACTCAGACTTCGCAAGGAGTACAGACCCAATCCATCCCTCCAAGGCTGTGTGTTTCATGCATTTATCAGACTAGTTGCAAGCAGTACTGCTCTTTGATAAAGCCAATCAGTTTAAAGGAACAGAATTGACTGTCCTTACCCATTGCGTCCTTTTTTATTATTTAGGATTGCCACCCAGCCTGTGCACACGGGAACTCTCAGTTTGGCCAACAGGTGGAAGATCTATGGTCCCCAACGGGGGCTAGTGACCAGAGAGCACCTACAGCAGAAGGCATTTAGATATCTCTTAGAAAGAGCTAAACCATTTTTAGTATAGATGTTTCTGTTTGCAACTAACAATCTAACTGTAGTATTTTCCTTTAGGGTTGATCCAGTACCATGCTGTTACCCTTTAACTATAATCTGCCACCTAATGTACTGTATTCCTGTCATTCATTTTGTTCTTTTTAATAATATAATTCGCCTGTGACATTCTGGGAAGCACTTTATCTATTGTTCGTGCTATCTAAAAAGTAAAAATATCCAAGTACATATTTAACTAAGGTTGATCGCTGGTGGACAGGTTCTGAGACAAAATCCGTCTGGTTAAAAGCAGATTCGATAAAGGATTGGCTGTGAACATATCTATTACTATAAAAGAAACAAATACGGATGGAGGCACTGTATCCATATTTTTAATGCAGATGAAACTTTATAGAGTCCATCATCCACCAAATTGGTCTTGGATTGCTATAGAATGATAGTCACCACAGCACAAAAAAAAAGAAATAATAATTAAAATGATAAATGGTTTCGAGTTTCTTCATAAAGAGAGTAAATGAGAAGGTATATTTAGTTCTAAAGGAAGAGTGTTCCAGAACCGTGGAGACATTAAAGAGAAGGCTTTACCTTCAGATTTGCATTTTTTTAGGCAGGTTGATACTATGTTGAGCTAAGAAGCATCTAAACATTAGTCCACAGTTTTCCACTACAAGTGTCTTCTTAAAGGGACTATCTTGTTACAACTCAATCAAACATCAAAAAAATGGGCATTCCAGAACCCCTATTGTTGGAGACTGTAGAGGTGACTTGACTGTGAGGAGGCGTAAAAAGGATCAGCCATCCAATGAAAGGAAAAAAAAGCTATTTAAAATGAAAGTCACTACAGAAATCCAACATGCTGACCCTGACAAAGACCTTTAACAGGTGGGATGAGATCTCAATGATTTAAAAAAAAAAACCAAAAAAAAAAAAACCCAATGCACAGAATTTTAAAATAAACCGTAGTAAGACAAGACAAACTCTCACATGCATACCCTACATACATCATACACAACAGACCAGGCCCATCTATTTTCAACTGAACAACAATATATTTTTTTCAGGATGGTCTACCAAACCTACAAGGTTGTACAGACTAACTCCTCAAAACACATGGCAATATTCAATATATATCTCCTTCTCCCACTATACTTTTCTACTATCTTTCTGCCCTGCCCTTCAGTCATTTACATTTTCTTAAAAGTCTTAAATGCATGTCACTTTTCTTTGAAGGAAAAAGACAAATACCTGGAACAACTCGAATAAGAGTATTCATGTTGACCCGTGTTTCCTATGTGTGCGGCCAAATGACAATGATTGACTGACTTACAAGGAGAATTCTGGGAAAAAAGGAACGGTTTAATCAGCAAGGTGATGGAGTGAAGTAACAAAAAGTCGGAGTCTTAGAAAAAGAAAAAGAGATTACTCAAAACCTAAGATTTCTACAAGTATTCCTTTAATGGGACGAAAACCCTCACCCACCAGAGGTGTCATGCTTCATCATAGGGTTTCTCCTCACAGCGCAACAGCTAGCCACGGTGTGGGCTACAACTCCCACACTAATTGGAAGGAGCTCTTTGGATGTTTTAGTATATTATAACCCTATGGAGTCAGTCCTGTGGTGAGAGTTGCAGTGTGGCAAGTGCTGTAGTACAAAAAATATATATAAACGGCGTGATTAAAACTGACTACAAGACAGACATTATGCTTTATTAGGGTCTGTCTGGGTCAGGATTAAAAATTATGCACGAGTGAGTACGCAGGGAAGCAGTTATCTAACCTGGACGGTGTTCTTCATAATGGTCAACATGTTTCTGCCCTTATAGGAGACCCTCAACTAAGGTGCAGGGGCATTCATCAGGACCTCGATTAGTTCACTTCTGCTAATCTCATAGGAGATGGCAAATTGTGCACACACAAAACAAAAACACCAAGTGGTCACAAAAAACTCATCATGAGATCCACTTCTCCAAGACCTGTAGGGAGATATGATCAAAGACGTAAACGCAGGAGAAGTCTAGCCCCCGCATTTTGGACTACTTGCAGGCGATTTACGAGAGCCCCCGCAACTCCTAAAATAGAGGGTGTTAGTGTAGTCCAAGCGCGAGGTGATCAGCACGTGGATAACCACTCTCCTAGCCTCCTGAAGAAGTGGAGGGGAAGAAATTTCATCAGAGTGCGGAGCATAGTGAAACATTGGCCTACCACCGTAGAGATCTGCGGCTGCATGTAAAGGGCAGTGTCCAGCTTCAGAAGGAAGGTTTCAGAGATAAAGACGGAATTCAGGAGGGCACTGGCCAGGAACAGACATCCCCATCAGGCAGCTAGCCGGAATTTGTGAGGCTGCTCTCATACTCGACCCAAGCAATCTTTTCAGGTCTCTTCAGAGAAGCCAAGATGAGGGGTGAGTCAAATCCGGATCTCTCTTAGGAAGTGATTTGCGTCAGTCTCTTCCTCATCCATTGCCAGATGGGTTCAGAGGGGTCAAGCAGTTAGCTGCCATCGATACCACTGAGTATGGTGCTCATTCTGCCAGAGAGGCAATGGACATAATGAATACAGTAGACTGGTCATCAGAGTCCACATTCAAGAAGTTTTACTATAAGCCAGTCATGGGATTAGTTTCTACGAAAATGCTTTGAACATGCATAAACCTTGCCTGTTGTGACAAAGAAAGTAAACTTTTCTAATTTACAATAAGGCAACTTTCAATTCTATTAACAATACTACGGAGAGGATTATCCAACCCGGCATTCATTGTATTGCCTTTGTCCTCCCATGGACACCTATGCTGAGAACGTAGTTAACCAGTGTAACTGGTTGAGTTGTTGTCTTTTTTGGTTCCTGAACTGTGATGTACTTGACATGATTATTCTCCTGAGCCAGACACTGATTTAAGTTCAGGGCCTTAACAATTCTTCTGTGTGTATTTATGCCTAGAGTCCGAGAAAAACAGGATTGAGTTGAAGGGACTTGACAAGTGAGGCTCGCATGAAGAAAGAGAAGAATCACCTCAGGAGTTTGTGGACTTCAGTAGATTGTGACTGGTGGTTTATTATGCTTTTCCTGGGCACCATGGGAGATGTAGCCTCACTGTTACGGTTTTCCTTTTGACAGGCCAATAACAAAGAAAGCTTATAGATAATCCTCACCTCTGTGTCATTACCAGAATTGAAAATTTCCTTCTCATAAGCTAGGAATAAGTACTTTCATATTTATCCCTACCGTAGTACGTCTGTAACCTATATATGCTTTAGTCACTTATTCTAAATTCTAATTTATCTAGAGAATATTCTGGCTATCTCAGTGCTGTAACCAAATATATCAATGAGATGCTACTCCACAGATTGTTTCATTGTATAATAAGACACCTCTGCCTAGAGACACGTGGCAGAACACATTATTGTATGTAACATAGAAGTGATTCGCCTTTTGGAGAGTACTCATTACCCCCTGTGGCCCACGGGCACCCAGTGGGTCATGGGTTGCACTTAAGGAAACAACAAAATAAATGAATAAATATGTGAGTCATGTTATGGTGTAATGCATATTATCGGTCATTATTCTGCGAGAAGCGGGCTTTTCACAATGCACCGCCCCCCCAATTGGTACGATACTGACGTATCAGAGACTGCACCACTCACTACTGTATAGAAGCCAGGAACTGGTGTATATTCAGTCATTAATAGCCACCAGAATGAAGTTATGGTCTAGCAATTCCTTATGTTTGGTGAACTACAGACAGAGGGAATATCAAACGACGCGGACTAACCACATCCACCCCCCATTTAGGTTACCAAGCCCATAACAAACATTGTTTGCCATGTAAAATCCACCTCCGATATGCCTCGTGCAGGAGGTGAAGTGGGATTATGAAAAGGGAATTATGTAAATCTATATTTGCTTTGTGACATGTTCGCTGAGAGGCAAGTTAATACACAGCCAGTAAGTCATGGCCTTCTGCCAAATTTCCTTCGGCAAAACCAATTGCATTTTAGAGACATTAGTAACATGACTGCGTTCTCTCTGACGCTGAAACCATCTATTAATAACAAAAAGCTGTAAGAAAGCAGACAATGTTGTCATATTGTACGCTAGGAACAGACCACTTACAAAGAGCCTTCGTTTTCAGGGAGTAAAACGGCCAAGTTTATTTCAACAACAGACCGAAGTCTGCGAGCAAAGGTGGAAATCCAGCGACTGTTGTGTAACCAGGTCAGATCAAGAGTATAAAAGTTAAGAGGGCACAACATGTTGTGCACTGCTGGAAACACTACGCATGTTGCGCATTGCTGGAAACACTACGCATGTTGTGCACTGCTGGAAACACTACGCATGGGGTGCACTGCTGGAAACACTACGCATGGGGTGCACTGCTGGAAACACTACGCATGTTGTGCACTGCTGGAAACACTACGCATGGGGTGCACTGCTGGAAACACTACGCATGGGGTGCACTGCTGGAAACACTACGCATGGGGTGCACTGCTGGAAACACTACGCATGGGGTGCACTGCTGGAAACACTACGCATGGGGTGCACTGCTGGAAACACTACGCATGGGGTGCACTGCTGGAAACACTACGCATGGGGTGCACTGCTGGAAACACTACGCATGTTGTGCACTGCTGGAAACACTACGCATGTTGTGCACTGCTGGAAACACTACGCATGTTGTGCACTGCTGGAAACACTACGCATGTTGTGCACTGCTGAAAACACTACGCATGTTGTGCACTGCTGAAAACACTACGCATGTTGTGCACTGCTGAAAACACTACGCATGTTGTGCACTGCTGGAAACACTACGCAAGGAACTTAACGCATCTGCATTTTATATTTTATTTTAGCAATTCAAGCATAAACGCTTATAGAATCTACATCAAATGACAGAACCACGGAGTGTTGGGTGGCAATAAAATCAGTATATGGAAAAGAGGCTGACGAGTGAGACATTTTAAGAGGTTTAAAGCGCTTGCACTGATCACAGGAGAGATCAGGAGTCATCACAATGGGTCACGAGGATGTAATGGGGATGCAACATTTTTTTTAAAATTGAAATGGTGGTGGTTGAGGGATATTTTGATGGCGCGTGAAGGGCAAAATATATTTCAGGGAGCAAAAATTCCCTAATTCACAAGGAAGGATACTTGATTTCTGTGCACTTAGGCTCTGTGTATAGGTGGTGCCCAGGTTACAGGTGGATTTGAACACAAGAATGAGAACTACAACATGAGGCTGTGGTACACTGAGAGACCATCTTCTCGGCTGTAGATGAAAGTGGAACGCAGCTGAAACAAACTGAACAGTAATGAAGTAATGAGATGTGTAAGTTTTTAGAGGATAAGGAGATGCAAGCATTTAGCAATGATGTTCTAGGTGATCCAAGAGAACAGCATCACTTCACAGTTGAAATTAACCCCTAGGTTTCAGGCTAAGGAGAAAAAGAATAGTTGGGGAATTATTTTTGTATTGGCAGGCTTAAGTACCGGGCAGTATGGAGCATTCTTTGTCAGAGCTATAAAATAAAACAAGCATTGGCATAGCCAATAGGTCTCGCCTTTGGGACCTTATAAGTGTTTAGCCATGCAACAGTTGTGCTGCATAACTAAATACTTATAAGGTCCCAAAGGCGAGACCTATTGGCTATGCCAATACTTGTTTAACTTAGTCGGTGGTATAGCCAACATAGAGGGAAACCTGCTAATTCACCATCTGGGACATCAAAGCAAAGGCGCCCAAGACCTAATCATAGAAGGCTCAAGACTGAATAGTATGTTTAATAATGGACACAACTGCAGTCAAAGCTAGAGCTGGGATTATAAGACATCAGAGACCAGGAGATTCGGTGTGACGGCCTTTAGGTTACCAGTGAATCCCTGAGAGCTCTTCACATGCTTATCAATCACTGACCGGAGGGGAGGCCTCTTCATTTTACAGATATTAGCATTATAAATCCATACCTTTCATTAAATAATGCTCTTACTATAGATGAGCAACGAATGACCTTTGCACTCCGCAATAATAGGAACATGACAGGAGGTCAGCATGCTATCTCTGCAGAGTTCAAAGGTCATTACTTAGCAGTAATTACAAATACAATAGCTGTGATACTCTGATGTATGAATATTGGATAAATAGTGTGTATGCGGCAGGAAGCATAGGGGGAGCGATTAGAATGAGGGGGTAAGTATGAGGGAGAAGGGGGGACGAGGAGAAATGAAAATTACGGGAGATAGAACTCCAGTGCGATAAAGTGGGTGAGAGAAAAGAGGGGAAAAAAGCATCGGAGCCGCGAGTGACTGGTAGGAGAGGGGAAAAGGAGGGAGAGCGCGGACGACGGACAGGAAGGGGTGAGACGGAGAAAGAAAGGGTGGAAGATAATGAGTGAAAATGGCGGGAGAGTGAAACGCGGGGAGGGCGGCCGAGAGCAAGAGAAAGACGGCGAAGTGAGTGGGAAAGGAAGAGGGAAGATATGAGCGAAAGAGTTGGTTTTAAGGGCGGGTAGGGATTGTTTCAAAGCGGCAAGGTTGGTGCAAAACTGGAAAATTGTTAATTCTGACAAAGAGGAAGAGCTGGCGCGAAAAAGAAGGGTTTATAAAAAAAGGGTGTGCGGTAGGGGGAGGAAGGGAAGAACAGGTGCAAAAGAAGAGTGGGTGAGAAAAGGGTGAGCAGGTAGGAAGAGGGAGAGGTGGACCGCGTGGAGGGAGGATGACACAGGCAGAGTGAGAAGGGAGAGGGAACAGTGGGCAGGGGGAGACAAGCATTGGCCGCGCGGCCGTGCGAGACGCGCTCTGTGGTGGGGGAGGAGCGGGAGAGCAAGTGACGCGCGGCCGTGAAAGTGACACGGCCGCGCGGCCCCGAGACGCGCTCTGTGGTGGGGGAGGGGGAGGAGCAAGTGAGAGGAAAGCCAGATGGCGCCTGGAGCATGCGAGGAATGCGTGTTACTGTGCGCGTACCCGCATGCTCTAGGCAAGCCAAAAAAGCTGTGGTCGCATTTCTAAAAGCCCACTACTAAATGACTCGCCCAGAGCAGCGCAAGCGCTGGCTCAGGGCGAGACCTAAAAAAGTGTCAGTAACAGAATGAAACCAGCGAGTCCCCCGAATCTCTGGAAGAGGGAAAAGATGCAGGGATGTGGATTTCATAAGCAGTAGAATACCAAAAGAGAAGAATATTTGCCAGACAAAAGCTGAGCAGAGGGAGAAGTGAGAAGTTAATGGCAGAAACCCAAGGACTCCTACTAGTACTACTTAGTGTAAAGCTTAAGAAGCACCAGAACGCAGACTACGATCTGTCAGTAAAGTAGGAAGGAGGGTAACAGAGTGCAGTGATAACTACAACTGGCAATGTCAGACTTATGTCATGAATGAAAGGCAGGGGGGCCAATGGATGGTGTCTTTAGACGAGCCTTTTTTACAGCATCAACCCATATCACAGCTGTCTGTAAAGATAAACGAGTTTGAATAAAGAACTACAGCAGCACTTCCCAAACTATGGGTAGGGACTCGATTTTTGGTGGGTTACGAAAGTCCTCTATATCTGTAGGTAATATTTTAAATGATTATCTCGGTTTGTGCACCAGTGGAAAGGTGCAGAATGCGGTCTCTATATCCAGTTTTAAAACAAACCGTTGCAAGTATTCTCAAGCAAGGCTCCGGGTGAACCATCCAGTATTTGCTGCTCCTGTTTTGTTTATTTCCGAAGCTATTTCAATAACGTTCTCACTATACGTGATCATGCACAACCATACCACTTGCGAATGACTTTCATACATACATTGAGAAATATGGATGTGGCTTAACGGCTACAACAGCCAACTTTGGATCTGGAGAACCAAGTTCGAGTCCAGATGTTGGCTCAACATCCTTTGATTCTGGCCTAATCATTTCATCTCCTGTGCTTATAATAAAATGAATTTGACCTTGTGTAATGTAATCTGCTGCTCATGCCCTTGGGCCGTGTTAGCACTATATAAAACTGCAAATATACATTGAGTCCAACATGAACCACTGGGCCTAGTTTGAACACAAAAATGGATATGAGGCCTTACCCCCCACTCTTCAGCAGAAGAGGTTTCTCATATTTGCTAAAAATCGCTGGCATCAACATAGATTTTTCAGATGCCTTGTACTGTTAGTGAATAGATGGCACAGGCCAGCACCCCATTCTGAAAAGTGTTCTAACTCCAGATTTCTGTGCAGATCACCATCTGGCATTTTTTATAGGCAGATCAATATCTTCACCACAGTCTGATATCGATGGGTGTGGTCAAGGGTGTGATGTGTATGTGTGTATATATATATATATATTTTTTTTTTAAGTTCTTTGCTTCATGTCCATTAAAGCTAGGTGGGTCACAAAGTGTGTCATTCTAAAAATCGGGTGTTGGTTCTAAAACATTTGGGAAGCACTGGACAAGACTGTTCGCCTAGCTCACAGAATGCCCCTGCTCTGGGAGACATGCTGCAGGAGCAGACAGTTTAAGAATCAATCACTTTCCTAAGCATAAGCCTAAATATTCATGCGAGTTTCTTGAATAAATGAGTCCCAAGAAACATTCCTTTCCATTTGTTTCATATTATATATAGTGCTCCCTCTGTGAAAAACTGTGTAGTACCCAGACACTGCTTTAAAAGAGTCACTTCATTGTTCTGTGTGATTTTCAGTACATATTTTAAACAAGGTCATTAATTAAATGCAGTAATTTATAAGGTATACAGAAAAATGTTTTTATACATATGGATTTTGTTGTATTTCTATCATTTCCTTATATTTAACTCACAATAAAAATTATTTTGAAGGCAGTCCACCTACATGCAGGAAGATGCCACCACTGACAGTATGAAGTGGGAGAAATTCTTTTTTTTTTAAAGCCTGAAATGAACAAACAGCAACTTATTCTAAAGCTCTAACTGACCACGGATGCATACATTTATTAATTTTAAATTTGAGATCTGTCTCCAAACAGCTTCATTCGTCTCAAAAAAAGAAAAAATCCACTCCCACGAGAGGAGTTTAAATTAATGAGGTATGATGCGAAAGAGTGGATGGATACTTCTGCGGAAACAGATGTCGAAAGAGGATGCTGGACATAGGACATGATCTCATTAGATATTTTTAGCCCCTTTAAAATTCAATTATTTAATAAATGACTAAAAACTCAAACTTCCCGAAACAATTTCTTGAAATAGCTGGTTTCATATCTACATTCAACCCTTGATGCTCATTTACTTCAGCTTACTCCTAAAGAAAAGCTTAAAATCCAACAGCTCCTATTCTCGCAAGATGGCATCCAGGCATACACATTTTTTATGAACATAAAACATTAACACTCTAGTTTATTTCTCATTAGATCTCTGTGGTGAAGCTACAGTAGAACATTGGGGACTCAAATGACAGGCTACTGCTGGAAGTAACGTTTCACTCAGACTGAAGACAGTTTTTCACAAGGATGAGGAACATATTAAGGATATCTAGGAATTGTGCACTCATTTAACATTCTGGAGCGTTAACCATAATGTCTAGGACGAAAGTAAACCCCTCAGTTTCCTCAATTACTGCAATCTCCTTTATCGAATTGCAGACCTGCCCACCTTCAACAAAATGTCACTGTGACAGGAAGGGACCATAATGGGGCGGAGCCTGCGGAGGGAGGGGTTAGGACCCTAAGCGCATTGCCTCTGCAGCCATGAGTGTGCTTTGGAGGGGGTGGAGCCCTTGAGAGGGGGCAGTGCTTTGTGTAGATCACTGTCTGGGATCCACTGCAACCCCCCCACCATCCCTCCCCCAAAACATATGAGGCTTCTAAGGTTGTCGATGTCCCAGGGAGCTTGCAAAACCCCGATCGACATCAGCTGTGCTCAGCCTCTAGACAAGGGAGTTAAAAACACTAACTGCCGGCGTTTCCAACTGAAATGGTCAGCAACTGTGTGATATCAGCTCCTCACTGGGAGACCGTGTGACACATAGTGGCGCTGTGTGAGTTGGCAGGTCTGGAATTGTTTTCAATTTCAGCTCCTACTTCAGGACAATGGTGTTCAGGTGTTCCTCACATCCATCAGTAATGAATCGAGAATGCTAGCATTCTTGTTCATTCAGAGAAAGCCATTCTCTCAAAGATGGTTCACCAATCCCAGCAGAGAATCAGCATTTTTCACAGGGTGAAATAAGCTTAGAATGCATCACAGTTTCAACAAGCATCAGCAAAGCCAAAAGGTCAGGCTTCATCAAGCTGGTACAATTGGCAATTTCGTTTTTTTCTTGCATGTCTTTGGTACAAAAAGAAAAAAAACGCTGGCACCTAAATGTGGCTGCCATATGCTTGCAATAAAAATCTGAAATTTACTACTAATGTTTTAAATAACAAGCCTTACAGTTGTGCCATGAAATGTATTAATACTATTTGTGAACGAGATGAGAGGAAACGGAGACCCAAGTAAGTACTAAAAATACAGGCAGCTACAACGTTACAATGTCATGCAGGCAAAATGAACAGTTAATTACAGATAGAAAATAAATGTAAAAGCACAATTTGAACAGTTTTGTCAATGAAGAAAACGGAAGCTATTTTTAGGTAGATGTGAACAATATGCACAGACTTTGTGCAGTCACTCAAAGTGAAGAAAGCCACTGTGTAAATTGGGCTGACCCACTATCCCATGATGAATTCTGTGGTGGGTGGAAGCAAAATGTGAATGGCGGCTGAAAGACTAATGGATGAAGCCTGCTAACCAAAAGCCCCTACATGGATGTTATGTATGCATATTTTGAAACACAATAATCTGGCTTGACAGCTAGAGCGGTCTCAAAGGCCAGGCCTAAAAAGGAGTATGGCAACACAATTAATTGAATTATATAGTGACTAAAATGTATTACCTTTTCTATATACTCCTTTTGGAGATAGTCAAAAAGTCAAAACCAGGCATTCACTACAATGCATTTCAAATGGGACAAAAACCGCAGAACCTTCTCACCAAAGGAAAAACCAACAGGTATGTTTGTTGTAACCTTCAACCTAATAATACTACAATAAAAAACAACCCATTTGACAAATATCTTTTTTTAATTTAACCCAAAATTAGCAATATTACCCTCAGTCATTCATTTTCATTTAAAATCTTTATTCGATTTATTTATAAATAAATCATAAAAGAACAGATTCATCATTCCAAACCATTAAAATCATAAAACACAGTTTACAATCATGTTTAACTAAAAGAAAGGGAAAAAGAAAAAAACCTTTACAGTATTTCAGGTCAACATGCCCATCCGCTTTCTTTTTCTCGTGCAAGCCCACAAAAAAGATGCTACAGAGAAGCAAACGTACGGATTGGGTAAAGACTTTAGAAAGTACAATGCCACCCTATATTGTTTGAAGTTTTGGCGACTTAAGATGGGCAAAATAAAGGGTTCTCTTTCGCTGTGATAAAATTTACAAAACAATACCAAATGCAGGTCGGTTTGAGGGGAGGCATTGTCACATGGACACAAAGCAAGGTCAGCGTGTTTAAACTTCCTCCCCGGGAACCCCAGCATCAATGGGATAAAGTTAAAACGGAAACGCACCAAAATAAATCTATGTTGGGCCATAGTGATGCGTGAAAGATAAAAATAATGGTCTCCCTCAGGTCTAGGCGGAACAAGGGCATAAGTGATAAACGCTTTTTGAGAGCAGTTCTTTCCCCTGCGAATGAAACCAACCCTCTGCACGAATAGATCAGTCAGTTTCCGTTTGGAGACATTCCTGCAGGAAGATGGGTCCCTAAACAAATCCTCCTGCCCGATGGCACTCAGCTCCGCTTCCACGTAGCTGAGCCAGCCGATCCGGTTGCGACCCTCCAACCTAAGGCAGTCCCTAATTATGCGTTGGGTTAAATTAACCGTCGTCCTTCGCCAGATGGAGAGCCACAACAGAATCGGTGCCAGTCTAACACAGTCAGACAGGTAGGGGAGCCCTAATTCGAGATGTAAGATGTAATTAGATGCAGTGGGTGGTAGTGAGACCCTAGACTTGAAGATATCTTCCATTCTCTGCAATTGCTCGATATGAGCCATCCCCCAGACTCCAGCCCCATAAGTTGCCGCTGCCTTTGTTTTGGCTAAATAAATGGTTTTAACTGAATCCACCGGACTGGCCCCCAGCTTCTTCATGAATCCCTTTAATGCTAGGAGGCTTCTTTCCATGGCCAGGGCCCTGGCGGCCACCAATTTCAACCAGGTTTGTTTACTATCAAACAGGACGCCCAGGTATGCAAAGGAGTCAAGTACTTCAATTTTCTTGGAGGCCAGATGGAAATGGGGCACTTTTGCGCCTCTAGCGGCGCCAGCTATAATGATAAAAGATTTGGCTTCATTGACACTGAGGTGTAGGGAGGCCATAAATGAGGCATAAGCAGTTAAAAGGCTCTGGAGTGCTACCCCTGACCTTGCTAATAACACTGCATCATCAGCGTAAGCCAGTAATGGTACAGGGGAGTCATCAAATCTGGGCACGTCGAGAGTTGAGCCAGACAGGGCCACCTCCACCCCGTTAGTATAGATGGAAAAAAGAAACGGGGCGAGGACACAGCCCTGCCTGACCCCCTTCTCGATTTTAAACACGCGTGTGCATTCTCCGTTTCGGCCGTACCTCACACAGGACGTAGCGTTGGCATATAGCTGATAAATGAAGTGGATAATTGGTGGATCAATCCCCATCTCCGCCATCATAGGCCACAACTTCTGGTGGGACACAGTCAAACGCGGCAGACAAGTCCATGAAGGCCATATATAGCTTACCGCCCTTGGCCTTCGTGTACTTGTCTATGCACAGCGAGAGATTGAGACATTGGTCTACTGTCCCCTTCCCCCTCTGGAAGCCATATTGCACCTGCATTAAAATGTTTCGTTCCTGTGCCCATTTCTCCAGGCTGGCTAACAATAGCCGGCCCATCAATTTTGCTGTTGTATCTAGAAGGGAGATGGGTCTGTAGTAAGCCTGGGCGTAGTTTGCGTAGTAGCACTTCACGTAGCTACGTGAAGTACAGCTTCAACTACACGTAGCTATGCAAATTGCGTAGTGCGTAGCTGTGTGCTTGACTGCACTGTACAATAATTACCAAAAGCATCTAGTACAGTGCAAATTGAGATAAAATAAATATCTGTCTTTATATGCTAAAAATGCATATAGTCAAAAAAGTTAACAAGCAGTGAGAGAGGTGATGATTTTGGTATCCTCGCTAACTTAGGGAGAGAACCAAGCAGATGTCTTGAAAACAAAAAGCACATCTTATTGAACGATTCGGTGGTGGTCCCATCCTCTTAGGACCACCCCAAGCACAGTTATTGGCAAAAATACAATCCCAACCAAAGGCCCTGCAAAGCATTATGGGACGAGAAGATTAGCAGTGGGCAGTGAATATTATAGTATCCAATATCAAAATAATTCTACAAAGAGCTGCAGTTCCACTAGTCGTTACTAGGTGTCCCTCACGAGTCAAATGCAAAAGCTTCATGAAAGGTTTTCAATACTTTTGCATTTGACTCGTGAGGGACATCTTGTAACGACTAGTGGAACTGCAGCTTGATGTATTAATAATTTCAATGCTTTTGCATTTGACTCGTGAGGGACACCTAGTAACGACTAGTTGAACTGCAGCTCTTTGTAGAATTATTTTGATATTGAACACTATAATATTCACTGCCCACTGCTTATCTCGTCCCATAATGCTTTGCAGGGCCTTTGGTTGGGATTGTATTTTTGCCCATAACTGTGCTTGGGGTGGTCCTAGGAGGAAGGGACCACCATTGAATCGTTCACATGATATGCTTTTTGTGTTCAAGGCATCTGCTTGGTCCTCCCCTAGGTTAGGGGGACTCCAAAATCATCACCTCTCTCATTGCTTGATATTTTATTGTCAAAATTCATTTTTGTGAATTGGTTATATGCTTTTTAGCATAGAAAATTGCTTTATCAAAGCATTTGAAGGAGTTTATTATATTACTGCTACGCTACGTTGATTAGCACAGTTATTCACTCTGCTACGTGCAATTTGCGTAGTGCGTAGTAGCACAAACTTTGCATGCTTCGTGAGCGTAGCAAAGTATTATGCCCAGGGTTAGTCTGTAGTTCTTCGGACAGGCCCTATCTCCCTTCTTGAAAATGGGCACTAGGATACTATGTCTCCAAGATGGGGGGAGGGGAGGGGGGAGGGGAGGGGGGAGGGGAGGGGAGGGGGAGGGGAGGGGAGGGGAGGGGGGAGGGACCCTCTATGGCTATGCTATTAAATACATTTGTTATAAGTGGGACCCATATGTCTCCACTGGCCTGAAAGAGATCGATGGGGACCCCATCAGGTCCTGGGCCCTTGCCCGGGACACAGGCATCCAGCCCTATTCTTACTTCACAGAGCGAAAAGGTCAGGAAGCTGCTGGGACAGGGCACTTGGATGGATTGCGTGGACTCTATAGTGGAGTGTAAGCTAAATATACCCTCAAAATGCTTTATCCACGCTTCTTCCTCTACATGTGTGTCCAGGGATGGATAATTCATATCTTTAAAATGGGGGATATTTATGATTTTCCAGAACTCCCTGCTGTTTCCAAACCTAGCAGCTTGTTCAAGGTCATCCCATGCCTTCTCCCTTATATCCTTTATTCGTTTGGACCTCGCCTTCTTGTACTCACTTCTCAATAGTCTTACCAGAACCAAATCTCTAGGATTGGATTTTAGGGCACTTGCTAGAGAGATCTCTTTGCTTTAGAGCATTCTGCATCAAACCAGCGGCTCTGATGGAGATCACTGGCTGGTTTAGGTCGGGTAAGTGCAACTTTTAGTTTTATTAATAGTTCTCTGAACTGTGTAACTAATTGAGAGGGAGACGAGTCCTCTACCAGGCAAGGTATGATGTTATCCCTAGCTTGGCCTATTATGGAGTCAATCAGATTAAGTTTTACAACCCGTGTCCATTTTAATTGGTAGCCATTTTTCCTGGCTAGTACAATGTCGTGCACTACCTGCTGATTTCTTTTCGTTTTGTGAAGGAAGGTTAAGTGAGAGTATAAAATAGCATGGTCACTATGGGGTGAGAACAAAGTGGCTGAGTGAATAACTATCTCGTGTTGCCAGGGAAACTAAAACAAAATCAATTGTTGACTCGGAGTTGTTTCTCCTAAAAGTGCTCTCTATCTGGCCAGTCCTTGAGCTATTAATTACGCACAAGTGCCTTGAATAGAGCAAACGGTTAAGGGTGTCACCATATTCAGTATGTGAAAAGTGACAAAGGGGGTTTCCCTGGTGGTCGTCCAGCCCACACACCCTGGCCTCATTATATTTGCACAAATGTGTATTAAAGTCCCCCATCCAGATTAATCTGCAAGAGTGCCTGTGAGTGTGTGGGTTGAGGCGGTCCAACTCATTTTCCAAGTCAACTACTGTTTTCCTCATGTTGCCCCCAAATTCGTTATTATAAAAATTAATTAAAATCCAATGATCATCCTTTGTAAGCGCTAATTGTAGCATTTCGAAATGGTTATTCGGTGAGCCTCTGCTGTATTTGGATCGGTAAGGTATTAGAGATAAGGGTTAATAAACCCCCTTTCGCTCTACCTGACGCAGAGGGCACGGCTGGTGTATGAAAAGTGCGATACCCATCAAAATACACTGGGTCCTTAGCCCAAGTCTCTTGAAAACAAATGATTTCCATCTTTGACCAGTACTTTTGCCACTCAGCATCACCCATCTTGGTGGCAATCCCTGCCACATTCCAAGATGCCAAATTTATCTTGTTTTCATCCACCAACCCCTGTGTTAAGGGAGGCATGGGGGTTGCCTGCAGTGCAGGGGATAAGATCTCTAAAGGAAGAGCCGGGAGATTGTGAGATGGTAGTAGTCAATCGCACGCTTCCAAGTCCGAGAGGGGGGTATATCTGTTTGAAAGCCCATCCCCTGAGACGAAGCGTGCGTAATCATGATCTTGTGAAATGCTTGCGGGTGGTCATATCTCACCTCACTGAGCAATTCCTGACAAGGGGCCCTGCTTGCTCCCCTGCCTATAGAAATACTCCAATTTCAGTGGAATTATCTGCGTGCTACTAGAAGATGACTTATGTAAATTATTAAGAAGCGCACTACCAAAGTGCGCTTTGTTAAAGTTTATTACCACGCAGTCTCCTGCAAAGGATTTATTGGAGTTGCCGACCCACCCCACTCTTCTTGCCATAAAGATCTTATTGGCCACCTGATAGCACCCCATCCCCCGGTCCATAAGATGATTAGATAACCAATGTAAACATTTGTCCATTAATTGTGTGGTTGATTCGCGTTGCTGGTTTCGTAAGGGAGGCACATTTGCCAGAACCAGCACAAGGGGTGAAGCTGCCGGAGGTAGATGGAAAATTTGATGATAGTCAGTGCCCCTCTCTTCTCGGGGTGGGGCTTGATTCGGTGGTAAGGTGAACCTCTGACTTGTTTCGCCCTGGCCTTTTGGTGCCCGTTCTTCATTTATGCCTGCGCCCAACGAAGTTAGTAAGCGTCCCTCCGTTTGGTCGGTAGAATGTACACGAAGTGGAGGGACGGGTCCCCCCCTGCACAGGTGGCCGTGTTGGAATACTCAAAGGCAATGAAGAGCTAGCGCCGAAACTAGGGGGCGGAGTGGGTTTAGACTGGTCCATAACTGCAGAGGAGTAGTTTACATTGTGGGGCACCATTTTTTGAGGAGCTCGTTGTTTTTGAGCCTCTATACCGGCTAGTCTCTCCTCGATTTGCGTCAGCTTCAGCATGATGGGATTAAGTAAGGCAGACATAAACTTGGTTACTTCGAGCCAAAAATCTTTATCCAGGGCTGTGTCACGAGACGGGGCATTAGCTGAAGGGGGTGGCGCTATTGTTGGAATTTTTGCCATGGTTGTTTTTGCGCGGACTGCCCTGGGTTTTATAGCGCGTGGCACTTTTGGTGGTCTGGGCTTCGCACCCCCGCAGCCCCTGGATCTGGTTGTTGGCGGTTCAACAGCAAGGTTGATGGGGGATGATGGAACAGCAGACCTCTCATTAAGATCAGGGGACGATTGGGGGGGGAAGGTGAGGGCATCTGTTGACCAGGCGGGAGATCGTTGGATGGGTCTTGTAAAGTTAGTGGGAGCTCCAAGCTATTTTCTGGGGTGCTCAATAGAGGTGTCCCACTAGGGTATAATAGAGGTTCCATCGATAAGCGTCTCTCTGTTATTTCAATCTCATGAGAGAGGACGCTTGCAGCTCTTGACAGGAACGCATCAAGAGTAGTGACTACCCCTTCACGCCCCCTTCCTTTTCCGCCGGGGCCTTCCGTCTCCCCATAATATCCTGCTACACTAATAGTGAGAGGATAATTACCTTAGATCCAGAAAGAAGATGTTAGGGGGGGAGGCCCAGCCCAGCCTCCTCCGGGTTCCGACGGGCACAGACAGGCCCGCCCTTGGTCCAGGCTTAGTCCGCGCGTGGCCCGCACGTGTCCCGCGCCACGGGGGTCGAGGCAGCGCTATATAGCGCGATGGTCACGTCTCCCCCCTTGCAGCTGCAGGAAATAACCGGAGTTGCACCCTGGGACACCGAGTCCCACCAGGATGTGGTATGCAGCAGGGAGATTTTACCGGCAGCGGTAAACAGAGATGCCTCAAACGTGCTCCGTGACAGTCAGCAGGGCTCCCAAGGAAAGATACAGGCGAGTGTTCAAGCGCGTCCCTCAGTCAATAAATACCTAGAAGTGCCCTGCCCTTGGATTATATTGGCTACTTATAATTCTCGTACAACAAACTATAGTCTAATTGATTCAAATCATGAAAAATATAGATGTAAGCGTTCTGACCCCCGACGTGAGGGGCAGAGGGGGGGTAGCAGCAACTGGGACACAAAACCCCGCCTAACCAAGCAAACTAAAAGCTAAGACATATGCATTAAGACTTGATAGTTTTTTGCTATTCCAAGAGCTCCATATCACTTAACCGGTTTTGTGCCGGCAGTATTGAGCATGTCATTTAAACTGATTTGAGTCTGCATTATTTAAAATTGCTGGCAATAAAACCATCAGAGCTATTATAATTTGGCAACAGTGAAGTATGCAATGCTTGATGATGTCACCATATTGCATCACAGAATTTTTTCATTGTTGCTAGTGGTATTTTAATGAATATCATTTTGGCAAAAAAAAACAACAACAACAAACTAAGAGGTTTTACCGCTAAATGCACAAGAATCTGTACGTGACCTGGCCAGCAACACTGGCAAATTGAAAGACCACAGTCACAAAACATTATGTATTGTGGCCAGCTGCGTTTTGCTTGGTTAACAAGATATCCCTCCCTACTTATCAGCGGAGAGAATCCGCATTGTTCACGCAGGTCTAAGAAAGGTAAATCCGTAATCTAAAAAGGTGCATCATTGCCTCAAAATCCTTTAGTGTATTCTTTTTCAGATCCATTGCGTATTTTTGCTACTTTCAACTCCTGTGTTTTTAAAATTACAGATACTAGTGGCGAGGTTCACAAAAGGCATTTGCAAGAAGAATACTGTTTTTCAGTGGGCCGGCCATGTTGCAATGAAAGTTTAAAAAAAAAAAAAAAAAACATAAAATTACAAATCCTGTAACAAGTGTCACAGCTGAAACAAAGATGTACAGAGGCTGGACATTTGTGAGTGAGTCACGCATACATCAAGATTCTCAAACACCTACACCTGGTTGGGCGAGAAAATGAAAACACAATTGTTCCAAAGGCAATACAGAGTGTGTTTCAGAAAATAGAGATCATGGCCTCATCTCTTTTATACAGAAAGAAAATCTTAGTACCAATCTCTAGTTAGTGGGATCTTAATAGCTATTTATAAAAAACGGAGTCTAGGGCCCCTTTCAAGAAACATTTTAAGCTCCTTCCTCTTTCTCGCTGACCAGCCAATTTGAGGTAGTGAGAAAAAAAAACAGCGACCGCGAGAAAGATTAAAAAAAGAAAAAATACTTTTGTACATAACTCACAATTTAGCGAAGTCAATACATGCTAGATCCAAATGGCGATGCTAAGCGACACAAATGACTGAAATATGTTACACGCATGCTTACTAGCGCAACACATAGTATTTAAATCTTTTGAAACTTATAAAACTCCTAGCTTTGGATCCTTAGAAGACGAGCATTGTTAAACTCAGGAGGAAGAATAGCGTCCAGAGTCAAAAAACAAATTGTGTTATCACAACTATCTTAATATTAACTTTGGCTGAAGAAAGAAAGGAGTTCCGAACATAAATATGAATCGGTAATAAAGACAAGGAGGGAAAGGATTAAAGGTGCAGATTTGCCTCTTGATGAGGTTATTTTGCCACATCCTCCTTTTTAAACAAGCATTAAGACCTAGTCGTTGGCCCACCTCCACCACGTAGTAATAAAACAGAGACACACTATTTGCAACGTAAAGTATAACTGAAACTGAAAGGCTTAAAACTCAGACCTCATTCTATTAAGATTAACCTGAAAAAACGCAGGTCACCTGGGCCTGCACAGGGGGTGTCAGTGTAGGTGCAGATGCATGGCAAGTTTTCAGATTTACCAATGATAACTTGTAAAAAGATGCGAATCTAATGGCAACTCATTTCCCTATTCTGTCGTTACTCAGAAATGTTGTCATGGCTTCAGCACTTCCGGACCTACACAACACCGATGGTCTCCAGAACCAAACAAAATCCAGCAGCTCCAAGTAAGAAAGCATGCGCACATCAGTAACTTTAATCTTCGCAAACTAAGAATAAATAAATCTTCACTGTACTATATAAAGTGCCACAATTATTTCCATCTAGAAATTTGACAGTATTCAATTATTCAAGGAAAAGAAAGATCATCACAGTTGTCTGTACCTTAGAAAGCTGTTGTCTGAGTAGGAACTGACAGCGGAGTTACAGAAAATAACAAATTAAAAATGTCCTCAGACTGGACCCATCCAGGGTAAGGAGTCCAGAATAGGATCCTTCTACGCCTGTTCATTTTGCCATGCTTACATTTATTAAACCTTCTTTATATAAATACATTTTGTCCATGTAGTCATATCAAACCTGTCAATTCCACACGCACCAAACGTAGCCTAGATGTGCCTTTAAACAGATGTCATGGGAGCCCAACAGCAATCAACAATAACACAACCTCTTACAAAACACATTCTAAAGACCTCTGTACAAACAAGCATCACAACAGACATACCATACAGCCAATGCTTAGTTTGAGCAGGTGGTTGCTAGTGGGGCACTCCCGGCATTCATTCTTTGGGATCTGCACTTATTTTTCTTCATTGGGCATGTACAGAGAGCAAGAGAGGGAAAGCACACAAACGGGAAAGCAGGAGGAAGAGAAAGACAGAAAATTCATCACAAAGGGAGAAAGCAGGACCCTTCAAGAATAAAGGGGGAGGGAGTGCTTGGTAACAAAGAGGCATGAGGTGGATTCAAGACTCCGCAGCCTTGGCATTTGAGGCACCACATTTAACAGCACCGGCCGCAGGCTTCTGAGGGGAGCTTTGGGGCAACAGCACTCACTCTTTCACAAATTAGGCACTACATATAGCTGTGCGTCAACATGCTCACAACAGTGGAACCTGGGTCTGAGCTTTGAGACTGGCAAGGCAAGGCATTGTGAGGGTTTGTGGAAGTCAACCAGTGATACAAATTGAAGAATGGTCTAACATGTATTGGTGCCTGGGTGTGGAGAGGGCAATTTATGAAACTAGAGGTTGCCCAAGAAAAAAATGTGAGAAATGTACTGGAATAATGCTGAGGCAGGAGGTTACTATCTAGGTATACTCAAAATAAATTGGCAAGTTTGTGAATCTGTTTTGCCACTGCCACATAAATCGCTGATGTAATGAGTATAAGTGATGCAGTATTTTCCACTTACTATGGTCCAAAAGTTTTATTTTGTTGTGTTTTTGCATTTTAAATATGCTAATAGAAAGAGTAAGAAAAATAGAATATGAAATGAACTGGCTGTTAAAGCATTTGACCGTATTTTCTACCGCTAACTTCTTACGACACATATAGCTCCGTCGAGCAATGAGCACTTGTGCATCCGAAGAAATACATAAACAATGTGATACTGTCCTCCAGCTGCAACCACCAAAAACTTAAATTCATTCAAACTAGGCCTGGGCAGAGTTCACGGAACTCCGCAAAGTGACAAAAAAAAAAACTCAGCCGCGGGGTTCCGCAAGAGGCAGAGTGAGGTACAGCATGGGTGTTTGTCCCATGCTGTAAAATAAGCGCGAAGTGCAACATGTTCTACTCAAGCGGCAGCTTCCTCAACGTGAGCGGCAGGTATCTCAACGCGAGCTGTAGAGGCCTGGCACGATCGTCCGCGTTGACAAATCTCGCCGGGAGGTGGTTTAGCATTAGATTTTTCTTGCTCGTGCTTGTCAACTTAACGTTGGCGAACTGCAAGAGAGGAAACACTCAGCTACGCTGAGTTTTTCAGAACACCGTGCTGTACGCAGAGCGGGAAAAACTTTGCAAGTGGGGTTTACCGCCCAGGCCTAATTAAAACTCCCTCACCCACTGAATACGCCTCCAAAAAACGGAATCAGACTGTGGTCTATGACGGAAACATTTGGGAATTCAAAGCCAAAACTAACAAAAGGCTCACCAATACAAAACCTATTGCAGATGTGTGCTCCACAAATGCTAATTAACAATAAAAACGACCTCCAATAAAGAAATAATCTAAGATTTTAGTAAAATTTCTGAAACACGAATACAGTATCAAACTTCAACACATGTTAAAAGCAAAATCTGACAATAAAACAGCCCTTCCAGGGAGGTGGCGTCTAAGACCATGGATACAAAAGAATATAAATAAGACATATATAGCAACTCTTAAAAATAAAAATAAAATAAACACTCCAATAATCTCTCCAAAGGCTACAAAGGAACAAAACTAGAAGAATAAATAAATAAATCAAACCCATATCAAATGTAATGAATCAATAAAAGACAATCTAGCGGGGCGGTGCACGCAAAATAAAATAAAAACTTACCTGAACGCGACATGGCGTCCTCGGCTCCGGTCCTCTTCTCACCACCGGAGCTGGAAACAGCAACTCCCTTGACCAATCAGGGCGCTTGCATGAGAGGAACTCCCTGATAGGAGGGAGCGGCTTCACTCGACGCTCCACAGCGCTCTGGAGGCTTTGGCTTGCTCTAATCCAGCTGTCTTAAGACAGCTGGGTTAGAGCGGTTGAAAGTGCACGTGTGGCTGGCCGTCTCAAGACGACTGGCCAAAAAGACATGAGCACTTTGAACAGTGGCATACCAGCCCACCCTCCTCCCTGCTGAGTGACATGTTGCTGTCACTCAGCAGCCCCCACCTCCCCAGACGCTCTGTTCAGGACGGGGAAGAAAAATAAAATGGTAATAAATTAGCACTTTTTTTCGGGGGTTTGGGGAGGGATTTTAAGTGGGGCGACACTCCTCCGCACCAACGGAGGAGCCGCCCATGCTTCTAACATATTAATTTGCTTTTATACAGTAAGCTTCTCTGATTACTGTCATGGAATGGAAAGCTGACCATACTTGGCTCAAGGCCGTAAATTCACTTTCACCCTTAGAAAGAAAAAACAAATGTTTTCTATAGGTTTTATGATTTTTTGGGGACTTCTACAGCTGAATAATTAGCCTCTTATTTTGCAGAAATGGGTATGCATTCATTCTTTTTAATGTTATTCTTTCCTTTGATGGTTCCAACTCTGTGTACCTACCTTGCTTCCTGTCCCGGTAGCACATTGTGAAATCCTTTTGTTGGCTTGTGTTACTGCTTCTGCTATTTATTTGCATAACGGCGCGCCTCCCACTTTTTGGGGTGATTTCTCAAGCATCGTAAAAATGTTAATGCCTTAGAATTGCTCGTGTATTGAACTCTGCAAGGGGAGGTTAAAATATTATTTTATGCAGGAATGGGGTACAGTTGCAAGGCGGTTCTTCAGTCCCGATGTTCAGTAAGAGAACAACCCAGCAGGCACAAGAAGTCTTAGGGCAGTGTCTGGTCATTAGCTGCTGGAAGTGGCAGTCGGAAGCACTTTGTAGCACGGGCCGATAGTCAAAAGTGAAGAGCATCTGAAGATGGTTTGTGGTCACTGCCAAGCAACATATTGGTTAATGGAAACGTTCTCAGGGTTTTTTTGTGGTATGTTGCATTGCAAAGAGGTTACATTCATGAGTGTGGGATGGCATTTGATAATAGTGCTTTCCACTCTGAAATAAGACGTAGGACAACATCAGGATACTTTGGTCATACAGAGCTAGAACGTCACCTATATCTCGGCTGCCAAGCAAAGGCTCCAAATTTGAAGTGATTGTAATTGCATTATATAGCACTTATAACCCCTGTCGTGGCATCGAAGCGCTTTTTAATGAGTAGCACGCTACTCCGGAACCCAAGAAGTATTAGTGATGAATTTGTATAAGGAAATATGAAATAAATTTGAGTGGTGGACATGTGAGTTAGTTAAATTGAAAAGGATAGCGGAGGGATAAAAGAGGGAAGTGTTTATTTGAAGATCATAGCAGTAGGAGTAGTTTTTATTTGCGAGGCTCCTAAACAGTTGGCGAAATATCTTCCAAGCCCTTGTGAATTTCTGTTGCTATTGCAAAGCTTGAGGGAATCTACCGAAAGCTTGCACTCGCAGCCTGATTAGGATGGATTTTTGGGGGAACTGAAAAGTATGGTTAGGCTGAATAATCAACTGAACTATGGGCATCCGGGTCTCCAGGACAAACAAGACATTGGTGGAAGCCAATGCAGCTGAGCTTCTCAGATTGCTGGTTTGCTTCTGTGCCTCTTGCTTCAGTGGTCGAATGTCATTCAGTAAGCAGAATGCCACCTGTAGAGCTTGGCTAACCAGGGGCCAAAGTAACCAAAGATTCGGATGAGACTTTTCAGGGATATATATTTTTCTTCCATCCACAAACATTAATTGCCTTAACTCTCTGACCAAAAGAGCTCTCTTAAAGAATATATTTTGGAAACATCAGATAGACATTCACTTTGCACACGAGAACTGCTGCAGAAGTGATAATGAGTTGAGGAGTTAGCCTGGACTCTGGGGAAGGCAAAGGGAGCTGGGGAGACTATGCTGATTCGAACAAGACCTGCTTCAGGGTGAAAGTAGGGAGGTGGGGTTAGGAGTGAGACTCCGTGAGAGACTCCGTGAGAGAGAGAGAATGAGGGGGGGATTTCTTTCTTATAGTATGTAAGTTCAAACAGTGGCTAACCTTTCCATTACGCTAATTATGTACAGGAGAAAACTTCATTCTAGGCAGAAACTAAGCAACTTTTATGTTTTTGTAAGGTGCGATCTGATGGGAGGAAACTATCATGGTGTGGATCGCTCACTTGACAGGTTAGGAGTCTCTGGGAAGAGTGTTAGGAGAAGGCGATGCAGGAAGCAGATTGCACAATGTTTTAGAAGGTTAAAAAAAGCCTTCTTGCTGTTTCGCAGGCAATGTTGGATCCTGGAACCCTGAAATATCACCCATAAATTTATAACTTATTTGCATCACTAGAGTATTTGTTCGTTCAACCCCAGACCTTGCCACTGAACAGAATGTTTAGAAGAACAAGTTACTTACCTTCAGTAACGCCTTACCTGGTAGAGACATGATCTAGCCATAGATTCCTTACCTTTAAATTTCTCAGGCGTCAGACTGGATCTGGAAGATTCTTCTTTGAGCGATACCCCTGCGCGCCGGTAGGTGGCGTCGGTCAGCTCTGCATGACGTCGGCAGCGGTGTCTGCACCGCAGTGACGTCTGCGTCACCTATAGATGCACCACCTCGGTGCACTAATGTCAGTTACTTTTCATGACTTTCCACACCAGAAGCACGGAGCCATGAAGTGCACTGATATTAGTATGTTTACAACAAATAGGGCCCTAAAAGGGATCAGCCCTGACCTAGAACCCTGTCCGCAGTGCAGCGAGGATGGGTGGGTCAGTAAGAAATCTGCAGCTAGATCATGTCTCTACCAGATAGAGTTACCGAAGGTAATAACTTGTTCATCTGATAGAGACATCTAGCCGCAGATTCCTTACCTTTGAATAGATACCCAAGCAATACCATCCCCGGAAGAGGGACTGCGGACAAGTTTAGACCAAAAAATCCAGCAAGACAGAATGGCAAAAGAGGCCTTACCTGCAGGCCTAACCGTCGAAGCAGTAATACTTGGTAAACGTGTGCAGGGATGACCACGTTGCTGCCTGACAAATGTTGAGGACTGGAACTCCATGTTGAGACGCTGTGGGAGCAGCCTTAGCTCTGGTGGAATAAGCTCTAAAGCCTCCAGGAGGCTGTTTCTTTGCCAGAGCGTAGCAAACCTTGATTCAGAGGACGACCCATCATGAGATGGTCCTCTTCTGTACCGCACAACCTTTCTTTGCCCCAACGTACCCTACGAAGAGTTGGTCATCCATCCAGAATCCTTTTGTGCAGTCAAGGTAGATCGACAATGCTCTTTTTGGGTCCAGGTGGTGGAGTTGTTCCTCATCCTTGGAGGGATGCGTGGAACATAGAAAGTGGGCAAGGTGACAAACTGCCCCACATGGAATTGTGTTACCAGTTTTGGAAGGAAGGAGGCCCCAGTGCAAAGCACCAACTGTTCAAGAAATATGGTCAGGTAAGGAGGCTTGGATGACAAGCAATTCGCTCACCCTCTTGGAGGATGTGATTGCCACTAAAAAGGTTGTTTTGATGGTAAGCAGCCGGGAGGGGCAATCATGTAGAGGTTGAAATGGAGCACACATCAGGAAGGTGAGAACCAAATTAAGGTCCCACGGAGGCACAATGAAAAGGGACGGTGGGAATATATGTACAAGGCCTTTGAGGAATCTATTTACAATGGGAGATTTAAATAATGAGGGTTGGTCTGACAGTCGCAAAAAGGCAGACAGGCTGAATGATACCCTTTTACAGTGCCCAGAGCTGAGCCCTGCTGGACGAGTGTTAAAACAAAAAGCAAAACATCACAAAGGGAAGCAGAAAGAGGGTCGATACATTTTTCTGTGCAATATATTACAAATTTGTTCCATCTGCAGGCATATATCATCTTGGTGGAGGGACGCCTGGCTACCAAAATTACATTACAGACTTCGGGAGGATGATCGAATGTTAGCAACTGCCTCCGCTCAATCTCCATGCAAGAAGGCATAGAGTTGACAGGTCCGGGTGGAGGACCCTCCCCTGGTGCTGCGACAGAAGATCCTCCCAAAGGGACAGCCTGATCGGAGGATCGATGCTCAGTTGGAGAAGCACCGGATACCAGGCTCTCTGTGCCCAGTGCGTAGCCACAAGTATTGCTTGGCCCCGGTCTCTCCTGATCTTCTTGAGAACTCTGGGCAGGAGTGGTATGGGCGGAAAGGCGTACAGGTGGACTCGAAACTAAAAGCATCTCTGAGCGAGAGCCGCCTTGCAAACCTCAGTGGGCAAAACTGCTGGCATTGCACGTTCTCAGTGTAGGCGAACAGATCTAACCAAGGCTCTCCCCACTGCTGAAAGAGACCATGTGCCACCTCCGGATGGAGATGCCATTCCTGATCCGCTAGGCATCGACGGCTAAATTAGTCCACCCTGGCGTTCAGTGAACCTGCCAGGTGTTAAACCAACAGTGATATGCCCTGCTGTTCCAGCCAAATTCATAAACTCATGGCCTCTTGACTAAGGGTCCACAACCCCACCCCGCCCTGTTTGTTGCAGTACAACATGGCAGTGGTGTATTTGTGAACACTTGTACTAGCTTCCCCTTCATGGAAGGAAGGAAGGCTTTCAATGCCAAATGAATCGCTCGGAGCTCCAGCAAGTTGATGTGGAGTCCAGATTCTGCCAGAGACCATAGTCTTCTGACGTTCCAAATGGCCGCCCCATCCCAGAAGTGACACATCTGTTGTTCATATGAGATCTGGTTAGGGAAGGGAGAGAGATCTGCCTGTGACCCAATCGCAGTTTGCCAGCAACCACTGAAATTGCTCACAGGCCTGAGGGTTCATCGGTAGGTTCAGCCCGCCCAAAGATGAGGCGCATTGCCTCATAAAACTCTCGAAATTGGGTGGGGGTCGCTCCGGTTCCCGGAAAATCGAGGCGGCGCAGAGCAAACCCAGGCGCAGGTTCCGAAGAACAAGGCCAAGAACGCTGAGGATCCTCCGCCACGTCAGCCGATGGAAGGGGAAAAGAGAAGCACACTTCGACTTCTTGTGCTTTTTGCACCTCTTACCTGAGTGTTCCAAAGATTTAGAGAGGGACAAAGAGGACTTGGGGCTCCTGGAGCAGAGCCCAGGCCTTCCTCTCAAACGGGACCGTGAACGAGATCTCCTAGGAGTTGTGCGACGCGGTGCCAACTGCCAGGCCAGAGGTAGCTTTATGGACCGCTCCCTCAAAGCCTTTCGGAGCCATGGCTAGGCAGTCGGAGCATGGCTTCGACTCGTAGTTGCGCTCCAGGCACCACAGGCAAACCAGGTACGGACCAGTCACCGACATCGCCGCACGGATTAAACCCAGAAGTGTTCCTAGACATGAGGAAAAAAACAAACACCAAAAAGGGGTCCACAAAAAAGCCTGTCAAAAAGTGGCGGAGGGTAGTTCCCTTCACAGATCAGCACTTGACTAGCGCGGAAAGAAAAGAACTGAATACACTGCGCAGAGGTGGTGCCTATATAGGTGACGCGGACGTCACTACGGCACAGACGACACCAATGACGTCACCTGTAGCCGACCAACGCTACCTACCAGCAAGCAGGTGTAGTGCTCGAAGAAAATTCTTCCGGATCCAGTCGAAGGCCTGGAAAATTAACAGATAAAGAATCTGCGGCTGGAGGTCTCTAACAGATTCACTTGTTCTGCTTCTGAAGGGATGGGATGCAGAAGGGCTGGACGAGTAAGGCTTCACTTTAACAATGTGGTTTTCTCAAAGAGTAAAACTACCACAAATTACAATGCTAAGAATGAAAAGAGTGAGGTCTTGAGAGCCATAATGTGGGAAGAGTTCAAGGTTGTCCCTAGGTGTAAACCTTAATGAATTGACAAGTGTAGAACACTCAAGATTCTGCTAAAAGCTGTGATTGTGGGTTACAAGTCGCAAATTTGGAGAAAGAAAATGGTTGAATTCCACCAAACTGTTTAAAAAAATAAAAATAAAAAAAAAGTTACTTAAGGCTAGCAGGAAGAGTTTAAAACCCTACTAATCGGGTGAATCGAAAGTAAATTCTATTTTTACAAGTAAAAATAATATGAGGAAGCATAGTTTACTAATTAGCCAAAAGAAGGAACAGAGACAAGACAAAGTTGTAATTTAGATCATCAAAAAAGAAGGTAAAGAATGTTACACAAGAAAGGGACTGCTGAGAGGTTTAGATCCTTTTATGGGAAATTGTTTACTTCAGGACTGATGAAGTCTCTGGATCATATAATGCAATATTCAGTGGGATAAAGTGTTGTGGTGCTTTCTGCTAATGCGTGCAGCACATTAAAACCAGGGTGTTCTAGTTTTTCCTACCAAGAATGCTTTACGAACGTCAAACTTTGGTTGAGAGAAAAGAAAATCTTATATCCTTGAGATAAAAAATTCTGAGATTTGTGATGACCAGACAATGCTCCACACCTAGTGTTCCCACACTTCTCCATTTAAAAACAGTACCTCACATGTGAGGATGAGTGTAATGTAATGGATAGGAACAGGCCACCAAAGCTGTGGTAAGTGAGGTCAGGGTACACTCAATGTAGTCTTAAGACTGATACAGTTCTGGCTTAAACATGTCCCATGCAATAGGGTCACACACAAATGCGGGGTACTGTTTTTATCAGAATATTTGTCAAAATGACGGACAGATGGACTTTCACAACTTGCCATGAAGTTTGAGTTTTCGGTCACAAAAAAGTAAAAAAGTTGTGATTTTTACCAATTCTTTAAGATATGCAGGGTAGTCTAATGTGCAAGAATTCAGAAAAGGCATATCACCCTGGATCATCATGGGTCTCTACTTTTGAAAAACATCTGGTGTTGGTAGCTTGTTGTGTGCCAGCCGACCCCAGGCACAAATAATGCAGACATCCCAAATTGAGTCACCATCTTTGCCCCCTCACCCAATCACGAACTTCCCTTTCCCCGCACTCAATCTCCTTCAATCCTTTCTAGCAAACAGGCAACAAAGAGTGGTGCTGGGTAATTTTCTCTCCAAGCCTTTCTCTCTGCCTTGCGGAATCCCACAGGGCTACGCATTGAGCCCGACGTTGTTCAATCAATATGTTACGCCGTTAGCTAAACTTATTAAAAAATATGGTCTTTCCCTAGCCTCCTACGCAGATGACACAAATTGTGGTGTCACTGGCGAAATACGAGAACAACTCGGGACATGCCTTTAGAACCTGCATGAGCGAAATTAGCTAATGGATGGATAATAATTGCCTGAAGCTAAACTCAGCGAAAACTGAGGTTATCCTCTTTGGCAATAATCCATCATAATCCATCATTTTGGACGCCTGAATGGTGGCCTCTTGAATTGGGCCCCCTCCCAGAACCAGTAACTAAAGTAAAAAAACTTAGGATTCCTGCTTGATGAAGAACTGAAGCTCAAAGATCAAGTGAACAAAGTTACATCTGCCTCTTTTTGTTCTGAGGCTCGTGAAAAAAAATTGAAACATTTCTGCCATCAGATCTTCTGAAAACCGTAATCATCTCGCTTGTACTTTCAAGGCTTCATACTATAATAGTCTAGATCTTAATCGTTCAGTAGGATCTTTGAAGAAGCTTCAGACATTGAAAAATGCGGCAGCTCAATTTCTTTTTAAAATCCCTAAGGAGCCATCAAGAAACTTCAGTGGCTCCCAGTCAAACAACGTGTCTGGCCTACAAATCATTGCAGGGACTAGGGCCATCTCGGTTCAAGGATAAGCTCAAACGGTATATCCCAGGGAGGACCCTACGATCAGGGTCAGCTATGAACCTTGTAGTCCCTCCCTTCAGGCGAACAACCTGGGGTGGGAAGAGCTTTTTTTTTTAGGACTACAGCTTTGATCTGGAATAGCCTACCCATAAAACCCAAAGCTGCCCCCTCTATATCTATTTTTAGAAAAGCACTGAAAACCTGCTCTTTTCTCAGGATTAGGAGGAGGGTCTGTCCCGTAAGGTATCAGAGTATTTACAAGGACAACCAATTCTGTAGCTGTACCCGTTTCTATAGCGCCGAGACGCCCCTGGGCAGGAGTTTGCGCTTTATACATTTCTCATTCATTCATTCATTCTAGTGCATGGATCCCTGCACAAGCCTACTGAAAAACCCACACATCTGGTTCTTCCACACTCAGAAGATCAGGAGGAGCATAGACTGCGGTTAAGCTTGGGAGAGATGTTCCTTTACAAGGGGATGCTTTGAAAACAAATGATATAAGGCGGACAAACCTGCCTGGTACCCCCACAATCAGGAGATACAGAAGAGCACAGCTGGGGGACAAGCCTTCACAGGGATTAGTTCCAGAGCTAGGGAGACTGAAGGGTGCTACTATTTGTTTGGAACACAAATTGCTAAAAATGAAATGTGATGTTCAGTGTGTTGTCAGTCAGGGCAAGGGAGGTCTGGCTCGCACCACTAGATTCTTTAGCTTATAAAGAATTAGAAATATATAGTTTCTATATTTATTTGAGGAGTTTTATATAACGCGAACACGACCCAAAGGTGTCAGAGTGCTTTACAGAGTAAGCACAACCGAATAACACGAGGAACATAAAGAGTAAATAAAAATACATAGTTAAAGGGGGCGTGGCTTCGACGCCAAGAGCGATGGCCACACTGCCTTAGGGCTCCGTAAATCCCCGGGCTTCTGCCCCAAATTAATCCGCTAACTAATCCGATATATTGACGGAGTCGATATGCTGAAGCATTGCACCAGCACTGAGGCGAATGCGAGGAAGAAAAGAACTAAATAACAGCGAGCCGCGCGCTCTGGGGAGTGCGGCCTAGACCAGCTGCGGAGCACCGGCCTCGATTTTAGGGTGCGGCCAACCGGAGAGGGTATTGGTACAGAGTGACGGACTTCCGGAGCAGCTGGCTTGAACGCCGCTATACCGTCGGAAGTACAAACCATCGTTGGGCACCTCCGACTGCGAGGAAAGCTGGGGGCAAGTCGCCGACACTGCCGCAGGCACAAGGGAATCTTCACTTGGCGGTCGGCCATAGCGGGAATATGGAGGTGGGGGGGGTTAGAGAGAGTCGGGAGCGGCGAGACGAGGCCTCTTCACCCCCTTGCCTTGCCGGTGACAATTGAAGATAAGCAGGTGTGGAAACACTAGCGGAGACACCAGAATTAAGGGAAGTAAAGGTCCCGGGTACATTGAAGAAAGATCCTCCAGAAGCCAAGATGGCGCCGCATCCGTGACAGACTTGGTGTGTGCTTGAGAGACACAGGGCAGAGAAGCACGATTGGGACTGCGCTAGGCTGGTGCATATATGCTAGAGTTGTAAAACGTTTGGGGAGCATAGACGACTCAGGATTCGTGTTGGATCGCACCGAAGTGGGAGGATTGCCATTGCTCAGGACACAACAGCGAGGAGGATGCCGTGACAATTCACGAGACGGACCGCACAACAATTGGCCTACATAGTACCAGCAGCCCACTGGGGAAGCAAATAATCGGACATGCTCACCCGGATTGCGCATCTGCTGCCGATTGCTTTGTTGGGGCGAGGTCCATGGCCTCACAAGGTTTGGGGAGGCGAGGTGGCAGACAAACTACGGCCTCATGAACTTTATTGAAACGAGGTAATAGACGGAGACGGCCGGCAGGGCGAGGCATTAAAGTACTAAAGGAGCGCCACAGAGAGCGGAGTCTACAACTGGAGCTGCGAAGACAATACCAACAACGCATACTTCACAATGTCCAGAGGTAAGGGGGTAAAAGGGACCCTCCAGACTAAACTCGATAAATATGCAACACAGAAGCGATCAGACCTAGAAGACCCAGGAAGAGGGGGGGGGGGGATGGAGTGACACGAAGTGCGGAGAATGAAGTCCCGTCTCTAAAAGATATTATGGAAGCCCTAGTCGGAACTTGTGCATCGCTGGAATAAAGAATGGATGCAATCACGACCGAAATGACGCTGATGAGAGCGGATATGCATACCATTACTGAAAAAGTAAGGAAGGCGGTCGCGGTGGAACTAAGCGGCAATAGTAAAAAGATGCAAAGAGAAATAAAAGAGCTTCAAGATACAAGTCAATGGAAAGGCTCCTAGATGACTACGAAGGGCGGTCCAGAAGACATAACGTGTGGATTCTTGGGGTTCCGGAGAATGCGGAAGGACGGACTGCTGATCTCTTTGTTGAATCGCTGATCTGAGACTACCTCAAACCAAAGGCATTATCCAATCTTTTTACCGTTGAAAGAGCACACAGGGTACCCAGAGGCAGGCCAAAACCAGGTGCCCCGCCTAGGCCTCTGCTAGCCAGACTGTTGAACTTTAGAGATCGTGACAATATTTTACAAACTGCCCGCACGGCCCCACCGATAAGATATGAAAACAGCGAGATAACATTTTACCCAGACTTTACCATAGCGGTGCAGAAAAAAGACTAACCTTTTTTAGAAATTAAGAGGCAGCTACGTGACAAGGGGATCAGATACTCTATGTTATTCCCGGCTAAACTGAGGGTCGAGATGGATGGAAAATCATGGTTCTTCGACACCCCAGAATCGGCAGCGGACTGGCTGGAGGGATGGCGACCGGCGAAAGACCACAACGCTGGAAAAGTGAAAGGTCGCACAGACATTGTCAAACCTATGCACCACGGAAGACGGCAGGACGCATCGGGGACAGAGATCGAGGGCGATGGAGTATACGGCTGAGAATGAGAAACATTTGACGGCGCCGTGGAACTGAGATGCTCGGTGAAGGATAAGTGACTTAATTTGTGCTGGCAGGATACATGTGTGAACACTGTTATAGTCTCTTGCGGGGGTCGGAGCCAGGGAGCCGGCCATAGGCCTACCCCCCCCCCCCCCCAATTTACTTCTAGTTAGTTTACATAGGGCGACAGGCACTCTGCATGGTTGGGGAATTGGGCAGTTCAAAGCCCAGAGTGCAGGGGAGCAGGTTGGGGGGGTCAATGGGGTTATTTGTTATTGTTGGGTTTAATTATTACAGATTCAGGCAACAAATTGCAGGACACCGTAGGGCTGATACTGGTCACATTGGAACTAAAACTAGCGATTCAATGGGAAAGTACGCTTGCCCCTTTTCTCCCCTCGAAGCTGCCCAGGATATTTAGAGGATTCATTAATACGCACTTTCTGATGAACTGCGATATATACTCATATGGGGACTGTGTATGAGAAACATTTCCGACTCCTATCATGGAATGTAAATGGGCTGAGGGATAAATTGAAGAGAGGAGTTGTGTTGCAATCTATCAAGAGACAGACACCTGACCTAGTACTGCTTCAGGAAACTCACCTGATAGGTAACATGTGCAAAGCCCTGGGACGCATGGGGTACCAGTTAGTGGCGCATTCCGGATTTACCACGGGTTCACGTGGAGTTGGCATAATGAAGAGAAAGTCTTTCCCCATGACGATTGATCAGGTACAGACAGACAGCTTGGGGAGATATGTAGCAATGTCAGGGAATTGGGAAGGAGAAACAACATAATATCGGTGTACTTACCGCCAGGCCTACAGCAGGTGGCCTTAAGAGACTTGGGGAAGGTGCTGATGGCACTCCCTAAAGGAAAGTTGGTGTTAGGGGGGGGGGGTATTTTAATTTGGTAGTTTCAGGTAGCTTAGATCGCCACCCTCCAGAATTCTTAGCACGTCACAGGCAGGATTCTCCCATTTTCTGGATGCCATTGGGCTAATGGATAGCTGGAGGATACATCATCCTAATGAGAAACTTCACCTTTTATTCAGGGGCCCATAACAGCTTCTCTCGCATTGACTACATCCTCACTCCTTCCGACCAGATCAGATATATTCATCAGATGAAGCACCTAGCGAGAGGCATATCGGATAATTCCCCAATATAGGTGCAGTTTGCGATGGGACAGAGTAGCACTACCCGAGTAGCGCCTATAAATCCATGGCACCTGCGCAACCCAGTAATTAAACAAAAGGCCACCCAAGAAATTGATTACTACTTTAAAGAAAATGAAGGAACGGTAGACTCGGCAAGGCCCCTCTGGGAGGCCTTCAAGACAGTAATACGGGGGCAGGCAGTAGCACAAATAGCAGGGGCTAGGAAGGAAAAGAACGCAAGACTGCTCAGATTAGAACAGGAGATATCGCAGTTGGAGAGTGAGGTCATCAGTAGGGGGGGACAGGAAACCACGCACACTCTTAAACTTAAACAAACCGAATACAGAGATGAAGCGAGAGAAATTGCAAAAATGTTAGAAAGGCATAAACTTGGGCGCATCTACGAATTGGGAGATAAAGCCGATTAATTGTTGGCATGGCTCGATAAGAGGGAAATGGTGAGTCGGCTTGTGGTGGAGTTGGAGGGAAGCACAGGTGACATTCTTAGAGACCCGCAGGAAATCACTAATGAGTTCGCTAAGCACTATGAGCTACTTCATACGTCCAAAATTACCAGACAGGATAGCGAGGCGACAGACTTGTTGTCAGAAATGCAACTACCACAGTTAGCAGAGGATGACAAAGTCTCCCTGGACAATGACCTCACCCAGGAGGAAATAGCCCAAGCCATTCGAACTCTCCAGTCGGGAAAGGCAATGGGCCCAAATGGGCTTCCCATTGAACTCTACAAATTGAAACCAGACAGGATAGCCCCATACCTTAAATCCATGTATGAAGAGAGTCTAGAGAAGGGATGTCTCCCACAGGATCAGAGAATAGCCACGTTGGTGGTCATTCATAAAGACTGGAAACCCAGCAGTAAATGCTCTTCATATAGGCCTATCTCTTTGCTAAATGCAGAAGTTAAAACACTGGCGAAGCTTTTGGCAATCAGATTGGTCCGCGTGATTTCCGGACTGGTCCGTCCGGCTTCATGCCAGCAAGGAACACATCACTGAACCTGAGATGCCTACATGGGTCATGGGTAGGGTGGGCACATTGAGAAAGGATGCGGTGGTGGCGTCACTGGACGCCACCATGGCGTTCGACACTATAGAATGGCCATACCTGTTTGCAGTTCTGAAGAGGATGGGCTTCGGCCATAGATTCATAGGCTGGGTGCAGCTCCTGTACTCGGAACTGCTCACCCAAGTTGTGGTTAATATTAAAAAATCTGCCGTTTTCCAACTTCACAGAGGGACGCGTCAGGGGTGTCCCTTATCCCCGTTGTTGTTTGCATTAACGCTGGAGCCTTTGGCTTGTTGGATCCGTAAGGACCCTATAATTCGAGGGCTGCGATGGACGGAAGGTTGGGAGGACCGCATATCCCTCTATGCGGACGATATTTTACTGTACTTGGCTTCGCCAGCGAGATCGTTGCATCGGGTCCTTAATATCTTCACAAATTTTGGCACCTATTCAGGGTACGCAATAAACTGGACGAAGTCAGTGATATTCGTACAGCATGGAGACCCTCCCCAGGGACTGTCCAGTGACAATTGCCGGGGACGGATTTAAATATTTGGGGTTGTACATTACCAAGGATCCTAAGCTGTCCTACACAACCAACCTGTTGCCGCTGCTACAGCGGTTGAGACGCGATGTAGAGCACTGGAAGGCATTGCCGCTCTCCCTATTGGGTAGAGCGGAATTGTTCAAAATGATGCGTCTACCTCGTTTCTTGTATATCTTGCATAATGTACCAGATGCAGTGCCAGCGGCCTACTTCAAGGCAGTGCAGAACGTATAGAGCGCGCTGCTCTGGGGTAACAGCCCGCCCCGAATTGCAATCTCGAAATTGGTGCAAAGCTGGTATGACGGGGGTATTGGGCTACCTAATATTAAAAAATATTATTGGGCGTCTCAATTATCCTCCATTAATCATTGGATCTATAAACCCCAGGCAGATCCAGGATATGCGATGGACAGGTGGCTATTGCCAGGTAGTAACTACACGAGAGCACTATACTCTAACCCGTCCACGATGGGGTTGACAGGACCCACTTATCATGCAGTCCAGATATGGCACATGGCGCAGAAAAGTATGGGATGGGCAAAGACTAACACTGGCCACCCCACTATGGGACGCAGAACAGCTTGGGTCCCTCTGGAAAACAAAAGGATTTGCTGTGGGATATCGCGGGTTGGCGATCTTTGGAAAAAGGGAGAGGTGGTAACCTTTGAGATGTTGCAGCACGAGTATGAGCTAGCGGAGAGTGAGAGATTTAGATATTTGCAGGTGCGACATGCATTGAAAACAGCGATGCCTCGGGAGGAGGAGTTTCCAGAGGCCTCGCCCCTTCAAGATCGACTTTTAGATGGGTACATGCAGAGTAAGGCGATTTCGCTAACTTATTCCAAATTGATTAATAATTTCCCGGATCCACTTCAACATCTCTGGACAAAGTGGGAACGAGAGCTACAGGAATTAGATGAAGAGGAATGGCGTGAGGCCTTAGCATCACCCAGAGAGGTGGCGATCTCGAAGCTGAAATTAGTGCAATTGAAAATGCTGCATAGAATATACTTTACAGGACGCACATTAGTTAAGATGGGCTATAGGGAGGACGCTAGTTGTAGGCGAAACTGCAGTCAAGAGGATACGTTCCTACACATATTATGGGAGTGCCCGCTGATAGTGACATATTGGGAGGCCGTCCTCAAGTGCATGGGGGAAGTATTGGGAACGCACAAAGAACCAAATCCTAAGTTGTACCTGTTGAATATTTGGGAACCAACTGACATAGGAGCCAAAGAGAGGCTATGGGTGACCCGGGGGGGAATGGTAGCAAAAAGGAATATTGCAAAAAAGTGGGGAGCACAGGAGACACCAACGGTAAGGGAATGGATTGAGGATATGGATTGGTGTATGTTCCGGGAGAAAACAGTGTATGTGTCCAGGGGATGCCCCAAAAAGTGGATGCAAATATGGAGTAAGTGGAATTCTTATAGAGGAAACATATGTGCTCCGCCCAAATTACCAGATCGATCCTCCCTGGAGGACTTGGAGATGTAGAGGGGGGATTTTACCAAAATATCTTCGATCTATTAATTGTAAAGGACGTAATGGTGTTCTATTGAAGCTCAAAGAAATGTGATTATGCCGTGCAATGCCGTGAATCTGTACTGTTTGTTTACAATAAAAAGAATTTAAAAAATATATATATAGTTAACAGTACAAAAGAGTAAACGATATACAGTGGGATATGTAAGCAAAATAGCAGAAATTAGTCTGGTTACATAATCGGAAATAAAAATTCAAAGTATCAAAATATGAAGGATGTAAACAAACAATATGCAGAATATGTGAGAACGCAACGTTCTGAGGTAGGAAGTTACAGGATGGCAAGAGTAGAGGCATAGTTTTCCCCGAGGTAGTGAGGCACAGGTTATGTAGGGGGTGTGGGGAAGGGGTACCAGTGGCCAGCCCTAGTGAGAGGAATTTGTTGGATAGAAATTTTTTTACTTCTTTCCGGAAGAGGGATGTGGATGGGTTGCATCTGATCTTCATGAGTAGAGAGTTCCAAATGTTAGGGGCCATTCCAGAGAAAGAACGGTTGTAGGTTTTCTTTTTCTTGAATTTTTGTGGCTTGAGAAATAGGGAACTCGCGCTTCTGGAGGACCTATTTCCTCCCGATAGGGTCAGTTTCTTGGACAGGTAGGAGGGGGTATTGTGGTGCAGAACTTTGTGGGTCACGCAGGCGATTTTGAAATGCATCCTGGCTTCGAAGGGAAGCCAATTTGGTGCACGAAGTTCAGGGGTGATGTGATCACTTTTTTTAAAACCCGTGATGAGCCTAGCTGCAGCACTGAGGGTAGCCTTTAGAGGTGCAAGTGAGGTTTTCGGGAGGCCCACAAGGGTAGTGCTACCTTAGTCAAGCTTTGAAAGCCCAAATGCATAAGTTGCGGTTATGAGTTCGGCCGAGGGAAGGAAAGTATTTAGTTTCCTAAGGATATGCAGCTGGTTAGGCTCCTCTAATGGTGGTGCTGATGTGTTTTTGCATGGAGAGGTCTTGTCTAGGGTTATACCAAGGAATTTGGAGGAGTCGACGATGTGTGGAGTGCAATTCAAGGAAGAGAGAAGAGTAAGCCAGTCATTGACGTTAGGGGGTGGTAGTGGGTGGAGCGATCAGTAAGAATTTGGTTTTAAGGGCATTGAGTCTGAGGTGGTTACGAGTTAGCCATTGTTGTGTTTTTCTTAGGGTGGCGTTGAGGGTGTGGATGTCCTCAATGGAGGTTATTCTCATGTAGAGTTGTGTATCGCAAGCATACATATTGTAGGAGACGTGGGAGAGTTTGAGGACTTCAGTGAGGGGCTCATATAGAGGTTGAACGTAGAGTGTCAGGGAGAGGATAGAACGTTGGGGAACACTCAGCGATAGCAGAGACTGCTCGGAAAGAGTGTGATTGATTAGGAAGCGCTGCAATAGGTTATGTAAAAGGAGGAGAACCATTTTAGCACGGTGCCAGAGAGCCCCATCCTATGTTCTAGTAGGTCAAGTAGGGTAGCATGTTTAATGGTGTCAAAGGCTGCAGACAGATCCAGCAGGATCAAAAGGCAAGATTCAATTTGGTCGAGCGAGCGCAGGACATCGTTGACAATGTGGACCATGGCAGTTTCGGTGCTATGATCCGAACGGAAGCTGGATTGACAGTGATCAAGGAGTAGGAATTGGTCAATATGATTGTGGAGCTGCAAATATACACATTTCTCTAGGAGTTTGGCCACAGTAGGGATTGTGGAGATGGGGCGGTGGTTGTTGGGGTCGGACTGGTCGGAGTTGGGTTTCCTTAGGATGGTGGTAACCGGACCAATTTTGAGGCAGTCTGGTAGAGAGGCTTGGGTGAGAGGCATTGATTATCCTGGTCCATAGTGGGAGTAAGAGGTTAACGGACTCATTAAGGAGTTTCGGGGAGGGGGATCAGAGAAGTGAAGTACTTTCCATATAGCACGGAGTTTGGTATCTTGTCATCAAAAGGTACCGTGCACCATAAACAGTGATTTTGCCACAATTTTGCGATCTGCTCGAATACTAAATAATAAATTGTGCAGACTACATTTCCTAGAGAAACCCATACATATTTGGTGTTGCCGGACTCCAAACATACAGAGCACCATTTTCTTGGTTAGTGGCCTGGGGTTGATGTTTGCTCATTTAAGTAGCAAAATAAAATATTTAGCAGATTTTTTAAGAAAATGAAAATATCTCCGCATTTTTCATTAGCTCATCAAGCTGCAATGAGCAAATTGATGCAGGATTTGTACCAATAAGGAACTGTAAATGCACCTAAACAAACATTTTATTTGGGTGCAGAAGGAGACTTAAGTAGTACGTACAGGTGTTTAAACAATCAAACGCTTTTAAAATAAAATAAAAAAGGAAGGTCTGGCAAATAGGTACGCACTCACTCCAGTGAAAAGCCTAATTGCCAAATTAGTTCTTGGACCGAAAAGGTGCTTTGACAAAAATAGCCTGTAACCTTGACAGCACCAGTCAGTGTTCATGGGTTTTTACATGTTTGTCGGATTTAATTAAAAGGGGTTGTTTTGATGTAATCTTCCAGACAACTAGTCCATTGGAAGGAAGCGCCCTATGCCTCAGAACCTTTGGGTCCCAAAATGACAGACAGATTTTGCTAACCTTTAAGATAATCTTGGGAGTGATGGAGGAGGAGATAAATGTGTTCACTTTATCGAAGGAGACTCTGTCATAGGTATAAATTTGGCATATAATTTACATAGATCAAACATTACGTACTTAGATGAGGAATATTCATCAAGCGCTTTCAGTGCGCGAATTCAGCAACTTCCACTTGTGCAATAAACAGGGGGGGCTCCTCCGCCAAGGTGGAGGAGCATCACCCCACTGCTCTTAGAGCAGAAAAAAATAAAAATAAAATGATAACTTTATTATTTTATTTTTCTTTGCTACGGGGTTGGGTTAGGGCAGGCGGGGTTGGTGGCACAGGGGGAGAAATGGTGTGCACACACTAAGTGCGCATGACTGTTTGTCAGACTTTGCATGTTCCTCACCGGGCTTCAATACACGGCCTTGTGAGGAACATGCACAGGCTCCCATATCCTCGGCTGAGCGCCGAACCACTGCACTCAGACCAATCACAATGCTGCATTGCAGCGTTGTGATTGGCTTAGGGGAGGGAGCCTGGGTGCTTCCTGGTTCCAGGACTGCCAGGAAGCGAAGCAACGGCGGTGAGACGGCAGCAGGGAAGTGTTTTTTTTTCCTTTTTTGGTCAAACACGGCCCCAACCCTCCCCCTGCCCCGCACCTCCATTCCCTACCAGCCGCCACTGGCAATAATTCTATCATGGAATGTTGTTCTACTAATGACCACAGAACTATGCAGGTGTTGAAACACACAGATCAAAACAGAAATAAAGTTTTCACTGGAAGCCACCAAAATAGAACCTGGAACAAGACAGATTGCATTTCATTGGTGGATATGTGGTGATAAACTGTTCCTTAACTCCACGTGGACTCTGCCGGGAACAAGCACCTAGAAATTAACCAGCACTTAAGATACGGAGACCTGAGCAGAACTCACTCAACAGGTAACACTGGTTATAGCATACAACCCAGCTCTTTCCCAGCTCAGCAACATTAAGACTATAGATCATTTTTGACACAGAGAATAAACTCCCTCTAATTACCTACAGAACAACCAGATCCTAAAACGACTCCTAAGGAACAGATTTCCACTGAAACATGAACAGTTACAAGGAAAACCTATCTGCACAACAGTAAAAATATATGAAGGCACCCAATATCAGTTTACAAGCTACACACCTCAAAAACCAGGAGCAAGCAGATGACTTTACTTCTGAGCTTCACATCAAACAGTTCATGCAAGTCCAAAACATGACGGGCCAGTTAGAAGAGGGACTTGGCCTGAACGGGCTAGTAAAATTTATTTATTTATGCATTTTTATATCGCACAGACATTACCCAATGATGCTAGAGCGCTTTACAATAGAAATGGATCGTTACATAAGGTACACTGCAATGCATACAATGGGAAGTGGTGATCTATATGAGAGGATGCAGTTACACCGAAAAGAAGCTGCCCCCTTGAGCAGAGCTAGATGAGCTTGGAGGCAGTCGCTATTCGGGGGAGCTCCCTTGCAGTTCTTGTTCCATGGCCTGGCAGAGACTAAGAGGGGATTCAGTAGAGGAAGTGGAACCAGAGGGAACTCCACTGAGATGCAAATAGCAACGCTGAGAACTCTGAGAATATGATTTATTTATTTTGGGAGGACCACAAAGAACAAATTACTCACCTTTGGTAAGTCTTTCTTGTGGATATTCCATCTAATTTCAAATTCTTCGCCTTTAGAATATTTCCCATGAACCACACTGATCTGGAAGTTTTTCATTGCTTTAGCTGTGTTCCCCGGAAGTGAAGGAGCGAAGCTGCATATAAGCACCTCCAATGCGCGCAGACATCAGTTTCTTGCTTGACTCTTTCGGCACCCTGCGACGCACAGCACAAGACAATTGGAGGTACCAGTCTGCGGATCTCAAATTTGGTGAATTTTATAAAGCTCGAACACGACCCATGTGTATCAAGCTGCTGCACATAAACAACCATATCCCATTTCAAGACATTAAAACAAGTATACTTGTAACATGAAATTCAAAATAAAGGCAATATTAGAAATCAACCTATAAAGATAGGCCCAACATATCCCCCGCCTCCTTTCTGTCGTCAGGATAAAGCGCTGCTACCAAGATGGCTAGTTCAGAAAACAGCCACATCAAACATACCAAAAGGTTGGAAGAGCTTTGCTAATGGCTACAACTTCATTGCTTCTACACTAAAACATGAAGGTTTGAGGTGGTGATGACAGGCATTCCCACTTCTGTACAGATGTTCCTTCCCCGGCTGCTACCAGTACACAAAGGTCAGGCTGCATGTTAGCAGCAGTTTCCAGCTGGGAGCAATCGGCACTCTTCTCACTTACAAGCTCCTGGAACTGAATTCACCCTTACAAACATGGCTGCACAGCTCGATCTGTTGTGGAATTTTGATGCATTTGTGTTTCAAGAGGCAGCGCCACTGAACTTTAATGCGAACCTCCTCTGGAGTTCCCACATGGCAGGTTCAAAGTCCACCCTCTCGCCGTAAGGGCGGTTATGAAATCTACTTCGACAGTGACGCAGCAGGATGCTGTTCTACAGGAAAGGTAGGGTTCCGCGCACATGCATCACAGAATGCAAATCCTCAGAGCCTCCATGCAAGAGGAGCACTAACAACACTTTAGTACTCCTACAGCAAGTGCAGGTTCCACAATAGAAGGGAGCCATTGGTTCTGCCTACTGGTAGCGTTGGTACATGGCTAGAGAACAGCCTTCAGGCACGGCCATATTTAATGCCTTCATGGGATAGTCTTCAATGTGGTGCGGTGGCATTGGGCGGATGCAAACTCCATAACCACAGTTTGTTCTGTAATCCACCGAAGTGTGGACGTGCTGAAGGACACAAAATTGGTACAGCCGAGACACATTCTGTGGCAGCATTCTAGTATCAAATGCGGTGCTTCTGAGCATGTACCACAAACATGTAATGGGAGTACTTGTGGAAGCAGAGCCCCACTGCCCATCGCTGCTCCATGATTAAAGATGTCACATTCAGTCACAGTGAACTGCAAACCAGAACTTGCCAGTTGCTTCGAGAATACATGACCCGATAAGTAGTCTGCATGCATGTGCCTAGAACACGTAAAGCAGATCATAGAACCAGATCTGCAACACACACATTGGTGTAATGAGGCAGATGTCCCCTCTAGATGTATAGATTTGTTCACAATTACATATCTGAACCGAGAAGATAATTTGTTGAACAAAAAAAAACAACAAAAAAACAGCCGCTATGACGTTTTGTGAGAGAATCTTAAAGCATCAACTCTGCGTTTTATCTTTTATATTTTGGCAAACACATTTAATTACTTCTTTCCCAGGTGTGGAAAATGAACTCTTGAATATCCTATGGGCATTTTTACTATTGAGGCGCTGATATCAATCCGCTGCAATATACTTTCCTTGGGTAAAGCGGACAAATGTTAAAACAATGTGACAAATTTTATCTGTAATGTTTACATAAGGTGAGTTAAGTAAAGATAAATTTTTGATTATGTGCCTATCAGTGCTTTATAATAGAAAAATATTGGAGTGTTGAAAATGAAAAGTAAATAAGACTAAACCAATGGATTTTCTTTATCACAAAATGTGAAGCTCCACCTTTGAGGCAGTCAGTATTGAAAACACTGATGTCTTTCAATGTTGGAGAATAATCTATACTAATACCAGGTGTAACAGACCTTTGTGTGCTGGTATCGGGTACAGTCAGTCATAGGCCAAGCTCTCGATTGACGGTCCTTTTCCCAGGTACAGTGATTTATCAGAGTCGAAGCCTTGATGCATAAAACCTTATATCCTTTTTGCATAGCCATAAGCCTTGTTGGATAGCTTCACATGTCCAACAGCTGATATAGTCACCTTTCCACATGTAAACCAATACACTTTAGGATTGATTCCGGAGTGCATTAATTATCAAATGTTATCACTTGATGAACACTGAATGCTGGTACGCAAAGCTGACTTAACGCATTAACTGCCATTCTTTTGCCTTGGAAAAGCTTCCTCCAAACTCTCATCCAAGAGTCAATGCAAACATGCAGCATATTCGAAGCGGCTACAATACATTTCCAGGGAGCACAGACATGTTTGGGCTAACGTAGTGTTTTCTAGAGTTTTTACATGTTTCAATAGATTTACATTTGATTTAATATATTCCGGTCTATGAAGCCACGGTCTCTTCAGTTCTTGGTCCACATTCCGCCTATTTATGGTTCACAGATCTCGGTTGGATTCAAGAGGTGGTATTCATGACATTAGCCAGAAGAAAATTTCAAATTCCCTGGCCAATAATCTTGTGATGCTTTTCTGACAGGGTTTCGGGCATGCGCTTGAAGCGAACAATTCTTTACAAACCCTGCGGGTAATCAGTGGAGCTTGCATTTGCATCAATTTAATTTTCCAGATGTCGACCTGCCGTACTCAAAATATTATCCTGTAACACTGTAAACATGACTATCACTTTTAGTTGGCAAACGTCATTTTCTCATTGTCGCTATGCATTTCTTCTCATTGTCAATACATATTTGCAATTTCCAGTCCCTCCAGTCTCTGGCAAGGTAATTCCTTTACTAAAAGCAACATGGATTGGATGTAATTTATATAAAGGGCTGTGTTCACTTTTATCCACCTATCCTTCCCAATGCAAAGAAGTCTAAGTTGCTTGGATCGGTCAGCTCGTTTCCGGTTGTATTTTCGAGTAGCAACGTTTACAGATCATATTAATGATCACTTCAGATAAACAGATGTTTGAATATTTCATATGCTTTCAACACCACCTAAGTGCCCTTTTGAGTTCCTTGTTTAGTCTGATTAAGTCCTTACATGTGTATCCCAGTAAAAATAATTACTGACCTCAGTCATTTGCTTTCCACCACTTGCATCTTTTTTTAATAGAGCCCGTTCATCAGAGAATGTCAAAGTTCTTTTTAAAGTAAAAAAAACAACAAAAAACTTAAATTATGCAAGAATGCACGCAAGAGTGCGTTTGTAAATGCTTGTGTTCATGGGTTTTACGCTTGCATGTGCACGTGAAAATGCTGGTCGGGCACATGTGGTGGTGATTCAAGACATTCTGGTGCCATTCACAGCAGTATTATGCCTATTCTTGGTGAAACACTGACCGTGGTCTATTTGGAGTAATTTTTTGCACCTTGTGTGAAAATGTGCTACCAAATGATCTCGTTTTTCAATTTGGGGGAGCACCCCTGCACTACCCTGGAGATAACTCAGCTTTCTCCCTTTACTCCCTCACTCGTTAATATTTAGCGTAGGTATTACGCCCCATCACTTTCAAAGATCACCAGCCACCAATGGCCAGAACCTCACCATTCCCAGAGGCATTCACAAATGCTTGTGCAGCATTGTGCTTAAAACTGTTCATCACCCACAAGCTTCATTCAGGCTACATTCTTGTAAACAGTCCCATCCTATGAACCATAAACGAGACATATTCTACCCAGGTTCAACTGCATCTACCAAACAGAGGCCAGGCCTATCAAGCACAAGGTGTTCCTGACCAGGCAGTAGCATCAGCGGAGCCTTTTTGATTCTCAGTATAAGGGCGAGTGAAGGTGCTGAGCCACGATAGTGTGCATCAACAGGGGCTTGGACTTCTTGAAATGTCAAAAGGGCTCACCATCTGCATTACATTCTTAAACCGTGGGAGGCAGTGAGGGTTCCTTCCCTTTTGGGCTTTTGAAAAGACATTCACACTTGACAACTCATTTTCAAGACAGGGCTCATTTTGTACCATCAATCAATGCACCAGCACCAAGCAGTGAGAATCGGAGCTAGGATACTGAAAAGTAACTAATCCATCTCACAACTTCGACCGCCACTGATCATCAGCTAAAGAAGTGATGTTCAGGAAGGAAAAGGTACAGGTGTGACCAGAACCAAACATAGTTGGCTAAACTTTAATTCATTTAATTGAACTACACTACTAATCTCATATTGACTGGAAATTGTTAAATAAATCCCTGCAGAAATAATTTAAAAACTAGGTACTCAACACAGAGAAAATCTAAAAGTCAATTTTCTGCAACAGTAAAACAGCTGAAATGTCAACCTAGAAAACAAAAATACACCACCAAAACGTGGACAAATAATAAAGTTACAGACTATCGTATCAAAAAGCAATTTAGACTCCAACGAGAGAGGTGAATCTACATTAAAGACACTGATGGAAAGCAGCAGATCTCTTCCAGTGTGTCCATTAACAAGGCCAAACGTGGCCATGTGATTCAGACAAGTAAACATAGAATATTGTTGTATCATACTTTCTGCAATCGTACCCATAACATTTGGTGGAAACAAGACTATCTGTGCACGTAGTTACATTGATAGTTAAAACAACAAGCATTGGCATAGCCAATAGGTCTCGCCGTTGGGACCTTATAAGTGTTTAGCCATGCAACACTTGATGTTGTTGCACCAAGGATATTGTGCTGGGTAACTAAACACTTCTAAGGTCCCAAAGGCGAGACCTACTGGCTATGCCAATGCTTGTCTTTGTGTTTATAGTGGTATACATTTGGCATGTCAAGGACTCAATGAACCTGCTGCAGAAAGTTACTTTAACAGCCTGTTTTTTTGCCGCCATTATCCCAAATATTGTGGGTGATATAATACCTGGGCAGATTCTGTAGCACCAGTCTCAACAAACCGTCCACATCAGAATCCATCCAACTGTCTCTGCTGTATCAGCCAGTCCAAGAGGAGTGGCCGACACAGCAGAGAACACTAGGAGACACCAAGAAGGGCAACAGGTGCCCAAATGTGCAACCAAATTATACAGCACTCCTCTGCACCCATGACCAGAGCCACTGGAATTATGAAAGTCTGCGGCAGTGGCGATTTTCATATAATTATGGATCTGCTGCATGTGCCACATAATCTGCTGTATAATCTGCAGATTTTAACAAAAAAATATTTGTTTCTGGCTCAAATGGATCAAATATTACAAAAAATATGGTGACTGATTTCTGCGCACCGGAAGGCTTTTAGCAAAGTTTAAAAAAAAAAATGTTTTTAGAGTTTTATATAGCGCGAACTCGACCCGAAGATATCAGGTATTAGAGCGCTTTACATGAGCACCAGTTTCATTACAGAGGGACACATTCATTTTTGTGAGGCGTGGGGAGATTAAGTGATTTGCCCAGAATCACAGGATGTTGAGTGTCCCTGCAGAGACTTGAACCCGGTTCCCCAGCTTCGAGGTCAACCGCTCTAGCCGTAAGGCTACATCCTCTCCCCTAAAGGTTGACTCTTCATCTCTCAGTTGCTAATTGTTGTATTTTGGTGTTAAATTGGTACTAACTAGGGTGAACTCTTTTCTCAGGCACTGTTACAGGTGTAAAAAAGAAAAACTAATTAAATACGATCACAAAATGTGCTACATTATGCCGCATAATTTACCTTTTTGTGCTGAATAATTTAGTCACCCTTGACACATAATTTGGTCCTTTTCTGCCGCGTCATTTCAGTGGCCCTGCCCATGGCCAGTGCTGTACCTGTGGAGCGGTGAGACCAATAAGAAGCAAAGCCCCCTAAAAGGATAGCAAATATATCAAAGCCCACATCCCCTTGGTCAGAAGCATGCACGATGAAAATATTAGACTAACCGATCAGTATTGGAGGCAGATGTGTGAAATAATATGGAATTTGGCATTGTGCTCATTTGCCCTCTCTGTCTTGACCCCTCCGTGCTAACAAGCCAGCTCTTGTATGCCAGACCATTATGCCTTGCAGACCCAATCAGGCCCCACCTCTCATGTTTGCTAGAAGACTTTTCATAAATAGTTCAAACTTCTCTCCCCATCTGGCCTCTCCCTGCTCTCAACTGCGCAGCACCAGTAGTCTAACTCCTGCTGAACGGTGTGTCCCCAATCATGACATATATATATATATATATATATATATCAAATAAAATGTTAACAGAGGTAGCGAAGACATATTCCCCGAGATTCTGCCCACCTACAAGCATGGAATGCAGTAGTATTTAAAATATGTATCCATGACGTTTACTACAAAGTAAACCCATAAATAAACAAATGCGTGCAGAAACTCTTCATCTCAAGTAGCAAACAGAATCCTAAAATGAACTGACCAGATAAAGCTGTGCCACGCTCCGAGGAGGATGTGGAATGCTCAAGCGCCTTTATGAGCAAAGATTTCACCCGGCCGCACAATGTCGCTCTGACCATCAGTCAGGCTGCTTCTTTCAGTCACCACCACTAAGCATTCTGGAACTTGTAGTTTAACGTTTCATCAAATTATAAAACGGAACAGTAAGAGTCGGCATGCTTCGATCTGTTGGCTGAAAGTCACGAGACGACTTGACTGCTAAGTATAGCGAGCACACAACGTGTGCAGTGTCGTTAGTGACAAATGTTTGCCCCCACACGGCAGGCTCCTCCCAGTCTGTGTGCTTCGGGTTGCACAATTCACTGTAATGCTGCTTCAAAGGCCCAGGCTGCACATCACACGGCTGTGCGCGTCTCAGGACAAACATCGGAAGTTTCACACCTCCGTGTTTGTTTCCTCACATGTGTTCCTCGCCTGTCTTTCTTTCTGTTGAAAAAGAATTTGCCCAGACCATGTGTTAGCTCGTGCCCCACCAAGGAAGGTTTGCATTTCATCTCATGTTTAACCGAACGCCAGGCTCCTTTAAGTACAGAGGCCATCTCGTATTTTGGAATATTCCATTCAGCGGCTAACGAAACTTGACCCCCCCCCCCAAGCAAAGTACATTGATCCCACCCCCCAATCCGGACTCACTAGGGAGGTAAATGTGCTGAGGGGGGCTCCCTGGAGCTCGCTCCCACCCCTACCCTGCACTGCGGGGGGGCCTTTGATTTCATCTCATGTTTAACCGAACACCTCTGGCCAGGCTCCTTTACGCGCAGAGGCCATCTCGTATTTTGGAATATTCCATTTCATGTCATGTTTAACCTAACACCTCGGGCCAGGTTCTTTTACGTACAGAGGCCATCTCGTGTTTTGGAAACACTGCGTAAAGATAGTAGGGTATACGTTATGCTAACAGAGATTTGTATAGCGCCGTATTGCCATACTATGGACTTGCAGCGCCAAACTGCAGCTAAGCAACAACAAGCATTTGAAGGCACGAGCGGGGAGGAGGGGGTCGACGCTAGTGGTGTGCGCGCGCGCCACAGCGAGCGATCTGTTTCCAATTATCGCGCCCGTCTGGGCACGATAATGGGAAACAGATGTCGGCCCTGCGCGGGTAACCGCCCGAAAAAGGCCACGACGCACGAGCGTGTGGTCAGCTTTTGAAACCCCCTAACATAAAGTCTTCGCCTAGCAGCGCTTGCGCGCTACTCGAGGCTCGACCTAAAAAGGGAAACAAGCATAGACCATCTCGGCGCTACATATTCTCACCATCAGCACAGTGCACCACGCTTCATTTAAGCGACACTCAATTGTGAAACAGATCGCCCTCGTGAGGTTACCACTTGGCTAAGCCAGGCAGATTCAACTCTACAAATCTTGCTATTAATAACCCCTTTGCATACATCAGAATCTTTACAACAATTTGAAGGTGCTTGTGTCTTGCTGGAGGTTCTTCAGGGTTGTCGCTCACTGGCCCGGAAGCCGACCCGACACCCTCCTCCTGCCTCCCATTTTCCACACTGATTTGCAAATCTCTTGCCCAGATTCCTCACTGATGTCGGTCTCTTCCTTTTCACCTCAGTGCTGTGAAAATGCCAGAGAGCAGAATAAGCTCTTTGAAAACAACCAGTATAATGCAACAAGTTAGGCACATGGGTGCGGACAGTGCTAGAGCATTGTTCCCTGAACCCTTTAATGAAACATTCATCCGAGTGAGTGCACCTAAATTACAGGGCACGGTTCAGCAAATAGCAGAGCAATGAGACACAGTTTGCAACAGCAGCTACTAGGGCATTGCTCACCGACGTGTTGAATGACATGTTTGCTGTGACTATTTCCAGCGTGCATAACAATTGCGGCAGATGGTTCGCTAAACTGCTAATTAACAAAACACATCTGACACATGGGTCTCTGGCAAGCGCATGTAAGGAGAGTCAAGTCTTCATCGCACGCCTGTGTAGTCGGAGTTCATTCAGCCTTCTACCCTATGGAACGGCGCAGGTGTGATGCCAACTTGGTAAGCAAGTACAAAAAGAACAGATGATGGGCGGCATGCTGAATTAATCAAACATTCTCCCCAGAGCAGGTTAAATAATAATAAAAAAGCCAAAAAACATGCATGATAAAATCATTATAATCAGTGCAATGCAGCAAGGAAACCAACCAATACAATTACACATCACTACAAAGAACGATTACACGTGTCGCTCTGTTAAAAAAACCATTTTGATGATGCTAGTCATCACCTATATTATTCTCTGATGCAAAAATAGGATATCCATAAATAAAACAGACAAACTCTGTATGCAGGTAAGTGCAAGTTATCCAGAACAGAACCTACTATTGGTTACAAAACCAGCAGAAAGCCGTCAACGGTACGATGAGCATTACCAGGAAGTATAAGAGCAGTAAACAAATCCATGCGCTGCTCACACCATTATAGCTGTGATGATTGGGGGTCTGAATTTTAAGAGTCTGCATGATCTGACAAGTAGTCCCAGAAGGGCCGGGTCTTGCCTTTGGAATTAGAAGAACAAATTAATGAATAGGGCAAACCCTGCAGATCAATAACTTTTGCCCAGTCCCTAGTCTTTCCTTCGTGCTTAAAAATCCAACTTAAACTAATCGTCAAGGTAAACTAAGCTAGTAGATGGCTCCAGTGAGCCTCCAGTAAGGCTTTGAGGCAGCACGGAGACTGCAACATTAAAATTTGTTGATGATGCGCTCTGGATCCTAGATAAAGGGATCTCATGTCTCCTTATCCGCTTGAGTTGTTAGCTGCCTTCAACATGGTGATCCATGCCACTTTCTGGGAAATCCGAAGTGCAAGAATGGGGCTGAATAACATGGTCCTCGACTGGTTCTCATAATAAAAGGATCACAGGAATCAATGCGTAAAAATGGCTAATTCTCCTCCAACTCAGGAAGAGTTTTCCCCTCCGCTTTTTTCTTTCTCCCACCCTCTTCAACCTCTACATGAAACTGCTTGTCTCCATTCTTAGAAGCTGTAACTTCTCATATTCCTTTTACAGAGATGCCACTTGTTGGACCTGGTCCTTTTACTGGGTCATCCCCAAACTTTTTGCCTTCCATCCTCCTGTTTTTGCGGACTTCCTTTGTGCAGGATTTCAGGACTCTGCGCACTTTACCACAGCTAACCAATGCTAAAGTGCTTGTGCTCTCTCCTTAAACATCATGGTAAAATTGGCTTACCCCCAATTGGCAAGTTTAATTTACTTGTAAGTCCCTAGCAAAGTGGTACTACATGTACATAGGCAGTGCCTGTAAATAAAATGCTACTAATGGGCCTGGAGCACAGACTGTGCCACCCTCTTAAGTAGCCCTTTAAACATGTCTTAGGCCTGCTATTACAGCCTGCGTATACAGTTTAAACTGCCATTTCGATCTGGCAAAATAAACCCTTTGTCGCTAGCTGGTGACCAAACCGTGCACCAAACCCAAGATGCACTACCGACTGGCGTGAGTTTGTGGGCAGAGCACTCACCTGGGGCGCACAAAAACATTCTGCCTTGGAGCACTGGTAAAACTTGATGAAAAAGTGGAGTGCGTTCTATCACTTACAAAATTAAAATAAAAATTTTGCCAGGGCTAAACCTTCCTTTTTAATACATTTATCACCCCTAAGGAAAGCCCTAAACAGTCCAGAGGGCATGGTGCAGTGCATTTAAAAAGGTGGACATATGCTTCTAACTTTAATATGTCCTGGTAGTGAAAAACTCTTACATTCTTTTTTCACTACGGCAAGGCCCGTCTCTCACACAGGATAACATTGGGTTACCTTATTACATTTAGGAAGTGCTAACTTTTAATTGGGATCAGTTGGGGATTTGAGTTTGGTGTCTAGCGAACTGTAATTTAAAACCCTCTTTAATGTTAAACTTAGATTTTAAATCACAATTCTGAAAATACGTCTTTTACAAAGTTGGCATGGTCTTGTCCCAACCATTTGGTGCCTGTAGTCTGTACCCTGGGTCACATGACTAGGTGAAGCTGGTGTTTTGTATTTCTCCCAGAGAGTGAAACAAAAGGGAATATGTGTTGACAGGATGGGCCATCTCTGAATGGATGAGAAGCTGTTACCTACCACACTTGCACATCAAAAAGGCTTTGCCTGAGCACACTCACAAAGGGTTTGACACTGGCGTTTTGACACACCAGACAAACTGGGGCCAGGGCAGAGAGGCAGGAAATTCCAAACACCTCTGGGGTGGAAACCTTCAGAACCTTCTCCTACTTCAAAGCTGGCACCAGGTATAAATATTGGAACCTCAGACCCAACTATTCGGTACACCTCTGGACCTGTGGAAGACTGTGCTACTCTGCAAAAAGGACTGCTACTCTGCTGCCTTGCTACCCGAGTGAGAAGGACTGGACCTGCATCTTAAACCCAGGACCACGAGGAGGTCTCCAAGGGCTAGTTCGCTAGCCTCCTGATCAGAGCCTTTGGGACAGAAAAGACTCAAACATTGAACCCAGCACCTGGGCTCTGTCTACTGTGAGCCCTACCCCGCCCACCCCCAAGTGGTGCCACCCCAGTCCTGGACCTTTGGTACTGGGCTTGAAGGTGTGCTGCCATCACAGCTGTGGCCTGTGAGCAGAACCGCCTCAGCGTGGCGCATCTCCTCACAGCATCATCGGAACTGCCGCTGTGCAATGCATCCCTGTTGCAGGAACTCGCATCACAACCCGCAACTTCCTTGGAACCGCCACTGCGCAACACATCCTCAACGCAGGCTTTCACATCGCAAGCCCCTCATCGACGGAATCCTTAATGTCGACACAGGAATCCACCATCGCAGCATCTCCACTTCCTTGTAACCGTCGATGTCTAATGCACCCTCGGTGTGGCATCTCGCAATGCTCCGCAAACCAGGATTTATGGTACTTTGTTCAGCAGGTCTGACTTGATCCCTGTATCTGGGCCACGCTCAACTGCGGTCAGCCTGAATTTGTGACTTTGTCCCGGTCCATTGCGACCAAATACGACGATTTGTGCTTCTAGGCACTATTTTTACTTAAATGTTTAAAATTGCATATCTCCGGTTCTTATGATTGGATTTTTGTCGTTTTGGTCTCAATTTATTAAATTTTACTCTATTTTTCTACATTGGTGTGGGACTTCTCTTGTGCTGTATTTTCACATTATTACGGTTTGAAGTGCTGCATAAATACTTTGCGCCTTGCCTCCAAGTTAAGTCTGACTGCTTTTGTGCAATACAATCAGAGGGTTAAGCACGGGTTAATTTGGGGTTGCTTGCGTTTCACCCCGACAGAGATTGTGGTTGCTGCTTGAATAGGGTTCCACGTCCCTCATCCAGTAACCCAATTTCCTACACCACCCAGCTGCAATGAACTAATCCCCTTAGTCCTAAAGGACATACAATCCTGGAGGCGGCAAACCACTACCAGAAGCTTAATCCAAAAACAAAGTTCTCCTCCTGTTATCCCCACCCAACTGCCCGCTCTAAATTCAAGCTAGACTCAATGTACTGTGTTAAACTGCAGCCGTTCAATCGTTGAGTTCACTGAATCTCTGGGAATTTACTTGTACCAACAGCTCAACCTTCCAGCACACATCAACATGATAGCAAAAGATACACCATTTCCGCCCTGTGAAATAAAACTTATGCCCAATACCAACTTTAAAACTAGTACTCCAACCTCTTGTACTGCCTAGGCTGGATTATGGGAATTCCCTTAGCAATTCCCAAACTACATCTTGCTACCATTAAATCCACCCTCTATGTAGCGGTCAGTGTGGCTAAACGAACATTTAAATTCAACCATGACTCGCCTATTAACATTCAATGGGAAAGGGCCGGGGGTAGCAGAATTCATCTAGGACTTGCAATCTCTGCTGAATTGCTTTTTGAGGCCGGAAGCGAGGAGAGAGAGCAGCTGCTGAGAGCTACACAAGAAGGTGGATGAACGACTAAACACGAGGATTGCCAGTGCCACAATACCAGTATCAATCCCAACAATTACCATTACTTCTGGTTAGCATCTACTGCTGCTCAAAAATATAAATGCCTGCGTGTCACTACAATTCTGATTCTTTGAGATACACAACAGGCACGGTCTCCAGTACCTCACAAGGGCATGCATGCTTTATAGACAATGAAATAAAATAATAACAGGGCACATGCTTTGCTTCTTTTCTGTTCAATGGCTGATTTAAGTGTTCTGGAAGATGATTTCCAGTGACTGAGAAGAATAGAAAAAAGATATTTTCATATACACTTTGAAGGCAATTAAAAGGTTCAGGGGGACCACACACTCAGACATGGTTGCACCCATCCTAAGCACCTACTGAAGATCATTTTGTTGAAACTTAAGAAAACTGCTGGACACCAGGACATGTGGTTTGCCAAACTAAATGAAAAGTACACCAAGCATGTTCATCAAACCACTGCAAGGAAGATTAAGATTTAAAAAAAAAAAAGAAAGACATGGTAGAGTAATATAACCTGTTTGGGGAATTTTGCTTGGGTGAAGCAAATGTTTACCTCCCTTGTGGGAGGTACAACATACTCCCGTCCAGACCCAAAAGGCTTCGATGAGAGAGCACGTTTCTCACAGTAGAGTTGCCATGTGACCGAGTAGCCATGCTTTGAGTTCACAAATAGCAGATTAATTCCCTCCTGCATCACACAAAGCAGGTGTCAAGCAAAGCCTGGAGACCTATAATAAGTCAAAGCATAAATGCAAATAGTGTACAGAAAATGGAAATGTCATAGAAACAACTGCTGGACAGAGGATTTGACCTAAACTGCAGGCATGGTTTACCACATCCACTGAAAACAAAGGTGATTTTTAACTACTGCTTAAGGGGACTTGTTATACTGTCAGCAGTTCCACTGATGGAAAGCATCCCTTCTGCAGAACTTTACTGTGAAACAGAAGACTCAAAGCTGCTATTCTGGAATAGCATTATTGAAGTATGCAAAAGAGTCAGTTCATTGCTAAATTTCCTTTGAAAGAGGCAAAGCAAAACGGAGGTCAGAAAAGTAAAGTAAAAGTGTTTAGGATAATATGGTGTAGTGGTTCTGGAAGTCATTCCACGTTATACGAATGATCCAAGGATACATGTGCGCCGATACTTCTCAGATGACCATTTTACTCGGCGTTAGTAAGTTGGATATTTCATGGTCACGTAAGATCAGGTACATGCAAAAGACAAAGTTATGTGGCAGTGTTCATAGGGGTCAGAAGAAGAAAGACTTCTGCTTTGCCAATCAATCAATCAGGGGTTGGTTAAGCACAGCTACTCACCCGAAAGGGTCTCAAGGCACTGTGGAGTGTGGGGGGGTCGAACCGATGCAGGTTAGCAGGTTGAGGTTCACATTAAGACCAAACTGGTTACAAGAATTGTTTTGGGTAATTTTGGGCTGGCAGGTAATCATTAAATTGTATGTTCAATTTAATAAAGACACTGGGTGGCTCTACAAAAATTAGCAAGCATTAGCAAAGCCACTGTCATTAGCTGCCATCCTTTTGACTTAGTCAACACTCGTTTTGTTCCCTTGTGGATTATGTAAAACTTTATTGTTAATGGGGTGAGGGGGAATGCAGGATCCTCACCAATATAAAAATATGTCCAAAATTGAAAATATTTTTGGGAGTTCAAAAAGCACACATTGGCCTTGTAGTCCATGGAACTCAAATGACCTACTTTGTGTGTGGACCGGATGTGCTACTTATGAAAGACCAGAATGCTGTGACTCGCAGAGAAGTAAGCCAATGTTTGCAGTGGGCGGAGCCACTTGCCATGTTGGATGCTGTTTTGGGAAGTAGAAAAAAGTGAATCACACAACAACAGACCAAAGGATACAGAGGGGGCCGCTTAACAGACCCTGAAAATAAGAATAATAAATGAATACATTTCACAAAAATCAAAAATGTCTTGGCTAACGCCAGACCTAGTAAGCTTATGGATTACTTTTACAAAGCTGGATGTATGGATGTATATCCTCAGAAGACAAAGTCAAAAAGCAATCCCATCACCTAAAGACAAATGGGGATGTCTGTTTTGATATAGAAATCCCTTGATGTCTATATTCAACTGCAGTAACCTTACCAAGATTACACAATGACAGAAGGAAAAATCATAATAAAAACAAGCAACGTAAACCTTATATGTGCAAACGACTACCACATCATCTTTGTCCACTGTGTACAATACAGAACTACTGGGGGTTCAAGGTGTCGAGGCACACCCTGAATCTTGAGCTTGCCACACACAATCTAATTTAGTCATCAGATATCCTGCCACTTAGCTGGTCTTACCATGCTGCTAATACCTTTTACATGTTGGGGGGGGGGGGGACAAAAACATTGAGAACACATCTGAATACCCTCAGCAGATCTGTGGACTGGGTCAAGTGCACTTCTGTAAAGACTGAAAAACAAAAGTAGAAACTGAGTTATGGGTGTTATAACCCAGGGCCTGAAACTCCTAACATTCCATGGGGAAGAAATGCCCAACGGCAGACAAGTTTTGCTTGAAGAAGGAGATACTTTATTAAGAGCTGCACACTTCAGAGCCTACTCTGCCAGAATTCAGACCACTTAGTGTAAAGGGAACAGGGATGTTTCATGTACACTACAACATAACTATAAACACACAAAAAACTGAATGCGACATCATTCCAAGGCACAACATGTATGCACAATACTATTTTGAACCATGTGACTGCAATCTTTATGAAGTTTCTGCCAATCACATTAGAGCTCTTAGTCACTGCTAACGTGTTCAATCCTTTAATGTCATTATGAATTAGAACCCCGCAGATCAGAAATATCACAGATGAGGAAATAATGCAATAAAAGCCAAATATAGGATCCACACATCAATGACCCAACGTTTGAGATCTGCTTTGAAAACAAAAGGTAGTAAGTTGTCTCTTCCGTGTTTTAAAACAGAATTGGGGACAGAAACCACAGCTATGAAATGTTTGCAGGCAGAGAAGACTAGAGCACAGCTGGCTCGGCGGGTTACTGGGCCTGCTACAGTAATCTTTGTGCAGCCCAAGGTCACACATCAAAATACAGTGGTATAAATGCACTGGTCAGCAGCAGACTAGACTATGGCAACGCACTCTATGCTTGCATCACCCAAAAACTCCTAAAGAAACGGCAGAACATCCAGAACGCCTCTGCCAGACTCATCCTGAACATCCCACGCTGCAGCAATATCACCAGCCACCCAAGAGACCTTCACTGGCTACCCAACAACAAAACAATCACCTTAAAGCTCCTCATGCTCGTCTGCAAGGCTCTTCACAATGCCAGACCTGCATACCTCAGCCACCGCCTCTCCTTCTACACTCCCACCAGACATCTCCGCCCTGCCCAACTGGCCCTGGCCACCATCCCACTGATCTGTAAGACCACAGCTAGAGGAAGATCCTTCTCCTACCTCGTTGCCTCTGCACCTCAAGCAGTCTTCATCGCTGCCGCAATTCAGGAAGGACCTCAAGACTTTGCTCTTCGGCTCAACCGCAGATCCAGCCCCCCTAACCCCCCCCAGCACCTGGAGACCCTTACTGGTGAGTAGACGCCAGTTATAAGAAACCCGATTGATTGATTACCTTGTAAGTCTATCATCTTGTGGTTACCTCTAGAAATGTGCAGCACATGAGTCTCTCTCTCTCCGTTACTGAGATGTTCACAGTCTAAAGATCGCTCTGCTTCTGGCTCTACATCTGCTGTCTTCCCCAAAGCTAAGCTGGTGGTGAGTGGGGGAGCGAGGGTGTGAGCATGGAGGATCAGACGCAGACATGAATACAGAGATCTGCCTGACCCCATTTGATGAGTTAAAACCCCAAAGTGGGAGGAGTGGAAGAGCACAAAGGGCTCTTTGCAGGCAGCACGATCAAGATCTCCCTTGAATCGTTTGGCAAGTGAAAAGCCCAAAGTAGGAGGCATGGGAACCATGGAATGCCATATGCAGACAGAAGGCCTAGCTCCCCCTTGTCCCATTTGGCAAGTGAAAACCCCAAAGCGAGCGGGTGTAAGAGAATGAAGGGCTATATGCAGAACTGGAAGATCGGAGCAGGAGACCATGGAGGGCTATACGCAGACATGAAGACCGAGGTCTCCCTTGAACTATTTGGCAAGTGAAAGGTCCAAAGTAGGAGGCATGGGAGAGAATGGACGGCCATGTGTAGATAGGAAGGTGTAGCTCCCCCTTGTCCCATTTGGTAAGTGAAAGCAGCCGGGGCCTAACCTGTTCAGCACATTTGAATTTCAATTAGCGCATGTGAGCGTTGGGAATTCCCTTTCAAAGCTTTACAGATGCATGTCTAGTGGGAGATTCTCGTATATTAGCTGTGACCCGGCTTCATGGTGTTGAAGACCACCAAAGTATCCCTTTCCATACTAGGTGGGCCACAGTTTCAGAAACAGGAGGACATGTTGAGATGCTTCTGAAGAACTGAGGGCATGCAAGCTCTATAATAATATGAAAGACTTATTCTACATCTGTTATTGCATATTGAAAGTGTTCGTTGGCGTGTGATTAGTGACACTATAATATGTGATAATATTAAATGAATTCAGTACACCGACATGTTTTAATATAAAAAAATGTGTCTAATGAATGTTGTAGCAGTGTTATAACCCAAAATGTCCGATTAGATATGCATTTTATAAACTGGAAAAAAAAAAAAAACTGCGAATTTCAGAACCTGGTTCTTCCTTAATGTCACCGAATTCGAATACTTTTCCAGGTGACGCTCTCATGGGGAACATAAATACCGTTTTATGTCACATAGCTCAGAGTCCTTTACTGATAACTGGTGGAAGAGCCTCAATCCCCAGCCATGTGACTGCATAGATGACGTCATGCATTACAGTGGTGATATTGGAAACCATCCTGTTCGGTTGTCCACTCATTTCTGGAGAAGTTGTGTCTTGTAGCCTCTTCCGTTTGTCATGACAGGCAAAAGCCGTCTGTACTCAGATACTCCGTCACAGCACAGTAACATTATGCAGCTGGTTGGTGTACGTGATTTCAGAAGCACCCAAAGTGCCCCAATACAGCATTCCACTCCTTGACGTTTTGTTTATAGCAGTCCTCTACAAATGCACGAAACACTGTGGGAACATGCTAGCTGGAATGCCAGCAGTAGGGCCCGGGTAAAAAAAAAAAAAAAACACCAAACGGCAATGAAACGTAAATAAATCCTCCAAAGCAAACATCTGAAGTGCACAGTTAATTCAAATGCCTCACAGGGATTCAATTTGTTTAAAGGAAGCAACATGATATTAACAATCACCCAATCGAACTGCCACCGCTCAAGGTGCGTTAAGAGTATTTACAAAGACTTCTATTCCAGCTGTCAAAATTCACAAGCGTTTCTTAAGGTGGAAACTGTGTAGGGAATTCGACTTTTATTGTCAGGAGGATAATAGTCTACAACACGCTTATTGAGTCCGAGAGCAAACCTGGTAAAACATATTTACTAGTTTCATCAACTCCGTTTAAAAAATATGACAACAAGAAGATGGCGCAGTCCCTGCTTTAGTCACACATGCTTCATGCCAATTGCTTCCACGATGTCAACGAGAAACTAAACATGCTGCGTCTTACAAACATATCACACGGAGGGAATGAAGTTCAAAATGGGTATTAAAAATTATTTGGTTTATTTTTATCCCCAGTGTGACTTTCCTTTTGAAATGCCCCTTTTAGGTCGAGCCTAGCACAGCGCGCATGTGCTGCTCTAGGAGATGACCTTTTGGAATCGATCTGCACTTTAACACTCGTGCGTGTGGCGGCATCCACCTTGCAGGAGCGAGCAGCGGCTCGCATGGGCCATCTGTTTCCAATTAGCGTGGCCGCGCGCACTTGTTTACATTTGCCTGTCTCGCGGTCGCTTTCACTTTCGTGCCCTGTAGTCTATGTGCTTAAACTGTCGCAGTACATGTCCCTACTCCTGAAAGTGTGTATTCTTACGAGCCCATATGCCCAAGCGCCTCATCCGAAGACTCAGCATGTTACCGATCCTATGTTGATGAGATGCAGACCATTTCTGATGTACATGCAGTTGCTAACATTTAACTTAATTTTAGTTTGTCGTCTTTCCCTTTCCACTCCCACTCGGCCGTGTTTTTTCTCCCCACCACTCCAACCAGGTTACTTCTTCCCCTCTTAACCCTCACCCTCCCTTTGTCCGTATTAGCCATTCCCATATGAAAAAAGCGATACGAGATGCCCAGCGCTGGCCGCATCACAGCGTTTTCTGCTGTCCTGTTGCTTTTTTCCCTCCCAGCCTCCCTCTTGTGTCCTTTTGTTAAAACTGCACACACTAAGTGATTTATTGCAGGATGTGCAGAGGAACAGTTTACAAGAACCTCTAAAAGGGCACCATGGATGCTGCTTCGAAAAGGCTTACTCCTTCTAGGCATTTAAGTGACAAGATTCCCAAGTCTGTGCATGCTTTTGTGAGCCCACAGTGCTCAAGCATGTTTAGCAGTGCCTGGAACTGCTGTAGAGAGGTGCATCTTGCCGTTGTGTGGGCTCTGACTATGTCAATGCATTGGCACAGCAAAGATTGCAGATTACACGTCGTGAAAGAACACACACAACAGGAGGCTGTTACACATGGATTGAAAGGAAAGCCTCAGCAGGGCGCGCCAAGTAAACATACAAGACAAGCATTGGCATAGCCAATAGGTCTCGCTTTTGGGACCTTATAAGTATTTAGTTATGCAGCACAATATCCTTGGTGCAACAACATCAACTGTTGCATGGCTAAACACTTATAAGGTCCCAAAGGCGAGACCTATTGGCTATGCCAATGCTCGTTTGTCTCTCCTACAGGCAGCGTGTACCAGGGAGCTTTCAAAGACCTACTGAGTACAATTCTAGTAGGTGGCCTTTGGATCAGCCCATTGCTTATCATTTGGAGGATTTTTTGTACATTTCGTTGGCTTGCTTCTTCTATGATTGTTTCCTGCCTCTTGTGTTTCTCTCCCTCCTATAGCACAGCTTCTTTACCAACCTTTTGACTGAATGACTATAATCCTTCTATGGCTCACATTTACTAAGTTTTCCTTTTTCTCTGAGTGCCTATGTGTTCTTGCTCACTCCTTGTGTGCTTCACTCCTCTTTACACACACTGTACTTCCCAAGTTGCTTCTGACCCATCCTTGCTTTTCTGTATAAACACAGCAAAAGGTATATTTTGCCAGGTTTGACTAAAGAGCAGACTTTCAGTTTTTTTCCTTTTATCTCCTTCCATATGTTCATGAAAGTCCAGGTTTGGCACACAGCACTTATGTCTCTGAGGTCGGGCACCCTGCTAGACTAACTCGATCTGTGTTACAGGCACAAGGTGCACATAGTTACTGCTCAGAAGTCTCTTCTCCCCAAGGCCCATAAATCTGCCACCACGCTGCTGACAAGCACCAAATGGACAGAACATTTGTTCCTGTTCAGAGCTACTTAGAGGAGAAATAGAAAGTGAAAGCTTTTGGTTTTTAATTTTGCCACTGCCCCAGACAGCTGTTATGTTTTTAAAGTACCTGTAACTAGTCCTCTGTTATTTTTAAACCTGATCACTTGCAACAGGGGGTTAAATATTATGTTCAGAGTTTCCTGCGTAACATTTGAAAAATAAACCATGCTCCTTATAAAGACCGAAAATATTTAATTCAGTTTTCAGTTTTAAGATACCTTAAAATAAGTGTTTGCTTTTAGCTTAGTGTTTGGAAATGCTTTTGTTTCACTTTATTTTTAAAGTGATTTACAATCAAGCACTGGCAAAGCCAATACCATAGCACTCATCATAAAGGCAAGACCTACAGGATTTGCCAACACTTCTTTCACATATTGAAGCAGGCCCCTCTACTCGAAGTCAATATACTAAACACCTACGCAGACATAAGCGAAGTTATGTAGAAACATCATAATAGATCAAAAATGCAAAAAGTCTTTAGATGCGTGCAAATCTCCATGCAACAGTTGATGTCATCAAATTTCAGTGCCCGTTGGGGGGGCGTGGTCTGCCGTGCTGCAAGATGGCCGCTTACTGAGCGCGCTCTGCCGGCCGAGAGCTGATCCTTAATTAATCCGTATGATCGGAGGGCCATCGCTGTGCATGGAGTGTCCCCAGGCATTGCCTGGGAAGAAGGGATCTGAGTGAGCCGTTCGCTGTGTCTGTAGCCCGTTCCTGAAGCGAGCGGTGAGCCCCGGCGGGGGACAGCCCAGCTGCGAGGATCGGAGCGTCTTGCGTGACGGACAGGCTGCAACGCAAGCTTTAGCCCGAGGCACTCAAGAACCAGAGGCCCGTAAGCTGTGGTGGAGTCGGCCAGACGGCTCCGCTTCCAGGAGTGATCTCCTGGAGGAGCACCGGAGAGTAGTAGGCGGTGTGTCGGCCCGCTGTACTGCGCCTGGGCTGTGTTGAAGAGCTTGCGCTGGTCGTAACGCCGGGCCGCTGCGGCCGTGATCAGCGGCTGCCTGGGGAGAGGGAGGACACCGCACTGTGCTCTTGCGGCACCGCTGCGGTCCGGCGAGGCCGGGCTGGGACCGCCGATCCCTGGGGAGGGCTGCTGGAAGTTCGCTGGAGGCCTGATGGGTGCCGGCGGCCCCGATGGGAAATATTGGCCGTGACGCAGTGATCCAGGCGCCATTTTGAGGACAGGCAAGTGGGATCCCGTGAATCGGAGGGCCCAAGCGTACACCTGGTGATATTGGGGGAGTTCTGTGGAACTGTGTAGCTGTTCGACCACCACGCCAGGTGGGGGATTTGGCTGCTTCAGGGGCGCATGTTCAGACGAGGAAAACGTTGGAACACATAAGGGCGACTCAGGGAAGAAGCGGCATGCTACTAGTGGGGAAAGACCTGCCTTTAAGGGATGCAACTCACTCAACAAAGTGCAAGACGGAGGATTGGGGTGAATACTAGCGATCCAGACACTGTGAAGTCTGATATGGTTTTATGAGAGATAATCAGTTGTGAGGCCGCTTGCACTAACAAGTGTCTGGTAAAGCCCACGCTCAATATACGCTCCCCTACTGCTCACTGTATACCGGGGGATTCGGCATTGGGCTGGAAACTGGGGCCCGTCTGAGTGGAGCAATTATGCCAGGGTTCGGAAGGGACCCACTGCGTGGCTAGATCGAAGCGCCTGGGCTGGAAGACAAGGGCAAACAGGATGCAAAACAACCGAAGTTGAACTTCGACGGCAGGCGGACCACGAGGCTCACGGAGTCGGATCCGGAGGCAAGCTCTGAGAGACCGTCCGAGTCACAGACGGAGGACCGGGGGGGAAGATCTACGATCCTTAATGCTGGAGATGAGATCTAGCCTTCGGAACATTGATACCAAGCTGGATGCGCTCACTATCCAACTTGATGCCGTCAAAAAGCTGGTGGGTTCACACGAGACCCGGTTGGACGTACTTGAGGATCGCGCCTCCGATTTCCACGAGTTTCAGGTTGAAACTAAGGAACAGTTGTTACATATGGATAGAGTGTTGGGCATTATTCGTGCAAAGAACGAGGACTTGGAAGCCAGGTCCCGTCGGAATAACCTGCGAATTACTGGGATACCGGAGACGACGGCCATCTCTAAGATGGAGACCTATATTGCCGGCCTGCTCCATGAACTCTTTGACCCCAATCTATCCGCTGTGTTTGCGGTGGAGAGAGCTCATCGTGCCCTGGGGCCTAAACCACCGGTCGGAGCTACACCCAGGCCATTCTAGCTAGAATCCTAAATTACCAGGACCACGACCTGATCCTACGTCTGGCCCGTGAAAAAGGGGCCATCACACAAAGGTAATAATATCTCCTTTTACCCAGACTTTACACCAGCTGTGCAGGCGGCGAGACGGGAATTCCTTCCTGCAAAACGCATTTTGTTTCAAGCACAGATTCCCTATTCTCTGCTGTACCCCGCGAAGCTCAAGGTAACATGACGGTACAGCTCACTTTTTCATGGATGCAAAGTCCGCCTTAGAGTTTGCAAAGCACGTTGGGGGGGTGGGGGGGGAGAAGACTAAACAAGGCCCTAACTCTCTGGATTAACCTGCAGACAGACTGAGCGATAAAGTTTAAAGGATTTTATTGTATTGCTATGCCAATTGCTTTGCTCAACCTACACTGATTTGGGCTGGGGCCCACAAGAATCTTAATATTTTGGGCTACGCAGCTATGATTTTGGTCCTAGACTTGTTGTCACGGTGAATTGGTGTCACTCATAATTATTTTGGGATAAGCATGGCTCTCTGCAGTTTACTTGGACATCCTGTTTACGGCAGGGGAGTATGCAGGCGTTACTACGCCCCCCTGGGAGAGCTCCCAACAGTTGTTTTTCGACTTTTCAGGGAATCCCCGACTGTTGTCTAGCCATGCTAGGACATACTGTCAATTTCCCTTTCCTATGTTATTGTGGGAGGGTTTTTCACAACCTGAGTGTGGGGTTGGAGTGGGTGGAGGGATGGGGGGAGGGGTTGTTGTTATGTTTTTAGCCAGTATATTGCTATACAGCCTACTATACCGCAATTGTGTATCACTGTCCACTGCAAAGTGCGGTGTCCACGCTGTAATTTTGCATAGTAACTCGTTGGCCCTCATATGTCAAGTCTAAATTTTTTAACATGGAACATCCGTGGTTTGAATGATTACAGGAAGACAAGGCTAGTCCACTCATACTTAATAAGGCATCATATAGATGTGTGTGTTTTGCAAGAGTCACACCTGAATGTTACACCTTCTCCCAGGCTGAAGCATAGTAGATGGGGGCATGTGTATTCATCCATCTATTCCAATTATTCAAGGGGGGTGGCTGCACTGGTCAGAAAAGGACTGGAATGGAGGTAAGCGAAATACAAATTGACCCAGAGGGCAGATTCATCATATTACTTGGTGTCCTGGGGGGGGTCCAGGTTGTACTAACAGCAGTATATGGCCCCAATGTTGATTCCCCCAGCTTTTTCCAGGACATATGGGCTAAGGTGAGAGCGACTAATTGCGAAACTATCATCTGGGGAGGCGATTTTAACGCAATACTTGATGATGCGTTAGACAGGAAAGGGCAATCTCGCTCGCTGCACCCCTCAGCTAGCGCTGCATTGAACGCTATTATCTCAAACGGCGATCTGATAGATGTTTGGAGAGATACCACCCACTGGTAAGCGAAGGGACATCCATTTCTGAACATCACAGGGCGTGGTCAAGACTGGATTTCTGGCGGTGTCCCGGGATGTCGCTACATGGACCTGTGAGGTTTCTCATCTCCCTAGGTCCTTGTCGGATCATGCACTGTGTCTCTTGCGCGTAATGCTGCCGAACTCCATCCCACGTATGTTCGGCTGGCGGCTACCGCCGAATGCCCTACTTGACGAGGTTTTTAAGGAAGAAATTAGAGGAGACATCACTGACTACTTTACACTTAATGCTGGCTCGGTTTCAACTCAGGCCTCATTATGGGAGGCATTTAAGACGGTAATTAGAGGTAACTGCATGGCACATCAAGCGGGAGTATTGAAGGCCATACGTGGTACGATAGCATCTCTAGAAAAACAAATCAAAGAGCTGGAGACACAGTTCTATACCACTGATAATCACACGTCGCTGGCCCTTTTGAAAGGAAAACTGCTGGAATTCGAGGAGGCGGCGCAGCGCGAGGTGAGGTTTTTAGGTAAACATGCCCAAGCCAGAAGATACGGGGAGGGGGACAGGCCTGGGAGAACTCTGGCGTCGCTGCTCCGCGCCCCGCGGTCCACTGCCTATATAACTGAAATAAAAGGTGAGAATCAACCCGTGACCAGAGGTCCGAAAGAAATTCTAGACACTTTTTCCCAATTCTACTCTAAACTTTACACAACAACTCATGATTCGGTTCAGAGGGGCCTTTTGTCCTTTATTGACTCACTAGACTTGCTATGGTTGGGTCGGGGGCATAGGGAATACTTGGATGTCCCCTTCACGGTGGAGGATGTCACCCAGGTCATCAAGAGCCTACCACTGGAGAAAGCCCCAGGTTCGGATGGCTTAACCACTGCGTTCTATAAAACATACGTGGAGGAATTGGCACCGCACTTAATTGCGCTGTATGAGGAGGCGCAGACCTCGGGTATTTTACCACTGACGATGAGCGAGGCAATTATAACCACTTTGTTGAAACCTGGGAAGCCCGAGGATGAATTAGACTCTTATAGACCACTGTCGCTAATAAACTCGATGTGAAGATCTTGGCAAAATTGGTCGCGACTCGGTTACAACCCCTACTTCCACTAATCACTAGCCCAGATCAATCGGGCTTTATCTCCGGGAGGTCCACAGCCCATAACCTCAGGACCTTTTTACTGTAGTTCACCATTTACACCCTGACCTGCAAGCCGCTGCAGTGTTTCTGGACGCTACAAAGGCGTTTGACACGCTCGAGTGGTCATACCTTTTTGCAGTTTTGGGAAGAATGGGGTTTAGCCCTCTGTTTCTCAGCCTGGTCCGCCTGTTGTATACGAAGCCCTCCGCACGGATCCGGGTGAATGGCTTGTTGTCGGACCCGTTTGATATATCGCGCGGCACAAGGCAAGGGTGCCCTTTGGTCTTCGTGATAGCGATGGACCCTTTGGCAGCGCGCATTAGGCAGCACCACACCGCCAGGGGGATTGGCTTTAGCACAAGGAGCCTTCTTATTTCATTATACGCCGATGATGTTACACTGTACGTTAATGACCCGGCAACGAACCTTGCTCCACTTCTTCGCGAATTCATTAAATTTGGGGGCATTTCTGACGTCTCCATTAATTGGACCTAATCTATTATCTTCCCCCTCACGGACGCCACTGTCCCTGTTCCGACCGAATTTCCACTTAAATGGGCAGCCGGTCCGGTGAAATACCTAGGGGTATGGCTCAGCAGAAATATGCAGGACATAAACTATGGGCGGGCTGTTTCATGGCTGGAAGGAAAGATAACTGCGTGGGCTGGGCTACCTTTGTCCTTAGCAGGGAGAATTGCAATAGCTAAGATGGTGGTATTGCCGAAACTGCTATATTTATTCATAAATATTCCGATTCCTCTCACCCAAGCCTTTTTTAAATCTCTTCGATCTCTACTGATCTCATTGGTATGGGCGGGTGGGCAGGCACGGATATCGTGGGAACTCTTGACCCTTCCTTTGCATGAGGGTGGTCTGGGGGCCCCGGACATGCAGTTATATGCATGGAGCACTCAGGCTCAATTCCTGCATTACTGGGTACATCCGACCCCATTTCAACCTCACACAGCGGTGGAAATAGATGTTGCGGCACCGATCCCTCTGCAAGTAGCTTTATATCAAACTTACAAACGACCCCGAAACGGCATAGACACGGTCGAGACCCTGCGTTGGGCATGGGATGAATTAAGGAGAAGAGCTAATCTCAAAATCCTATATGCTCCGTCAATGCCTTTGGCACACAATCCCATGATACCCACTATGGGGGACGGCACAAGTAGAACGTTAGCAGAAAAGATGGGCCTTCAAACATTTGCAGATCTCTATCCAAAGGAGACATTTAGGTCTCCTCCTGAACCCATAGAGGAGCGCGCTGTACCATTCTCCGAACTCTTTTTACACTATAAACTCAGGGCTACATGCAGGTCCCTGCACGACACCTTCCCGAGCCCCCCGCCCATTCTGCCCGCATTAGAGAATGTGCTAAAGTCGGACTCGCCATGCAGACTAATCACACGTATTTATAACCAAATGCAAAACTCAGCCCCCCTGATGCAACCAAGGGCACTCCAGGCATGGAATGAGGAACTGCAAACCCCAATCACAGAGGAACAATGGGCTTACTGTTGCAACCAACTTACGGCCTATCTCCCAACTATAAGCTCCGTTTAATACACTTTAAGTACCTCCACAGGTTTTATAGGACCCCCTCCCACTTACACCACATGGGACTCAAGGAAGATGACAGCTGCTGGAGATGTGGCCTCGCCCCGGCCTCGTTTCTGCACATGGCATGTAGGTGTCCACAGTTGCTATCATTCTGGGCTAACATATTCACTACGATCCATAACATAATAGGTACAATAGACGACCCAAACCTCCTACATGGCTTACTAGGCTACGTAAAAGACACGCCAGTTAAAGCGCGGAAGCTTCATGCTATGCTTCTCCTGTTTGCTGAGCGCCGGGTGGCCATGCACTGGGGGAGGAAGGGGGCTCCATTCATTAAAGACTGGATTCAAGACGTAACATTCGGCCATACACAACTGACCACCTTTTGGGAACTGATGCCGTCGGCATCCAGGCCTAGGGACATATGGGAGCCTTTTTTGGTATGGGCCCGAGCGCGACAGGAAGGGGGATGGGGGGGAAGAGGATCTCCAGAGGCATCTGTAGATTCGTAGACAAGTACAGGTGTGCCAGGGGGAGGATGGAGTACTGTGGTAGAAGGATACTGCACACAGTTTCTACGTTGATAGAACTAGTAAGATTTGCATAGATTGGGCGTAAAGATATAGTGGACTCTAAACTGTTACCCTTATGTTAGACGATACATAGTGCTTTGAGGGCTTCTACTCCTACTATTTTTATTTGTACAGATGGATACGCACGTTTGAAATAATATCTGTAACTCAAGTGGTATGCCAATGTATGGACAATAATGTAATGATTAACAACTGGCTTGTTGTTTGTAGCATTGTTTGAAAATGCCAATAAATAAATATAAAATTTTTCTTAAAAATCAGTGCCCGTTAACATACATTATTACTTCCATTTAAGGGTAGTGCAATTCATATTGTTACTGCCACACAAATTCTTGGTGCTAGCTGACAAAACTAATTCACTAAAACCTATAATTGCCCTAGGAGTCTTTGTCTTGTTTAAAATGGCAGTAGCTTTCATTAAAAAACATTGTAGACAAGTTGCGATGACACGGCTGCAGCGGACATATCATTTTATAGGCGCACAAATGTGTTGTTACAACTACAAAATGACACGGGTGCCTTTTTCTATTATTGATCAGAGATGGATCATTAAATATATTTTAATACAATTTAAAAACAAGAGACAAACAAGTAGTGAAAAAGTGATTTTCTTTAAGGTAGAGGTGCCAGCAGCAATTTGCTGCTTGGTCCTCTCCCTTAAAAAAAAAAAATGGCAAACAAAGTTGGTATGGGGGACGCAAGAGGTAGTGGGCAGGGAAAAGCAGCACACAGGGGAGAGCAACATGGGATGCTGGAGAAGCACGAGTGAGAATGCAACTTGGAGCACAGGGCAGGTATTTGGTCCGTGAGAAGCACACAGGGGACTGAGCTCAAAAAACACATGCAGCTTCATGGATTGATCAAGCAAAAAGAAGAAAGCAATTCCTAAAACGTGAGCAGTGGAACGACAGAAAACAGCCAGTCAGTCAGAGAGATAGTAGAGAGGCTATGCTTCAGAGGAGGAATGAACACAAGATGGACAAGCTGAGACAAGGAAAGCCACTGATTAAGAAGCAAGCAAATGAGTGGCAAAGCCAACGAATGGTAAGCAATGGGCGGGATGTAAGCTCCCGCAAGTTATTGGCAAGCCCACAATAGGTCTTCTGCAACCAGACAGTTACACTGTCTGGTAGGCTCGACTAAAGACACATAGCAGCTGTTAGTAATTCCCTGAAATATGATAGTAACTTAAAGCTCACAGTTTAAAATCCTCTTTCATACACTCCCAGCGGAAATGAAAATTGTGGAGATGGATGAGAATGCCAGATATAAGCACCTTGAGACCACTCAGTATGTAAAGCATATCACATCTAACTTCAGAAATTAGATTTGGTACACAGAAGGTTATACTGACGTGGCAATCATGTTTGTGCCCTGCCAGCCATGGGTTTGAATCCCAGTAACCAGAAAGCAACCCTTCATCTTTTGAGGTTTGTGAAATGGGGGCAACCAGCGCAGGATCTTTCAGAGCTATAGAACTGCATGCCTCTGCCAGCAAATGTTCTAGAAATGACACTATTCACAGGCACCAATCATGACTCTAAACCAGAAGCCATCTTCACCTCATATCAAGCCTCATGCCAGTGCAGTGGCTTAGGTGTGAACCGATCGCGGAGGCTGGGGTAGGGAATAAAATCCCAATCCACCTCCAGTGGATATTAAAAAAAAAAGTGAAGCAGAGTAGTACTTATGAATGCATGGATTCCAATGCAAAAACAACAATTGATGGACAGAATGCAGAACAATGTCATACATTCACCCCAGTACAAAGATCTGGGCCTAAATCCATCGTTTTTTTGCTCGCCATGCCATTCCAGTTTGGACCCAGCCATATGCAAATCAGTCTTGACCCTGCGCCCAATGGGAACAGTCCAGCCCGAACTGCCAGGCCAGGTCCTCCCTGGACTGGAAACAAGCATCCTAGGACCGGTTTCGGGCTTTCAGCCCTCATCAGCCAGGATGCATGGATTCCAAACCATAAAGAGGGGAGACCAATTATTTAAGTCACCTTCACCATAAAAACAGACTGATCACACGAAAGTCTAAATATTGACCAACAAGACTACCCAACGTTATTTATGCGATCACGCCGAAGCAGTTCTATAACATATAGACCATGCACACATTTTCTGCTCGTGCACAGCTGAGCCAGGTATCCAGCATACAAAGAAGGGACCCAAAGAAGAACAGCGTTCAACATATAAAGTAAATGCACCATGAATGCCGAACATGCCACTTCGGTAAGTATCAGAATTGCATCACTAAGCATGTGTGAAACTTCGTTCACACCGGCATAATCTTGGGAATTTTGTAATTTCGCTTTACGATTGTTAAACAAAATGCACGAAATTACACCATCGCGTAACTGTAATTCATTCGGGTAAAAATCCCATCACAGAAGCAAGGGAAGAATGCAAGTGGCTATCGTTCATGTCACAAGTTATACTGAGTATTTAACACAAAATGTATCCTTGTGTCCAAAAGACACATTTTGTGCTTAAAAAAATAATAGGTCAAAATGCCAGAACAGCATTTGGCATAATGTTTGGGCATTTCATCTAATTTCTGCAGAAGAAAAGAGGAAATTATGCTAATTTCGCCTAAGCCGACTCACCCCTGCACAGGATGTCAGTGGACTAAAATTGTGAAAATTACAATTCATAGTCTCACAAGGAATCGTTGATATACAATTAAAGTTGCGCCAACACACAACACTCTCAGAAACAGAAAACACTGAGCGGCCACCAGACCATTAAACGGAGGTTCCTGTGTTTCTACAACCCAGGACAGCACTGTAATATCTACCGCTGTGTGCCAGCTAATTATAAGACGGATGGATAAACAGGGCAATTCCAGACCACGTTAATGTACCATTGAGCATGTATCAGACACACCAAACCTCTCAGAAACCAGCAAGGCGCTTAAACATCTCTAAATCCCACACTCAAGCATTTTTACAGGAGCACAATGGACTAGTCGCCACAAGCATAATGTCCATGTCAAAATGTTGCTTCGTTAACAAGAGCTTGGACTATGCATGGTCTTAATACTGCAAACTCAAACTTACCCAAGATATTGAATGACTCACCCGAGTACAGAATTTGCCTCTGACATTAAAAGAAGGTGTAAAGACGTCAGTGATTGAGCAGTTGCAATGATGGCCTTCAGTAGCCTTACCTTCACTCAACCACCTTAAGAAAGACCCTTTCAGGCATTGACAACACAGCCTTACAGCGGATGACTGGTTCTAAACTGACACATGCAAAAAGAACAACTGATGGACAGAATGTTGAACAATGCCAAACATTCACCCCAGAACAGAAATCTGGGCCTAAATCCATCGATTTTTTGCTCCCCATGCCATTCAAGTTTTTACCCAGCCATATGCAAATCAGACTTGACCCTGTTCCCCATGGGAACAGTCCAGCTCGAACTCCCAGGCCATGTCCTCCCTGGACCAGAAACAAACATCTTGGGACTGGTTTCGGGGTTTCGCCCCTCATCAGCCAGGCTATCTTGACTCCAGTGGTATGGAGAGCACGGGACCCACGTCTGGGCATACCCGTCCCACTCGAGGTGACATATGCAAAAAGAACAATTGATGGACAGAATGTTGAACAATGTCATTCATTCACCCCAGTACAGGGATCTGAGCCTAAATTCATCGTTTATTTTGCTCCCCATGCCATTCCAGTTTGAACCCAGCCATACGCAAATCAGTCTTGACCCTGTTCCCCGTGCTAGCCTGGCTGATATGGGGTGATGCCCCGAAACCGGTCCTAGGATGCTGGTTTCCGGTCCATGGAGGATCTGGCTTGGCAGTTCGGGCTGGACTGTTCCCTTGAGGAACAGGGTCAAGACTGATTTGCATATGGCTGGGTCCAAACTGGGGTGGAGTGGTGAGCCAAGCACATCCCCGCAATGCACTGCTTATGACCTCACATACTACATCACTCATGACATAGTAACATCACTGATGGCATCTCAAATGACATCACTGGTGACATCATCCAGAAATACACTAACACACCCACTTACACCCCCATAAATCATGTCATACACCCACTGCAACACAATCACTAACAGACTCATTCACAGAACACATACAAACACACACACACACACACACACACACCCACCCCCCTCGTCACTGATCCATACAGCCAGTAACACATCAACTCACTTATAGAGCCACTAACAGAACCAGCAACTCCCATATACAGACACTCATGCACCTACTCACTTACCAATACAGCCAGTCACAGATCCAGTTATAGAGACGGACACACTTACAAATCCAGTCATACACCCATACAGCTACAGACACAGTAAATGAGTTAATCATCCACCTACTCACTCACCCATACAGTCGGTCACACAGCCACTAACTCACCCATTCAATTACTCACACAGCCACTCACTTACACATATACTCACTCATCTATACAGTGACTGAGAGAACCACATACTTTCCCAGACAAACTCTCATGCTCACTTACCCAGACAACCACTCAAGCACCCATTCGCTCAAACATACACCCATTTACACATCCACTGATGCACCGAGACAGCCACTTGTGTTCCCGGTCACTCGCCCATACAGACACCTATGTATCTGCTCAAACACCCATTCAGCCACTCATGCACCCTCTCATTCACCATTTACAATCACTAATACAACAACTCAGTCAACTATACAGATACTCACACAGCCACTCACTTACTCATAGACGCACTGACACACCCACTCACTGACCTAAACAAAAACACACACCCACTATTTCATGTACACAGTACCTTATATACCTAGTTACTCCTCTATAAACCATTTAAAAACCCACCAACTTACCCTACAGGCACTTCCACAGCGAGTTACCGTAGTATACATGTTCAACGTTTAGTAACTTTTAAAAAACACTCACAATCACTGGATGATGTCATCAGTGATGTCATTTGAGATGTTATCAGTGATGTCATTGACCATGTCATGAGTGATGCAATATGTGAGGCCATAAGCTGTGCATTACGGGGCGCAAGTTATAGTTAGCTCGACTAACTATAACTGCTGAATTTCTCAGGTTTTGCACGAGTGAAATGTTAGCCTAACTATAACGTCCCTGTAACCTTTGGTTTTTTTCAGTGAATTTCTAAGGTTTTTTAAATGCTAATTCCTAACTATAACATCCCTGTAACCTTTTTCAACCTGAAACTTTTCATACAGTCTTATATGTAGCTGTCTTTTACACACTCTCAGCACAAAGGCTCGTCATTTTCTTACTAAATGATTTGTTAGAGGAATGTTTGAAATTCGCGGCAACGTCACGATGATCGTGATCATGTTGCGAAATCGCAAAACGAATGCAAACATTCAACGACTACCACCACATTCAAAAATTAGAACTTGCCTTTTTTAAAGAGGTGTAAAACACATACGCACACATTTTACAATATTTTAGACACAAGGGGTTTATTACTGCACTGTTTAAAGTCATATTTTTATGGAGAGTTTGTACAAAAACAATCTTTTAAACCAATTTTCCATGTTCCTAAGTATTCTGAGTATCACGAAGACGTCGACAACCGCAAAGATTGCGCCTTTTTTATAAAGTGTAAAACACATATATGCACACATTTTACAGCATTTTAGACACTAGGGGTTTATTAGTGCACTGTTTGAAATCATTTTTTTTAAGGTAGTTTGCATAAAATTCTTCTTTACAAATCGATCTTCCGTTTCCGCAGTGACGCCGGGCATCACGAATATTTCAATACTCGTGACGGTACACAGGGGACGTGCTGGCGGTTGCGGCGACATCGCAAATATTGCGCATGATTAAAAAAATAATTAATTTTGGGCACATAACTTGGGTCACTAATACCCCCATTTGTCAAGCATGGGGTCAGAGTATCTCTACCCTGATCCCTTCTGTCACTTTTCAAAAAATATTTAAGCCCGCAAACCATCCCTGATACATAAAATGGCGGCCGCAGCTTTCTGATCATGTTGCGTCCAGCCAATCACAGCATTCCCGTTGGCGCGCACTTTCACAGTTTACCACAAACTCGTTGCAATTTACTTGCGATCATCGCGAAACCGCCGCAAATTATCCACGACCAGAGTTATCACTATACTGTTTGGATTTAATTTCTCAAGAACTACTGAACGGATTTCCACAAAATAACAAAAAGCACAATCAGTGTAACATCCTCTACCTTTCTACCAAATTTGATGTAATTCTGTCCAGCGGTTCGGGCTGTAGGTTCGACAATGCGTTCCAATGGGATTTAACATTACAAATGCACCCTTGTTTCGCACCCCTATTTCTCGGTCCCCACTGCACGGATCACCCCAACTTTCCATGACACACACAACCTACTTTGACACTTTTTGGGAAAAATTTCATGCAGATTGGTCAAACGGCACCAAAGTTATAGGCAAGTCAAAAAATGCTTTTCCTAAGGAAACTAGGTCCTAACTATAACTACTGCCAGTAGGTAATAAATAAATATATATATATATATCCGCAAGAGTTACCTCAATCGAAGGAGCCCAACACAGGAAAGATACGCTTTAAAAATGTATTCAAGGCTGCACTCGTGAAACAGTGGGATATGCAAAGCCAGTCTCTAAAGCCAGATGCGTTTCGGGCCCCTGCCCTTAATCATTGGCTTGAAATATCAGGAAAGCAGGAGACTGATGTTGCACCTTTGTAGATTCAAGTTCTCCGCCTCTGTGGGCGTGGCCGCTCGCACGGCCTTCTGGAGCTTGTGGTGCAGCCTTAGTGTTGATACTGTGAGCTGTCCTGCATTCCATTAATAAATTGAAGATTAAACCCATGTGGTTCGCTTGGCATTCCTCCTTCGTTTCCGCCTGCACCTTATGACCTTGAATTTCAGCTCCTGCCCGACATGATGGCAACCACTTGGTGTCATCCAGGTCTGCTTGGCCGCAGCGGGACGCCTTCACGGCTAGGCAAGCCGTTACACAACAATCCGCAAGAGTTACCTCAATCGAAGGAGCCCAACAGAGGAAAGATAAGCTTTAAAAATGTATTCAAGGCTGCACTCGTGAAACGGTAGGATATGCAAAGCCAGTCTCTAAAGCCAGATGCGTTTCGGGCCCCTGCCCTTAACCATTGGCTTGAAATATCAGGAAAGCAGGAGACTGATGTTGTATATACATACATACATACACACACACACACACCTCTGCTTAAACCCCACAAAAGAATAATTTTAGAGCACAAAGTTTCTATTCAAGTTGGCAAACCTGATGGAGTTGCAAACAGTGCCAATTTTGTCAACATCGTGGGTGAAGTCTAAAGTTTGGCACACCCTTAGTTTCGGAACAGGCACACACCTCCAGTGCTGAGGGCTAATGACCTCACTAGAAGAAAACAACGAATGGCAAACATTGCTTTTCGATATACAATAGCCAGGTTAAGACTCTGCATTCTAAGGGAACAAGGATGTTCAGACAGTCTTGCGATGGATGGGTTTCTGCAATGCCAGAACTCCATGTGAAGATCAGCAATCTTATTCCATACCATAGGGCAATGGAATCTGACAACGATTTTGACGAGCGCAGGTAAACAGTGCTGCTGCGACATTCTTGTAAAGTGACCATCTATGATGCGGTTAATAGGAGGACACGCTGAAATACTGCAAGGACCAGTAACGTTAACTTGACAAAGGGAAATAAGTAAGAATATGCGACTCTACATACTCTGATATTAGCAGTGATTCACAATTGGGTAAATTAGCAGTCCCTATGGGACACAATTATAAACAAAGCTATGCACAAACAACTAACTTAACAAGCATTTGTAATGCAATAGGTCTTGCATTTGCGAGAGTTTAAGCTATTGGCATTGTAAATGACAATGCCTTTTATTTATCGGTTTTGATAATTAACACAAATAAAAGGCAGTGTCATTTACAAAGCCAATAGCTCAAACTCTTGTAAATGCAAGACCTATTTCATTTCAAAGAAGCAGCCGCCATTGTCCCGGGCTGCTTGGAAAGTAAATGTGCGCATGGCGCGCTAAATGTTGCAGGAAAGCAGGTCATGCCAGCAGTAAGAGAAACGCATTAAAGAAAATAGTGCTATAAGACATACCATGTAACAACTGAAGTAAAAGGGCCAGTCCTCATGGGAGGTTACAAATGAAGACAAGGCAGTAATAAGGAGGGACTAACAAGCCTATTAACGAATCTGAAGCCAGCATTTATACAGAACAATGACAAGCCAATGAAAAATATGGGCGGAGAGTGGGTGGAGCTTCAAGTCCATACTCAATTACAGCATGCCTCGCAGAGCAGCGCATGTGCTGCCCAGGCTCGACCTAAAAACAAACTAAAAATAATTCTGGAAAAAGAAAGAAAAAAAATCACTCTGAATATTTGTAGAATGACAACTGCAAATTAGGAGAAAAATATTTTGGAATTGTATCAGATAAGCAGACTGTTTCTGCAATCAGTATGTGCAGAACGGAATTCATATGCATACTTTGACTTAAGAGTTGGCAGCATGTTTTGTTTACCTATGGTCTATAGGAGTACTCCGAATGTGGGACACAATCTTCCAAACTGAACAGTCCTACAACCTATTGAACACAAACAGGTTGTTCACACTGCTCAAACAAAAATGGCAATACCCTACAAACTCCCTGAAGGTGGTCCAATATTCAGCAACTCATTGAGACAGAACAACTACACCACGTTCAACTCAACAGTGTAAATAAGGGACAGCTGGACACCATCAAAACAGTCTGGGGTCACTGGTATGGACCATAGGGATAGCCTAGTCTTTAAAAGTATAAAGGAAGGTATGGGCACAATGCGCTGAATAAATCTGAGACTACCAACGAGAATCAAAAGAATTTGATTGTTAAGTCGCCCCTTCCTGCACATAAACAATAATTAAATAATTATGATTTGCCACTTCTATGTGCAGGAAGGGAAACCTTCCTGCACATTAACAATCATTAATGGTATTTTGCTCTTTCATAGAAAAAGCAAAAATGAGGAGAAATAAAAGTATTTCTCCTCATTGAGCTAAGATAATGCCTGCTATTGCACGGCATTCGCTTTTGGACCCGTCTCAGATTTACAGATCCTTGTAAATCTGATGCAGCATCAAAACGCAAAGGTTGTTGCGGTGAAATGCCCACAGCAACACCCATTCCACGCCCCTTTCACGCAAAGTGATGCGTGTAAAGGGACCATATTTACAAAGCAGCGTTAAGCTAAGCAAAGTGGCTAAGCGCCACTTTGGAAATATGGAAAAGGGCATATCGCCACCAGAACGCCACAAAAGTGACTTTCTGGTTGCGCTATCCCCTTGTAAACATACCCCTTTGCTCTAAATGATGAAATTAGTTTGAGCTTCTGCTTGGAATCTCTTAAGCTAAAGAGCTGGAATTTGCCACCCAGGATTTGGATATCAGAAATCTACTTGTACTTGAGAAACAGGAACACTTCAAAGGGTAAGGTGGAGCAACGAGGGGGTCATGGTGTATATTTTTTAATGGGGAATGCATACTTTTTGTTGATACGAGTTCGCTAAATGAGAAATGTTTGAAGCAACCTTCTTTATTTGGTCTCGATGAGGAAATAGGAACGAAGAAACAAAGGAAGAAGGTGTCTCTGCACTTATTAACAATGAAATGCATGTTAAACACGTACTGAGAGACGCGATATAGATGTCATCTAATGAGAGCAACAATAGGTCTCAAAACCAAACAGACCTCATCCTTAAACAAACAAAAAAGGTGGCGGAAGGAAATGCCTGAGTCAGCACAATGTAGATGAAATCATACTGGTTAAGAAGTATTAGCGCAAACATGTTTAACACTCCATGAGTAATGATCCAACCTACACCTTACCAATGAGGCATTGACACCAAGTGGAGAACGACCTGGAATACGTCCATGACCAAATGCAGAGAAGCAGGGTTCGCCGCAAGGAATTCAACAATTAAATCATGAAAACAGGGCATGCGGCTCCCGCAGTCCCGACATTCAGGTATCTACTATCATGGGGCCACACCTAATATCCACAGCAAAAGTGTGTACGTTTAATTCTCTTGGATTGTGAGACGTCCTTTTTCACCTCAATTTGGTGCAGTGGCTAAAACGTCATACATCAACTAAGTCATGGACAGGGAATCCTTCCTCCACTGTCCATTCTTCACAAGAATTTGTTAACCCTAACAGAGACCAAATTATTGCATTGCCATTTATTGATATATACCAATGTAATAGTTGATACAACTTCAAATGGCCCAGAACCATGTGGCTTGAACACTTTTGGTCTAAAGTAGACTGCAAACATCAGCTCCACCAAGAACAGCATATATTGGCTTCTGCTGCAGGACATAACAGTTCAAAACACACTGCATTGTTAACAACGCTCTACACCAGAATCCTGCTTATTCCAGCAATATTTTGTTTGTCCATCTATATGCAAACAACCTGCATCAAATGGATGATGAGTGAAACCAATAAATGCAACATATGGTCGGTCTATGGATGCATAACAATTTGCGCCCTGATGAAGTTCACATGTGGTGAACGAACCGCGTTGGCCGTTTGCTGTAATCTTTGGAGTTTCGTTTTATCGGCAGAGAAAAAAAAAAAAAGATATGCAACACATGCAACGTGGAATTGGACCTCTTTGAATGAACTTTGTTTTATCGGTGTACCACTATTTGTGGTGATATTTAGCCTTAGGGTTGCACTTTCTTGAGCAGCAGGTGCTTTAGGTGGGTGCACGTATTAGTGGCTCGAATATTTTGAATTTCAATGGCTAGGACAAGAGGGAGGTGTAGCATCTAAAAGGCCCGCTCCTTTGTTTTGTCATCTTTAGAAAGTTAGTGTCATTGTTCAATGCCTATAATCTAAAAGTACGACCATTCTGAAATTAATAGAAGGACAGACTTCTAAAGTAAGTTGCTAAATATCATAGCGTAACTAGGAGGAAAGGACCCTCAATGGGGTCAACTGGTCCTGTAACATTTGAAACAACCTATTGAGTATAGACTCTTGCACCCAGAGCATTTTTATTCTGTTGCTTTGAGTTTTCTCTTTCCAATGCAAGTATGGGCCAACAGGTCGCAGTATGCTATGTACCAATGGCTGAAATGCCATCCCTCAATAAAGGTGTTCTTGAGGAGATGGGGCCAGTTGGAATTCATGCACAGAGTCGGGTAATATTGACATTTATTTACAGTGCAAAAAGAAATCTAACAGTCTGAGGTAGCAAGTGATATATATATATTAGTTCTAATAAGAAGCAACCCTGGCTTAGTCTTTTTTGTTAATTTCAATTTGACTCAGCTGCCCTATGCCTAGGTAGTCTTTTATGCTATTGATATATACGGGAATTAAGCTTAAAACAAAGTGACATTATGCTCACTTACAAGGTGCACTTACTGATAATATATGTTGCAGAAATATGCAACTAAGGTGTGAAAGGCCAGTACAATTTTGAAATGGAATACGGCGATGTAAAAAAAACCTCAGTTGCACTTACTGATATTCAGACAGTGTTACACCATGGTCATTTGTATTATTACTACTACTAAAATAACATTGTGGTGCATAGTCGATCTGGGGAGCTCTTTGTGCAGTTTTTAACAGCCACCGTTCATGTGTGCGTTTTGGTCACCTGAGGTTGGGAGAGTTTGTTCAGTGTTTTGTTTAGAAACACTTTGTGCTGTGATAGTTTCATTTCCGTGATCGCATTACGTGTCTTGGGGAGGCGCGTGACAGTGCTGTTGGTTCCCCGCACGTGGGTCCAAGAGTCCAGGCTAGCATGTGCTGTCTGGGGATGACCATTAATCATTATGGCAAAAGTATACTCCCTGAACCACTCAGACATGATCAATGTGGGACAGAGGGTGTGTTCCAAGTCCGGTAACGTGGAATTAAAATTCTAGCCCCGCCAGTGGACATAATGACAGTAGTTACATTAGTTCACTCCCACTGTTTTTGTGTAACATGGAACTGCCTACCATATCATCCTTTCCAGGCCGATAAACTAAGGAAGGATGAGCCTCGGAGCAGCATCTGTTACTTATCAGGAGGGCAAAAATGCCTCTTGTGGGGTGCACTAAATAAATTGTTCAGCGTTCTTATTTCGGATCTTGGACAAATCGCTTGCCTCTGTCTCTTGCACTCGGTCGCTTGGGAAGGGAGGCGGAAAGATCCCTGCGTTCCATGTATGCCAGCTCTCCCTCTCCAAGAAACCCTTGGTAGAGTATCCAGTTACAAACAGTTTTAATAAATCCTGTTCGCATCTTGCGTGCACTTTTCAGACCTGCTTAAAAGCCATGGAGGAACATATTTATGACCCCAGTAGTTGCATATTTAAACTATTTTTGGTGCTAAAGGGTTTCACTTTTCTTTAGGTAACCAACAGAACGGTCCTTCCTTTTTACCACGCCCCCTCCCCCAAGGTCAATATCCTCAACAAGTATTTGCCAGAAATGGGTACACCAGAAGCTGTTTGTGACTCGTCAAATAGTTTCAACGTGGGACGGGTAGGTTTTCAGTTATAAAAAATTAACTATACATGCGACGCCGAATTTAGAAGGAATCAGAGCATAAAACAAGGTTTGTTTCTATGACAGCGAGTCTGAAATACAGGCACCTCTTTTTCGATTAACCGAATATAATACACTGTAGCCGGTCAAGGCATATCCACCCCCTTAATTAACGATAACTCCTTCAAAGGAAAATCTCTAGGAGGTGTGAGACCCCAAGTGCTCGCACATTGTACAGCCTTAACATACTACCTCTAGCTACCCAATGAAAGAACTGCAGGCCCGAAACGAGGGAAGTAACCCCTCGAGATAGCATGCTTGACTGTACAGGCCAGGGTCTAGGCGCTATGCACACAACACAATACAAAGACACACATACCTCCGAACAGGTGAGGCGAGAGGTGCGAAGGCAGCGATCCGATGAGCAGCCGGGGCCCTCCGTGGCCAGCAGCGGTGCGGTCCCTGCCCCCCTCCTCGGGGGTGCTGCTGCCAGAGTCCTGAGAGCCGCTGCCGGCTCCCCCGCTGCTGCTGTTGGGGATGTTGAAGGAAGACTGTGCCCGGGAGCCCACCGAGGTCCCGCCTGCGCCGCCTCCGGCGCCCACCCCCGAGCTCCTAGTCCTGGGTCCCTGGAGGGCATGCTGGGAGGCGGCGAAGGCCTCGGCGGAAGAGGATCCAGAGGGGCCCTGCTGCGGGGGCACACCTGTTGCATACACCGGCCGGACCGCCGCCGTGTAGGGCCCCGCGCCCCCCGGGGCTCGCGCGCTGCTGGCGGGCCGGTGGGTCCCGTTGCTGCTGGAGGGGATGTCCGAGCCGGAGTACGCCCTGGTGCGCCCATCTGAGGCGGGAGCGCTGCTCTGTTTACCGCCCATGTCCCTGCGCCTCGCTTCCTGGTTTCACGCCGCGAACCTGCGGGGCCCTGTGTGCACAGTCCATGCGCTCTCCCTCCTCCGAGTCAAGGCTCCCGTCGGATCAAACGCCGCTTTGTTGGAGGAAACATTAGCTCCTGGGTGCATTCCCCATATTCCACATTCCTACAGAGCAGCGGCGCTTCCCGGTGATCGCCTACAGGCCAAGCCACGAGACGGCAGCACCCCCCTTCCTAAAAGGTGTGCTGTCCTCCTGTCTGTCCCCATGGCTGGTCACCTGCCATCCTCATGGCAGCGTGGCCGGTCGCCACGCCGTTCAGGCAGTCCTGCAAAATGGGATGACTACAGAGAACGCCATGTTGGGTGTGCAGATGAAAGTTCAGATTGGAATCACGGGGGAGGGGTTGTTTATTTTGCCATCAACTACACACGCAATGCAGGAAGAGCCAGGCTGGTGGCACTCACCGACGGGCACAGTTAATCAATGGCTGCGAAAGAAGGACGTCTCTGGTGAACACACATGGGGAGAGCATCGGAATTCACCTCAGTGAAACCTCTCATTTTTATTTCAATGAAAAACGGTATCGAAAGGGCAGGTTCTGAGGTCAAATTAAGTTAAAACCTGAAATCAATTAACTGATGAGAACGTGAATGAAGAGGAGAAACGTGTGATGGATTTGAGGGTTGTATCCAATTTGAACTCTAGTGCTGCCTGATGGAACAGAGAGCTTACAATAAGAAAGGGTGGTCCTACGGGAACTCGCCTAAATATCTGTCAAGAAAGCACATACTATTCAGGGGGCTTAGGACATAAGCCGAAAGCTCTTTTTTGATAACAGTAGGCCACCATGGGCATACACTTAAGGAGACGGTGTATACGTATGTGGGTGAAGTCTATGTGCCTGTGGAGGCTGTGTGTAGAAGTGGAGTGTATGTGTAGAAAAAGTACTATGAAAACTCCAGTGTCTAATGTGTGCGAGGGCAAAGTGTATGTTTGGTGGTAATGATTGTGTGTAACTGTGCTGGACAAGTCTGGTGTTACAGGTCCTAGGAATGTGTATGTGGAGGACACTGCACACGTGCAGTAGAAAATGTGTTGGTGTATGCACAGAATGCACAGATGCTATTTATACTAGTGAAGGCTGAATGAGCGGGGGATACTGCGAGTATTGTGGAAGTCCGTATAAAGAGGAGAGTAGCTAAGAGGGTGGACGTGTGAGGTTGAAGGCCACAGGCTAGTCTACTCAGAATACAAGTGTATTGACTGCCAGGAATATGAGGTGCCCCTGAGTAAATAGAAACAATACCTTTGCAACCAGTTTCGGTGTCTGCGAAGAAATTTTGATTGCAAAAAGTATACACATGTATAGAGAGCTTTTGTCTCTGCTGAAGGGCCCTCAGTGTGTCTGTAAAGAAGTTGCTAGAAGTGTGTGATGTATGCATGTGAGGATAAATGCGTTGCTGCGATATAGCCAAAGATCTGCCAGTCCATGCCTGCCAGAATGCAGGTTGTCTGTGCTTTTAGTATACCCTGTTTTCCGTCATGGCACAGGTTTAAGGCTAAATTCTGCCTGTGTCAGAACACGTGATGTATGTTGGCAGCCTTTTCTGTTTTCTTTGTGTGCCAAGCCACAGGTTTTGTTGTTAATCTGCAAGCCTCCAACGTGTTGCAGTCAAGTCACAGGTTTCATACGCTGTTAGGATCCCCTCGTTCGTCTGTTAGGGTACGAGTTGACAAAATCCTCTGCTGTCTCAGGACACAGGTTGTGTTGTTTGCCCCTCAATATCCAATTTGAGATTTGGCGTACTCTCTTCAAAGTGTGTCTGCCAGGAAACAGGTTTTACTTTTGCTGGCAGATCTCATGCGTTGTGCGTCGTCAGAACCTGTCCTTGTTCCGACAAGCAGGCTCCCCGAAGTATGCACGTCAGACACCGCTTAAGCTGTATCCACATGCGCTCTCCTGTGTGCCTCTTGGGAGGATAGTTTCACTTGGTATTGGCAAATCTTCGTTGTGCGTCGCGTAAACCCGGTACTGTCCCAGTATGCAGCCTCGCCAGAGTGTGACTGCTAGCACACAGGTTTCTTTGTGTTGCCTGGCGCCCTGCGCTTTGTGTCGGATTCCAGTTGGCAGGCGCTACAGGTGTATGCTTGGGACGGTGTTAGCAGGCTGTCGGTGGTGTCAATGCCCGGGTGTTTCTAGCAGCAGATGCCACATCACCCACCGTGTGCTTGCTCAGCCACAAGAACCTCCACCGGTGTGTGCCTGGCTGCCGATGGCAGACTCCCCCAGTGTGTGCCTATGTCTGGTGACAGCCTTCCCCGGAGTGTGCCCGTGTCTGGATGCTGACTGCAGCCTCCCGTGTCTGCTCGTGCCTGACTGTTGTTGGCAGGCTCTCCCGACGTCTGCCTGGGACTGAATCCTGTCGGCAGTCTTCACCGCGGGATGTTGACAGGTCTCCCCGCGCGTGCCCTTCAGCCGGCTGTTTTGGTGTCTGCAGTTCACCCCTGTTCGTCCTGCCCACCCTGGTCAGGTTCCCACCGGCGGGCGCCCGTCAGCTCCTCGTCGACAGGTCCACGCCAGCCGCTGCCCCGCGTGCGGAATTGGCAGCGACTAGTTCCCATCACAGGAAACGACCTAGCGACGGCGCTGACGTCACAAGAACCAGCACGTAACTACTGCAGATCGCGCCTGCGCAGTTAACCCAACTTTCGGCACGTCCCCGCTTGTGACAGCACCGGGTGTAACTCCCCGTGGCTTTCTATTGGTTCAGCGTGGTGAGAATGGGCGTGGCCGTAGAAAGTGAAAACAATGGAAGCGAGGACCGGGGAGCCCCGCCCACCAGACGCCTGCGGTCTAACAGTCTGAGTTTCCGGGCTGCGCGTGAGACCTTGTTATTTATTTATTTATTTATTTATTTATTTATTTATTTATGCGTTTTTATATAGCGCGGACTTTACCCGAGGGTGTCAGAGCGCTTCACAACAGGATCAGCAACATTACATAAGGAGGAGGATACAAATGAGCATAATACAAAGACAAGCGTTACATTGCATGAGGAAAAAGTGACAATTGTGCAAAAACAAACAAACCAAATACAAAAGAGGAATGAGTTCCAATAGGAAAAAGTGACAGATGTGCATGAAACATGGGATACCAAATACAAATGGAGGTATAATACTGCAATAAATGGCAGTCACACATGACACACTGGGAAGGCGCTTCTATAGGCTTGGAGTACAGAATTTCCTATAGTGGAAGAACTTCCTTGAGGTAGTAGAGAGGGCGTGGATTCAACAGGGGGTACATGGGGTACAAAATATATGATACATGGGGTACAAAATACACTAAAGGCAAAATACTGTAATAAGTGGCAGTAACTCGAAGCACACTAAGAAGGCCCTTCTATAGGCTTGGAATACAGAATTCCTATCATGGAAGAGCTTCCTTGAGGTAGTAGAGAGGGCGTGACTTCACAGGGGACTTATAATGGGGGAACACGCACATAAAAACCAACACAACACATAAAATAAGGAATGAACAGACACAAGTACAACTTTATACTGACGAGCGGACTTCCTAGAGGGGCCTAAGACCGAACGTATTAGTTCTGGAAGTGTCTTTGGAATAGAAGAGACTTGAGGTCAGCTTTGAAGATCCGGGTAGAGGAGGTGGCACGGAGCAGTGGGGGAAGCGAGTTCCAGATTCTCACCGCATTGCCCGAGAAGGATTGAGCCATCGATCTTTCCCTTTTGAAGACGGGGGCTCAAGCAGAAGCTTTTCCGCATTGCGAGAAGGGCGAGAGCCACCGGACAATTTCAGTTTATTCGCCAGGTAACGAGGGGAGGACGTGTGTAAGGCTTTGTGTGTGATGCAGGCAGTTTTGTAAATAGATCTTGCCTCGATCGGAAGCCATCGCAGAGAGGACAGGATAGGAGTGATGTGGTCGCTTCGTTTAGACCCTGAAATGAAGCGAGCTGCTGAATGGAGGATGGATTTGAGAGGGGAGAGGTGGGATTTGGGTAGGCCAGTCAGAAGAGAATTGCAGTAATCCAGTCTTGAGAGAACCAGAGATTGAACCAAGGTTTTTAAGTCTTTCTCCGGGAAGAACCGACGGATCCCCCACAGAAGGCGCAGCTGGTACCGTGCATTCTTAGCAATAGAGTTGATGTGGGCGATTAGGTTGAGTCTTTTGTCGAGAATGACACCTAGGGATTTAGCGCTGTCAACAATGATGGGTTTGTTGTTGAGAAGGTTCAGCTGATCCATCCAAGATTGAACAGGAGGAGGTGAGAGAGAGGTAGAGAGGAGGAGGAATTCAGTTTTGGCGGGATTCAGAATGAGTTGGTGAGCAGACATCCAGTTGTGAATAGAGTTGAGGGTAGAATTGAGTAGGGAGAGATCGTGTGCGGAGGACACCTTAAGGTAGATTTGCGTGTCGTCCGCATACAGATGGTAAAGGATCCCAGATTTGCTTAGGAGGTTCCCTAAAGGTTCCAGGTAGAGATTAAACAAGGTGGGTGCCAAGATAGAACCTTGAGGGACGCCTTGACCTACGGCAACAGGAGATGAAAGACTGTTCCCTATCTTGATCATTTGGGATCTGTCCGAGAGGAAAGAGGCAAACCATTTGAGCACTGTGCCATCCAGTCCCATTCTCTGTTGAAGAGTGTTGAGGAGGGTGCTATGATTAACCGTGTCAAAGGCTGCAGAGAGGTCTAGAAGAATCAGAAGACATGAATCCCCAGCGTCGAGTATATGCAGCGCATCGTCAATCACTTGCAGCATGGCTGTTTCAGTGCTGCAGTTTTGGATGAAGCCCGACTGGAAGACGTCGAGGAGGTTATTGTCCATAATATGTGAGGAAAGTTGTTTCGCAACACATTTTTCGGTGATTTTCGACAGAAAAGGGAGGTTGGAGATAGGGCGGAAGTTGTTGAGGTCGTTCGCATCCGCGGCGGGTTTTTTTAGAAGAGGGGTGACCTGACCTGATTTGAGGGTAACTGGGAGGGAGCCTTGACTGAGGAAGAGATTGACTAGCCTGGTCCAGTAAGAGAGAGTATAGGTATAGAAATCGATGGCGATGTCGCTAGGGATGGGGTCGGAGGAATGGTTGGAGGGTTTAGTTTCGCGGATGCATTTGAGGAGGTCATCTTCCGAGATGACGTCAAAGTTCTGCCAGGTGACCAAGGATTTCCGCTCCTCCATGGGGGGGGTGGGCGACCTTATCCACCAGAGCTTTGACCTTTTCATCGAAGAATATAGCGAAATCTGCTGCTTTCTTTGAGGAATCCTCAGGCTTAATGGTTGGAGGAGAACAGTTTGGGTTTTGAAGAGGTCAAAAAGTTTTTTGGGTCTGTTTTTAGCCGAGTCAAGGAGGGATCTGAAATGTGATGCTTTTTCCAGGAAGATGTGATTGTGATATATGGATCTTGCTGAGCGTAAAAGAGAGAGATTAGCGGTGGAAGGAGATTTTCTCCAGTGCTTCTCCAGGAATCTAAGGTTTTTCCTTTCATCGTAGAGCGCTTTATTGAACCAAGGTGCTGAGGGGTGGGTCTTTTCCTTTTGCTTTGGAGAGGAGCAACAATGTCGATTTCGACTGCTAGTACTGAGAGGCACTGAGAAGTGAGATCGTTGACATCCACGCTAGGGTCTAGTCTAGGAAGTGCCTGCATAGCGGAATCACAAAAAGTGTCAAGATCAATGTTCTTAGTGTTACGGAACCAGGTAGTAGCTCTTTTAGGTTGGCCGAGAGTTATAACGTGCGAGAGGTGAAAGCGGAAGGGAATGAGGAGGTGGTCAGACCAGTCTACATGGATGGGGGGAGCAGTGGTCAGCAGGTCTTCTTTGGATATGACAAGGTCCAGAATAGAGCCCTTAGAATGTGTGGTTTCCGAGCAATGTTGGAGGAGATCATTGGCTGAGAGAAAGGAGGCAAGCTTGTTGGCAGCCGAGTCTTCCAAGGAGCCCCAGTGGAGATTAAAGTCACCCAGGAAGATCTGTCTGTCACTTTGAGAGAGTTGGTCACTGATGAAGTCAGTCAGTTCCTCCACAAAGGAAGAGCAGTAACCAGGCGGGTGGTAGATGGCATGGAATCTAAAGGGTGAGCCGTGATGTATTTGAAGTTCTAGGGAAAGGCATTCGAATGTATGGAAGAGGGTGGTTGGGACCGCTTTAATTTGAAGGGAGTTTCTGAAGATGATAGCGACACCTCCTCCAGTTTTGTCTGCCCTGTCATTTCTGAGGATAGAATAGTCAGTGGGTACCAACAGATCAAACAAAGTATGAGAGGAGTCATTAAACCAGGTCTCAGTGAGGAAGATCATGTCAAGATTTTGGTGAGTGATAGTATCAGAGATTTCCACTTTGTGTTTGACTGCAGATCTGCAGTTGTGGAGCAAACAGTGCAGCTCTGACGCAGATGTTTTGGTGAAGGGGGTGTTAGGGTTGTTCAGGGAGATAGGGATAAGATTCTTGAATGAGGGAGCCCGGCAAGAGGGAGGTTGGTGAGGTCTGACAGAGGAGATGACCTGAATAGGAAACTGCGTAAAATTCTTAGGAGAGGAGGGCGGAGAGGGAGTGACGTTGGTGGTCTTGAGGCTGGCCCGTAAATTGGTGATGTCTGCAGAGGGCAGACTGTGATTGGTTTTATTGGGGTGCGGGAGCAAGGGACTCCTCGGGAGGGTGTTAGGGACAGGGGATAACTTGGCGCTTAAACGTGAGATGGACGCTACCAGCTGGGAGATGGAATAGATGAGAGAATCCAGTTTATTTTCCAGAGAGAGGAGAGCTGAGCATGGAGTGTTAGGTGGCTCGGTGGATAAAGAAGGGAGTGCAGAGGGTGAGGGAGGACGGGGAGGGGTGGGGGAACGAGTAGAGGGCGTTGGTGCAGAAGGTAAGGGAGGACAGGGCGGGCTGGAGGAGCCGGATATGAGATGGAGTGCAGATGGTGAGGGAGGACGGGGCGGGGTGGTGGAATGGGATAAGTGAGGGAGTGCAGAGGGTGAGGGAGGGAGGGGAGGGGAGGGGGAATGGGTGGGGGTTGGGGAGCAAGGGAAGAGGGTGAGGAACGATGGTGAACAGAGGGAGTGGAAGGAGAAACAGTGGTGGGAAGAGAAATATTTTTACTGGAGTTGAACAGAGGGGAAGAGAAGAGGGCATACGTCCGAGGAGGAAGTTGAGGAGTAGGAGGGGGGATAAAAGAGGGCCGGAGGTAAGGGGAGAAGAGGGGAGACGAGACTGACCCGGGCGGGGTGGGCGGGGGGACAGATGAGGTCCGAATGTGCGTGGATCCGAAAGAAAAGGGGGCTGTAAAGGAGGGGGAGGGCAGGGGGTCCGAGGAGGGCCAGAGGAATGGGGAGAAAGGAGAGGATGGTGCAAGATAGGTACTGTAGGCTATGCAAGGCGAATGTAGGGGGACAGGTACCAGGTGGAGTGGGGGGAATTGACTAGAGGGAAACTGAGGGAGAAGCAAGGGACTGCAACGTCGGAGGGAGAGACGAGGAAGGAATTGTCAGGGAGGGAGATAAGGTTGGGAAGCAAGGGAAGAGGAAGGTGGGGTTGAGGATAGATGGGAGGTGGAAGAGGAGAATTTAGGGTACGGGGGACGGGGAAGAGCGGAAAGGGATGAGGCGAAAGGGGGAGGTAAGGGGGAAGGTAAGGACAGTTGATGGGAAGACCAGGTTGTAAGAGAGGTGAATTAAGAGGGGGGCGGAGGGCAGATTTAGTGGGATTAGGGGGCGGATAAAATGTTGGAGAATCGAGCAGGTGTAGGGTGGGGAGGGGGGTGGAGGCCAGAGGCCGGAAAGATAAGATAGGGGGAGGGGCATTTTGGAAGGGGGAAGAGAGGGAGATGAGGGAGCAGTGCCTGGGGGAGCAAAGGGTAGACCTGCGCCTCCCGGGATAGCGGCCTGCTGGAGTATCGGGGGGTCTGGGGGGGGAGAAAGGAGAGGAGTTCAAAGAAGAGTTGGGGGAGATCATAGTTGTGTGGGTTGGACGAAGGGAGTGGAAGAGATGGTCGAAGAGGGAGAGACAGGAGTCTGTCGCTTGAATCATGACGGTGCCATTGTTGTAGAGTGTTATGGTGAGCGAGCCCTTAAAGCTCGTGGAGGGGAAATTTTTAGTCGCTGTCCATGCGGGATAGGTGAGGAGGAGGAGACGTTGAAGAAATTGAAGAAGCTGGTGGACCAGGAAGGGATGTCATGGGTGAAAAAAATTAAGTCATTTTTTAGCTTCCCTAGGTGCCCATTATGGAATTGATCAACAAAGAGGGAATCAGGGAAGTGTTCAATGGTGTTGTGTTTGAACCGTTTTGCTGCTGCTTTGGACAGGTTGGGGGGATAGATGACTTTGAAGCAGTTAACTCCCGACTTAATTCGAATGGAAGCCATGGTAGGGAGAGGAGGGCCACTAGGGTAGCGATGGATCAGAAAAGAATAATATGAAGAGGAGGGCACATAAGCCGGAAGATGAGTGAGGATAATCCAATGAGAGCGGTCAGGAGGCTACTAGACATGCAGGGCCAGGGCCTCTGGTCTTACTCCCTAATAAGACATCGTACCGGTGGGATAGAAGGCTGGCTTGTCTCCAGCAGTGGAGAGGGTGTGGGATCATACCGGGGCAAACCCTACCACCCGGGATTGGGACCTCCCAGTGTGGAAACCCGCATGGAAATGGGAGTCGCCTATAGGATCGCAGTGATGGGGAGGGACATTCTTTGGCTCCCCAGGGAGGAGGCCCAAATGGACACCATACCTCAACCAAGAGCACAGTTAGAGGAGAGCCAAGTGAACGACAATTATGTGCATTACTCATCCCATGGGCCACCGATCGAGCCAGGACAGCCCAATCGGAAACTGGCAATCTCAAAGAGGGGCTCAAATGTCCTATGACCCAAAAGTTCCGGGCGCGCTGCCTAAGCAGCGAAGGTCAAGGGTGCGCAATCTGCGCAGGTCTCAATGTTGCAGCTGGCACTATGTGCTGCGCAGCTGTGAAGGACCAGGGCGCGCTGCCTAGGCAGCGGAGGTCAAGGGTGCGCAATCTGCGCAGGTCTAAACGTTGCAGCTGGCACTAAGTGCTGCGCAGCTGTGAAGGTCCGGGCGCGCTGCCTAAGCAGCGAAAGTCAAGGGTGCGCAATCTGCGCAGGTCTAACTGTTGCAGCTGGCACTAAGTGCTGCACAGCTGTGAAGGTCAGGGCTAAAGGAGGGCATCTCACTTCTAACAGCCAAGGTATGACCCCCAACCCAGGTCTAAACGTTGCAGCTGGCACTAAGTGCTGCGCAGCTGTGAAGGTCAGGGCTAAGGGAGGGCATTTCACTCCTAACTGCCCAACTCAACATTAGCCTAAACGGTGCAGCTTCCCACTACTTGCTGGGCAGCTGTGAAGTGAAAAGGCCTGGCACTAACCGTGCCTTACTAGCCTCTGCAGCCACAGCATCGCCACCAACAGGGGCAGAGGGGCTGCAGCAAGTCGACTCGAGATCATGAGAGTAACAGACAGTCTGTTGGTCAGTGTGTGAGGAGGTACTCTGCTGATGTGTCTGCCTTTTCGCCGCTCCTATTGCTGGTCTGGCGCTATAATTAAATTAAAATTTTCCCAGTGTTGCCCCGTACTCCGCTGTAATAAAGTGTCCTGCCTGGGCGCCATTTTAGGGTCAGGCAGCATGGGGCATCTACTTCGGCCCGGGAGGCCCCATTGTCCGTTACTTCTCAGGGAGGAGGGGGGCAGGTAGAAGGCAGCGATAGGAGGGTGGTCACTCTCCCGCATGGCCGGTTCCCCCGCCTCCGCGCTGTAGCTGGAGCACTCACCGGTTCAGCCGATCGTACTCCCGTTCACTAGCGCTGCTGGCCCAGAAGCGAATTTGTACCGGCCGCCTTTATCTGTGGGGCGAACTGGGACCCAGTGAGTGCAAGGATAGGTAAAAAGCGATGTATTCTAGCAGGGTACAGGATCACTGTGATCGCAGCACATTTGGCATCTAAACGTTTGGAAGAAATGGAGCCGTGCACAATATAATGAGGCCAAACGAGGTGGCGTGGTTAGCGTCGGAGAAGGGAGCCTCCACTTCCCGTCTAAACAGGCAAAAAGAGCGTTGTTCCTCACCCCGCATAGTAGGAGGATGTGTCTCGCGGGCATTCGGAAGCTTCAGGCTCGATCTCCACTCGGTCGCGGTGGCATTCGCAGTCAGTCGTAGCGCGCGTTCCGTGCCCCGCCCTCAGTCTTACCCGAGTCCCCTGTTGACTCGGGGCCTCCGAGGGCCGCGTCCTGAATGAAGGGGAGGGTGGAATTTTAATAGTAGATCATAAGCATGGGAGTCAGGGGGCTGGCGTATGTGTGCCCCTCTCATTATTCTGCGTAGAGGGAACGTCAGATTTGGCCCGCGAGGCAGGAGGAAGCTCTGCCTGGACCTCTGTGGCTGTCATCCCTCCTTTGTGTTGTTGCAGAGAATGAGCTCGGAAGACGGGGGCGTGGTGGGCTGAGGCAGGTGCGGTGGTGGGTGACAGAAGGAAGACGCTGAGCCGAAACAGAAGTACAGTTGTAGTGGTCGAAAGAGGGCGATAAGAAAGTGGGGGAAGAGGTGCTTGAGGGACAACATCTCATAGTGTCACCCGGTCAAATGACAGATCAGTCACAGTTTTGGAAAGCAAATCGCCTTATTTTGTTTTTAATATTCAGTACAGCTTAAAATCACAATAATCTTGTTCCTTCAAATATACATATTTTATTTAAATTGTCCATACAATAGTTTGGAAGCTGCCAGCAATATTATTTGAGATTAAGACATCCAAACGGAAACCACAGTGGTCGAAGTGGGCGGGATCCAAGGGGCACGACGTGTCCATAGTTTTTTAATTTAAGAAAATCATTTCCCCTATTTTTTTCTGAAAAGACAACGTTAATTCCAAACGTTGAAATGCTACAGCTGAAGTGTAAGGCATGGAGTCTCCTTGTGCTGTGAAACCGAGGGCGGGCCAGACAGCAAAACAAACTTTGTCTTGCCTGAAAGAAATGTAAATGTGCGCAACTGTTTAATCTGCAAATGTAAAGGATGCTTGGAAGCAGGTATTGGCTTTAATTGATGGAGTCACTGAACACTTCCTGAAGACACAGTTTGATTGTTTTTGAGTAGTATTGTAATACTGTCACCAACTGAGCTGTAAAGTGTGTGCTTTTAGAGAAAAGTTATAAAAAAAATGCACAACATGCAGTCTGGGTATTGCTAAAAACTATATTTTGGAAGCACTTTTTAAAATTTCAAACATTCTGTAGTAGGAGGGCCGAAGCCAGGGATATTTGGTTCAGGAGGAATGGTCCCTGTAATGACAACATCAAGAAATGATTCCTGATCAATCAATCAATCACAGAATTTGTAGAGCGCACTACTTACCCGCGAGGGTCTCAAGGCGCTGGGGAGAGGGAAGGGGGGGGGGGTGCTGCTACTGGTCGAACAGCTAGGTCTTGAGTAGCCTCCTGAAGGTCAGCAGGTCTTGGGTCTGTCGTAGGCTTAGTGGAAGGGTGTTCCAGGTCTTGGCGGCGAGGTGTGAGAAGGATCTGCCGCCGGTGGTTGTTCTTCGAATGCGAGGGACGGTGGCGAGGGAGAGGTCGGCGGAGCGGAGCTGGCGGTTGGGGACGTAGAAGAAGAGTCATCTGTTGAGGTAGGCTGGGCCAGTTTTGTGGAGTGCCTTGTGTGCGTGGATGAGGAGTTTGAAGGTGATCCTCCTGTCGACGGGGAGCCAGTGCAGGTTCCTCAGGTGGGGGGTGATGTGGCTGTGGCGTGGTACGTCGAGGATCAGGCGTGCGGAGGCGTTTTGTATGCGTTGCAGTCGCTTGATGAGCTTGGCCGGGGCTCCCGCGTAGAGGCGTTCCCATAGTCAAGTCTGCTACTGACGAGGGCCTGGGTGACTGTTCTTCTTGTGTCTGTCGGGATCCACCTGTAGATCTTGCGAAGCATGCAGAGGGTGTTGAAGCAGGAGGAGGAGACTGCGTTGACTTGCTTGGCCATGGAGAGCGTTGAGTCGAGGATGACTCCCAGGTTGCGTGCGTGGTCGGTGGGTGTCGGGGCTGCTCCCAGCGTCGTTGGCCACCAGGAGTCGTCCCAGGCTGAGGGGTTGGAGCCGAGGATGAGGACCTCCGTCTTGTCCGTGTTCAGCTTTAGTCGGCTGATCTTCATCCAATCGGCGACGGCCTTCATTCCTTCATGGAGATTGGCTTTGGCGGCGAGGGGTCCTTGGTGAGGGAGAGGATCAGTTGAGTGTCGTCGGCGTAGGAGATAATGTTGAGGTCATGCTGTCTGGCGATGCGTGCGAGCGGGGCCATGTAGATGTTGAACAGTGTTGGGCTGAGGGAAGATCCCTGGGGTACGCCGCAGATGATCTCGGAGGCTTCGGATCGGAAAAGGTGGGAGGCGGACTCTCTGGGTTCTGCCGTCGAGGAAGGAGGTGGTCCATTCCAGGGCCTTGTCTCGGATCCCTGCGTCGTGGAGGCGTGCGCGTAGAGTGTGGTGGCAGACAGTGTCGAAGGCGGCGGAGAGGTCCAGCAGGATGAGGGCTGCGGTCTCACCGTTGTCCAGCAGGGTCCTGATGTCGTCGGTGGCGGCGATGAGGGCAGTCTCAGTGCTGTGGTTGCTGCGGAACCCCGATTGGGATGGGTCCAGGATGCTGTTTTCTTCTAGGTATCGGGTTAGCTGTTTGTTGACGATCTTCTCGATGACCTTGGCTGGGAACGGAAGCAGGGAGATGGGCCGGAAGTTCTTGAGGTCTCTTGGGTCCGCCTTGGGTTTTTGAGTAGGGCGTTGATCTCTGCGTGTTTCCAGCTCTCTCGGAAGGTCGCGGTCTCGAAGGAGAGATTGATAAAGTTGCACAGGTGGGGTGCGATGGAGCTGCTGGCTTTGTTGAAGATGTGGTGTGGGAAAGGGTCTGACGGGGAGCCGGAGTGTATTGTGCCCATGGTCTTGATGGTGTCATCGATGTTCACGCTGGCCCAGGCTGGCAAGGGGTCATGGTCGATGGTGTGCGGCGGGTCTGGAGTATCTATCTTGGTGGGGGCTGTCTGGGTGTTGAAGCTGTCGTGGATGTCGGCGATCTTGCGGTGGAAGAAGGTGGCGAGGGAATCGCACAGGGCTTGCGACGGCGGGATGTCGTTGGTGTTGGAGCTGGGGTTGGAGAGTTCCTTCACGATGTTGAAGAGCTCCTTGCTGTTGTGTGCGTTGTTGTCGAGGCGGTCTTTGAAGGAGATTCTCTTGGCGGACCTGATGAGGTGGTGGTGGTTACGGATGGCGTCTTTATGGGCTGCGTGGCTGTCCGGTGTCTTATCACTGTGCCATTTCTTCTCAAGTTTCCGGCAGGTACGCTTGGAAGCTAGGAGTTCCGGGGTGAACCAGCTGGCTCTTTTGGTGGTGTCGCTGTAGGTGAGTTTTTCAGTGGGGCGAGGGTGTTGGCACAGTCGTCTATCCATCGTCTGAGGTTGCAGGCAGCGTCGTCGGTGTTGGATGGGTCGGAGGGAGGGCTGAGAGCGAGGTTTGCCCGTAGTTGGTCTTCAGTGACTTTGCTCCAGCAGCGGCGTGGGATCTGTTGGGTGCGGTGGTGTGTGGTGGGTTTCTGGAAGGTGAAGTGGATGCAGCGGTGGTCGGTCCAGAGGAGTTCCGTGGTGTGGGTGAAGGAGACGTGGGAGCTTGAGGAGAAGACGGGGTCGAGCGTGTGGCCGGCGGAATGTGTCGGTGTTGTGACGAGCTGTCTCAGTCCGAGGTTGGCGAGGTTGTCGATCAGGGTGGTGGAGTTGCTGTCGTTGTTGTTCTCCAGGTGAAAGTTCAGGTCTCCGAGGAGGATGTAGTCGGTAGAAGGTTCTAGTGCCTTAACATTTTTTTTTAAATGTAGCTGTATTAATGTGATTTCAAAGCAAACTCTATATATTTTTTATCATAGCATACACTTCCCTGAGGATTTTTGGTGAAATGTGTGTCAAATGATGTATTTTAAAACATTTTAAGTCAAAAATGAATATTAATGTAAATAAGAATTTTGCAGGGTAAGGCAGGATAGACAATGTTCCATAAAGAGTTTTTGGGAACATTAATGTGCAATGTTGCACATATAGCATGTAAGGTTAGTAAGCCTGGTCAAAAAGGTTTAAGTCAACTTTGGGGATTCCACCAAAGGAGTTTTGTCTAAGGCCGCAGATAGATTATACATCACAAAGCTTATTGGAACATTTACAATAGCCAACAGTGGATATAATTAAAATACAATTATAGAGAAGATTTGGGGATTATCCTCCGAGGCAAAAATAACAAGCATTTGCAATGCAATAGGTCTCGCATTATTAAAGTTTGAGCTATTGGCATTGCTAAATAATGCAACACCAATAGCTCAAACTTTAATAATGCGAGACCTGCTGCTGCCCAAGCTCCAACATGATGCACACAGAAGAGATATTATATTGTTAGCTTATCATGGGCCAAGAAGCAGCTTTATGGGATCTGCCGTTTATGGTTAAATTGAAAAGACAAATTCCAGCTTTGAAGATGGCGCTCTGTGTTTGACACGAGAATTGCAACAATGTATGTAATATATTGTTGAGTGAATGAAGCTAAAAACAATGCTCCCCCTTGCAGAAAATATGCGAATAATGAAACCACAGTAGGCAGAAGGCAAAGTAAATTCGAAAAGCAGAATATATGTAACTCCTACCCAAAACAAAGATTTGAAAACAAGCTAAATTTTACCTATGCGAAGCTTCAACATATCGAAAAACAGTATGTATTTATTCACCCAAAAAAAGACATCAGAAAACATGACTATTTCCGCCTTGCCAAGCCACTGTTGTATGGCGTGTGTGGGAAGACTTGACACAGACGTATTTCAGCTGTGAAGAAGGTGCTTTATATTTAAGACGGAGCATAAATGAGTGTAAAAGGCGGTTAGGGGAACAAAGCGAAAAAAAGGATGCAGTTTCTAAGGAAATCCTGCAGGTACTGAAAGGAAGTTGAAGTTAAAGTTATTATTGATTTATAGCGACAATGCACATTATAGATAAATGTAGGCACGTACTGATATTCAAATTGAAAAGGCCAGCGATGTCATCAGTTGTTATGTTTTAGATGCAGTTTGGGAATGAAACTTTAAAAGTGCAGCCCCTTTGTGCCTTCAGCGCTAAACGAGCACCGATTTTTCTGCTGCTGAATAAACATACAGCACTCAGGGGTAGTAAAGATAACAAGCATCGAAACATCATGCGACCAGTAGTACAAGTCCATTATGCAGAGATTGCAATTGAGAAACCAAATACAGAGCATAATAAATTCAGGATGGATCTCAAAATCCACCTACTCAGCCAACCTTAGCAAGAATAATGAACAGCCTTCATTGAGTCCACTCCTTCAACAGCAGTTCTATTTAATTATCGCTGCAAAGCTCCAAAAAGCAGGCATATTGAGCATATGGCACTACAAAACAGTCAAAGCAATGAAGCACTGTAGCAAGGGATGTGTTCTCCGAGACGGCAGTTTATACCGAAACACTACAGACTACATCCATATGAGCACTGACAGCGTATCTACCACAAATAATGCCATTCTTCAGATAGACAGATTGTAATTAAACATTTATCGGGCACATCTCTTAGCAGGGACAATCAATAATTACTTGATCAAGGACACGGACAAGATATATTTTAAACCACAACAGATCACAGGCTAGCTTGTTTGCGTTCCATTACACACCCTTGCTGAGTCCCACAGCCAGTGTCTGAACTCATAATGTTATATTTTCAGGAGCATTTCCAAGCTTGTGCGTTGGATGTGTGTAAGGTGAGGTATAAAATGCATGACTCCGTGGAGGAAACTGAAGATTAGATGGCTTACAAGTCCTATGCAGTCCCAGTAATAGACATATCAAATGTATGTAAATAAATATCCAGAAGAGAAACGTGTTCTTTTTGACATCTTATTTTGATGATGTTTTCATCCCAGAGGGTTTCCAACTACCTGGCATTTCCATGTGTTTTATTTCACAGGCGTTGGTTCGTTTGTATGCATTGTTATATCATCATTCAGAGCAACATCACATCTCCTTTTCTCACGGAAGAAACAAGTATTTTTTCTGGCGACCATCATGTTGCCATCCATCCGCTGCGCTCATTACTGGTTATATTGGTACCATCCGTCTCGATACCCCCAGCACCCCAGTAATGGTCATTTTGTATTCAACAATGGAAGCATTCACGTCTTCAACAAACGCGCCGAATCTATTAGCAGCAGAACGGATCACAATACAAACACTTTTTGTGTTCAAATGTTTTGTAATTGCATTTATATAGCGCTTACTACCCCTGATGAGGCGTTGAATGGCATTTTTAAGTTCAAAATGTGAGATTAAAACTCAGCAGCTGGATAGAATGAGAAGAAATAAAAGCAACCGTGTAGCCATCGCGTGCCCTGCAATCTCAGAGGCATTTCACATTTCAGTGGCTTCCTGACTGTCACTGCTGGCGTTGTGAACAAAATGCTACGTCTGTTGGTAGCAGATCAACAACAAAGCCGGGGTCCCTTTTAAATTAATCTCAAAAATAGTTTCACTCGATAGCTGCACAACGTGGAGCCGGTTGTACACGATCGGCTCGTGCCCCTTTGTAAGCTTTTTTGCTTGTCACCCTCCAGTTAAAGTGGGCAGATTACACCTCATTTGTTTAAAAATCCCTTCCTCTGCAGCACATTTCGACAACAGAATTATTAATGTATTATCCTTTGCGGAACACACTGAGGCTTTTTATGCATAGGCAAAAGAAACAGTGGAGGGGATGCCTACGGATGGGTGGGAGTCGATCTAGGGAAGGCGAGTGGGTGGCAGATCAACAACAAAGTCGGGCTCCCTTTCAAAATAATCTCAAAAATAGGTTCACTCAATAGCTGCACAACGTGGAGCCGGTTGTACACGATCAGCTCGTGCCCCTTTGTAAACAAGGGACCTTTACACGCGCTGACACAAGGCCTCACCTTGTACCACTCCAGCGGTGCCTGCAAAGGGTGTCATTATCATGTGATTCGTGTAATATGAGAGCGAATCTGACCAGAATAGAAAGCCGGAGCAGGCCTGCAGTGCTCACATGCCTTGCTCCCCTCGGGCTCTGAGCTCCTCGTGTGCTTGATGAGACTGCAGTAGTGGGGCAGCACGGACAGGCTCACTGCCTTGGAGGACAGGGGCGCGAGCGCCCTGACAATCTGGGAGCAAGTGCACCCACGCCAGGGGTCGCGTGCGCACTGAAGGAGGAGGAGAAACAGGGAAGTGGAACCACTGTCTCTGCTTAGAGGACACTTTCCTTTCAGGCCGAGTCACTCCGGCAGCCAGGGGTGGGGCAGGAGTATCAGGTGTGGGAGAGAAATGGATAAGCCGTACAAGACACCGGTGTCCATCCAAAGCCTCTGCTATAATCCCCCAGAGCACCCCCGCTACTTCACAGCAAGGACAGAAAAGTCTGGGGCATAAAATATCACAGGACATAGACGTGTGCGGCAACACGGGGATGGAAAGGCGAAATTTGGAAAGGAGGCCAAAAGGAGCAAAACAGGGTTGACGGGGAAAGGGGGGACACATAGGTGAACAAGCGCTAAAACACAAGCGCGGCCCAAAGTGTTCCCAGCATGCACTGCCCTGGAAACTAGCAGGCTAGTTCCCATTTAGAAGCTGTAAACTCTTCCATGTCAGTGCAAGCATTGCACCAGAGTTGGACACTGCCATGCCAAGAATGCCTAAGGTTTGTGAAGAATTATCACCTTCATTTATTAACATCGAGGTGATGTTCAAATTTACACCATCCCTCAGTAATCCAAATGCGTGTTCAGATTTCATTCAAAAATATTCTATGCATGCTCAGGCTTGCACCATCTTTCGGGGGCTGGAGGTGGGAACGTAGATAAACATTGATGCTGCGAGTCAGTGAGGGTCTATAGGAGAAGTGACTGGTAAAGAGGCAGCAGGAAATACCGACCCTGCTGGGCAGAGAACTGAGCACAGCCATTGGAGGTAAGCAGAGGGGCCTAGAGGCTGCAGGGGACTTGAAGGACCATGGGTCTGTGAGGAGCCCTTATGCAGCAGAGGTAAGAGGGCTGGAGCCAGAGTGTTGAAGGAAACGTTGGTAAGTTTTCAAAATGAATTTATTGAAAAACAGCTGGGATTGTTTGGAGCCATGGTGCATCACTCTACGGGGCCACCTCTTGTCAATTAGCAGGTGCCAGCACACTGCACAGAGGTATCCGCTGCTTGGCTAGACTGCTGACCTTCATGTTGGCAAGGGTGCAGGCCTGTGTGCTGTTGGTTGTGGTGTGTCGTTCATGCAAAATGGGAATGTGAGTTTCCCTGCAGCGTGAATTTATTTTGTGTTTGGTCTTCCCTATAAAGATAAAGTGGGTGGTGACGAGGTTCATATGGGTGAAAAGGTGCCAGGTTTACTATGATGAATTTAAAGGTGGGCGGTACTAACTCCACTTCAACTCATCCAAGATGGCACATTCAGCCTTACCTTGAAGACATCTTCCCAATTCGACATAGCAGACATTGGGGCCAGGGGGCATTCTTTACTTCCTGTCTTCTTTGAGTAAAGAGTCATGTTTTCTGGGTGGGCCCAGGATAGCGGTGATATAGCAAAGCATTGCAATGGTATTTTCTTACTTATCTGCCTCTCCTCTCCTCTCATTCTCAATCTCTGCGTGTTCTTCACTTTCACTAGCTGGTGTGCATCAAGATTGAGTCTTCGGCCTCTATAGTTTTCCCTCTACATGTCCTTTCTTGATGACATCATCTGCTTCTTTGTCTTCTCATCCCATTTGTATGCTGATGACTCCCTGATCTTTTTCTCCTTCATCGGCTCCTCCATACATATATTTCTGGATGACTTATTGCCACAAGACAGTGGAGGAACCTCCTTAATTCCTTGACTCTAAAAGCTTCGAAGACTGAAATCATTCTTCCCAAGGTGGTAAGGACACACTTTATAAATAAGTAAATACAAATCGGCCCCTCTCTTCCTCCCATGTGTAAGTCTTTAGCTTAGGACATCCCGATACCTGTCCCAGCAGCAAGGAACCTATGGCTTCTGTTTCACTGAGGAAAGTGTCCGGAGTCCTTCGTTACCTCCACCATCACAGACTGTGGGTTCCAGATCATAGCCATCAGAAACATCTAGCAGCCCATTCCCTTCCAATTGGCTTAGGGCCAGATGCATCATGCATTTGCTCCTCATAAGCGGGCCAATTCGCAGATTCAGGCCGTTTGCGATCGCAAAATGCATTTCTGATGCAGCAAACCCAATTGTGCAATTCGGTAACCTGTTACCGAATCGCAAAATGGGTTTGCGATTTGCTATTTGGAAGGGGCATTTTAGGCGTCCCTTCCAAATAGCGAATCCTAACGGTATGCATGAATGTTTTGTGACTGTGAATGCGGTTGCAAAACATTCACATTTTACCACCTACTTTAAGTAGGTGGTAACCCGATTCGCAAATGGGAAGGGCTCCCCAAGGGACCCCTTCCCCTTTGTGAATGATAGTAAAATCATTTCTTAAGAGCAGGCAGTGGTCCCACGGACCACTGCTTGCGCTAAAAATAAAAATAAAACTTTTCTTTTTTTTAAAACGCATCCGGTTTTCCTTTAAGGAAAACGGGCTGCATTAAAAATAAAAATAATTTCTTTATTTAAAAGCAATCACAGACATAGTGGTCTGCTGAGCCAAGCAGGCCACCATCCCTGTGATTTTGCGATTCCTAGGGAGTCGCAAATTGCGAACTACCTCATTAATAATCATGAGGTAGGTCATTTGCGATCCCCTAGGAATCACTAAAAGTGTTAAACACACTTTCATGAATTCCGTTTTGCGATTTCCTAATTGCGAATCGCAAAGATTCGCAATTAGGAAATCGCAAAACAGGGCCTTCATACATCTGGCCCTTTGTCCCTAACCATACAAAGCCTTGACAATATATAAAATTATACTCCATTAAATATTTCTATATTACTAATCACGCAATCATATCGCAATTCATGAATTAATACAAAAAAGATAAAACCATACCCTGGTAAGTAGCTAGTGATTAAAAGTCACTTGAAGTTCTTTTTCCATGCCCTTTCAATCTTTAGATTTAAAATAAGATTATAGGGTAGCTTTCATGTTCCTTATTTTACCCGTCTTCCATAAAATTGTGGTGAAGGCAAATTCACACTCCCAGCTTTGTGTAGCGTGAAGGAATGTTATTCTAATTTTCAGGAAACAGTGAATATAAAGGGGGTAAAACTGGAAAGAGTGTGGGGCTGTTTTCAAAGCTAAGTCATCACACTAAGAAACAAGCCTTTGCAATGCAAAAGGTCTTGCATTTGCTAGAGTTTGAGTTATTTGCATTGTAAATGACAATGCCTTTTATTTATGTGTTTTGAAAACCTGCAAGTGGTGCATAAACACGCACTTTGTATGAGAAGCAAGGCTGGCAGTAACTAAGCCTCTTTTACTGCCAGCCTTGCTTCATGTAAGCAAGGACTATAAGTGTTTACGCACCGATTGCAGGTTTTTCAAAACACATAAATGAAAGGCATTGTCATTTACAATGCCAATAGCTCAAACTCTTGCAAATGCGAGACCTTTTGCATTACAAATGCAGGATATGCTTTGAATTTAACGCCTACATTTCACTCATGGGAGGAATTAGCTTTCCTAGTGTAGGCCGGGGATGGGTACTGAAAACGTAGAGCTAGTCATTTTTTGGCCTCCTGGACTCTTTTTGAACAGATACCCTGGGGGTCTCATTTATAGGTATGTAGATGTCCATCCTCTCCTGGTCCCATTATCCCATTTATTGCAGTAGGGGATGCGTGGGGGTCGGGGAATGTGGCTCCTTGTTACTGAGATCAGAGATTAGGAACTAGACTTTCTAGTCACAAGTCCTTGTTAGCACATGTGTTAAGCCAATTAAGTAAACCAGAATAGATTTGCTGTCCCAGTTATCCTTGTTGTCAATTTCTTTGAGGCAGAGTTTCAAAACAAATAAAATGTGTAAGTTAACTGTCACACTTAGCTTTTCACTACTCCACCACACCCTTTTCGCTGTCACACCTTGACCTCCAATTCATGGATTCCCGGAGAAAATATTTCGAATTTCCAGAACAGATTAACAGGGGCACCTTGGGTAACGACCTGCTCCTACCCTCTGCTGCTAAAATCCAAAACAAAACCTGCAGCAGCTTCCTATGCTTGTCTCCCTGTAACAAGCGTGCAACGTGCCATTGTTTGCCCGCGCACGCGCTGCAAATCGGCTTCAGTCCTCGCAGTGGCAGATGTACCATGTTGGCATGGTGCCCGCATTCCATTCCACATTCAGAGGAGAGGCAGGCGTTTCAGGAACAGAGAGCTGCCCGGGGATCACTTCAGGTGAAAGGAGGTGGCTGAACACTGCACCAGCCTGTTGCACGATGCGGCGCTACAGGAAAACCACCTCACCAGATTCACGCCTGCCCCATTCCCCGATGTTTAACTCCCGCTTGGGGTTTACTCTGGCATTCTCAATTAACTGCTCCATGAAGGGCTGTAGATATAAATAACATAACGTGTATTTGTAAACCGCACGGTCGCCCAAGGGTATCTTATGTTTATGTTTACTCAACCCAATGGTACTCATTTTATCGACATCAGAAGGATAAAAGGCTGAGTGGACCCATCGGGATTTGAACCAGTGACCATGAGGTCAAACACAGGCCCCCCCCACAGTGGATGCATTAGTCCACTAAGCCACCAGGACTGGCTAAATAGTGCAGTGTGTGCCGTGGCACCGGGCCAGGATTATGAGGCCCCCCTGCACCCCAATTATTGCTGTCATTTTACTATCTGGGGGCGGAGTTCTTGCTTGTATTGGAGTCCAGGAGGGTGCTAGTGCTGAGTGTAGGTTTTCAACACTGCGCTTCCTCCATCGTGTTCGCATGTCTACACCACAAACACACTTAACAGTGAGACCATAAACACTCTTAACATAGTGAGACCACAAACACTCTTAACATAGTGAGACCACAAACACTCAACGCAGTGAGGTCACAAACACTTAACGCACCCCAGCGCCTTGAGACCTTTATGGGTGAATAGTTGCGCTTTACAAGCCACTTGATTGATTGATTGATTGGTAACGCAGTGAGACCACAAGCACTCTTGACACAGTGAGACAAGCCTACATGCGCCGGTGCGAAACCTGCGGGACCGAATGCGAGTCATAATCCCAACAGATATTAGCATATTACTAATACTTTACGGTCACATTACGCGAACATAACTCTGTAAGGCACTTTCACAGATATAGCCTTTAGGAATTCTGCAGTGCAGCCTGTGGAGCATCACCCCTGGCGCCCTGTGACATGGTGGGGGTAGTGACACGGTGGGGTAGTGACACAAGTGGATGGATGAGCGCCGGGCCCTCTCTTGACTCACTGCAGCGCCGATCTGACCATGGCTCGCAGGGGCCCGGCCTGCGCCATTTCACGCATCCTCAGACGGCCTGGAGTCACCCGCTGGTTGTGGACAGGCAAGGGCAGGGCTTGATATCCTGAGGCGAGAAGTCATTGCATAATAACATGCCAGCATGCAGTCTATCAGCATTTGTGAAAGAGTTCAGTGGGTTAACACGTCCACAGGAGCTGTGCAGCTAACAGGCCATGCACTGGAATCCCGGGAGGCGCAGACCTTCATCCTGCTAAGTTCGATAAAAGAAGTAGCAGGCTTTTGCAATAGAACTTTCATGTCCGTCTGGGTAACTTCTATGCGATCCAATAAGACCAAGTGTAGGAACAGATCGTGGTGAGCAAAGAAAGTTCACACAAGTACAATTGTATCACGCATGCTTGAAATCTACCAGTTAGGGGAGGCCCCTCATATTGTGAATTATTTTACCTTGGGCACTATTATTCTCATGCCAGTCTTTCTGAAATACAGCATCGGATACAACCGAGGAGGAGAGGGGAAAGTTTAAGTACCACCCCAAAAAGAAGACAAAACAAAAACTAAACAAAAAAACATCCAAATGTGGATGCCATCAGTCTTCAGAAACAGTTTAAACAACATGTAGTTGGATTCAGAGGGAGACTGCTGCAGACAGACCCTGCGCAGCTCTGGAGGTCGCCGCCCTGGGCCTTGGCCAAGATCGCACACGCTGCAGGCCTACCCACGATCCGAAGAAGAGAGGGTTCTGCAGAGTTCTATAGTGTTCGGTCTGGCTTCTCAGCTTTGAAATCAAAATGATAAGGCATTAATCAAGCCGTCAATGCTTCTCGTGCTCGGATTTTAGCACTTATACTGCCAACTCTAACTTACCCGTTCATGGAGGTCAGTCCCACTCCTAGCGCTGAACTCTTTTACACCCTCCACGGAGCTCTCCAGGAAGGACATTTTGGAATTGATTCCTTGTGTCGACTGCCACAGCTCTCGACCTCTGTGGTGCGCTCCAGTAATGACATTTTGGAATGGCTTCTTGGTGATGACTGCGAGCTTGGATTCACCTTTCATAAGTGCAGAATCACCAAGTCTGCAGCCTCCATTTTGCAGTAAGCAGCCTAATTAAAGGGGGGAGAACGGAGGACACAGAAATAGAGACAAGCATGGAATCGAAACCGCCGAACGCGGGAATCGAAACCAGTGGTGCGCGCGCACCACAGAGGAGCGGGGGGAGGGAGCGCGGCAGCAGCAGCGAGACGAACGCGCGCTGCTGCGCGTGCTGGCCACCGACGGGAATGGGCGTAGCAAAGGCAGGACATGCGCCCGCCTTTGCCCAATTGCGTGCTAGATTTGAAAAAAAAAAAACGCGAAAGCCAATGGCAGCCTCGGAAAGCAAAACCACACGCACGAGCGTGTGGGTAGCTTTCAAAAGCCCTTTCTAGAGGTCTCGCGCTGCGCGAGCAGTGCTGCGCACTGCAACGCTAGGCATGGGTGTCAGTCTGTGGGTTCTGCCTAGCGGTCATTGTACACAACTACCCCTGGCATCTCTTGAACTGTTTACCATTTCTAAGCACCTGTTAGGACCCCTGTCCCTTGCATTGTTGGTTTCCTATGCATTGATTTATACCTCCTGTTCTCATCTTCCTTATGTTGTAACCTATTTTACTATTTTGTTTTCTCTGACAAGCAGACACCTACCACCTACTGCTCAGTTTTGAGTAAAATCATGCTATTTATAAGGTAGATTCCTCTTTCCCGCTTTCTCTTATTCCCTCTTTCAATTCTCTTGTCAGATCTACCACTTTTATAAGGCCTTCTTGAAGTGCTATATAGGCAACCAATATAACATACAACATCACTTGGCCTGTGTGTATCAGTGACTGAATGCCACAGTGTTCTCTATACGTGGGATTCTATAGGTATGTGGACATAGGTTCATGTGTGCCTGATCTTTGTGGATGTGAGCTTGTAGGTATTTTGGTCTGTTTGTGCCTGGATGGCTGTAGATGTTTTCTTCTGTTTGCATATTTGCAGGTATGCATTCATATTGCAGTTTCAAATTCAAAGTATTGTAAATATTTTGTATTACCATTTATCATTTTAACCATACTTAAATTATCAGCCTCAGAGGGATGATGACTGAGTTGGCTTAGCCAGGGGCTCAAACCAATGACCTATATATTGCAGCAGTCTCAAGGGTCTCAGTACATACCTGTTCACAGAAAGGAGAATAAAGACATGAGACTGGTCGCATTAGGGGGATGTTCTACTACCATATAGTATGAATGATTAAAAATTCCAGATACAGACTAGCTACTGTTACATATGTCCTCAGTGATGATATTAAACCTATACAGCACAACACCATTAGATGACTCCTTAGATTGTACTCCTAAATTTGCATCAGGGAAATTAGGGTATTACAGATGTATTTCTGCCATGCTGAATATTTTTACTCATGGTACCCATTTATGTTCAAGCTTTAGTGACGCTGCCTCTCACATGACTGAGACTTTACATCCATGGCTCACAACCTTCAAGATGAGCAATACTGAGTGGAGGCTTGGAGGATCATCCAACTATTAAACTCTTGCTTTAATTAATAGAAATGGCTAAACAAAGGGCCATGACCAAATATATAAGACACATACAGATGACTTGGAAACTGAACGTCCGAAAAGCTGTTGGATACCAAGCAGTGCCTGAAAATATAGGGTGGCTAAAAGTTTAGGAATATGTAGGAGGGAATTAATTAGCTCAGCCCATGAAGTATTTACAGGAGAAAGTTCAATCATGTAACTAGTTCTCTTTTTACTCTTACTTTCTTTCTTCAATAAGGTATATTGTTGCACAAACTCCAAAGAAAAGTTTTAAATAAGCAAAATCTTTACAATGCTGTACATCAAGATAGATCATATTTCTGTTTTGCATATCATAGCACTGGTAGGCCTGCAAGGGAGCTAGGAATTGCATTTACTAAGGGCCCTCTTGGAGACCTCAAAGGCTTGCCTTCCTGTGTGGTTACCAGACTGCAAAAGACATCCATCCCATGATATGAAAAAATGGACAAGGAGGCACAGAAAGACAGGGAAAGATGGGGTGACATAGAGTGGAAAAAAGAGAGAGAGGGAGGCAGAGCCAAACAACAAGAGAAGAAAGATAGGGTGAGACAATGCCAGATAAAGTCAGGGAGAGATGAGAAAGTAGACATGGAGAGCAAGTGGATAACAAGGATATAATGACAGGGAGAGACAGAATGATGAAGTGGTTGGGAAAGAGAGCGAATAGAAAAAGCATGGAGAGGCAGAAAGGCTTTGAGGTGAAGAGACATCAGGAGAGGCGTAACAGCAGAGAGACAAAAAAATAAATAAAAAGATAAAGTGACAGAAAAACAGCGAGAGAGTGAAAGGAAGAGGAGGAGAAAGACAAGTGGGCAGAGATGAAGATAGGGAGAGAAAGGGGGTGGTGGAGAATGATACGGGGGAAGAGAAATGCAGGAGACCTAAGGTCAAAAAGACAGAGAGAGAAATAGAAAGTCTGGGAGAGACAAGTTTAGACAGATGGCAAAAGGAAGACAGTCAAGAAAGACAGTTATTTCTACACAAAGTCATCTATCTCATAATATGAACCAATTCATATCAATCAATCTATCTATCTATCTTACATGCTTGGGTGATTTTATTGCACCAAATGCAGTGGTATAAAAACCCATATTTCTCACAAGTTACCACTAAATAGGGGAACTATTTAATGGCTCCTTGTGAAATAGGTTTCAATCAAAATGACAGCCCACAAACAACTCTCCAGGGCTTTACTGTTGCCAGGGCCACTAGAATTATATGCCAAGGTTATCTGAATTGTGTAGCATAAAAGGCAAATTATGCTGAACATTTCTGGTAGTATTATTTCCAGCCTTTTGAGATAAAAACGCTGTTTGTGCACATCATGAAATTATGTAGCAAATTATGTGCAAAGGATGGTAAATCTATAGATATGTGGTAAATGCAACAGCCATAGAATTGAAAAAAAACACTGGCCGTTTCCACTGTTTGAATAACACTTGATTCATGAACTGTAAACCTAAACAGTTTAGGTCCAATCAGTGCCCGCTGTTAGATGCACTTTGAATAAAGCAAATCTTTCAAACTAACTACCCAAAATAAACATGTAATATTAAAAAATATTTAAGGGGATACATATGTAATAGGGCCTTTTATTGCCGTTGCGGGGAATGAATGTTAAATTGATGGATGCTTAATGGTAGGTGGTGACTGGATGGCTTGAGCTCAGCCACCAGGAATAGATTGTGGGCTACTAGTCAGATAGCATCACCTCTCAAGACATACTCTTTAATACACAAGCCTTAGTCTGTTCACTGTGACTGTGTGCATACCGTTTTGTTTTAGCATTTCTAGCTGCTTAATCTATCTTCTAGCGCTCTGAAGTAACTGTAAAATGACATGTTAGAGCTTGTAAAACAATTAATCAAAAATAAATGGTTGTGCCCTGTGAAGGATAAGATGACTTGCACAATGTGAAACTATAAAAAATATGGGACCGATCCCAGCTTCCCTGCTTGACAAATTGTGTGATCCTAGGCAAATATTTTATTTCCCCATACCACCTTTTTCTTTATTAGTGTGCATGAGAACACCTCCAAATATGTGAGTTTAGGATGTATGCTGAACAAAAACCTCTTGTGTTTGATTTAATAGGCTATGATGTTGCTCCACAAATGATAAGAATCTAGCCCACTTGTAGGGCACAGATGACAACTGGCTTGCCACTTAGTGTTCACTAACAGCATTGTCGTTTGAGTGGGGAGCTTGAATGTTTCTAGGTTGAAGTTTAAAAACATCATTGTTAATAAAGGCCTCTCAATGCAGTACATTTCCACATGCTACGAAATACACGTTTTTGAATCTTGAAGAGGCTATCATATTTTTACATTGCTACATAATTTACATGCCAAATATTTTCATGGCTGTCTGTGCATGGGCTCGCTAGAGCGAAGGCTGAATCTTGGATCGGCTCTGTCAGGCGTCGCTCCCTGTTAATTTACTGGGTCGCCCGCCTCGAGAAAGGGATCCTTTCTCGTTTTTTTTTAGTTTACATGACTTACTTGAATAGTAGCAGACGACCCTTGCTCACCCTGTTGTACAGCACTGAGGACCTAGCCACGGATTCCTTGCTCCGGGTAGAGAGCCCTTGCTGCCTGCTCACCGATGCTACAAGCAATACCATGCAGGTGTAGAGACTGTGATGCTCGCTGCTAGCCCCTAGGGCCCTCAGGCAGCCCTGTGTCTGCAGAATGCAATGCACTGATGGCACATGCTATAGGGAGCACAGCTCTGGCACTGGCAGGCTGGTGGCTGGCAGTGCTACAAGGGTGGGCCAGGCCGCAGGTGAATTAAAAGCAGTACCGCCTGCGGGGCCTGCACTGCCTGGGAAAGTAAAGGAAGCTGCTCTTGGAGCTCGGCAGCATGAGTTCAGGTGCTGTACCTCCAGGTCGAGCAAGCCTCAGGGAAGGCATACCCCATAGCCCCTCCTTTGCCTCTCTTGTCAGTTTCTTTCCTTTTTGGGCCAAAGGGAAATTTGTGTGACTAAACCAACCCTCTTCCCAGTGCTCAATTTCAACAAAAAAAAAAGTAAGTGTCAGGGCTCTTGTCCGGAGGCCACTGGGGCTTGCACCACACGTTGCCCCTGTCATGCTACCACTGATAAGAACAACACAATTACTAACCATCACACTCCTACAAGTGTGACAATTCAGACTATTTCAGGCCTCCAAAGCTATAAGAATGACTTGGGCGGCAGGTAATAGTCATGTTTAATGTATATTGAATTAATAATTACCTGTTGTTGTGGTTATCTCTAAAATAGCCAGACGACGCCACCATGTGGCAGACTGTCACAAGCGCCAGTGTTGACAATTAAGTGCTGGTGCCAAGCACAGGAAACCACTGGCTCAAATTTAACTGCCTCCTCCACTCTCCTCGAAGAGGAGTGCCCGTCTAACCTCGGCCCCCAAGCCTAGTCACAGAGTGCAATCTGCTGTGCAGAGCATTCTAGGAACAGTCCTAAACAAATTATACTAAATGTGGCAAAAAAACAACCAAACGAAAAACGAGGATTTTTAGGTTGCCCACAAAAAAATATAGCCTCCTCTATTGATGTATTTGTACTTTCTGAGAATTGAGCTGAGAGATTACCAGAGGCGTTGCGGAGCCTGAAAATGAGGTGCGCTGTTCGCATTGTCACGCAGTGTATTCTGAGACGAAGCGCTCTAGTGCCCATATGCTTGGAGCCACCCAAAGAGGTGCTCTGTAAGCTGTCTTAAGTGTCGTACATGAATGAAAGTGTCAGGATTGCAGACAACTGCTCTGCTTGAAAAATGGCAGCCATGAGCTTCTTTATTTAGCACGTTAACACCATGATTTTCAGAAAAGGAGCCTTACAAGTAACCTGCCCTGCCCAAGATGGCCGTCTGCCCGTAGGATGTTAACAGAGGCTCCCAATCTAAGATGGAGCAGAGATCCTTGATGTGAGTTCCTGTTAGTACAATATATAAGGAGGCATTTCCAGGAAGAAGATTTACCACAGTGCATTTGTTCCCTTATTTTTCATCACGTTCATTGTTCCTTTGCAACCAGTTTTATTGCCACCAGTGTTCATGGTTGTGTTGCCAACTCTACCCTACTACCAAACCTCTCATTACGACCTCTGTACTATAGCATCAATTTTTCTGTTTTTCTATTTGGACCTTTCCCCACTCATAGCTAAATGTTAGTATGTCTGCCTGGAGAAGCTGCTTTCAGTACCCACTTCAGGGAGTATGGAATAAGTGACCATGTTTCAGCAGACTGGCAACTCAGGAACACAAGCGATAAATAAGATATTTTTGCAGCAGCGGTGGTGGGGGCTGCAGCAGAGGAACTAAAGTGTGGGGTGGGAGGGGCAGATAAACATAGGGATTTTTCTTTTTATAGAAATCATGATAAATGTATGAAACTCCCTTCCAGCATAAATAGTGGGACAAAAATAAGTATTAGAATTCAGAACGCCTGCGACATAGAAGCTGTGATGGCGCAGGAGCAAAGGCTGAGCTGGAAACTGTGTAGAGTCTCTGGTTTGAACTCACACAGGATATAAAGACAGACTAAAAGGGCCTCACGACCCTTATCTTCTGTAAATGTATAATTATCATCCCTGCCAAAGTTCCAGGTCCATGCATGATGTGCTGCTCCAGTCCAGGTTTTTCCTTTCAGTTTTGGGACTTGTAGTCTTGTTTGTTTCATTAGAAAACAGGACTACAAGTCCCAGAAGGCAAATGAAAAAACTCTGGACTGAAGCAGATCATCACGCATGAACCTGGGAAATTTGTCAGCTATGAATGAACCGTTTAAAAATAACCTTCATACTCATGATTTTTTGCTTTAATGTTTCATTTAAAAACATCCCTATTTCTGGAGGCATGAAAGATCACAAGATGGCCGACTATTTGCTTTGCAGCCATTCCCTCAGCTCCTTTTTCCATCCCAGCTTCTACACAATTAGCTGGTCAGTACCTAATGAATTGCTGTGCTGTCCCATAACAGAGGTGGTTACACTGTCTTGTGAAGGCTGAGTGCTCGGATATGTTGTAATGCATAGACTCCATGCTCCCGCTGGGCAGCTGCCAATAGAGCAATTAACAGTACATCAATAAGCGATGAAAGGGAAATCTAGAGAGACAGGCGCGCAGACACATGGGGTCGTGATTGACAGGCCTAAACCGAGAATTCTAGTAAAGGAAAAATTGCCTGAGTAGAAAGCTGTGCTCTGTGGGGGCCTTGCCACAGTGCACATGTCTGTACCGTTTTAGATGTGGCTTTAATGGCGCCACTCATAGCAACTTCTTTTGTAAATGAGCCAAAGGGAGGGGTCGTGTCTGGTATATAAAATTGTAGGCTTTGTGATTGGTGCTTGGTAAGGTAACAAGAAAGTAATGGAGTTTAGCTATGTTATTTGGGCTCCCGCCCTCGCAGTCCATATAAAGGAGTCAGATATTAGTTGTAATTGATTATGCGTATTTCAGAGCATGACAAGCTAAGAGAAGAGCAGGTAATGCTTTTCCTTTACTGAGGCCTGACACAGGGCTAGGATTGGTGGAATTTTACATTTCAAAGTGTATGGTTAGTGATGGAATTGTGGGTACTTTTGAATAGTCTACCATGCAAACATAGAAAAACACACACGTGTAAACTTGCAGGTAGTTTCACACAGTACTTAATTTGTAAAAAAAAAAAAATAAGTGCCAGGGCCCTCGTCAGGAGGCCACTGCCGCTTGTACCACCTATTCCCCCCGCCAGCACTGCCATCACAGTACAAACACAACTATTAATCATCACACTTGTACACGTGTAACAATTCAGACTGTTCGAGTCCCCCAAAGCTAGAAGAATGGCTGGGGCGGCAAGTATTAGTTGTTTTTAATTTATATTGAATTAATAAAACAACTGTTCTGCTTATCTCTAAATCACACAAACAGCGCAACCATGTGGCAGCTGTCATAAGTGCCAGTGTTGCCAATTAAGTGCTGGTGCCGAGCACCGGGAACCACCAGCTCAAATTAAGCACTGTTTCACACCATGGAAACAGAAGAAATGATGTTGTCAAATGAACGAATATGAGTGCTTCTATGGTGGAAGTGGGAAGGGAACGCCGCCATAGTGAACAGGAGTGTGGTGGCACGATGCACTAACCGAAATTCAACAGGAGCGATGCACTCTTCTCTCTCAACACATCCTCCAATGACCGCATATACAGGGATATGAGGGCTAGTGGTAGAAACAAGGTAAAGGGAATGTGATAAAAGAGGAAACAGAGATACCAGACTCCACCACTCTGACTCGTCACTTCTGCTGGTGTACGATGTCTGCAGGAAGTAGTTACTTTCGAAAGGCACAGCAATATCTTTAGATACTTTCCAATGAAGGTTCTGAACTTCAATGTAACCATGAATGGATATCCCTTAGCAAACACTCTTTGTAACCAACACTGTACTTTGATGAAGAATAACTTCCTCAAGCTTTATCATTATGTACTCTTTATGGAAGGTGAGTTATAGTTTCCATTTGGCTCATGTTGCACTGCAAGATAATTATCTAACAATATTCTGCTATTATTTTATCAATTTGTGCTAACATTATTGGGGCCAGATGCACTAAAAATCAGTTAGCAACAAGTCGTTGTAAATTGTGCACTGAATTCATGCAATTCTATTCTGATTTTGTGAACTACCTTATGTACTATTAGGTTTGGTCGCAAGATTAACATTCGGTGTGGGTGGTAGATACCTACCTACCTCATTACAGTTCATGAGGTAGGTCACAAATTGCAACTCACTCTGGTTGAATGTCATCACAGGTATGGTGCCTTATGGGCCCAATGCCTGTGACTGCATTTAAAGAAGGTCAACTTTTTTAAAGTAAACAATCCGTTTTTCTTAAAGAAAATAGGACTGTGTTCAAATACTTAAAAAAAAAGTTTCACTGAGAGTTGGCTGATCTCTCCCTGAAAAGTTTTTCAAGATTCTCGAATTGGTTCCAAAATACACCTTTTCCAAATAGCAATTCTGAAACTATTTCTAAAACCATTTAGGAAAACACTGAATGGGTCTAGTACATTTCAAAAAGGGTTTTAGCTTTCACAAACCCTCTGCTTTACTGAATCAGACTGTTTGTGAACGATAAAACCCTTTGTACATGAGGCCCTTACTGTATTAGACTGTCCTGAAATCTCACAGTAAGATTGGTGTTATGTGTTGGGCATTGTCCTAACCTTCCCGTGACACTTGAACTCTAGGTTGATTCATCAAAGTGCCTTACACTGTCACAAATTCACTTACAGACATTTTTTCACAGACTACAACTTCAGTGTCAAACTACCAAGCACGTTAGGCCTTTACTGCCTCCTTTGTCTCATTCATTCCTTTTGAGGCTTGAACTATTCTGTCAAATGTGCCTGCAATGCCTCTTTAGGAATTATTTATTTTGGGATGCTATTAATTTTGAACCAACAGTATTGGTGGTGTTCATTCTTTCCACATATCCATTGTATTGTGGGTGATATAAAAAGGTTCTTACATGTTAAATTCCACTCTCACTAAGGAGTTGTACTACATTGTCGCTTGAAATGTGTTCAGAAAATCCTTCCTGTGTAAACATCTGTCTTAAAAATGTAACAAATGTTTCAGTCATATATTGAGCTATACATTTTACTCTAACCCTCTTACTATAATAATCTGCAACTGCAAAATGCTTTATCTTAGGCATAGGCACTATCACTTCAAAGGTTAACTTTAGTTAAGGGCTTTCCGGAAGAACAACTGGTGTTAGGGGACACAAACACACCTTTAACATCTTATGAGGAGACTCACACAGATGATTCCTTCATACATACATCACAGCATTCCAATCCATTACAGGCCACCAGTAGTTCAGTCAGAGTTGGTGCTGCCTGTGAGGCAAACAAGCTCCTTGTGTGCAAGTTCCACCAACTTATAACTGACAGGAAAAGGCACAACTGGCACGTTACCTTCCACAATCATCATTCTCATTGAAAGGTTTATTTGGTTAAAACAACATAACCATAAAACCAAACCAGCAATAAAATCACAAATATCCATTATCTTATTAGTTCTCTTTAACAGGAGTGGCTAAAACGGACGTAGTGAATAACAAATAATAGGCTGATAAAAAATTTGAATAATATAGAAATGCTGGTCTACAACTTGTGAATACAATTATATAATGTACAAAAAAATTAAAATAAGTACAGTTGTTTGAATAGATAATTATTCACACTGGCAAGTATTAATATCATCGAGTTTAAAACAACCTAGATCAAAGCATAAAAGATAATGTACTGAGCCCAACCTAAATTTAGTTAGCAGCCATCGATCAAAGGTTAAAGTAATCACTGACAGGTAGGGCTCCATCCCAGGTCTCGTCTTTACTACCAAAACGGACCTAGCTGAAATCTTACAGAATTCTTGTTGTTCTCTTTCTAGTGTAAAGCACGAATCCATTACTCTTTCACCCAATATTTAAGCTTTTGTGGAATGAGCCCTGGATGAGGAACCAAATCAGGTCTGTCTAATTCAGTGCAAAGTTTTCTAAAATAATTAAAGCATGGAATATTAATGGCACCATCAGGCTTCAAACAATGCAGAATGATTTTCCAATTAAATTTGGTAGCCACGCTACTCCAGATTGTGATCCACAATAAGAAGCAAGCTATGAGGAGGCGATCAGCCTTCCACAATCATGTCATTCATTCAATGTTATGGAATGCCAGGACCTGTTGAGACCAGATTATAGCCAATGGGAGGAGGCTACAGTACTTGACAGCACAGAGTGCCAAGTGCTAAACCAGGTCTTAAGGTCATGAGGTCAGAAATGAAGCTTCCAGATTAAAAGACATAGAAGTCATGTAAAACGATGCAAATGGGTGAGTTTTACACTACCCAGCATTGTGCTCTTAAATCCAAGCCTCTGTGAACCACTTCTTTCAAGCTGTGCATTTCGAAAAAGTATTTTTTTAATTTTATGAGTGTCCTGCAGAAATATGTCATTGTGCAGGAACGTTGCAGTGCGTCTGGGCAAAGAAATAGTTATGAGCCAAGATTCCAGCCAAAGAGTGTGATGGGCAAGGTGGCTCTGGATGGTTAGCGCAAGATGTGCTTATGATAGGGAAATAAAGAGGAAGGGATGGTAACTGAAATAGTGTCAGAAAAGCTTTTTACCAAGCGTCATGCCCCCCCAAACTGAGGCATCTAAAGCACATTAAGGGGAGGTTAATGGTAACTATTAAAAAACATATATTTGTATTGATGTTTCTAGCAAATATCTTAATTGTGTACTGGTGCAGATCTTTTGATTGTAATGATATGCTGTTGATGTGTTTATATATATATTTTTTTTACTCTGCATCGGCTCTTGACAAGTTGGTCTGAGGCCCACAGAGCGTACAGTTACACGGTCTGGAGGGATGCTGGAAGCTAGGGTTCAAGGGATGCAGCCTTAGGGCAATCAGAACTTTCTAAGTTATCGAGAAAAGCTTGAGAGATTGGCACATGCCACTCACAGGACGAATGAGGGCACACGAGATAGGGAAAGCCACGACAGACAGACACGGGAGACGACACCCAAGTAGACTAGGCACACACTCAAATAATGCAGGTGGGCCGGGTTGGTATGTGTGACTGCCTGAGTCAGCTGTCCTGTTTGTCTGTGAAGACATGTAAGTGCGACAATGGCATCTGCACTTATGTGATGTCTGCAGGAGGAACCAGGCCTGGGGGAAAGACCAGCAGTACAAACCCTTCTCCATGCACATAGTGCAGGCATGCAGCAGACTGATATATGTCACCTGTGGGAGGCAGCAGGGCTGGCTGCTCCTTGTCCCTGTTCCTCTTGGCAACCTGGAGAGAGAGAGAGATAGGGAGAGAAAGAGAATGACAAAGATTATACACCACCTAAAATTAGCCACGGCTATTGGCTTTGCCCACGCCGCTTCCAGGTCTGCAGCCTCCTGAGTCAGAGCTTGCATTTAGATGCCGTTGGTGCTGTGTCCTAGGTATGTTTACTTTCTTAGGGGTTGATTACAGTGATCTCACAGCCTTTGGTGACATGTCCCAGTGACGTGTCCTAGGTCATCGTCATGTTTACTTCCTTCAGGGTAGATTGCAGTGATCTCACGGTTCCAGCTAACCTTTGGTGATGCGTCCTAGGTCATCGTCATGTTTACTTCCTTCAGGGTAGATTGAAGTGATCTCGCGGTCCCAGCTAACCTTTGGTGACGTGCCCTAGGTCATAGGCATGTTTACTTCTTTCAGGGTAGATTGCAGTGATCTCACGGTCCCTGCCAGCCTTTGGTGACGTGTCTTAGGTCATAGGCATGTTTACTTCCTTCAGGGTGGATTGCAGTGATCTCACGGTCCTAGCTAGTTTGGTGACGTGTCTTAGATCATTGGCATGTTTACTTCTTTCAGGGTAGATTGCAGTGATCTCACGGTCCCTGCCAGCCTTTGGTGACGTGTCTTAGGTCATAGGCATGTTTACTTCCTTCTGGGTAGATTGCAGTGATCACGCGGTCCCAGCCAGCCTTTGGTGACGTGTCCTAGGTCATAGGCATGTTTACTTCTTTCAGGGTAGATTGCAGTGATCACGCGGTCCCAGCCAGCCTTTGGTGACGTGTCCTAGGTCATAGGCATGTTTACTTCTTTCAGGGTAGATTGCAGTGATCTCACGGTCCCTGCCAGCCTTTGGTGACGTGTCTTAGGTCATAGGCATGTTTACTTCCTTCAGGGTGGATTGCAGTGATCTCACGGTCCTAGCTAGTTTGGTGACGTGTCTTAGATCATTGGCATGTTTACTTCCTTCAGGGTAGATTGCAGTGATCTCACGGTCCCAGCCAGCCTTTGTGACGTGTCCTAGGTCATAGGCATGTTTACTTCCTTCAGGGTGGATTGCAGTGATCTCACGGTCCTAGCTAGTTTGGTGACGTGTCTTAGATCATTGGCATGTTTACTTCCTTCAGGGTAGATTGCAGTGATCTCACGGTCCCAGCCAGTCTTTGGTGACGTGTCTTAGGTCATTGGCGTGGTTACTTCCTTCAGGGTAGATTACAGCGATCTCGCGCCCCTCGGCCCTGCCAATGCTAGGCCTCAGACTGCTCATCACCATAGGCTGCAGGGAGCGGATTAGACAAAACACAGACAAACGAGCGTGTCGTTCTCCGACGAGCACAACTCGGCTGGGCCCCTGTCCAGGCTGACAGACTGCCTGTCAGAGGCAATCTGCGAGCGGCAGCCCGGCTCCGACACATAATGACACTCACAAGGCATGGCGTCCATAACAGCCTGCCGCATCGATTGAACGCTGGGGATGACATCAGTCCAGGTCCGCAGGCGTCTCCAAGCCGCTATCACTCCTCCTCGCGCTCAGGCCCATGATGGAGAGGCGTGGAGACCAGGTGAGGCACCTGCGGGAATGCAAGGAGCAGGAGGCCTCCGGTGCTTACATTGTGAAAACAATACACAAACAGATAAGCGCAGGGACCCACAGTTCTTTTCTCAAGAGCTGCCGGGACGGTGTGAGGTACCACGGCCACCTAGTCACCATTTCATCACATGCTTCTTTCTTCCACCGGTCTACCCGTCCTAGCGCCTTATCGCGTAAAGGAAACACTGTGGGTGCCAAATGAAGCCTGTCTCTGCCACAGTTTGGGGCTGAGGGGTGTCTTAAATAACAGAAGAGCTCGAGGAATGCTATTTTACTCCTTAGACAGGGGTAAATAGTTACTTGTCATGGTAACTTTCAAAGCATATGCTGCTTTTAGCTGGAAATGTAGCAGCATTTGTTGACATATCTAAAGCAAACAACTGAACATAATACAATAACATACAGAAACCAACATAAGGACACAGTTAACCCCTTAACTGCTGGGGGTTCCCCCCCTAGTGCTGAGCCCTTTTTTGGCTATTTGGGGCAGTTTCGTGCATAGGGCTCCATAACTTTTTCCCCCACATAAGGTATCCATGCCAGGTTGGCATCTTTTTTTTTTCCCACAAAATCCTGGGGATTCTAAAGGTAGCCAGGGTTTGTGGATTATCCAGGAGGAGATCAAGAAAATGGCCAAATATAGCTACATTTTGAGATTTGTGGGAAAATTGAAAAAAAAGTGCTCTGCAAAAAAGTATCTGTTTTTTTCTCTCCTAAAAACGGCATTAACAAAATGTTTGCTATGCTAAAGTCACCATCTTCACAGCTTTCAAGAACAAGCAGAGCTGAATCAAAAAGCCTATTTTCACAGCTGTATTCCACACTCCTTAGTAATAGCCAGGCCCGTTGCAGAGGCTGCGAGAGGATCGGGGGGGGGGGGTGATTCAGGTCACATGGAGGATGATGAGTGGGGGGTGGCCTGTAAATGCCCCAGGGACAGGGCCGGCGCTAGGCATGGGCAGTATGGGCAGCTGCCCAGGGCCTCGCACTCAGCCCACCAGCATGGGGCCCCGCACCAGTGCAACACACCACCAAACCTCTTGTGCCCCTGCCGATCCCATTGAAGAAAGGTGTCTATTTACAATTGGGCTTACAGGAGGGGGCCCTCCCAGGGCCTCTCAGGGATGGTGTGGGGAGGCCTAGGGGAGGGGGACACTTCATCTTGTGCCAGTTGCAAGGAGACGCATTTTGTCCTGCAATTAGGCCTCCTGCCTGGCTGCCCATTGAGAGACAGTGCGGGAAGCCCATTGTCAGAACTTTACCGTCTGCACAGTTTTAGCACTCAGCCCCCAAACTATTCTCACACCTTCAGCCTGATATGAGCTGCAAAAGAGGTGCTTGTAGGGGGCAGAGAGGGGAGTTGCGGCCCAGGAGAAGTCTGCACAAAGCAGCTTCCGGAGCCCTGAAGGTGTCCCTTATGTAAATTAGAGGGGCCTCGCACATTCCCCTTCGCCCGGGGCCCCAAAAACCATAGAACCGGCCCTGCCCAGGGAGGTTGCCATATGGGCGGGCTTCCGGCTCACTCAGCTAAAGCTGCTACACCGGGCACACTTTAAGCGTACACACCTCTGTGTGATGGGGAGGAGTGACTTGAACCGCTGCCGGTGGGGCCGTGGACAGTGGGGAACATTGCTTCACATGCCCTGGGGGTGCCCGTAGGTGAGGGTCTTCTGAGATGGGGTTCAAAGTAGGCTCTTGGCATTGGGGGATACCCTGGTACTCACTCCCTGGTTGGTCTGCCTGGGCATCTGGGGGTAGGTGACCGAATTGGTTCACACTTTCACTCTACAATGCTGGTTGCATTGGCGGTGGCCAAAAGGGATGTGGTAAGGTATTGGGGTTGTGCAGTGCTACCGACACTGAAGGACTGGGAGTCCAACATGGAGTGGTATCGGCAGTGGGAGTTTGTGAAAATATGGGACCGGTGGACTGAAGCAGATCGGGGGTGATGGGGGAGGATTAGGGGCGGGAGGAGAGTCCCAGGACTGCTTGGGATCTGGGTGGGTCTGGAGGTGGCCTCTGTGACTTTCCAAACTGAGTGTTTCATGCTTACAGTCTGATTTCAGGCTGACACTACCTCTTGACGTTTCCTCTGTATTTGTGTGCCACAGCAACCTGGGAGTTTAGTTGTTCTATGTATCATTTTACATATTGTTTTTGTGAGAAAATCCCCCAAAATTTGAAAAAATAAATTTCCAGCCATCCTGAGTTCCCACATGAACTGATATGAATGGTACCCCCTTTGTTTGGTTGAGCCAAGAGACCACGACACAAAACGTGCTAAAGCACTACATTGATAGATAAGCACTAGGGGTGGCTGTGGTATTTGGGGGCCGTGCTGTGGTGCCACCCATGCAAACCTACAAGCCACAGACATTTTTGAAAACTAGGCAACCAGGGGATTCCAGGGTGGTGTGCTCTGCATGGTTCCCTCAAGGATTTATTACCCACATTGCACTGCAAACTTCAAACTTTGCCTGAAATCACACATTTTCCTTACATTTCTGTGATGGAAACTTCCGGAATCCGCAGAAAACCTCAAAATTCCTACCATCCAAGGTAACCCCATTTGTGTCAATGGAAATGCTGCTTCACTTGTGTGGCTAGTCGTAGTGCCTGCAACGAGAATGGATCAAACAAAGATCAATGGTAGCCCTGAAATTACCACTCTGACTCACTTAGATCACAAGCGGCAGCCTATGTAGGGAAGCTTCTTCCCAGGCCTGCCGAAAAGAAACATCCAGTGGTCATCATATAGGGGCTACCTGGGTTGTGGTTGTGATGTATTTGAACTCCATAGCTATCTCTACACCGGCTTGTGCAACACAGGAGCTTCAGTATCCAAACAAGTCATCACACAAAAAACTTCCAAGGGTACACAAGACAGAACATTAAACATGCAGCCAGCACTGTACGGAAATGCAGTTGAGTAAGTTCCTCAGCGGCGGCGGCGGCTCCTTCCTTATGGCGGAGGAGCATCAGCCTCCCCCGCCAGTACAGATGCAAAACTTGTAAAACAAAATGATAATAACACAGGTTTATTATCATTTTATTTTACTTCATAGGGCCGAGTCTAGGAGGCAGGGCCATCCTGATGACGACATAGGAGGAGTGGTGGGCACTGCTGCTCAGTGACAATGTGGGTTCGACCGGCTGTCCTAGGATGGCCAAACCGACATGTGCTCTGAGATGTCTCCAACATGAGCTGCATTGCCGGGTTGGAGACACCAGGCACAAAAGTCCCCGCGGGAGCACAAATCCAGGGCACTCAGGCCAATTCCGGCACTTCTCTCATGCTGCCTGCAGCATGAGAGCAACGTCTGGATTGCCCGTAGGGGTGTCTCTGAGCCTCAGCCTGTGCTGCAGAGGAAAAGAAGAGCGGTGATGCGGCAGGCAGTAGGTAAGTTCTTTTTTTCCCTGTGCTGTTGTCATCCGTCCTCTCCCCCTGCCCACTGCCCGCACTGCCCCGCCACTTTTCCCTGACACCAGCTGCTCCTGAAGTTACTCACAGCAGCACCCCCCCATCAAAACACGATAGTCTGTCCTCCAAAAATATAAATAAATAAAACACAAGTTAGCACACAACCTTATTGGCCCAAAAATACAATTGGCTATCAATGATGAAAATGTAGATTTATTATATATCACATTGTTAGTATTAACAATTGCAATTTTGCTTCTAGATCAGCTTAAAATCTATAAAGCATTAGCATTATTGCACATTTACACACATTTTAAATGTACTGCTGTTTTGTTATCCTGTGCTGTAAATTGCACATTTAGCTCAACTATCCTAGTAAATCTAGCCTCCTTCTGAAATTGGCATGATGCAGGGAGAACTGGTGAAATTAGGCAAGTCACTCCGAATGCCCAAACTCTATGTCCACAAGGAAGAGGGAGGGCTTTGCCTACCACATGTGGATACAAACTATCTAGCCAATCACGTCTCACAAATGGCGAACTGGTCTGTCACGGGATCCCTAACGGGTGGTATACTGAGCCACAAGGAGACCAGGGATGAGGTGTAATGTGTATTTATTCACGTAAAGGTGAGTCTATGGGCAGCAGAGTCCTCTCCTTTGTAGGGCCACTGTGTGAGTCGGCTTGCGGTCCTGGTTGTTGATGGCGGTGGGTCCGTCTCGCCTTCTCCCTCGTCTATGGTTCACCGACTCCAAACACCCAGAAAAGAAAGCATAGAGCGGGGTCAGTGGGGAAGCTTCGTCCTTCCCTATCGAAGGGTTCGGGGAGTGAGGGAATATGCACCACCAGCACCGTGCAGATCCCTGACGTGACCTCCCTCTTGAGTACCACCCCCTTCCCGTGCCCTGAAAACCCCTGGATGGTCGCCCGTACCTTGTCAAGCCACCCTCCTCCTGGAGGGCGGCGAGGCGGAACGTGATATCGTTGGCCTCCTGGCTTGTCGTCTTCGTCGTCCGCAGGGCTCTGTCTTCCGTTTCCTCTCCGACCGTCTGCGTTCTCCAACCTCCACGCCTTCAGAGCTCCTGCCGGTTGGGATATTCCTTCCGCATACGTCTCGGGGCTCTCCTCTCTTGTTCCGATGTCTCCCTGCTCTGATTGGTCGGCGGACGCTGACGTCACGGGCCACGCCTCCGGGGACTCCTCCGACGGAGTTTCCTTAAAGGGCTCTACACCGGCCTGCGTAGAAGGCAACAGCATGCCGTTAACCGGGTCAGGGGGCCAATCGGGTCCACCGTTGTCAGCGGACTCCTGACATGGTCGGAGGCAATACCAGACCCGCCTATTTGTCACTGGTTTGAGAGCGCCATGTTGTACTGTAGTTCCACCACTGATGCCCTTTATGTTGCAAAGTCTGATATGAGGGCCATAACTAATCCCATTTTGATGAATATTTTTTACGTCTGGAAACAGTTGCACATGTCCCTGAAGGTGGACCCCTGGATCCACGCATGGGTCTCCAATTTGGAATAATGAAAAGATCCGCATTGGAGGGCAGATAGTCAAATGGCCATTTTGGAAGAAGTGTGGTGTACGCACCATTGACCAGTTAATATCTGGGTCTTCATTTAAGACCTTTGCCGAGTTCTCCTCGGAATACGATTTCCCTATTGCATCTCGTTGGCAATATTTGCAACTCTGACACAGCTTCCAGGGGCTACTAGGAAAAGATCCCATTTCGCTCACCCCATCCCTGATTTGTGCCTGCTTCAAAACCAGAAGTACTGGCAAAAGGATGATGTTGGGACTGTTCAGCCTGTTGATTGATACTACCTTCTCACAGTCCACTCGGGTATTGTCGCACATTCATTGGCAGGAAACAATAGGTCACACCTACTCTCCCAAAGCCTGGGCCTCATTACTTGACTCCCATGACTCTTTCCTTCGGTGAGGCCACACTGAAGTTTGCATATCTCAAACTATTGCTCAACGATACCACTGACAGGTAAGCACTTACATGGTAATACGTGGCCTGGTTGCACAGAGTGCATAGTAGGCTGGGCCCCAGGACAACAGGAGTAAAAGGCCCCAACCACTATGATGGGGCCCATTACCCCTGCCCACCCTGTGGCCTTCTGAAAGAGGTTCTGACAGGGTTGCAGAATGCCCACCATGCTTCATTAATATTCTTGAGGCCGGATGTTTTGTGATGTTTTGTGAATATACATTTTGCAGTGTGACTGATTAGTGCATAAGTTGTGTTGCAATAAGCAGTCATGTTTTCAAAGCCGTATTGCTCCCTTGGGAAACTGCACAGAGCTGGCTTGCTACCCCATCATGACTGTTGGAGATGTGGAATGGGTGAGTGTGACACACTCCATATTATGTGGATCTGCCCCGCACTTACCGGCTATTGGTCGGAGGTATGGACCACTCTTGGGGAAGTGGAGGCAGTCCAGATAACTCCTTCATCCAGGCTGGCTTTATTACATGATATGTCCGGTTGTGAGATACCCACAAAACATAGGAAACAGTAGTTGCTGTTGGGATTGGCTACTGCTAAGCTCTGCGTCCGTTGTCACTGGCCGACGGGTCCTAGTGGGGCCGATTGGCTCTCAGAATTGGGCAAAAATTGCAGACACCGAACATATAATTTATAAGAGGAATGACTGAATGGACGTTTATGCCTGGGGTGGGAGCCCTTAATGCAACCATGGGGAGGACTGGGCTAGGGAATGGATACGGCTTATTCTTTGAACATATCCATAATTGGAGATGCCCAGATACCTAGGACCCTAACTGTTTCCCTGGCGTTGTCTGCTCCCCCGCCCTCACCTGACTGGCCATGTTGAATGCCTTCCCACCATTACACAAATGCCTGCCAAGACACACGGTTGTTAGATGGTACAACAAGCCCAGAGTGGCAAACACATTCCATCTCTCCTTAGTTGGAGAGTCCGACACTGTGACTAAGGGTTTGATTTGTTCCATGCAGATTGAACGGTTGAAGTTTTGTCATGTACCTATGTTACAAGTACAATTGTTGTTGTTTACTGTATTGATTAGCGTGCAAATTGCGCCTAAAAACAACAATAAAGAATTATTGCAAAAAAAAGTAAGTAGGCAAGTCTGCCTTTTACTCGAGAAATGTGTATCTAACCTTCAAGGTCTTCTTGCATTCTTTCCATTAGAAAAGCCTGACACCTGCTCATTAGCGCCTATCTGCAGTTTTGATTCATTACTTTTTTTGTCCTCTATTCATTTGCATTGAGAAAAAGTGTATAAATGTAGCACCAAAATGTATGGATTTTAGCAGTGCATGCTCACACCGACCAAAGACGGTGCTTTAGGTTATTGAATCGGTGTTTTGCCTTTGCTTATTTTGATGCTTGCTGGCTAATATTGCATTAAACATGTGTTAGACTTCTAGGCGCTATCGCTAGCATCTGTTTTCTTTTAGAGTGCATCCAGCTGCTTTTCCTCTACCAGCTGCCTACCACATATTTACATCTGCACAACAGTGGGTATACTTATGGATCAAGCATTCTCCTAAGACTTGATGTACAATCCTGCACCCTTAACCAATGTTTTTCTCAATTTATTTGATGATGACACATACACCTAATAGAGATACACTATAATTCACCCAACAGACCACACATCACTACAAACCGAACAAGACTGGTCTGTGTTAGAAGTATTGAAATCCCCTTTGAAGTCCCCCCTGGACCACCAGGAACCACAGTGATACCATGCTTGTGGCCTATTGTGCGCTAGATACATGCCGAAAATGGCAAGTACAACAACAATAACAAAGTGAGTGCCTGGATATTTAGCTCCCAATCAAATGGACAGGAGAGTTCATGCATCCTTGTCTTGACTTGGGCACTAGCAAGGAACTGATGATCAGGGATCTGTGGCACAATATTCGATTGCAGGGAGAACACCTTGAGGGCTCCGTAGTTTGCAGCACCAACCGCTGTGCTCCTGATGGTTGCCTCAATGCTTGCCTACTCGACCCCTCATTGAATAGCACTAGGGATGGTGATGACCACTGTCCCATTGGAGATGAATGCCCACCCATTCCCTTTCAAAGGGATTTTGACATCCTAGGAGATCTCACTCTGCCATCAATTTCACCATCTGCATGCTTCTGCCTGCACTAGACAGAGTGACCCAAATTTGGCATCTAACTCACCTCTCCTGCTCTCTAAATACTCTAGAAACATGCTTCAGGATACGGGCTGAAACCTGGCAGGCATCTGTAAGCTTGTGGGGGAAGTGATGAGAATTGATGGGGAATTCAGTGATTTTCTGAGGATGATGAACTACAGACTTGCAGCTTAATTAAAAAACATTTTGCTTGCATACGGATGCAGGAAGTATGGGCCAGCTGTACAAACCTTTAGCGATTTGAAGCCAGTCATAAAGCGGTTACCAACTGCTAACATATGTATTTCCTATGTACAAATGGCCTTTTCTGTTTTTTTTGCGAAGCGACACAAGACTGAATCACACATTTTGCGACTCTAAATAGGGAAAAGTAAATAGGGCATTTCCTAATAGCAATTCAGTATTTCTATGTATGAAGCATTCGCAAATCGTGATTAGTGACAGAATGATGACCTTGCATGTGCAATTCATCACCAAAAGGAATCAAGTGGTAATGAGGTGCGACCTATATAAACAGCCCGAGAATACATCAGGCCCTTTCACCTTGTCTGCTTTGTTTGTGATCATGAGGAAGTGGAAGCTGAAAACCCACTTGTTGTTCAGAGCTGTGACAAGATCACCACTACTTGAGGTACTGCAACGAGGACCAAGGATTGGAGGCCGGCTAGTCTCACAGCTGGACAAGGGGACACTGCCCAGGGTGCCAAGAACACTTGCTTTGAGCCTGGAGCACTAGCCTGCCTGCCTGCCAAGACCGTTGTCCACTGTGACGAGGAGCAGAGCCTGGAGGGAGTGAGGTTCCCAAGAGAACAAGGATCCCAATGAGCGAGGACTGAGGCCAAAGGCCCATTGGGACCGACTATCTTGTAGGAACCTCAGCAATGCACTCAGGGCAGTTTGCCTGAGGATTGTGTGTTCCATCTCCCAAGGACATTGTTGGGGCCGTTGCCCAAGGAACCTAGTGAACTTGCGGGAATACCCCCCCAGCCAGGAAAGAGAGACTCGCTCGACTCTGGGGCAACCGTCCTTGACCCTGAGTGTGCACAATTAAGTCCAAGGAACCCAGGAGCTATTTATATACCACCGACCACCAAACCTGCATGCAGAGGAGGATTCTGCAGGATAGTGAGGCTCCTTCCTTCCCACCTTCCCACTGACTCTTGCCGAAGGGGTTCGCCGCCGCCATAGAAGGTTCCTGTGTTGTTGAAGGTACTCTGCCTGATGCCAGGCCGCAGCACTTCCGTCCCAGCGCTGAAGTCACCGCAACACGTTCCGGGGCATAGAAGAGGACTGTTACGTTGTGACTGCCACCTGGGTAAGAAACAGGAAGCAGGGGCTCATTAATACTTGGGGACTAAGGTGCAATGCACCGCACATGAGAACTGTACAAGAGACTGCAGGCCCTCGCTAAGAACTTTGTGAACAGACACCTAGGGCAGAGTAGGGTTGTCCCTGTGGGAGACACACTTCATATGACCTAAACACTTCAGAGCAGGGGAATGGGCATAGTTTGGAGGGACTTGGGTGAACTCACTCAAAGCATCAGACGTGGCTCTCGAAGGAATTTTGTTGATTATCTCACTGTCATTATTGGGCTGCACCTTATTTATTAGGATTACTGAAGGGCTCATTGAGCTGTGTGTTTATGCTTACAATGGCACTCCACCTCCCCCTCCAAAGCCTTGGACTGCTCGACTCACGATACCACTGACAGCTAAGCACTTACGGGGTAATACGTGGCCCGGTTGCACAGAGTGCATAGTAGGCTGGGCCCCAGGACAACAGGAGTAAAAGGCCCCAACCACTATGATGGGGCCCATTACCCCTGCTCGCCCTGTGGCCCTCTGAAAGAGGTTCTGACAGGGTTGCAGAATGCCCACCATGCTTCATTAATATTCTTGAGGCCGGATGTTTTGTGATGTTTTGTGAATATACATTTTGCAGTGTGACTGATTAGTGCATAAGTTGTGTTGCAATAAGCAGTCATGTTTTTAAAGCCGTCAGTGTGCAGTTTATAACAAAGCATCAAGATCCACCATACGGGTAGTGATCTGAATGATGAAAAAGGACCGATAGTGGGTGGGGAAGAAGTTGTATTCCTACTCCATGATAGGACATACACATAAGTTGTTTAAATACCCCTCACACACCAAAAGGGCCCTTGATGTCATGCTTCATCATTGGGGTCTTCCCATCCCACTGTGGAATGGGGCGTGCTACGACCAGCGACTACGCGGGAGCACTAATCTAAAGCACTATGTGTGGTGTAGGGGTAGTGAGAGGAAGGGTCAGAAGTGAAGTTAAAAAGGAACTGGCCTCATGGACATAAGACAATTTAATAGGTCGTTGAGGCTGAACCTGTTAAAAAATTGTGATTTGGAATAGTCACGCATATAATGAGCTGACGTTCCTAAAGAGTCAACATGTTTCGAAGCTCAAGGCTTCTTCATCAGGACTGAGAAGATCCCTTCAGTGCTCACTAGTTGTATAAAAGTGGAAATAATTATATACAAAAGTGAAAAAAAATGTTTTGCAAGTATTCATGCACTATATATAGTACCTGTTTGTACTCCTATATGTTAATCTGGGAAAGAAGAAAAAATGGTTTAGAATGTTAATTGCGCCACCCACGGCGTTGTCTTACGAAGATCTGAAAAGACAACAAATGTGTAAAGGTGACTGTTTTTAAGACATAGTGCTATCATGGTGCATGGACCTGTGAAAAAATAGGGGAAGAATGGGGAAAACATACAAAACACACTACATATAACATAAAACACACACTCTATTCGTGACTATTGTAATTGTATCCAAACATGGTGTGTAGAACGATGTATACACACAATACATACAATGTATGAATGGGTATATTGCCCCATGAGCCTCAGGTACAGATGAACAGGTAGAAGTCACTAATTACTGCAGGGGAAAAAAATTGAAATGAAAGAGAAACGGTCAGGTAGTACTCGTCCTCTTGCCGAGTGATCTGTGAAAATCTTGGACCATGACGGCTATGCCGTACTTACGTGCTGCTCGACAAAGTTTTGCCCCATACTGCTCACCCGCGGCTCCGCTGTGTGACTGGGGAGTGCGGGGAGCTGCTATTTAAGCAGAAGTATAAAGTGGAAATTGGATTCACCTGTAGTGCTGACGCGAGGAAAAACCGGAAGGGAGCTTCCATGCTTGATTTTCCTTGCGCGCTGGAGCGCTAACCACAGTACTCAGCGGAAATGAGTATTCCGTACGTGCTAGAACGCTCGAAGTGTATGTAAATAACCTGAGTTTTTTTGGAGACAAAATGTGCTGTGAAACGATACGATTGTACCCAAACACTGCGTATGGTTATTTGGGAAAAAAGTGGAGCGTTGAGATTGGTGTTACTTCACTTCTCTTGTCAATCGAGTAATTGCAGTAAATGTATTTGAAGTGCATCGGAGCACTCTGAGGAGCAGGTAATATGCTGGGAGCGCTGTTGAAATGGTGCACGTCACAAGCGATGTGTGACTCAGAAGTGTTAACAGAGCACCGAAACGCTATAGGGGGCAAGAGAAATGATAATGTTGGAAATCATAAAAGGAGCGCTTGTAGAATCGGGCAAGATCAAGTCTGATTAGGATGTGATGACCACAGGGATGATGACCCTGAATGGGTTGAAGATTGAAAGGGGCCGGGATGTGATGAGATCACTTGTGTGTTATTTAATCCTCTATACAGATGTAACATGTAGGGACCAAACGCTGTGATGCAGTCTGTACCCTGTATATAGTAATGAAGGGAGGTGGACAGGTGTAATAAGTACTTTCAACCTACTAACTGTGCCCACGGAATTTCATCATTCAAACCCTTGTCGTGTGTCCCCAGACGGAACACCCAACGTTGTTCCTTTTCCAAGAGGTCTTTTTCGTGGTTGATTTGTTCAATCACTGTCCATCTTATGTCGTCCACGCTGTGGTTGGTTGATAAGTAGTGGGTTGCCATTCTGGTGGTGCTTTTTTTACATCTCACATTGCTTTTATGTTCACGAATCCGTTTTCTAACTGGTCTGGACGTCATCCCGATGTACTCCAATTTGCACGGACAAGTGATCATGTAAATTACATTCTTACTGTTACAATTAGTAAACCGTCTTTGTTCCCATACTGACCCATTGGAGAATGTGATTTTTTTACTCTTTGTGGTAGGAACGTCAGCTCATTATATGCGTGACTATTCCAAATCACAATTTTTTAACAGGTTCAGCCTCAACGACCTATTAAATTGTCTTATGTCCATGAGGCCAGTTTCTTTTTAACTTCACTTCTGACCCTTCCTCTCACTACCCCTACACCACACATAGTGCTTTAGATTAGTGCTCCCGCGTAGTCGCTGGTGCGTAGCACGCCCCATTCCACAGTGGGATGGGAAGACCCCAATGATGAAGCATGACATCAAGGGCCCTTTTGGTGTGTGAGGGGTATTTAAACAACTTATGTGTATGTCCTATCATGGAGTAGGAATACAACTTCTTCCCCACCCACTATCGGTCCTTTTTCATCATTCAGATCACTACCCGTATGGTGGATCTTGATGCTTTGTTAACTACTGATTAGAGGAGGACGTATCCACCGTCAGTGTCCCTCTGGACGCTACCTCTTCACTCCCCTATTCTGTTTTTTGAAGTGTGCAGTTTATGCCTTCTTGTTTGCCCACAAGGCTTCACACAAGTGGCCCAAGACCACAACAGCTCCAAGTCTTGCTTGGCACATCCATTTCCTGTGCGAATGGTTGCTTCAATTCAGGCCTCATTTCCAGTTCACCATGGCATTTCCAAATCATACATAAGCTAATTTTCAGAAATCCAGTATTTCAGCATCATTGAAAAGAGGAGAACCAGGCTAAGGCCTGTGAGATGAGTTGTTGGAATCCCAGGTGGTCCATATCACACTTTATTTCTTGAGGGACGGGGCTGGTTGGTCCTTGACCAAGTGGTTCAGGTCTCCAACGATGAATTTTCTATTCAAGAAGGAAGTTGTATTCAGTAAGGTTGAGAATGTCATCTGCAGAGCAGGGAAGATAGGTACTATTTTCCCTAGATATTGATTGGCTTGTGACACATCTTACTAGCAAGTATTCAAATCTGTCGAATAGCAGGTCTTGAAATTCCTTAAAAAAGGTGAGTCTTCATAAATGAAGGCCATCCCTCCACCTTTTCCTCTGCTTTTGGAGAGGGTATGGAAATGGGATGTCCTCCAAGTCTGATGCACAGGAAGAGGTGGTGTCACAGTGTAGAAGCATTGAGAAGCTGTGGGACCTCCACCCTTCTGAGTTATGGGAATACCTGGCTCTCTGGTCACATAAATAGTTTATGTCGCTGAAAAAAGAACAGTGATGCTAATATAAATTTTACTTGGAAAGTTTTCACTGGGTACTGGTTTTCTAACTACTCGTCATTACCATAGAGTTATGGGGGTCTCATGGTGGAAGAAATTCCTTTAGGTGTAGGCTTGCCCACCGAGCTGCCATTTCAGCTCTGATGTAATTCTGTATTCCAGCCGTGGTATATCAATAGCACTAGCGTTCTTGAAGAAATATAACAATATGTTGCCACCATCATGTCCTTGGAATTATTTCCACCGGGTGGACTTAGGAGCTGGACAGGCAACAGCCTTAGAATAGGAAGACCATGAAGAGGGTGCAGGACTTTGGAGCACCATCATGACCAGCACCCCAGCTCATCTTGCAAACAAGCTTATGATCTGTGGTGGTTCTCTGCCGCAGGCAGGGCGCCTTTAGACTGCAGACTAAGAAGTGTAAAAAAGAAAAACAAGGTAGCAGGCCTATTCCATCTGTGCACCCAGGATCTGGAACAACAATTCTGCAAACATGTGGACTGCCCAACATGCTCCAATGCAGGAAAGAGTTGAAGACTCACCTCTTTAAAGAACACTACATCACAATGCATTAACCATATACATCCCAGCTTCCTCTCCTATTACTGACTTCATGCCTGTCTTTGACCATGTAAAGTGCTCACCTCCCTTTTGGCTAGGTTTGAGCTATAGAAATACCATATACATACATACATGCATACATACAAACAGTACAAGCGACCCCACGCCATCGTCAGACAGCATGGGCTCAGCATTGAATCCTACGCCGACGACACCCAGCTCATCCTCTCACTCACGAAGAATCCCGAAGACACCAGACTCTGCTTCCAGGAAGGAATGAAGAACGTGGCAGCCTGAATGAAAGACAACTGCCTGAAGCTCAACTCAGAGAAGACCGAGGTCCTCATCCTCGGATCCTGCAACTCCGCCTGGGACAACACCTAGTGGCCCTCCGCCCTCGGGAATCCACCCACTCCTACTGACCACGCACGAATCCTCGGCATCATCCTCGACTCTTCCCTCTCCATGAACCGCCAGATCAACTCCGTTGCATCCACTAGCTTCAACTGCCTGCGCATCCTCCGCAAGACCTTCAAATGGATCCCCCCCCGACTGCAGAAAGACCGTCACCCACGCACTCATAACCAGCACACTGGACTACGGTAACGCCCTATATGCCGGAATCAACAGAACTCTACTACACAGACTCCAGACCATCCAGAACCCTGCTGCCAGACTCGTCCTCGGGACTCCGCGTCACGAACACATGACACAACACCTGCAAGACCTCCACTGGCTCCCCGTCGAGAAGAGGGTCACCTTCAAACTCCTCACCCACGCCTACAAATACCTCAACAACATCGGACCCAAATACCTCAACGAGAGAGTATCCTTCCACGTACCCAAGAGGAACCTCCGCTCCGCTGACCTCGCCCTGGCAGAGGTCCCCCGCATCCGCAGAAACAGAGCAGGTGGGAGAGCCTTCTCCTACATCGCAGCCAAGACCTGGAACGAGCTCCCCGTGAACATCAGACACTCCCCAACCCTGCACACCTTCAGGAAGGACCTCAAGACCTGGCTCTTCGACTGATCCAGAGCTGCCCCCCACCCCCCTAGCGCCTTGAGACCCTCACGGGTGCGTAGTGCGCTATATAAACCCTCTGATTGATTAATTGATTGACTCTGTGTTTGTGTTTGCATTTCACCTTGGTATTCAGGTATGTGAGAATGTCTTTTCACCAGGTGAGAGGGATAGTGCATTTGTAGCACAAATACCAATTGCTCACTGGTATGTAATCTAACTTCAAATAGCGGGCAATGTTTTGGCAAATTTAAAAGGAGCAGCAGGATCTCATTTTTGGTTGGTATCTTCTCCTGTAATGGTGATGTCCAACGTTGATGAAACTGAGTCGCCTGTGTGTATGCATTTATTGCTAGCAATAAATTTACCACTAACAATTTTTGATGTCAAGATGTAGTTTTTCCATTCTGAAATGGATGGTATTTTTCTTCAATGAGAATATTGAACACTTTGTACAGTATTCATGGCCACTAGTCCTCTGATCAATTAATTGTGGACATTCTCTTGCCATTTTCCGGGCCACAGTCTTTGAGTTTGTTGGAACACCTCACCAGGGTTAGTACGCGATCTATATATGCAATTACATTAAAATACATATAATGTCAAAAACCATGTAAAGCGAGGGCATATATGTTGGTAGTAAAGTGAGTTGTAAACTGACTACTACTGTTTTTGCTGGATTGAACATCTGAAAAATAACACCTTCTCTTTACATCTTATTCAATATTATTTCTGAAGTATTATCTTCGCCCCCTCCAACCACCATAGCACTCTGCAAAACTTTGAGATGACAGAGCGTTCAAAGCTGCAAGCACATTGAAATAAAAAAGCTGGCACAAAATTCAGCTAAGAAATAATGAAGTGTGGTTGTCCCCCAGAGCTTGATTTAAATATGAAAGGAATAAATTACAAACCAATTACTTGAGGCTTTTAAAGATCAATATATGCAAAACGCAAGTGCACAAGGATGTTGGCTGGCGTGCCAGAGTACTGAAGTCATAGGAAACAGACTAAGAGCTATCATTGTTGTCAATATGTATTTCTAGTCCAGGCTAACTCATAGTCCCCCTAAATGGAACTCCGGCACCAGGGCAAGAAGTAGGTTGCCACCTCTAGAGGGTCAGGCTCAGAGTAGCGCCACAAGTGATGTACTAACTAGGCCCGTATTATGTGTAGGGTGTAATGCTCTGGTCTGCACCACAGCACATCTTTAACTTGGTGCTACGGACGAAGACCAGATCAGCACACCCTATTACATTTAATGTACTGCACTCAGAGAAGCCACGAACTTGCACCTGCCTTGGGTGTACGACATTAGTGAAAAGTGGAGTAGATCTTTGAAGCAGCAGCTCCGTCTTTCACTGTGCAGTTGGCAAGAGTTTGGGAAGTGGGGCAGAGATCCCCCAGCAAGCAGGTGTTGTGAAGCATTGCACCTGCATGCAGGCGGATTTTGAGGGGGGTCCCGGACCCCTTTTCCTCTCCTTTCAAGGGGCACCTGATGGAGCGAAGTACAGAAGATTTTGTGTGTACCCCGTTCAGACCAATCACCCCGCATAACAAAGTAATATATTAATTTTGATTGCTGTGTATTAACCAAACACACACATTACATGTGGGAAATGCTCTGCATTAACAGGTTTGATTAACATATTAATTAATGGTGTAAAACGCATGTTTTTATCTATTTTGCGCATTTAAGTAGTGTAATAGTGCATGTCTATGTTGTAGTGTACACTGTGCATTTCATGCTGTTTTTGCTTTATTTTAATGGCTTGCAGTGTGATGCTTTTCCGCTAGGTAACAGTTTTAGGGGATAACATATTAGTACTGGTGGGTGGGGGACAGAAAACACTTATTTTCTGTGTATTCACATTTTCTTTGTGTTTATCGTAGTTTTGGCTGGTGGCCAGTTTCAAGATGGCTTCGTTTTTCCCGGTTCTGCGCAGTAGAGAATGCTTGCATCATCTGGCTGGAGGAACCTCGCGCATGCCTTGTGCTCCACTGAACTTTGTAACTCCAGCTGACTATGTTTGAGGCCATTTGATATGAATGCAGGCGAGTGGCTGAGAGCCAGAATGATAGCACGAGGACAGCTGAATGCCTGCCAAAGAGAAAAGTCGAATGCCCGCCAAAGAATGACCACGTGGAAACAGCTGAATCCCTGAAAATAAACAGTTGAATCCCTGCCAATGAACATTTGAATGCCTGCTAATGAACTATGGGACAGTTGAATTTGTATCTATCAGCTTGTCAAACATAAAGTTATTCACGGACATCCTGGGTGCGGAGAAATACATTGTCATGAACGGACATCCTGGGAGCTGAGAACTGCATTTTCATGACCAATCAGAGCAAGGGAAACGGCAAGAGTTGAAACATTTGAGGGTAGAGAGCCAGCAAACACAGTATAAATATCAGACCAAAATTGGGGTTTTCAGAGAAGCTGGTTGGAGAAAAGCTGTTTGCAGAGATGCTGTTTGCAGAGATGCTGGGAGTTTGAAACCAGGCCAGAATGCCACTGATGACCCCTGTAGGTTCGAGATCGTTGCGGGACACTAGCCTGGGTGAGAGATGCGTCTAGGAGGCCAGGGTTACTAAGAAAGTTGGGGTTTAGTGTTGGTTAGGAAGGTTTTAGTGTAGGAAATCTTTAGAATTAAATGAATGTTTTTAACTATGGTTCACTGATCTTTCATCTTTGGAACCCTCTGTCAGTCACATGACCAAGGATTGATTTTTAACCATTTTGAGAATAATGAAATGAATGCAAACCTACATTTTCTCTTCATGACTTTTATTAAACAGTTTCTTGATTTATTTCCTGAATAAATGGCAATGCTCAGTGAGAATTAATAGTGAGAGAATAAATGATAATTTTCTTTATGCAAATTATTTACATAAAATCTTTTAAATGATTTCAGGTGTTCGTGATTCTTTTAGAGTCAATTAATTATGCAAATCAATGTATTGTTGTAGTGAGATTAAGCTGGTCTTGACAATCACCATCAACTTGCTCAACTAATTGGTCCATCGACCTAATTGGCGGGGTACATTGATGCATAGATTAGTTAGTAAAATTATGTGATGAAAACAAATGTTGGTGTAAAAATCTGTGCTTAAAGGTATCCTGTGATAGGAAATAATTCATGCAACCCATTGTAGGATTATTAGCAAGGGTCTGGGGGGGTGTGTGTGACAGGGTGTGTGTACTTCGGTGTTATGGGCCCCACCGGAGTGACCCGGACCCTGGGTTGGTGATAGTTTTCTGGGTAAACGCTGCATCAATTAAATGGTAGCAGAGGATGGTTATTATTGACAAGTTTGGTGATTAGTAATGGTTATTTTGACTAGTTTAGTGTATATATAAAACCCCTATATTCAAAGGTTTATGTCTAACACTTTATGTTGAGTTTGTGTTGCGTTTTATGTTGTCAATTGTTTTAAAGACTTCCGGGAAGTAGGAAGTTGGTTGCCCTGTATGCAGGCAGGGGGAAATGTGTGGCAAGTGAAGTCGCACAGTGCATTGTCTGATTTCAAAGTGGTAACATCGTCGTGTGTTATCTTTAGGGACAATTTCCGTATAAAAGGTGTGTGAACGGAATAGCGACCGGTTTTCTTGTGAAACTCTGGCCTTAATTCTCAGGAGCAGTATAGTCTCCACATGTGTCTTATCCCCAGAGAAACGGGTTTACTGCTTGCTTGAAAGAAGGATAAGGTAGAGGGAAGTGCTACCTTATTGGCGAAACAGGAAAATTCTGTGGTAGGGTAGAGGTAAGCGTTGCCTACTGGAAATACAGAATTCTTGTGTAAATGGACAAAGGTATCTCTTTGGTTTAGCGAAACAGTCAATGGAGATGTTTTATGTTATTACTAACAGATTTTAATTAAAGAAAACATAAGAAAAGTTTGCCGATAAAATTTTGTAAAGGAGGGGTCGGCAAGAGCAGGAGTAGTGGGAAAGGCTGACGTCAGAAAGACCGCGCTGAGATTGGTCAGCTGTAGAAAGACGAAGCTTTCACTGATTGGTGCATTAGTGTGAGACGTGCTGGGATTGGAGAATCACCAGAGTGACGTAGACGCCCCGGATTGGTGCGTTAGTGAGAGTGGCGCTGGGATAGGTGGATGCGGAAGTAAAGTAGAGCTTTCTGATTTGCTTACGAGTGTGTTTCCACAGTGGTATTGGTTGGAAAGGAAACCGCGCAGAGGAAGCTGATTGGTAGAGAGTTTGTGTTGCACTGACGTTTCTAGCTGTATGCGAAGACAAAAAGTTAAGCGAAAAATTTATTATATTGGTAAAGAGAAGAAGAATTTTTCGCTGTTTGGAAAGGTAAAAAGATTGTTTGTGAAAGACAAGCCTGCAGTAAAGCAGGAGTGGAGACTATTCCCTGCCCGGGAACGCCTGTATTTCACATGCTAATGAAGCATGGCTATCACACTTGCGTGTTTGTAGAGAATTGGGTGCGATATACGAAAGGTAATGGTGCGCTTGCATTTCCTCCAGAAGGTTCTTTTAACATAGAGGTTTTGCGGCATTTGAGAGAAACAATGGGGAAACTTGAGCCTAAACTTAGACCTACGCAATTTGAAGCTTTAATAAATTGGGAAAATGAGGTGAATGAGAAAGAACGACACAGATCAGGAAGAGGTTATGATTTTGGTTTGGATAAATATCGGAATGAGAATATTGAGGACAGAATATGTAGATGGCAACAGGTGGATGTACCAAATTATTTGTTTTCTGTCAGGAGTATGGGAGGATCTACAGGAGGTAAAAAGAAAGAGGAAAAGAAGCATGTTCAAATTTCAGGCTGTAGGTACAGTGATACTAAAGATGAGTTGCTGGATGACATACTGGAGAACAGACCACCTCCATATCAAGGGGAGTTTGCGACAGTGGTGCCAAAGGCACCGCCAGCAGAAACTACAAAAGTTTTCCAAACTGTTCCAGTTCCCATAGGGAGTAGTGCAATAAATAGACAGGAACAAGTTCAAATTAGTAGTACAGTAACGAAGCCAGAACTCCTTCAAATGAGTAGTACGATTATTTGGCAAGAAACACAAGTGATAAATAGGTCAAATCATGAAGAAGAAGAAAATGAGTTAGCAGTCAGGACACAAGAATTGTCTGAAAGATTGAAAGAACTGCCTATGAATATGGAAGCTTTAACAGTCCCGATGAATGTAGATTCTGAAATTTCTGTTTGTAAAAGTGAGGTAGAGAAAGAACATTCACTGACCATACCGTTAAATGAGGCAAGACCAGATCCTAGAAGAGAGTTATTCTCTGAAAGTGTCAGGAATAAACAGCCTAGTGTGTCCCGATTGGATACACCGACAGATCTGACAAAAGCTCCGACTTACGCGGTTGGAACTCAGATACTGACTGAAAAACTGACTGGATGGTTGCAGGGAACGAAACCTAGAGAAAGATTAAACGAAGTCTTTTTGGGTCTGACAAGTGAGGAGTTGGGAGAGAGGGAAAGAAGTGGCTATAGAAAAGATGCAGAATGCCAACAGATAGATATTGCAGAATTAAAGGTAGACATGGAGGAATTAAATTTTGGAACGGTAAGCATGAACAGATCAAAAACAGGAGTGGATATCTCCAAATATAGGGATTTGCAGAAACCATATAGATTAGATTTCACAGAAAAAGGCATAGAAAACTTAAACACTACTGGAAGAAGAGATAAAATTAAAGAATTGCTGATATTGCTGAGAAAAAGGAGGGATGTTGAAAAATGTAGAAGCAGGTGGAGAAAGAAGAAAAAACGAATAGCTGATAAGGGATCATTAGCATTTCCTGCTGCTCACAAATGTGAAACTGACTACATTACCAGAGGGAATTTGTTTGCAGATGAATTGGCAAAATATTGCACAAAACAGGATTGTTCTTTGAATCAGGCACGGGCGAAGGAAGACACTTTTCCCCAATATCTCATGCTTACTAACACAGTAGAAACATGGAAAGAAGTGAGGCAGTTGCAGGATCAGGCAAGCGATGAGGAAAAGGAAACGTGGGTAAAAGAATGTTACACACAAAAAGAAGAGGATGATGTTTGGGTCTACCAAGATGAAAGAGCTGTTATGCCCAATAGTATGTTTGCCCATTTTGCACGCATGTATTATGGACAGGCACACACAGATAGGGAAACTCATTTCAACAACGAAGTTATCAGTCTGATCTGTGAAATACTGAGCACTAAACAGAAACTGCATTGTGCCTATTGTCCAGAAGCTTCTGGAGTTGGTGAGCAGGTGAATGGCACAATGAAAGTCAAATTAGTAAAAATGTGTGATTCCACTGACTTGAAATGGCCGGATGCGTTGCCCCTAGTTATAATAACCATGAGAAGTACACCTGACAGAAGGACATGTTTAAATCCCTACAAGATACTAATGGGACGAGCCATGAGGCAAGCATATGTTCCTGATCCACAACAAAGGCCACTGAGAAATAGACTGCAGATTTCGAATACAAGTTCTGAATCAGGTGCTGAGCAACCAGAAGCTGTTAACAGAAGAGAAGCAGACTGTGAAACTGGTGAGACTAGATCAACAGACTCTGCGAGTGTACAGCAAGGTGTAAGACTCAACGATTTTTCACCTGACAACGATTTAGACAGTACTACAGAACTAGGACAAGAACAAAGTCAAGAGCAGAGGCAAGAACAGGAAATTCTGAACAAAGACCGTGAACCTATGGATAAGGATGATTCACACATGTGGCCCAACGGAGTAAAGAGACTCAAATATAAGATAGTGAGAAAAGGAACAAAAGCTCTTGAAGACCAGATCTCTGAAATAACAAACAAGTTAGAACAGGAGAAATTGGACAGACCACCTGAGTGGACTTACGTAGGCTTACGAAAGATAGAAGAAGTAGATTTTAGAAAGGAAAGGGACAGTGACAACGACAGTGAGCAGGACAAAGAAAACGACTTGAGGCCACCCTAACAGTGTTACAGAAAACACTTCTGGGTTTTAGCACACAAGACAAAGACGATTTTTCATGAACCATTTCCAAGTAGTTAAAATAAAAGAAGGGGCAAAGGACAGAAAGTCATTCAAGTGTGGAAACACACTTTGTACATACGGTACATATTTGGTAGATTTTATTTATAGGATAACTTAGATACCATAGCAGATATGAACAGTCCTAAAAATAGATATAAAATGTTTGCTTTGGGTGTAAGATGTGTTTCTGTTGTACCATTTTTCCAATAGTACTGTTAACAATGTACAAATAGTTGCACAAGTAGATAGAACTGCACTTCACAAGGATAAGTAAGTTTTAGATTTAGAACTAAAGATAACATTTTTGTCGAGAACAAGGGAAATGAGAAAGAAATTTGCTGAGCTAACAAAATTATTGAGAAGAAGTGTCTGATCAAATAAAAATTAGAGGGATGAATGGGTGGTTTGGGATTTGGTGATGATGAAATCATCAAAGGGAAATTGATGGAGCGAAGTACAGAAGATTTTGTGTGTACCCGTTCAGACCAATCACCCCCATAACAAAGTAATATATTAATTTTGATTGCTGTGTATTAACCAAACACACACATTACATGTGGGAAATGCTCTGCATTAACAGGTTTGATTAACATATTAATTAATGGTGTAAAACGCATGTTTTTATCTATTTTGCGCATTTAAGTAGTGTAATAGTGCATGTCTATGTTGTAGTGTACACTGTGCATTTCATGCTGTTTTTGCTTTATTTTAATGGCTTGCAGTGTGATGCTTTTCCGCTAGGTAACAGTTTTAGGGGATAACATATTAGTACTGGTGGGTGGGGGGACAGAAAACACTTATTTTCTGTGTATTCACATTTTCTTTGTGTTTATCGTAGTTTTGGCTGGTGGCCAGTTTCAAGATGGCTTCGTTTTTCCCGGTTCTGCGCAGTAGAGAATGCTTGCATCATCTGGCTGGAGGAACCTCGCGCATGCCTTGTGCTCCACTGAACTATGCAACTCCAGCTGACTATGTTTGAGGCCATTTGATATGAATGCCGGCGAGTTGCTGAGAGCCAGAATGATAGCACGAGGACAGCTGAATGCCTGCCAAAGAGAAAAGTCGAATGCCCGCCAAAGAATGACCACGTGGAAACAGCTGAATCCCTGAAAATAAACAGTTGAATCCCTGCCAATGAACATTTGAATGCCTGCTAATGAACTATGGGACAGTTGAATTTGTATCTATCAGCTTGTCAAACATAAAGTTATTCACGGACATCCTGGGTGCGGAGAAATACATTGTCATGAACGGACATCCTGGGAGCTGAGAACTGCATTTTCATGACCAATCAGAGCAAGGGAAACGGCAAGAGTTGAAACATTTGAGGGTAGAGAGCCAGCAAACACAGAATAAATATCAGACCAAAATTGGGGTTTTTCAGAGAAGCTGGTTGGAGAAAAGCTGTTTGCAGAGATGCTGTTTGCAGAGATGCTGGGAGTTTGAAACCATGCCAGAATGCCACTGATGACCCCTGTAGGTTCGAGATCGTTGCGGGACACTAGCCTGGGTGAGAGATGCGTCTAGGAGGCCAGGTTACTAAGAAAGTTGGGGTTTAGTGTTTGTTAGGAAGGTTTTAGTGTAGGAAATCTTTAGAATTAAATGAATGTTTTTAACTATGGTTCACTGATCTTTCATTTTTGGAACCCTCTGTCAGTCACATGACCAAGGATTGATTTTTAACCATTTTGAGAATAATGAAATGAATGCAAACCTACATTTTCTCTTCATGACTTTTATTAAACAGTTTCTTGATTTATTTCCTGAATAAATGGCAATGCTCAGTGAGAATTAATAGTGAGAGAATAAATGATAATTTTCTTTATGCAAATTAATTACATAAAATCTTTTAAATGATTTCAGGTGTTCGTGATTCTTTTAGAGTCAATTAATTATGCAAATCAATGTATTGTTGTAGTGAGGTTAAGCTGGTCTTGACAATCACCATCAACTTGCTCAACTAATTGGTCCATCGACCTAATTGGCGGGGTACATTGATGCATAGATTAGTTAGTAAAATTATGTGATGAAAACAAATGTTGGTGTAAAAATCTGTGCTTAAAGGTATCCCGTGATAGGAAATAATTCATGCAACCCATTGTAGGATTATTAGCAAGGGTCTGGGGGGGTGTGTGTACTTCGGTGTTATGGGCCCCACCGGAGTGACCCGGACCCTGGGTTGGTGATAGTTTTCTGGGTAAATGCTGCATCACACCCTTTGGGGCACACTGACTGTTCACCATCTGTTTGTGGTACACAGTCAGTATGCCTACTACCACCTCCTTTGCTTCTATTACATATGCTAATACATTGCAGGCGTAGATGCAAAGTATTCCCTCATATAAATGGGCCATGCCTTCATGAAAAGGGGGGAATGCTCCTTTGAGATCATGCGGGCAGTATATGTATGCTGGCACGATCTGTAGTACAGAAGAGGCATACATGCAACCGCAGCCCCTTCTCTAATATCAAAGTGCCCCATGTGGATAGAAAGTGGGCACACATGTCCGCTGCACACCAAGGCACTTTGCTTGATTGAGCCAAAGGTGTGGTCTGATGATCCTAAAAATGGGCATGTGCACTGTACTTTACTCCTCATACAGCCCAAACCTCATCACAATGTTAAGAAATGATGTCATTAGAATAAATGTGAATTAAGATTAGAGTTATAGATGCGGTACCAAGGGAAGGTAGGATGAAGTTAGGGGGGCAATGTGAGGTAATTTAAATGTTAGGGATAGTTGTCAAAGTATGGAGAAGTAAATCTGAAAGAAGTGAAGTGAACACCTAGAACTGTCCACCTGGGGACCTATTACACTGAGCCTCTGAAAGCTGATCACCTGCTGGGCAGGCGTCCGAACCTCTGACAGTGAACCCCTTTTCCAACTGGCCTGTTAAGCTGTTCCCTCTCTGGCAGCATGGTGACCCATAAAGAGCTTTGAAGCCTTCCCGAATGCTAAACTGATATTAGCCCCTTAGGTTAATTCAGTTCTGTTTCCTCCGACTACTGAGATGGCTGTTCCTGTTCCTAGGACACCCTCATGGCATTGAAGCCACCATCGCTGTTGTGCTCTCATGCCTCGACTATGCCAATGGGCTCTCCCTCTGCTCTCCACTGCAGATCCTATACAGATCTCAGAGGATGCTCTTGGTTTCACATAATGCCAGCCTTACAAGCACTTCATTGGCTGTTGGTAGGTTCAAGGTTGTCTGGCTTGCACATTGTGTCCTCCATGGACTACTTCAATGTTCCATGCAACAAAAACTCTGCTGCTACCGCCATAGATGGGGTTTCCATTCCAAAGGCCAACTGAGGATTGTAAGTCTTACCAAACCTCACATTGAAGATCATCTTTCTTACTGCAAACTCCAAACATTTGTATCACACTATCAATTTAAATAGCAAAACCAAGGACCACTTTTCTTTGTGTAGAGCAATTTGAAGATATCTCTTCCCTCCTAACTCCTGAAGCACCACTTAAGCTGTTTGCTTGCCTGCTGCCATTATCGCCAGCCGGACGATCAACTGGAAATGATCTCAGCCATTCCTCTAATTGCAACCACAGTGCATCACTGACCGTGTGTTTCTCGTAATCACCTCCATCCGACTCTAGCAACATCTAATTCTCCATGCACACAGCAAGCCCTCATGTCTACTTTATCATCTCATTCTTTCTGGACACTATCATGCCTAGCTGCAGTGCAAAACTGGCTATGACACCACTGGAGCACATCTAGGCACAAACACCAATTGTGGTAGGCAAGGATGGCAGATGCTCAGGGGTCCTGGAGACAGTTGCAGGAATATAAAGAAAGCAGAACTATTTGAGCCATGTTTGACTTTTGTAGGTTCCTGGGACGGGTTTAGCGCTAGTGACACCTGGTGCAACTATCTTTTTTGGTGCCCCATGACTTCCTTCTCCACAGATTACCTCACTACCACGATTCAACAGTGCCACTCATCTCTACATTGGCCCTTTCTCACATGCATTTCATTTGTTTCATAGCGCTACTCATACCCGTGTAGGGTGTCAGAGCACTTTACATCACACATACATTATAAAAAGACAGTGAATCATACGTGTGTAAATCAGTCTATAGGAATTATTACATAAAACAAGGAGGATTACAAGGTGTAGGAATCACGTCATCCATACTAGTAGGTAGTAGTATATTTTAAGAGTGTTTGGTTCTGAGAAGCACAAACTCAGGATTTAAAATGTACCACAGTTGTTGAGATTGGCTTTACTAATAAGAATATATTTCTACCCAAACAAACCGTTTCTATCAACATTACTATAATGAAAGACTGGGGAAAAGCATAACTTTCTAACCTATACCATACAGATTGCATGCTGCTCTTTGATGTCAGTGCATAAATCATTGTGCTTTATTAGAATTGTAACTTATGAATTGTAGGTAACAAAAGGATCTCTGCGACAAAAGCAGTAACCCACTAAGCTATCCACATAATATACAGTTCTGGGATCTGCATGGTAAACGTTCCTTGCAGCAGGCGTATTAACCCTCTTTGCTACTTTATGATGAGTCTAAACTGTCACTAGACAAAACTCTGATCTTCCTTCAGCAGGAACATTAATCACCAGAGTTATCTCGACATTTCTATTGTTGACTATAAACAACTGCTGGACGCACAAGGAACTCTATCACAGGTACTTTTAAACCCAGAAGTTATTTCAAAACACAATGTCCCCTCCTCTTCTCTACCCTCCACAGCTCAGCCCTAGGTGCAGCTGCACAGGTCGCACTCCTCTAAAGCCGGTCTTGGTAGGTTCCACACCTTGCCCTTCCTCTAGTCCATGAGCAGCAAATATGAAGCTCTTACTGGCCTCAGGAAGGGCAGCGGCTCAACACTGTGATGTCTTCGGAAGTGAAAGGGTACATGCAGGGCACAAGTCCTAAAAAAAGAAGTGGGGGGACGCTGACGTCACGACAGGAAGTGACGTCACGAAAGGTGGCTTGCACCATCAGACTCATTGCCTCCCCTCGCTCACCCCTTAGATGCGATTGCATCAGAGAAGCCAGCGCGTGAGCAGCGTTCTGAATGAGCTCCGATCTCGCCCCAGAGAGGCCAAAGAGTGAATGTGTGGCTCCATTTGCTCCAGTTATCGAGCTCCCGGTAAAATAAGTGGGGGGACGCCGTCCACCCGCGTGGTACCCCGACTCGAGCCCTGGGTACATGACTTCCCTTCTGCCGTCCCTTTTGTGAATTGACGTCCGTGATCTCTGGACCTCATGCCCGTGTCCCGCTGCTTCCCATGTAGGATACATTCAACACACCCACCTCATCCCATCACGTGAGCACTGGTTTGAAAACCCTTCAGAGGAAGTGACAGTACTTTAATGCCCCCTCAAACCATCTATGCACCGTACTACAATTGACAAAACTGTTATTTGACTCTTTTGCTTTTGATTTTTGAAAGGGAAAAGTGGAGTGGGTTTGAGATAATCTCCATGAGATGTTTGTGCATTGGTCTTTTATATTCTGGATAACACATACTGAAAGCCTTTGAAATAATGAAACAAGCAATGGCAATAGGTTTGGCTTTAAAGGAATTTTCTATGGTAATGTGAAGCATTACAAGTAAATTACATGGAAATGGATATGTATTTGAGATAAAGCAAAGAACTGTAGAATATGATTGGTGTAAGTTAAAAGGTCAGGTGACACTTGCACTAGCAAGCCAGACCTAAAAATCCATGTAGATGAATGACTGCCCTCCTCCCATCTGTGCTGCTGCCAGAGAAACACAACATAAATGATCTAGTTATATAAGACACTTTAATCGCTTTGCAGTGTCAGGTGTGTGCTCCTGTGTGCCCCTGAAAGTTCAAGCTTAGGCAGTAAACAAAATGATCACAGCTGTGATGAGGGAAATCACTTTTTCTGTGGAAGCACACAACTTCTGCCCAATCAAAACATGTACTCCTGACTCCCAACATGTGGGCGGAGCCAAAGCCCCTCTCCTGGTAATTCTCACATAATGTTTTGGCAACAGCTGCACTGTCAAGCCAGACCATAAAAAGGAATGTCACAAATATGTCTTTAACCAAAAGTAAAACTCATACAGCACTTTTGGTCTGGGGTCAGTGTTATCGTAAAGTTTTTTAGGGCCCTGTGCAAAACAAATTCCAGGGCTCCCTGTTTGAAACAGCTTTACACTTATTACCCATTTTCCACTAACTCAAGCACTTATCATGCCAAACAGTGCTGAACTATAGGTTAAACCTTTAGAAATGAGGTGGACATGAAAACAGCTGAAAGCTTAAGCTGCCCCACACCCAGAACCCAGCCGATGTAAAAGTAAACTTGATCAAGCATTGATAAAGCCCTTTCTTTTTGCACTTGGATCTAGTTCTTTTTATTTCTGGCAACAACACTTTATGAGGAATTACATCTTTATCCTGCTTCTTCCTCCCATGGGTGTTCCTCCCATGGTAGGAAAGACATGGTAAGGGATACTTAATTGATGTTTACTTGACCAGTGTATAATATTAAAATATGCATATAGCACTTGGAATCATAGTTTTAATTGTCAGATATTTATAATACAAACAAACTCCCCTGCACAGCTGGCATTCTCACTGCAACAGGGAAAATCAGATAATTAGAGCACTGCACCAAGGAATGTGACCGTTCATTGGATCAAATCTGATAATTTTCTCCTTAATTCTCTTCCCCTGCCTTACTTCTCCTCTGCTCTTTCTTTGAGTGCATGTCTCTGGATACACAGTCACCTCCGGCCTTGTTAAGAGAAATGGGAGGGGCACTAGGCAGGAGACGCACAGAGAGGAAAGAGACTGATACAGCAAGAAAGGTAAGATAGAGAGAGACGGGGTAGAGGTAGCAAAAGAGATGAAGTGGAGAGTGAGATAGGCGAAATGGCAAGAAACGTAAGGTAAAGAAAGAAAGGTGATGTCACCAAAAAGAAAGGGAGAGGTAGGAAGAAAAAGATAGGTGGAGAAAAATAAGTGCGAGATAGGTAAGGTTTTAGAGTGAGGTTGAGAGAGACAGAGAGGGGGAGAATAAATGTAGCATCTGGGAAAAGGTGGAATATATCGAGATATGAGTAAAAGAGACGGAGACTCAGATAGAGACAAGTGAGGTAGTGCAAGAAGAATAGAGAGAGACTGAGGCAGCGAGAGAGAGAAAGAGAGAGAGAGAGGTGAGAGAGAGAAGGGGCAAAATGAAAATTGGGGGTTAGAAAGGCCGGGGGTAGTAGTAAGGCACCAGAAAGGCAGGAATAGCTCAGTGAAAGGTAGAAAAAGTGATAAGGTGTTAAGCGACAAGAGGTGAAGTAGAAATACAAAGGTAAGATAGAGAAAGAGTAATGAGATAGAGAGATGTAGAGACGGATGAGTTAGGTAGAGGTGTTTAAAGAGAGATGCAGAGAAGGTGAATTGGAAAAGGAAAGGCAGTACAGAAAGAGGAAAGGGAGTGCAAGAGGAGGTAATACTGGAGAAAAGAGGTAGAGAACGAGCGGTAGTGAGAAAAGAGTTAGTGAGAGAGGTGAGGTAGAGTGAACATAGGTAGAAAGAGATGGGAAGTGGAGCAGTAAAGTAATGAATGAAAGATGCTGTAAATTGAAAGTTTTGTTCATAAAAGACAGAGATGGGATAGAGAAAGATGAGATAGTGAGAAATATGTGAGGTAGAAGGAAATAAGGTAGAGAGTTGAATTAGAGAGTAGTGAGGAGGAGGGGTGACAGAGCTGCAGAGTGGCGATGTATAAACAAGTGGAGAAAGAGGTGAGATAAAGAGAGATGAGGCTAAGAGAGAGGTGAAGAAGATGGAGGAGAGATATAAGAGTGTGAGATGGAAACAAAAAAGAGGTGCACAGAGTGTGGTGATGAAAAGAGAAGTGAGAACAGAGTGGGCAATGAGGTAGAGATGTAGATGTAAGCAGAGAGAGGAGCTGAGAGAGAGGTGTGGTCATGTGAGATAGGTAGAGAGAGGTGAAGTGAAGCGATATGTATTGAAAGAGATAAGTAGAGATAGGTCGACAGAGGTAAGGAGATGTAGTGATATACAAGAGAGGTTATGAAGAAAGGAGAGAGACAGGTAAGAGATACGGAAAGAGAGGCAGAGGATGCCATCGAGAGGTAATACAGAGATAGTCAGGGATCGATAGAGAAGCGAGGCAGAGAGCGCGGGCGGGAATTAGTGATTGGTGAGACAGAGTGAGGTGCAATGCAACACACTAGAGAGGCAGAGAAAGATATGTGGTAGAGAAAGGTGACTTAGACAGATTGCAGAGAGGTAGAGAGAGAGACAAGGTAGACAGAGGGAGGTAAGAGTAAGGTATTGGGGGTCGATCAGAACAATAGAAAGAGATAAAGTGGGGTGAGCGAGGTAGGGAGCGAGATAGCAGGTTGAGAGATAGGTGCAGTGGAGAAAGACTGAAAAGTAAAGTGGTGAGGTAGGGATAAGTTGAGAGAGACAGACTGTGAGACAGTTGTAGCCAAGAGAGGGAGAAAGGTTGAGATAGAGAAAGAAACAGAAGAGGGATCTTCTGTCTGTCCCCATGACTTTACCGGGGACACCCACTGCAATTGCACATGCCTGAAAGCCAGTGCTTAATTTGAGTCGGTTGTTTCAGGTGTTTGGCACTGGCACTTAATTGTCAACCCCAGCACTTGTGACAGTCTGCCAGCACTTGTGACAGTCTGCCACAAGGTGGCCGTATCTGGCTAATTTAGAGATGATCACAACAATAGTTAATTATTAATTCAATATACATAAAAATGACTATTACCTGGCGTCCAAACCACTGTTATAGCTTTGGGGGCCTGAAATATTCCGAATTGTCACACTTATAGGAGTGCGATGGTTTAGTAGTTGTGATGGCATAGTTGCCAACATTTGGGAAAACAAATCCCGGGACACTTTGCAGCACAGGGCTGCTGCAGATAGAAAGTCTTTGTTTGCGTACCTTTGTGTAATAAAGAGGAACAGTTTCTGCAACAATAGTACCCGGGACAGTCTCCAACTTGCCGGGACTGTCCCTGCAAAAACGGGACAGTTGGCAACTATGAGATGGTTCTGTCGTTGGCAGCACTGGCAGCGGCAGTGTGTGGTGCCAGCTGCAGTGGCCTCCTGACGAGAGCCCTGGCACTTCTGTTTTTTCCTGCTAAGTAGGCACAGCTAAAGACATTTCTGCTCCGAGTTCATTTGGTTCATATTCTCATGGCTCCACAAAGAAATGAGAATACTTTTCTTGTTTGTTCTGGGTACTGTTGAAACATAAGTGCTGTTATACTAATAATGATTAACCAGGCCCGCAAGGAAATCAATGATTTCTTTAAAGGTTATGTGAAGAAAAATGTAGAAAAGTCGCTGAAAGTCATCTCTTAAATAATCCCTGAAAAGCAATCAAATTAATTATTGTAATGATTGTAGTTACAGTAAGCAAACGTCTGGTCCATTTCAAGGTGGTTGGAATTAACTCATCAGTGTATCTGTCCCTTTAAGAGCCCTGCCAGCCATGTGATGTTTCTCACCACAGTGATTCTAGATGCGCCCTGTTCATTCGTCACACTGGCCTCGCTGCTTCCCTCCACACGGTAGGCTTGTGACTCAGCATATAAAGGCCTGCTTCATCTCAAGAGAGCCTGGGTAGACTGAACAGCACTCAGCCCCTCCCAGAGCATGCATCTGCTGTTTATAATTCCCCATCCCTGACCATGTTGCCCTTCGATGTAGCTTTAGTCCTTTTAAGGGCAGATTCCAAAGTATTTGGCCTGCATTTAAAGGTTGGCTCTATTAATTAACCCAGAACCGGCTGCCCTGTGTCTTATTTACGACACGGCCCTTATTGATGACAAGCAGTGCTTAGGTTAATGCAGTAATGTCTTAGACTCAAAAGCTGACATTTAGTTCCCGTAATAAGAAAAAAAATACTTCCAAAAAACACTTCTAATGTTTTTAAATATTTATTCACACTTGCAAGGTGTTTACTAATCGTTGGAAGTCTAGCAGAGAGGCCACAATTTGATTGAGCAGGGATTTTTATTTTTATTTGACCATTTATAGAGCGCAGAGGGAATGGCTGACCTCTGGGCTCTTACTTAATAGGTATTTTTATGAAACTGTAACATACTAGAATTTAAACCAGGGACCAACAGGAAACACAGAAATCTTTTCATCATGTGCTCAACCTGCTGAGCTATCTGACTAAACCCTGTCCTTTTTAAACGGGCTCTGCTCTCAGCTTACTGACCTTTACATTGTCTCGCCTCCGGTGACACTGCTGCAAAGGACGTCATCAGTGACTCTTTTTAAACTGTTACATGATTTATAGCAGCGCCTACAAGCCATTCGTCACACTCAGACCGCTTTAATTAGGACATCCGCGTGTCTGCTTCCATCTCCTTCACGCCACCCTGAGGCCAATTCTGGTTTGTCTTGTACATGGCTATTTTTTTGATCGGTGGGCACTTAGTGGACCAGAATTATCCCACAAAGCCCCCCCTCCCCCCTTAATATGTGCACAACAGTCTTGCATCTTGGTACTAGCCTCTCAAAGAGGCCAACGAGAGTAAGAGTTAGTGGCTTCAGTTCCCACTTAGCTGTCACCTTGTTACGTGTGATCCTTTCAGTCAGTAGAGGCTTTTAAGCCTACAACGTGATGCATTCTGGAAGTTGAAGTTTCACCTTTAACACTGTAAATATGACTCAAAAATCCGACAATGCAAAGAGCTGATAACTCAAGAAACAGAGCATCACACAGGAGACCTTGCAGGTGTGACCACAGCTTATACTGGCCTCAATTTAGGTGCACTGTCAGGAAGCGGGGGAAGCTTGCACAATTATGGGGCGGACATGAAACTTCCGTTCATCTACTTACACACAATACACACAATTTATTTACTTAACAAGCATTGATAAAGCCAATACGCTTACACATGCAAACAGAGGCATGCACAAATGCACACTAGGGGACCGATTCCGATCTCGGCCGGAAGGGCACCGAATCGGATTCAGCTTAACCGGATCCGATTCGGAGCCCTCTTTCCCGACCGATTCGTACGTGCGTCCGGCCGAGCGAGTACGATGCGAGCGCACGCGAAATCGCCGACCGACTTGTTCGCGGGTCCGAAGCGCTCCGACCGACTCGCACGGACACGACGCGCACCGCGCGATGGAGACGTTCCCCGGCCAGGCAAGTACGATGCGCGCCGCGAGCAGTCCGACCGACTCGCGCCGTCCGGCTCGAAAGAGCAGTCGGAGCCGCACTTTGGGGGTCGGTGTCGGACCCCCCTGTACGCGTAGCCGCGCGACTCGCACACAGGGGGGACCCATGGGTCCCCCCTACCTGTGCATGTACGCCACGAGTCGCTTCGAGGCGTACCCGCTGTAGGGGGCACCCTTGTTCGCCTCGCACCCATTGGGTCAATGGGAGCCCGCGTACGCGTTGTACGTCCGGCTCCCATTGACTCAATGGGAGTCCGACCGACTCGAGTCCGATTGCATGCGTGCGCATCGTACTCGTTCGGTCGGACTGCCAGAGTCCGATTCGGTCGGAAATCTCTCCGGGTCCGGCTCGGTTGGAGAGATTTCCGGCCTGAATCGGAATCGGCCCCAGAGTGTTTGTGCCGTGTCTATGGGACCCACCACCCCCTTTCTGTGCCTCCGATCTCTATGCTGTATGTGAGTTGTCCAAGCTTGCTATAATGTATTGAGTCGCCACCACAACTTAGGGAATGAGAACCAGCTACCAGTGGCGTAGCAAGTTCAGGTGGTACCCGGTGCGGAAAATTTCTTGTCACCCCCGGCTTGACAAAATGGCAAAAATATGTGTTTAAAACACATATTTTTGCCATTTTGTCACCCCCTCAGTGATGACCCCCGGGGCGGCCCGCACCCACCGCACCCCCCTTATTACGCCACTGCCAGCTACGCGGCAAACTTGGCAAACAAGTTTTCTGCACATCGATGAAAGCCTGTGTCTTCATGTGTTAGCACATAAAAGCTAGACCTTATGGCTTTATAATGCTTGTGGTCAGTGTGTTTGAGATCTCTGGATGTTACCATTTCCATCTCTAGTTTATCACAGGGACGGTGTGTTCAGATCAGGATTCTGAAAGGAAGAACTGGTCTGACAAAACTAACTTGAGAGGGTTAGATGTGTATGTGGTGTTGCTGTCTGAAAATCATGTCAATGCTAGACCCATGATTATGGTTAGGGGAAAGGGAAATGGCAACGCTGTAGCTCATTGTTCTGGCAAGAAAGTTATGAAGAAGCACATGGAGCTCGTCTGACTCCCAGTGGAGATTGGAATCTCCCAGTAAAATCTAATCACAAGAGGAAGTGAGTTAGTGAGTTCTATAAGCAAGGAAACCATCAATAACCCCTACATCATTGATGCTGAAAGTACGGCCCGGGGGCCGCATGCGGCCCTCCTGACCTTTACATGAGGACCCTGGTCACCAGCAGCACTGGGCTGCTGTTTACTCCACTCAGCACTAACAATAAAAATATGTTAAATAAACAGGTAAACATTTATTTAAAGAGAAAGGATGTAACTAGGGAGTGCTGCACTGCTTAACTTTAGGAACACCTTCATTTTTTAAAGACATTTTGTAGAAAAAGTATAAAAATATGACAGTCTATTCAAAATTCAAAAGTGAATTTAATTAACACGCAGAACCACCTTTTCACCTTAGTAAATCAGATTATATCAGTCCATTGAGAAGTATTAATTTAATAGTGATAGTTTTTAAATATGAATTTAGAAACATTCATTCCCTCCTTCCCACCCTGACAACAATTCCAATAGTGAACTAAAGAGGCATGTCAGTTATTATGTGCACTCTTTGTGTGGCCTGGGTTCCTATTATACATGAACAACATTATAGTTTATTAAATCAGATGAGAAGGTTTTGTACAGCGCACATCATGAAGTCATGTATTTCGAGATCCTCTTCTATGTAATAATGAAAAAGGAGGGAAAATGAAATAAAACAATTGCCTAGGATCACACAATTTGGTAAAGTGGGGAAGCCAGGATTACTGCTATGTGTTATGGTTTCACATTGTTCAATTCAGCCACTAGATGTATATGCTCCGCTTACCCTACACCCACCTTACCGCCAATACTCCTCGAACCCCCCTCGCATGTCCGCCACCCTGCTGGCATCAATGCGGCCCTCGGACGCATCACAGACCAAACCTTTTGGCCCCTGCGAAAATGTTTGCGACATTGCACCTGATGTGTTTTATCAGATGCTCAGCATCAATGGTTTAGGAGTCACGTTTGTAATATCCACCATGAGGTATTGTAAGGAGGTGGGTTTTATTGAGTCAGTCTGTGTGCATATAAGGGACTCCTTTTAGATGAAGGTGACCACTACTTGTTTTTTATGTTATACCGAGGTGGACAACTAACTGTAATTAGTTGTAATATTATCATCGCCACTGGAATTATGCGGCGGGAAGGACCAAATTATGCGGCAGGCTAGACTAAATTATGCACAAAAAGGCAAATTATATGACGTAATGTGGCACTTTCAGTGTTAGTATTACCTCATTATTATTTTGGAATTTTGCACATGTTATCACTATCTGGGCAAAAGCTTCACCTCATGAGTGCAACTTTAACTCCCAAATCGAGAAATAAGCAACAGAAAGGTGACCAGTCAACTTTTGCGAAGGGCCTTCCACTGTGCAGCAACATGTGTCGCCATGCTTTTAGTAACTTTTGATTCATTTGAGGTAAAAATATCAGTAGATGATAGATTATGTGACAAATGTGGCAAATCAATAATTATGTGGAAAAGGTTATGGGCATGAATATAGTGGTGTGTAGGATGAACAGAATCAGGTTTCTGTGAGTGCAATATTATCAAGGCCACAATCTTGGAAAAGGCCAGCTAAAGATACTCCACAAAAGACCACAAATCTACTGTCCTGGAAGGCAGTTTTCATGCTATGTGTAGGTGATGGGTCCCTGGGTTAAGGGTAGATGATTCATCTGAGATTCATTTGGCTGGTGAACTGTTTGTTGTGTTTTGACTTGTAGGTCTGTAGACTGTGGTTATAGGATGTGTGGAGGAATCTTTGATCACGCAGTACTCAGGTGCATTAGCGGTAATGTGCATGTAGGAAGGCTCCGAAGCACTGGGGTTGGAGTGTTGAGTGAGGTGCAACAGGTGTGATGGTATGAGGAGAGCAGTGCTTAATTTTGCTGGTGGTTTCCGGTGCTCAGCACCAGCACTTAATTGTCAGCACCGGCTCTAGTTACAGTTCAGGTGTCATGGTACTGCCATTGGCAGCGCTGGCAGTGTATGGGTGGTGCAGGCTTCAGTGGCCTTCTAAAAAGGGCCCTGGCACTTAATTTTTTACAAATTAAGCACTGGCGGGAGAGTAGTCCCTGTCCTTGGGGGAGAGATACAGAGAGTGTGGGTTGCAGACTTTGCATCCTCGTGCAGGTGATCCAGCTTCAGTTTGATGTCAAGCATCTAGTTTTGGTGAATGGATAAGGAATTTGTACTCTGGTCAGTAGTAAGTGGCCGTCTTGAAGTATTAGGTGAGTAAACACACTTCTCTCCAGTTAGTAGAGTTCTGTGGAGAAAGATTTGCTATTATTGTGGTGGAGCTGGACTGGACCAAATGTTTGGTTGACAGAGGGAGGCTGCAACAAAGGGTGGTGGTGCCTCCTGAGAAGGCAGTTGGTTTGGTCCAAGTTAGTACCATTTTCTGTATGTCCCAGGTTGTGGCCCGGACTACTTTGATTTATACTGGCATTATATTTTTTATCTTCATTCACTGATGGGTGTTCGGGTGATAACGGGGGCGCGGTGGGAGGGCGATCAAATAGGCTCCAGGTCAGTAGAGATTGTAGGCATGGTAACAGCGCAAAACCCTGAGACCTACTGGAAGCTTTTAGAGCCTTCAGGGTATCATCAATGTGGGAGAGATTTGGCGAGTGATATCGGAGAATTGGATCATGGTCGTCTTCAATAATGCCACCTTCTTAGCAACAACTGACATACAGGAATACAATAGAGCCACAAAACTTAGGTATGCCAGTTTGGCAATCCGAAGTGGTTATTCTGTTTATGGAGAAGGAGGACTGGGGTGTAGGCAGAAAAGGTAAGGTTGAGTGTGTGATTATGTCAAAAGTTTGGTATTCGTTTTATTTACGTAGTTTCGTAAAGCACGAAGGAGGCCTTGTGGGTGTCACAGCGCTGTCCAGCAGCAGTACAGTGCAAACAGAGGTTTTATGCATCAGGACTTCGATTCTCGTGATGTCACAAGGGAGCAGCAGTGCAGCGGGAAACTGAGTCCAATTTAGCTTCTTGTGTACACTTGTGTATCTGAAATAAAGGTAGTAATACCATACACAGGATGTCAGTTTACCAAAGTACAGCAAGACAGTATTACTACATACATCAGGGAATCTTCAATTTAAGCAAATCAGTCAAAGAGTTTGGTTGACATGCACTGCATTTAGTGGAAGGTATTTTTTTATGTTGTTCGTGTAGTAGGTTGGGATTAAAAAAGGTGTTAGACAATAACAATAATCAGTGCTTAATTTGTTAAAAAAAAAAAAAAAGTATTTGCCAGGGCCGTCCTTGGAAGGCCACTGCAGCTGCACCACCCATCGCTCCTGCCAGTGGTGCCAATGACAGTACTAACAAAACTTGTAACCCATCACACTGTACAAGTGTGACAACTCAGACTATTCCAGGCCCCAAAGCTGAATTAATGATGTGAGTGGCAGGTGTTATTAATTTTTAATGTATATTTACTTAATAAACACGTTTGTTGTGCTCATATCAAAATTAGGCGGACAGAGCCACCATATGGTGGATGTCACTAGAGCTGGTGCTGACAACTAAGTACCGTTGCTGAGCACCGGAATCCACCGGCTCAAATTAAGCACTGAATACTGCATGTAAAATTGTAAACATTGCGGAGCATCACTGGCAGTAAGAGGGAACCTAGAGATAGAACCGGCTAAGAGTTATTCAGGTGTCTTGTGTCTCCGAGGATGTACTGACGATTGAGTGCTGGCCTGGAGTCCCAACTTCTAGGAGCATTGTTGCTCCTTCCTCCACACACACTGCTGCAGGTACTTCTGTCAGTAGTACTGGGTGATCTCCTTACTTCTGTCAGTAGTACTGAGTGATCTCCTTATTTCTGTCAGTAGTACTGGGTGATCTCCTTACTTCTGTCAGCAGTACTGGGTGATCTTATTTCTGTCAGCAGTACTGGGTGAGCTCCTTATTTCTGTCAGCAGTACTGGGCGATCTCCTTATTTCTGTCAGTAGTACTGGGTGATCTCCTTACCTCTGTCAGTAGTTCTGGGTGATCTCCTTATTTCTGTCAGTAGTACTGGGTGATCTCCTTACTTCTGTCAGTAGTACTGGGTGATCTCCTTATTTCTGCCAGTAGTACTGGGTGATCTCCTTACTTCTGTCAGTAGTACTGGGTGATCTCCTTATTTCTGTCAGTAGTACTGGGTGATCTCCTTACTTCTGTCAGTAGTACTGGGTGATCTCCTTATTTCTGTCATAAGTACTGGGTGATCTCCTTACTTCTGTCAGTAGTACTTTGTGATCTCCTTATTTCTGTCAGTAGTACTGGGTGATTCCTTATTTCTGTCAGTAGTACTGGGTGATCTCCTTGTGCTCAAGCTGGTGTCTTTCACCCTGATCATTGATGATTCTGCCTTCCGTAACGCTCACTAAGTGATAAGGCAGATGGTCTCAGCTGCAAGCTCACAGCCACAGCTGAACAACACAACAGCAATGTGTAGCAAAAGATAAGCCGCCAGGAAGGAAGTGCAAAGGAAATCACTAGGAGATAGCTTTTCCTCCTTTCATCAACTGTTCCAAAAGCTCTCCATCCTCACAACTATGGCGTTCGTTAATTGTGCAAAAGGTTAAAGGCTGCATACATCCATCCAAAACAGCAGAGATGAGAGTTTAGAGAATTCATACTCTTGCAAATTGACTTATCCATTATAAGCCGGTGAAAGCTCTATAGATTTGTGTAATGGTTGCACAACGTTAGAATGCTTGCTTTTACCACACATGTCTTTACCATGCATTTTTACAATGCATGCATATACTACGCATCTGCCTTTACCACGCATGCTTTCCCACGCAGGTAAGAATAAATAAAGTAAGTGAAATATATGTATATAATACATATATATATATATTCACTGAAAAAACCATAGGTTTCAGGGACGTTATAGTTAGAAATTAGCATTTAAAAAAACCTTTGAAATTCACTGAAAAAACCATAGGTTTCAGGGACGTTATAGTTAGTTGGACATTTTACTCGTACAAAACCAGAGAAATTCGGCCTTTATAGTTAGTAGAGCTAACTATAACTCGCGCCCCCGCAATGCACTGCTGCTGACGTCACATATTACATCACTCATGACATGGTCAGTAACATCACTGATGACATCACTGATGACATCTCAAATGACATCACTGATGACATCACTGATGACATCATCCAGTGAATGTGTGTTTCTTTAAAGTTTAAATATGTTTTATATATATATATATATGGCAAGGTGTATTGAAGAATGAGTGGGTGTATAAGTGTCTGAATGGATGATTTAGTAGGTGCGTGACTGATTGTATAACTGACTGATTAAGCGTATCTTACTGAATGCATGGGTTAGTGAGCAAACTGTGTAAATGTCTGTATCAGTCTATCAGTTGGTGTATAAGCGGATGAATGGGTTGGTGAGTAGCTACATGACTGTCTATATGGGTAATTTATTGGTTGTCTGAGTATCTGTATGGGTGCCTGAGTGTCTGTGTGAGTGGGTGGGGGGTGGGTGACTCTGTGCATAGATGTGTGAGTGGGTGATTCACTGGGTGTATGGGTTCAAGAGTGCATCTGTGAAGGTCTGTATGGGTGGGTGAGTGTGTGTATGGGTATGTTCGTGAGTGAATGGATGTCTCAGTGGTATATGTGTGAGTAACTACATATGTGAAAGGCATTATATGTGAGTGTTGGAGTATATAAATGACTATACGTGAGAGTGAGTGATTGTGAGAGTGGCAGTATGGATGAGTATGTGCTTGTATCAGTGATTGTATAAGAGAGTAAGTATGTGTTAGTATTTGTATAAATAAGTGAGGTGGTCTGTGTATAACTGTATAGGTGAGTAAATGGGTGTGATTGATTCTTTGCATGACTGAGGAGGTGTGTGAGTAAGTGTAGGGATGAGTGGCGGTGTGTGAGTGTATGTATAGGTGTATGAGTGCATATGATAGTGCTGTATTGATGAGTGACTGCATGTATGAGTTACTGTATGGGTGAATGAGTGGATGTGTGTGTGTAGACCTAGGAATCACTGAGCGGGTATGTACTAACTGCTATTGGTCTGTCTATGGTTTCGATATTGGTAGTCTGTATTTTAGAGTGGGTGTATAAAAGGTTTTATTAGGGTGTGAGGAGGTGCATCAGATTATCACATGGATGATGTCATCAGTGATGTCATCAGTGATGTCATCAGTGATGTCACTGACCATGTCATGAGTGATGTAATATGTGACGTCATCAGCAGTGCATTGCGGGGGCGTGAGTTATAGTTAGCTCTACTAACTATAACGGCCGAATTTCTCTGGTTTTGTACGAGTGAAATGTCCAACTAACTATAACGTCCCTGAAACCTATGGTTTTTTCAGTGAATTTCAAAGGTTTTTTAAATGCTAATTTCTAACTATAACATAGCACTCACGTTTGCAGAGTGGTGGAGAAAGGTGAGTGTGGCCTCCGAACACATCTTAGCAATCCCACTGTGTGAGATTTACTGGAGGTAACAGGAGGGGTAGTTAGCCCCCAACGTCAACCTTGGGGGCCAACTACCCCTCCTATTACCTCAAGTAAGTCCCACACAGCAGGAATGCTAACTTCACATACTAGGCCACGCCCCCTTTCTCCACCACTCTGCAAACGCGCCCCCTGGCGCGTTGTAAGTTGTGGAATTAATTCCCCTTGAATACTGAGGGTCCCTGGGGGCCAACTTGCCGGCCAGGTACCTCCAGTAAGCGCCACAGAGCTGGATTGCAGAAAGGGGGACACAGGCCACGCCCCCTTTCTCCACCACTTTGCAAACGCACCCCCTGGCGCATTCTAAGTTGGGGGATTAATTCCCCTTGAATACTGAGGGTCCCTGGGGGACAACTTGCCCACCACGTACCTCCAGTAAGCGCCACAGAGCTCGATTGCAGAGAGGTGGACACAGGCCACGCCCCCTTTCTCCACCACTCTGCAAACGAGCCCCCTGGCGCATTCTAAGTTGGGGGATTAAGTCCCCTTGAATACTGAGGGTCCCTGGGGGCTAACTAGCCCACCAGGTACCTCCAGTAAGCGCCACACAGCTGGATTGCAGCGAGGTGGTCCGAGGCCACACCCCCTTTTTACACCACTGTGCAAACACTCCTCTTGGCGCACTGCTGCTCGGGGGATGAAGTCCACTTGTGTCCTGAGGTCCTCAGGACACAAGAGGACCTCATCGCCCCACCACCAGTGCGCCATGCGGCGCGTTTGCAGAGTGGTGTAAAAGGCGTGTCCTCGGACCACCTCTCTGCAATCCAGCTGTGTGCGCACTGGAGGTACCTGGTGGGCTAGTTGGCCCCAGGGACCCTCAGTGTTCAAGGGACTTAATCCCCAACTCAGAAGCGCGCCAGGGGCGCGTTTGCAGAGTGGTGGAAAAAGGGGGCGTGGCCTCTGGCATCTCGCCGGCTTTTTTATTTTTACTTTTTTTAACAAGGGGGGCTGTGTGGCCCCCCTTCTTTTACATTTTTGGGGCCCTGGGGACCCCATCCCCCAGGGCCTGACCCCTTTTTACAATTTTTTTTATAAAAACGGGAAGGGGGCCGCGTGGCCCCCCTCTTGGGCCAATTTCGGCCCCGGGGACCCCATCCCCCGGGGCATGGCCAGACTTTTTTTTAATTTTATTTTTTTATTTATTTGAAGGGGGGCCGCGTGGCCCCCCTCCTCAGGCCAATTATGGCCCCGGGGACCCCATCCCCCGGGGCCGGCCTTTCTGTGTTTAAATTATTATTTTTTAAATTACTTATTAGGGAGGGGGCCACGTGGCCCCACTCCCAGGCCACTTCTGGCCCCGGGGACCCCATCCCCCGGGGCCTGGCCTCTCCGTTGGGGACCGTGGGGGGAGCCCCAATGCCCCTATGGTCCCGCCGGCTCCCCGCCTCCTGCGGGAGCCGGCATTGCTTTTGAGCAAGGGGAGCTGCTGACATGCAGCTCCCTTGTTCAAAAGCAATCCTGCTTGCTTCATTGAAGCAAGAGCAGGTTTCCTGCTCTCGCTTCAATGAAGCAAAGCAGAGTTTGCTATGACAGGGCGGGAGCCGCATGGCTCCCGCCCTGCCATAGCAAACAGCAATGTCCCGGGGATGGGCACCCCGGGACATTGCAGGAGCCAGCCCTGGGGGGTGGCGGTCCCCAGGGCCATCAAGGGCTCCAGGAGGGGGGCCGCGCGGCCCCACTCCCCATGTTTGCCAAGCCCCGGGGAGGTGGTGGTCCCCGGGGATGGGGGTCCGTAACGGACCCCCGAATTTGAATAAAGAGTGCCCCGGGGAGGTGGTGGTCCCCGGGGCATGTGGGGGGGCTCTTGCCCCCCCACACTTCTTTTTTAAAAATAAAAAACAGAGCCCCGGGGAGGTGGCGGTCCCCGGGGCTGTGGGGGGCTGCGTGCCCCCCGCATACAATTAAAAAAGCCCCGGGGAGGTGGCGGTCCCCGGGGCAGCGTGGTGGGGGTGTTGGGACCCCCCCACGCATTCATTTTGAAAGAAGCCCCGGGGAGGTGGCGGTCCCCGGGGCTGCAGGGGGGCCGCGTGCCCCCGCACATAATTAGCATAGCCCCGGGGAGGTGGCAGTCCCCGGGGCTGCGGGGGCCCCCGTGTGCTCCCGCTATTTCATTTTGGCATTGCCCCCGGGACCTGGCCCCCCCAGGGGCCTCATTAAAATTAAGCGCTGGAACCCGCGCTTCATTTTTTAAAAATTTTCGGCAGGATTCGCGACCCCAACGTGAATTCTGCCGTTTAAAAAAAAAAAATGCTTTTTTGGGCCCTGGGGGTCCTTGTGGGACCCCCTGAGCAGGCCTAGGGGGTCAGGGTGTTTCTACCCTGCCCCCTTTTCTTGTTTTTCAACCTTTTTTCCACTCTTTTCTTGTGACTCGGTTCTACCGAGTCACAAGATGGCTGCCAACACTTGCTGGTTTGGAATGTTGGCAGCCAATCAGAGTGAAGCTCATGCCAGGGAGGGTTCGCGACTCCTCCTCGGTGCTCAGATATCGATATTTTTTCATTTTCTAATTTCTCAGGAACTACTGAACGGATTAACACCATTTAACAAAAAGGGCTCTTTCTGAACCAAGACCTACCTTTTTGCCAAATTTGGTGTAATTCCGTTCAGCAGTTCGGGCTGTAGCTTTGTCTAAAGTTTCTTATGGAAATTAACATGAGGAAAACGCGTTTTGGGACCCCCCTTTTTTCTCGGCCCCCGCTTGACGAATCACCCCAAAACTGTCAAGACAGAAGCAGACCAGAGCGGGCCACTAGTTTTGAAAGTTTCGCGAAGATTCGTCAAACGACGCCAAAGTTATTGGGAAAACAAAAAACGCTTTTTGAATAGAAACGAGGTCCTAACTATAACTACCTACTGGCGACCGCCAGTAGGTGATATATATATATATATGTATATATATATATATATATATAAATATATATATATATATATATATATTCACTGAAGAAAACCATAGGTTTCAGGCACGTTATAGTTAGAAATTAGCATTTAAAAAACCTTAGAAATTCACTGAAAAAACCATAGGTTTTAGGGAAAGTTATAGTTAGTTGGATATTGCACTCGTACAAAACCCGTGAAATTCCCCCGTTATAGTTAGTTCAGCTAACTATAACTCGCCCCCCGCAATGCACTGCTGATGACGTCACATATTACATCACTCATGACATGGTCAGTGACATCACTGATGACATCACTGATGACATCTCAAATGACATCACTGATGACATCATCCAGTGACTGTGTGTTTCTGTAAAGTTTAAATATGTTTAATATATATAGGTAAAGGCGTATTGAAGAATGAGTGGGTGTATAAGTGTCTGAATGGATGTTTTACTAGGTGCGTGACTGACTCTATAAGTGAGTGGTTAAACATATGTTACTGAATGGATGGGTTAGTGACTAAACTGTGTGAATCTCTGTATCCGTCTGTCTGTTGGTGTGTAAGTGACTGCATGGGTTTGTGAATAACTACATAAGTGTCTATATGAGTTATTGATTGGTTGTCTGAGTATCTGTATGGGTGCCTGAGTGTTTGTGTGGGTGGGGTGTGTGTGACTCTGTACATAGATGTGTGAGTGGGTGATTCACTGGGTGCATAGTTTAAAGTGTGCATCTGTGATGGACTGTACGGGTGGGTGAGTGTGTGTATGGGTGTGTTAGTGAGTGAATGTATGTCTCATTTGTACATGTGTAAGTAACTACATATATAAAAGGCAGTATATATGTGTGTTAGAGTATATAAATGTCTATAAATGAGAGTGTGTGATTGTAAGAGTGGCTGCATGCATGAGTGTTTGCTTGTATCAGTGATTGTATAAGAACGTAAGAATGTGCTAGTATTTGTATGACTAAGTGAGCTGGTGTGTGTATAACTGTATAGGTGAGTAAAGGGTAGTGTGAATAATTATTTGTATGACTGACTAGGTGTGTGAGTACCTCTATGGATGAGTGGCAGTGTGTGAGTGTCTATATAGGTGTATGAGTGCATATGATAGTCCTGTACTGAGTGACCATAAGTATGAGTGACTGTACGGGTGAGTGAGTGGATGTGTGTGTAGACCTAAGAATCAGTGAGTGGGTATGTAGTTATTGGTGTTGGAGTGTCTATGGTTTTGAGAATGGCAGTCTGTAATTTAGAGTGGGTGTATCTAAAGTTATGTTAGGGTGTGAGAAGATGCATGAAATTATCACATGGATGATGTCATCAGTGATGTCATCAGTGATGTCATTTGAGATGTCATCAGTGATGTCATCAGTGATGTCACTGACCATGTCATGAGTGATGTAATATGTGACGTCATCAGCAGTGCATTGCGGGGCGCGAGTTATAGTTAGCTGAACTAACTATAACGGGGGAATTTCACGGGTTTTGTACGAGTGCAATGTCCAACTAACTATAACTTTCCCTAAAACCTATGGTTTTTCCAGTGAATTTCTAAGGTTTTTTAAATGCTAATTTCTAACTATAACGTGCCTGAAACCTATGGTTTTTTCAGTGAATTTCAAAGGTTTTTAAATGCTAATTTCTAACTATAACGTGCCTGAAACCTATGGTTTTTCAGTGAATTTCAAAGGTTTTTCAAATGCTAGTTTCTAACTATGCCTACAGAAGTAGGACATGTGAAGAAAGAAGAAAAAACGCACAGAAAGAAGCAAAAGAAATGTAGAAAGAAACAGAAGTCCACAATGACGAAGAAAAATGCAGGAAGAAGCAAGACATGTGCAGAAAGAAGCAACAGAGGAGCAGAAAGAGGCCTTGTTGCAAAATCATCCTGTGCCCACAACTTTTTCAGACGGGTACTGGTGGTAACTGACTCTGACTAACCAGGCCTAGAGCCAGTGCTATGCTAAAAGACACTTAGAATACAGTGAAAACACCTACATACACTAGGGAACACTATGCGTTGGGGTACCCCTGTGATTAGCATGATCTCCTCTGTAAGTCCCTAGTACATAATAGGGCAGGGGGATTAAAACTACTTCTTAAAACGCGCCATGGGGCGCGTTTGCACACTGGTGTAGGGAGAGGGGGGGCCTGAGGTTACATGTGTGCAAACACGCCCTGTGGCCATTTTAAGTTGGGGGATAAAGTCCCCTTGAATCCTAAGGGTCCCTGGGGTCCAACTAGCCCACCAGGTACCTCCAGTAAGCGCCACAGAGTTGCGTTGCAGAGAGGTGTAAAAAGGGACATGGCCTGGACCACCTCTCTGCAACGCAGTGCAGTGGCACTTACTAGAAGCACCTGGTGGGCTAGTTGGCCCCCAGGGGCCCTCAGGATTGAAGGGGAATTAATTCCCCAACTTAAAACCCGCCACAGGGCGTGTTTGCACACATGTCACCTCAGGCCCCGCCCCCTCCCTTCACCACTGTGCAAAGGCACCCCGTGGCACGTTTTAAGTTGGGGGATTAAGTCCCCTTGAATCCTGAAAGTCCCTGGGTCCATCTAGCCCACCATGTACCTCCAGTAAGCACCACAGAGCTGCGTTGCAGAGAGGTGGTCCGAGGCCATGCCCCATTTTACACCTCTCTGCAATGCAACTCTGTGGCACTTACTGGACATACCTGGTGGGGTAGTTGGCCCCCAGGGACCCTCAGGATTCAAGGGGACTTAATTCCCCAACTTAAAGCGCGCCACAGGGCGCGTTTCCACACTTGTGACATCAGGCCACGCCCCTCCCTGCACCACTGCGCAAACGCACCCCCTGGTGCGTTGTAAATTGGGGGATTAAGTCCCCTTGAGTCCTGAGGGTCCCCGGGGCCAACTAGCCCACCACTTACCTCCAGTAAGCGCCACAGAGCTGCGTTGCAGAGTGGTGTAAAAGGGGCATGGCCTGGGCCACCTCTCTGCAACGCAGCGCAGTGGAGCTTACTGGAGGTAATTGGTGGGCTAGTTGGCCCCCAAGGACCCTCCAGATTGAAGAGGAATTAATTCCCCAACTTAAAACGCGCCACAGGGTGTGTTTGCACACATGTCATCTCAGGCCCCACCCCCTCCCTTCACCACTGTGCAAACGCGCCCCGTGGCGCGTTTTAAGTTGGGGGATTAAGTCCCCTTGAATCCTGAGGGTCCCTGGGGTCCAAGTAGCCCACCAGGTACCTCCAGTAAGCGCCACAGAGCTGCGTTGCAGAAAGGTGTAAAAAGGGGCGTGGCCTCTGAGCAGGTTTCCTGCTCTCGCTTTCAAAACCCAAACCAGAGTTTGCAATGACAGGGCGGGAGCCGCGAGGCTCCCGCCCTGTCATTGCAAACAGCAGTGTTCCGGGGGTGGGCACCCCGGGACACTTCCGGAGCCGGCCCTGGGGGGTGGCGGTCCCCAGGGCCATCACTGGCTCCAGGAGGGGGGCCACGCGGTCCCCCTCCCAACATTAGCAAAGCCCCGGGGGGTGGTGGTCCCCGGGGCTCGGGGGTCCGTAACGGACCCCCAAATTTGCATTCTTAGTGCCCCGGGGAGGTGGCGGTCCCGGGCGTGTGGGGGGCTCGAGCCCCACCACACAGGTAGTTTATTTTTAAAAAAACAAGCCCCGGGGGTGGCGGTCCCCGGGGCTGCGGGAGGGCCGTGAGCCCCTTGCAAATATCTAAATAAAGCCCCGGGGGTGGCGGTCCCCGGGGCTTTGGGAGCCTTGGAGGCCCCCACCTATTTAAAATAAAAGCCCCGGGGTGGCGGTCCCCGGGGGCTGCGAGGGGAGCAGTGTGCCCCCGCAAATATTTATAGAAAGCCCCGGGGGGTGGCGGTCCCCGGGGCTGCGGGGGTCCCCATGGGCCCCCGCAAATATATTTTGCAAATGCCCCCGGGACTTGGCCCACCCGGGGGCTAATTAATAAAGAAGCGCGGGAGCCTGCGCTTCGTTTTTTTTTCTTCTTTCCCGGATCGGTGGATCCTCCGCGCATCCCGCGATTTTTGAAAAGAAAAATACTTTTTTGGGCCATGGGGGTCCTTGTGGGACCCCCTAGGCAGGCCTAGGGGGTCAGGGTGTTTCTACCCTGCCCCCTTTTCTTGTTTTTCGCGTTTTTTTTCCTGTTTTCTTGTGCCTCGATTCTACCAATGCACAAGATGGCTGCCAACACTTCCTGGTTTGGAGTGTTGACAGCCAATTAGCATGCAGCTCGTGGTCGGGAGGGTGCGCGGATCCTCCGTGCCTCTAAATATCGAAACGTTTATTTAGGATTTTCTCAGCAACTACTGAACGGATTTACACCATTTTTTAAAGGGTGCTTTCTGAACCAAGCACTACCTTTTTGCCAAATTTGGTGTAATTCCGTTCAGCAGTTCTAACTGTAGCCTTGCATAAAGTTTCCTATGGGAAATTGATTTTTGACTCTTATTTTTGAATTTCTCCGCAACTACTGAGCGGATTTACACCATTTAAAAAAAGGTCGCTTTCTGAACCAAGCGCTACCTTTTTGCCAAATTTGGTGTAATTCCGTTCAGCAGTTCGAGGCTGTAGCCGTGTCTAAAATTTCCTATGGGAATTAACATGGAGAAAACACGTTTTGGGACCCCCTTTTTCTCGGCCCCCGCTTGATGAATCACCCCGAAACTTTCAAGACAGGAGCAAACCGGAGCGCCCCACTAGTTTTGAAAATTTCACGATGATTCGTCAAACGACGCCAAAGTTATTGGGAATAAAATGTTACGAATTTCCTATGGATAATAGGTCCTAACTATAACTATCTACTGGCGACCGCCAGTAGATAATATATATACATATATATATGTATGGCGCAACAACCCGCTCGCAAAACAGTTCCAAACACGCTCGGTTTCATAGTTAGTGGTTTATTGCGGCTTAATATAACCCGTTTCGACCGTGCCTCCGGTTTTCTTCACAACAATATATATATATGTGTGAATGAATTGTAAATTCTTTTCTTTTAGGGGAGCCCCCCAAACCCCCATTTGTTTATTGGGGGAACCCCCCAAAGCCCCCTTTACTAATTACCACCCTAGGACCCTACCCATCCTAAACCCTAAAATTACCCTTTCCACTCATTACCCTTATCCACCCCTAAATTCTAAAAAAGGCCTTTACAAGCCAATACCCTTATCCACCCCTAAACCCTAAAACTACCCTTTCCACTCAACACCCTTACCCACCCTTAAACCCTAAAAACACCCTTACACCCAATACTCTCACCCATGCCTAAACCCTTAAATATACCCTTACAAACCAATACCCTTATCCACCCCTAAACCCTAAAAAACCCTTACAACTCAATACCCTTATCCACCCCTAAACCCTAAAAATACCCTTACCACTCAATGCCCTTACCTTGCTCTAAACCCTAAAAATTCCCTTACTACCCTATACAGCTACCCTCTAAACCCTTAAATATATACACACACGCACACATATACACACACATGTATGCACTTACCTTAACTAGACTTACCATGCATGGTAAAGGTATGTGTCTGTAAAAGCACCAAAAAAGCATGCGTGGTAAATGCATGCGTGGTAAATGCATGTGTGGTAAAAGCTGTGTGGTAAAGGCACTGCGTTGTAAAGGCACTGCGTTGTAAAGGCACTGCGTTGTAAAGGATATTTCCCTTGTGTAATGTTAGGTGTTGTAAGACAAGATCCTCTAGAACGAGAAAATAAAATGGCACCTTCAGTGCTAAATATTTCTATTGACAGCATGAGGTTGGAGGTAGCTAGAGATGGCCTTCGCCATCTGCTGTGCCAAGGACAGGCCCTCTGTGCACTTTTGTATCAAAAAATAGGGTGGAGTGAAGGGAGAGCCTTCACAGTCACACAAAAAGCACAGTCTCTTGTATTTTTGAAAGAAATAATTAGTGATTAATATTATGGCAGTTATTAGGGCAGTTCTTGTTCCAGTGAGGCAGGTTTCTCCCTCTTAAAGATGAGAAGCCTCAGATGTGCACGGAGGTTCTGATTCACAACTCCTTCTCTGCCCCTAAAATCTTTGTGCTTATCTTGGAAGAAGAACATAGAATTCCAAAAGGCGATAATTACTCGGATCTTTACCAGCACCGTTCTGGGGGGTGTAGAATCAAGAATGAACCAAGCCAGCTACCAGGCATTGGCCCAACATAAGCTCTTTGCTCTAAAAACTAAAAAGCAAAGCTCATAATTGCAGGTGGGCCTTAAGCCAACAGCTGACCGACCCATCCGCACTCAGAACTCCAGAGGGCCTGAATTTAGTATTCCTCTTCCATATTTACAAATGGTCAAGCTCCTTTCCAGTGTTTAGATCTTGAAATACCTTTTGAGGGCTCTATCAAGAACGTTCAGTGGGCTTAGAGCCCGCTCACAGCTTGAATTTAGCACTCCACTTCCGCATTTACATGCAGTAAAGCTGCCAGTCCAGTTTTAAGTGATGGAAGGCCTGTACTGTGGACATAGAGCCCGCCCCTTAGCTGGCTTTGTTGTCATTCAATCAATCAATCAATCAAGCATTTCACATTCACTAGATGGTTTGTGTTGCTCTCGTCCTCTAATGTTGCACTCACTGTGTTGTGCTTCTTCCCCTGCACTCCATTTTGCTCTCACCTTAGTGTATTGCTTTTTCCCACCTACCCCACCCAGCTTTATTTTTATTTTATCTTCCTCCACTCCCCACTGCTTCCCCCTCTCGTTTCTCCATTGTTCCCTCACACCTTGCAAGCATTTACATTTTTGTATGTAGCATTTTTTTCGTGCACTAACATTGTATTTTTATTATTTCCCACGCCAAGTAATGTCCGCCATCCTAGACTGGTCACTTTAAAAAAAATGGCACCTGCCTCATTGTGTAGGCCTGCACGTGCATGATAACACATAGGTGTAACTACAGAATGATGGCACCGGCACCTGGCTTTATTTTAATGTTATTCCCCATTCACTCCACACTGCTTCTCCCTCTGTCTTCTCCCTTGCTCCCCCCATCGCACGTGACCATTAAAAAAAAAAATTATGTAGCATCTTTTTTGGAGGGCCTAGTAGTTGCCAGGCACTCCACTCGAATAAAAGTACTTTTGCGCCCTTATTTTTTTTATTTACCAATCTAAGTGCTGTCCACCATCCTAGATCAGTCAATTATAAAAAAAAATTAAAAAAAATGGTGCCTGCCGCATTTTGTAGGCTCACAAATGCTTTGTGAAGCCCATGCCTGCCTACAGAACTGAAGCAAAAAGAACAGATGATGGACGAAATGCTGAACAAATCAAACATTCACCCCTAGTCACAGATCTGGGTTTAATGCATTGTTTTTTTGCTCACAACGCCGCCCCAGTTTGGACCCAGCCATATGCAAATCAGTCTTGACCCTGCTCCCCATGGAAACAGTCCAGCCCGAACTGCCAGGCCAGGTCGTCCCTGGACCGGAAACACGCATCCTGGGACCGGTTTTGAGGTATCACCCCTCACCAGCCAGGCTAGGTTGAATCCAGTGGCACTGTGAGGAGGAGACCCATGTCTGGGCATACCCATCCCACTTAGAGCAACGAAAGCAAAAAGAACAGAGGCTGCATAATTGCCCCCTTTTTTTTGTTTATTTTTGCCAATGCTTTACAGCATCAGCAAAAAGCACTGGTATAGGGAATAGGTCTAAAAAGCGAGACCTATTGGCCAATGTTTGCTCAGCATGAGCTCACCAGGGTATAACAAGGGACCTGTGTTGTAATCTACTTGTTGGGTTAATCCATCCTCCCCATTGTTGTTCTCTGCCTTGCTGCTCAGCCAATGGTGAGGTCATTGGAATGTTGAGAGTGTTTGTGCTTGAAGAAGGATCAGTTGGAGTGGATGGGCTGAGCAGCAAGGAGGCTGCTCCTGGTGGGGCATAATATGGATCTTACTATCTTCCTGTAACTTGTAACTGAAACTGTAACCTGAAGAATAAATCCATAACCTTTATCTACATGACTTGTCTACATGGCATACCTCATTTTAACACTGGCGACGAGCGGAGAAGACCCAAGCTTTAATATTTAATATAGCACCACAAGAGCTCTGAAGTGTCACTGGAAACAAAGAAGAATTTAAGAAGAAGACATGAGAATAAAGAAATTGAAGACTTGACATGAGAACCTGTAAACCTGTAATTGCGCCTGGCAGCCTCACCAGTGTCTATTTGAACAGACAGCCTACAGGCCAGCGCAGTGTGCAATAGAAGCAGTAATCTGTTTTCATCCTTCAAACCTAGAAGGTAATCTGGGTATCTGTGCACAAACAATGATGACCTGCTTAATTAGACTATATTAAAGAACTGGTCTGTTGACGACATGGATCTGAAGTTTCAGCACCATCAAGACCTTTAAACTACACAGAGTGTTGAGTCGTGACACTACTGGATTTGTTTTTTTTTATGTTAGAAACCGGTGGATTTGGGACCAGCGAGGAACAAATGGCTGTATAATGTATGTACTACAGAGGGTTAATTACCAGCGATCTAGCACGGTGGTAAGTGTATTTTATGCTGACTGTTGGTAGCGCGAGCATTTGAATCGAGGCCACGTGAGCTGCTGAGCATTTTCTCCCAAGCGTGTAGAGAGTGCAGCTGATGTCTGATGAGCGCGTGCCTCTTACCGTCACATCACGGGCTTATGCGGCATTTGAATGACTGAGAGACATTGCGGCTTTAGAAACTGCTGCGTGGGCTCCAGTGCATCAATGGAAGCTATACCCTTGGTGAGCGCAAGTTGGTGCATGCGCACATTGAAGGCTGCAGTGACGTGCACAGTTCCTTTGTGACATGTGGGCTGAAGACTGAACCGCTGACAACTCTATCCAGATCTGGTTTCTCTATTGGAACGCGCATTGTAACCAGGTGAACACGCATCTTGCTGACGCAATAGTTTGGGGATAGAACGCGCACTGCTGAAACTAAAGGACTACAAAGCGGCATGCAACGCGCGTCAGAAGCTTAAATGGTATGCATCTCGTGTCGGAAACAAGAGGAGGAAAAATGTTTCTTGTTATGTGGCCTTTCGAACATGAGGATAATTAACAACCTGAACATGCGCCTCAGTTTCCGACGGTGGGGTAACACATTTGTGAGGTAACCGTACTATCTTGCAGTTGTCTTGTACTGGAACATTGTTCAGCTCTTGATGGTGGTTTGATGCATTATGTGGTGCAAACTGAGGCATGAGGTGGAAGACAAGGTAACAAGGACTGAACTATCCAGGTTTTAGGTACTGCAAGGTGCTGTAACAGATACAAGAGAGTGAATACTGTTCGGGTGAGATATCGCTCACCGGAGTTGGGAATATATATATACTGCAGTGCCGTGCTAGAATATAGAAATGTAGCATTCAGTTGTTGTGGGGTAAGCCCTGTGTGTGTGGTGGATTCCTTGTCTGAATTTGTGTACTGTTTTGAAATTCCTGGTCTGGTATCGATTGAGTATGTAGTCTCTAGTCATGTTAGGAGAGGTGGGGGTATTTCCCACTCTTTTGGGGTTGGAAGATACCCTGTGTATGTGTAGTTGCACCTTGTTGTGTGGCGAGGTGTGTTGTGTTATGTATCACCCACTGTATAGGGCTTAGAGGATACTTTGTGTATTGTGCCCTTAATAAGGCAAGGTGGATTAGGTTATTTATTACCCACTGTTTAGGGGTTGGAAGATACCCTGTGTGTTTCCCTTGATGTCAGGTGAGGTGGGATAGGTTGGGTTAGGTTTTGTTACACCCACTGTATTACCCACTGTCTAAGAGATTAATTTGAGGGGTGTAATGCCCTGTGTGTGTTTGCCTTGATGTGAGGTGAGGTGGGATAGGTTGGGTTAGGTTTTGTTATACCCACTGTATTACCCACTGTCTAGCAGATTAATTTGAGGGATGTGATACCCTGTCTGTTGTTTAGGGGTGTAATACCCTGTGTGTTTGCCTTGTTGTGAGGTGAGGTGGGATTATTACCCACTGTTTAGGGGCTGTGAATATGCCCTGTTTGTGTGTAGATGTGCCTTGAGAGTTAGGCGAGGTGGGTTAAGTTATTCATTACCCACTGATTAGGGGTTTTGAAGATGCCCTGTTTGTGTGTAGTTGTGTCTTGGGAGTGAGGCGAGGTGGTGTGATACCCACTGTTTGAGGGGTGATAGATACCCTGTACATAGTTGTGCATGGAGTGTGAGTTAGGTGGGTGATGAGCACCCACTTTTTTATAGAATGGAACTTTTACTTGTGTTTTTCCTAGAATGGATGGGCACGTAATTTTTGATGAATTTATTGGACGTGTTGTATGTGTGTTTTATCATCTTGCATACATTTGATTTTCTATAATCATTATAAGGGGGGAGATGTGTTGTAATCTACTTTTTGGGTTAATGCATCCTCCCCATTGTTGTTCTCTGCCTTGCTGCTCAGCCAATGGTGAGGTCATTGGAATGTTGAGAGTGTTTGTGCTTGAAGAAGGATCAGTTGGAGTGGATGGGCTGAGCAGCAAGGAGGCTGCTCCTGGTGGGGCATAATATGGATCTTACCATCTTCCTGTAACTTGTAACTGAAACTGTAACCTGAAGAATAAATCCATAACCTTTATCTACATGACTTGTCTACATGGCATACCTCATTTTAACAACAGACTATTATATTATATTGTATTGCATTGTAATTGGATTTACGTAGTGCTTACTCCCCCTGATGAGGTGCTTCGTACAGGATTCACATAACTTTGATCCATGGACTGAAATGGAAAGCATTCCTGCTGTGCTTGTTTTTGCTTTTACCAAGTGTTGATGTGCTCCTCTATACCACTTACCACCTGTCTCCTATTACATTAGGTCTTTTAAAAATAATAGAAAATTCACCTCATTCTAAGTATATGCAGGAAACCAACTATAGCCTTTACCCAACTGTTTAGACCAAAAACTCTTTGAGGTTATAACATTACAAGAAGATATGGTGGTCGCAACTGACATTCACCCTACATTTCCAGCATTCGTCTTAGCCCATGATCTAATTGAGCTTGAAGAGCCTTGGCAGCGTCAAATGAATCCTGTCATAGATTTTATCTTCTGTTGAATAAGAGATAAGCCTGAATCCTTAGCTCCCCTTGCTTTTAAAAAATATATCTTTATTATTTTTATGGGTCGCCTTGGAGGGCACATTGTAGATGGTACATTTAACAACTTACATTTTATTTTATTCTACAGGCAAAGGAAAGATCTAAGTATATAAACCTAAATCTTTGCCTGCCGGAGACACTCGCCAAAAATATAGATTTGGAAAGCGGAACATGTGACTTGTTCCAGGTACTTACAGCAGTTTCACTAAGTAATAGAAAACCTAATATAAGTCTAAAATCCTGTGGTTTAAGTTGCAGATCCTGCTATAAATAGATTGAAGAACTCTCAATAGCAAGATTGAAAGTTAAAGTCATTCAACAGAGATACCTTGGGTTCTTAGCGCATTGAGGTATGGTCTCTCATAACACCCACTTCACGTATGTACAATCTAATCGCTTGCACTATACATACCTAACATTCGCCCCCCCCACCCCATACCATGAATGACATCACACTTGCTGACTACACTTGCTGAAGTACCAGATGGTCTCCACACAAGATTCATGGAACTATCCTTGCACCCAACTCTCTTGGAAGGAGTCAATGTCATACTCGCGAACGTGAGAGAGCTTGGTGCTTTTTATGGTCCTGACGTCTGCCGGTTGTGATTACCACTAGCAGGAAAGAAATGAAACAGCTACTAAAGTTTCTTTGATCTAGACCTCCTTAGGACTAAACGTAAGATATCCGTAGTATGAAATTTAGTTGCTTACCTTGGATCGGGGCTGGGACTCTGATGCGCTCAAATGGGACACAGTGGAGTTCTCAGCAATGAGGGATATTCCAAGGACACCAAAGAGCATGGACCCTGTGGTGACTTGGGAGGTGCTCCTACATGAGCTGGCCAAGGGTACAGACGACAAAGTCCTGTAAGTCCTTGATGCGTCCTCGGCCGGTACTGCAGGTGTGCACATCCTGAACTGCTGCACACAGGCTGTCGGTGACTTAGAACACAATACAGTACTGGCACTTAACTGAGGTCTGCATTCTGCATTTACTCTACATGCCTGGTGGGGGCTTCCAGCCACCCTCTGCTGTGGAGCAGGCGTATGCTTTAGAAGACAGCAGCTGTGAGCATTTCATCTAGGAGGGGAAAGCCTTATTTTCATGCTCGAGTATATTTGAGATTTTGAGTAGTAATTTTTGAGTACTAAGAAAGCTACTTCAAAGTACCTGTAATTAATCAGCAATATTATTGAACTGATATGACCTCCATATCTGATCGATGGATAATATATTTCAAGCACTTCATGTCTTCCAGTCTAGGGTTTGAATCTTCACTTTGATCCAGGTATTTCCCAAGATTATAGCAGTATCTTTTTTGGAAACATCGATATGAACATATCCCCCCCCTTGTCAGAAACCTCCTCCTTACATTAACTGTGGCAGGCCTTAGTTTGGAACCTCGTATGCTTCTGGGGTGCTGCTGCATCTTAGGGGTTGATGATCCAGCCTCCTCTTCCAAATTAATCCAGAATGAAACTTCATTATTCTCTGCATTTCTGACATTTGAGGCTGAAGCCAGTTACTCAGTTGATGTGGAATGCAGCCCTCTGATATTTTCCAAACCGAGAAATCCAGATCTTTTATTCTTTGTTGATTTTTTAAGCTTTTCAAGTGTGAACTGTGGTGTCTTGTTTAGGCCCCAGACACAGATATTAGAATAATATATATTTTCTTGTTGGGGGATATGTCAGGAATGTATGTAAATGAATATAAGAGTGTTGGCAGCACCATCACCTTACACACAAGCGCACACACATTTGAAGCAACAAATTGTTCATTGTTATGTGTAGCAGGAAAGAGGAAATAAAAATAATATATGCATGTTTCGTCAAACAAATTCCCTATCTAAAAACAGGCAACAGTTGGCTTTTTATATGCATGTCCATGTTTCGGCGGATGTCTCGGGAGAGGGAAGCTGTCATTTCTGATAATGAGCTATACTTCCGCTTTCTTTAATACTATTTTCATCGCATCAAATGTCTGCATATTTTTAAATTCACATGTCCTTTTATCTTGTAATGTTTTCATAATCCAGTGGACACCAGCTCTCATGTGAGTTTTGTAAATTTGTTAACTGACACCTCTTGCAAAGTATCTCTTTGACCAGCAGAACCGGCGCCCCCACAAGCAAAGGTAGGCAGGCGCTTTACAGCGCTGTTGAGTGAGGCGCTGTGTGCACCTCACAGCGCACATGAACGGTGGGGCCATGACAGCCTCCGGCTACACCAGACCTGGCTGAGGTGGAGTTTTGGTACGCACTGCGCATGCCTGCCCTCGTTTCAATTTCGGCGTGGCGCCTGCATCCGTTGCGAGGCTTGGTCCTTGCTTGCTGGCTGCATCGTGGGGCAGGTTGACAATAAGCATGGGTGCTTGAAAGGCCAACCTCTCACTAAGGGCGTGACCTCCGGGCGAGCAGAATGCAGGGTAGGTGAATACACTGGACACCGCGATCATCAAAAATCTCCACCACAGCCTACACGCGGTCTCTGCTTTCGACCCATGGTGCGAAATTTCCGTGACTATTTGGAGACCTCATTTGGGGTATTTAATGTAGACACTTGCGTGACTTACTTCCCTAATTATTTGATACCAAAAATCCACGCACCTAACCCTGATTAAGGGTAGGGATACCTATTATTGTTTTCTGGTCCTGAAGAAATGCCATGGATCCCTCCTGGACCCCCGAGGCGTGAAACATGTCCGCCTACACACATTGATAGATTGTCATGCTTCATAATTAATAGCTAACAATCTACACATCATTTTTTATCCATTCCAAAGGGGACCCCTGATTAAATTTGTTTCATGGTACCCTTCGGTAGTTTTAATTCACCATTCCACTTACCCCACACACCCGCACTCATCATCGTGGCTATATTGAAAAGATCTCCGCCAAAGAGCCCTCTTGCAGGGCACGTGGGGTATTGCAGCGCCAACCACACAAGGAGCTAAGCCCGATGATGAAGCATGACACCCTCACAGGTGTGTGAGGGCACTACTTTCTAATAAGGAAGATCCCCCTTCCATTTTGTGTTATCAAGCCAGTGAAACCAGCCCCCCCCCTGCCTCCCCCTCCAGCAACAGGGATTTTCTACATCAGAGGGTGCTTCTGTGAGCTGTTTAAACTGTGTTTAATAGGGACTGTGCACTTCGTTTTTTGGCCAGGAGAGGGAGTAAAGTTGTATTCAAACAGTATTGTTAGATTTCAAGTTTGTGAGGCCTTTACCTGCAGAAATCCAAAGTGTGGATTCAATCAATCAATCAATCACGGCATTTATAGAGCGCGCTACTCACCCGGGAGGGTCTCAAGGCGCTGGGGGAGGGGGTAAGTTACTGCTCGAACAGCCAGGTCTTGAGCTGCTTCCTGAAGGAGAGATGGTCCTGGGTTCGCCGAAGGTGAGTGGGGAGGGAGTTCCAGGTCTTGGCTGCCAGGTAGGAGAAGGATCTTCCTCCGGCGGTGGCTCTGCGGATGCGTGGTACGGTGGCGAGGGCGTGGCTGGTTGATCGTAGCTGGCGGGTGGGCGTGTAGAAGGTCATGCGGTCGTTGAGGTACTTGGGGCCCAGGTCGTGGAGGGCCTTGTGTGCGTGGGTGAGGAGTCTGAACGTGATTCTCTTGCTGACGGGGAGCCAGTGCAGGTCTTTCAGGTGTCCGGTGATGTGGCTGTGTCGGGGGATGTCCAGGATGAGTCGTGCGGAGGCGTTCTGGATGCGCTGGAGTCTTTTTGAAGTTTGGCTGTGGTTCCGGCGTAGAGGGTGTTCCCATAGTCCAGTCGGCTGGTGACGAGTGCCTGGGTGACGGTCTTCCTGGTTTCAGTGGGGATCCATCTGAAGATCTTGCGGAGCATGCGCAGGAGTGTTGAAGCACGAAGATGAGACGGCGTTGACTTGTCTGGTCATCGACAGGGAGGAGTCCAGGATGAAGCCCAGGTTGCGTGCGTGGTCCGTTGGCTTGGGCGCGGTGCCCAGGGCCGGGGGCCACCAAGAGTCGTCCCAGGCGGAGGGTGATGAGCCCAGGATGAGGACTTCCGTCTTGTCTGAGTTCAGTTTAAGGCGGCTGTTCCTCATCCAGTCGGCGACGTCTCTCATCCCGTCGTGTAGGTTGGCTCTGGCGGTGGTGGGGTCGTTGGTGAGGGAGAGGATCAGCTGGGTGTCGTCGGCGTAGGAGATGATGTTGAGGTTGTGTTGGCGTGCGATGGCTGCGAGGGGGCTCATGTAGACGTTGAAGAGGGTTGGACTGAGTGAAGATCCTTGTGGAACGCCGCAGATGACTTCGGTGGCCTCGGATCTGAACGGGGGAGGCGGACTCTCTGGGTTCTTCCGGCGAGGAACGAGATGATCCATTCCAGTGCTTTCTCTCGGATTCCGATGTTGCTGAGGCGCTTCACTAGGGTGCGGTGGCAGACGGTGTCGAACGCCGCGGAGAGGTCCAAGAGGATGAGGGCTGCTGTTTCCCCGTTGTCGGTTAGGGTTCTGATGTCATCGGTGGCTGCGATAAGGGCGGTCTCGGTGCTGTGGTTGGCCCGAAACCCGGACTGCGAGGGGTCGAGGGATCCATTCGTCTCGAGGAAGGCGGCAAGCTGTCTGTTGACGGTCTTCTCGATGACTTTGGCCGGAAACGGAAGGAGCGAGATGGGACGGTAGTTCTTGAGGTCGGTGGGGTCCGCCGTTGGTTTCTTCAGGAGGGCGGTAAGCTCGGCGTGCTTCCAGCTCTCCGGGAAGGTGGCGGTGTGGAAGGAGGAGTTGATGATGTCCCGGAGATGGGGTGCGATGGTGGCGTCGGCTTTGTTGAAGACGTGGTGTGGGCAGGGGTCGGTTGGTGATCCGGAGTGGATGGAGTTCATCGTGCGGGTGGTGTCTTCGGTGTTGATCGGGGTCCAGTTGCAGAGGGTGGTGGTGGCGGGCGTTGGTTCGGCGGTAGGGTGCGTGGTCTGTGCGTCGAAGCTGTTATGTATGTCGGTGATCTTGCGGTGGAAGAACGCGGCGAGTGAGTTGCAGAGGTCTTGCGAGGGTGTGATGTCGTTGTTTCCGGCGCTGGGGTTGGAGAACTCTTTGACGATGCTGAAAAGTTCCTTGCTGTCGTGGGCGTTGTTGTCCAGTCGTTCTTTGAGTGCCGACTTCTTGGTGGCACGGATCAGCTGGTGGTGTTTGCGGGTGGCGTGCTTGAGGGCGGTCCTGTTGTCTGTGGTCTGGTCGAGTCGCCAGGCTTTCTCGAGAAGTGCGGCAGTTCTTCTTGGATTCCTTGAGTTCGTTGGTGAACCAAGGGGTTTTCTTGCTTCCGGGTCTGCTGGGAGGGTTTTTTAGTGGTGCGAGGTCGTCGGCGCAGGCGGTCAGCCACTTGGCGAGGTTGCTGGCTGCTTCGTTTGGGTCCGTTGTGTTGGTGGGTGTGTTCTGGCTGAGGGAGGCGGTGAGCTGCTCGGCGGTGATCTTGCTCCAGCTCCGGCGGGGAGCCTGTTGCGGGTGGTGGTGGGTCGCAGTCTTTCTGAAGCTGAAGTGGACGCAGCTGTGGTCGGTCCAGTGGAGTCCGGTGGCGTGGCTGAAGGAGATGTGCTTGCTGGAAGAGAAGACGGGGTCAAGCGTGTGGCCAGCGTAGTGGGTGGGCGTGTTCACCAGTTGCTTGAGTCCGAGGTTGGCGAGGTTGTCCAGCAGGGCGGTGGTATTTCTGTCGTTGTTGTTCTCCAGGTGGAAGTTGAGGTCCCCTAGGAGGATGTAGTCGGCGGAGGGCATGGCGTGCGGGCTGATGAAGTCTGCGATGTCTTCGCTGAATAGTGTGCGTGGTCCCGGGGGTCTGTAGATGAGGGTGCCTCGGAGGGTGGTCTTGGGGTCAGTGTGTATCTGGAAGTGTAGGTGTTCGGCGGCGGTGAAGGTCTCGTCGGAGTTAGTCGAGATGCGGATGGTGTTCTTGTGTACGATGGCGATTGAGCCTGTCTGTCTCCTAGGAGATTCTGGACAGGAGAAGCAGCTTCCAACTCCCTGGGCAGCAAACCTTGTCTGAGGTTGCTGGGACCTTATATAGTCTGCTAGTGGCTGCTACATGTATACACTGATTGGTGGTTGTATCTGATGTTTCTATTGGTTTGAGTTAGTGTCCTCATTGGTTGGGTATTTGAGGGTTCTGATTGGTTTCTGGATCTGTGATTCAATCAATGTAGGGTTGGGACTAGGGCTAGGGTTATGATTTCTATTGGAAGCAGGGACTAGGGCTTCCTGTTTTATTGGTTGTTGGGACTAAGGTGGAACTAGGACTAGGGTTAGGCCTTTAATTGGAAGTAGCGATTAGGGCTTCTGGTGTTATTGGTTGCTGGACTAGGTGTGGGACTAAGAGTAGGGTTAGGCTTTCTATTGGAAGTAGTGACTAGGGCTTCCCGTCCCATTGGTTGCTTGGACTAGGGTTGGGACTACTGGTAGGGCTAGGGCCTCTATTGGACATAGAGATCAGGGTTTTTGAACTGATTGGATGCTTGGAGTAGGGCTAAGATTGGCTGTAAGGTCCTGATCTCCTATTGGTTCTAGCTTTTAGGCCTAGTGTTGTGATTGGATAGTATTAGGGCTAGGGTTCCCATTGGCTGACGGGGTCACCTGATTACTAGGGGTATCAAAGGCCAGGGTTAGGGCGTCTCAGCCCGGGCGTCGAGGCTAAGGGCAGAGAGGACAAGGGTGAGTGCCTCTTTGAGCCTGTTCGAGACGGGCCAGGGCCAGGAATGCTGCCCATCTTCCCATTAATTAATGTGTCTATTACTTTTCTCCTGAAAAAGCATATCTAATGCACTACCCTATTTCACATCCGCTACCTCTATCAATATTTTTAATCTGCATATACTTACCTCCTTTATGCATCTATATACTCTCAATGTACTTATGGATCTATATATTTATCACTTTCTTCTAATTTAGCATTTCCAATGCACTACCCTATTTCTCAGCCTATACTTCCCTCAATATATCTTCTAGCCCAACTTTTTGACTCATCTCAAACTTCTTTCTACTACTTTTTCCAATTCACTACCCTATCTCACCCTATACATCTATCACTATATCCTCTACACCCACTCTCTCATTTATCGCAAACGCCATACCACTACTATGTTCCCCAAAATAACCCTTTCTTGACTCTCTCCTACTCTACCCCTCCTTGTATCTTCTGACACCTCCTTTACTGTACCAATGCCCAAGACAAACCTTTCTAAACTCTTCCCTCTGACTCTTCCCCTCCAAAAACCCTTTTTACTCATCAAAAGCCTCCTCCTACTGCTATGACCTACAAAAAGAAATCCTTCACTCTTCTATCCCACAACTATCCTTTTCAATCAAAATAACAGACTAGCATGTTCACTTCACTAATTCCATATTCCACTATACTACTTCACCACTAATCCTTTATGGGTTCCAGAGTAGCGTGCTACTCGCCAACAAACGCTTCAACACCCACCAGGGGTAACAGGCGCTATATGAATGCAAACCTTTCTTTCCCTTCTATCCCTCCACTATCCTTCTCACTCCAAATAACTGACTAATATCCACCACTCAAATTACTTTCATATTTCACCATACTAATTCACCACTAATCCTTTATGGGTTTCCGGAGTAGCGTGCTACTCGCCCAAAAAAAAAAAAAAAGCAATTCAACACCCCATCAGGGGTTAGAAGCGCTATATATATGCAAACCTTTTTTCCCTCTTCTATCCCTCCGCTATCCTTCTGAATCCAAATAACTGACTAACATATCCACCACTTAAAATTTACTTGCATGTTTCACTATACTAATTCAACACTAATCCTCTATGGGTCCCGGAGTAGCGTGCTACTCGCCGAAAAAGCGCTTCGACGCCTCGTCAGGGGTAGTAAGCGCTATACAAATGCAATTACAATACAATACAATCCATCCTGACGCACACTTTCTTATGAACAGTTACTCTCCAAGTGTTTTCATATTTGGTCTTGGGAGCAAGGGTACCGGACCTTTTATCAGCTCCCTGTCCCCCTCTCTTGAGATTGATATCAGGTTGACAATAAACATGGGTGCTTGGAAGGTCAACATTGTACTAAGGACGTGTATGTTGTGCTCCTTAGAGCCACGCCTCTGACCCAGCCCCACTGGTCCTCCCCTCCCCACTTGTAACCCCCACCACTTTTGTGCCCAATATCACAGTTCCAATACTTTATCTTCTGCACTTGGACACCTGCTCCCAAGGGACAACAGCTCTCTGAAGCTGGATTTTGCAACACTCCAAGCTATGGTGACCACTGTCTACTGTTCAAGACTTTTGAGTGACAAGCCAATGCATTCTGGGTTTTGTAGTCTTGTTTTACTTTCAGTGCTTAATTTGTAAAAAACATAAGTGCCAGGGCTCTCGTCAGGAGGCCGCTGCAGTTTGCTTCACCCATTGCCCCTGCTATGCTGCCAATGATAGTAACAACACAACCACTAACCATCACACTCCTACAGCATCACAATTCGGACTATTTCAGGCACCCAAAGCTATAGGAATGGCTTGGGCAGCAGGTAATAGTCATTTCTAATGTATATTGAATTAATAATTAACTGATGTTATGGTCATCTCAAAATTAGCCAGACAGCGCCACCTTGTGGCAGACTGTCATAAGCACCGGTGTTGACAATTAAGTGCTGGTGCCAGTAAATGCTGTCCGTGTCGAGCAGCAGCCTGAGACAGGCAGTGACTCCTGTGTGATGGCTGGCACAGGCGCATGAAGGCGCCTGCACTAGCCATTAGAGAGATTGTCTGGGGCTGGCAAAGTCCCAGCCCTGGCCTCATTGGCTGCCACACCTCATTACCCCAACATCTGTCACGTAATGCAGTGTCACTGCTAAAGGTAGCCCTGGGCGCTTAAGTGCCCAGGTTATCTGTCAATCATCCTGTCACCCCACCCATTCCCAACTCATCACAGAGTTTCACAAGAAGAGTGGGATGAGAAAGCAGGAAGTTGAAATCTGACGTTGCACAGTGCATCAGCATGGAACCTATGATGTCACTCAGGCCCATGCTGAGTTATGACGCAGCTTCAGCTCACGCTTGAGTCCCTGAGGAGGAAATTTCAAATGGAGCACAGCTGAGGCGTGATCTGCACGGGCAGCGGAGGGTAAACACAATGCTTCTAAAATAAATGTATGATTGTGAGAGTGAGTGAGTGTGAGTTAAAGAGTGGGTGAGTCTGAAACATAGTTAAACATTCAGTGAAAGAGTGAGCATTCAAGACTGTGTGAACACAAGTCAGACTGTGAGTATGTGAGAATGTGTGAGCTTGTGAGACATTGAGTGAACATTTGAGTGTGACAGTTTGAGACAGTGAGACAGCGTGACCATGAGTCAGACAGTGACAGTAAGAGCAGCAGTCAGTGACAGTTAGTGAAACAGTGAATGAGTGGGACTGGCTGAGACAGTGGGGTGAACAGTGTCGCAATGTGTGAGGTAGTGAGTGTGAGAAGTTGGCCTGGCATATGCTGTCCACTAGTTATAGTGGGCACCTTGCACCAGTCCAAACGACCCTTATTGTTGATAGGTTTAAAGACAACCTTTATTGAAAGCTATCCTAGTGGCAGCTATGGAGAGCAGCCTTCAGGCTAAGTCTTGAAGGAGTGTAAAGCAGCTTGGTTTACCAGATTATAACCTCTTGAATAACTAAATGAAAGGAGAACCACACAAGATATATATAAAATATATGTATTTATTTCTAAACACTAACTACTAATCCCTTTATGAGATTAGAGTTCAAGATACACAGTATCACAGTATTAAAACGACAGTAAATAGCACAATACACAGTGGGCTCCAGGGGAGACCAAACCATATACTAAGAAAGTGGTATAAGAACCACGACTTGACTAGACACAGTGCCTAGAGCACGTAGAATCGCTGGGACCCCAAGGAACCACCCAAGGTAGTGACACAGGAGACCCACAGGGGACGTGTGCAGTGTGAGAACACAGCCGCGAGCGCCGTAGGATTCAATGCGGAAAGTCGCGGTTGGAATTTTAAAGATAAAGGACACTTAGGAGAGGACTTTCAGCAAATCCCTTTAGACTTAAGGGGTTCTAGGGCCAACACCCACAGGAGCACCGGAGTATTCGAGTTACCTCACCCAGGGAAGCCGGGTGCATAGGTGTCGGGAATCGTCATCGTTTTCAATGGCGATCTGCTGCAAAGTACTGCTGCCGTGAAGGAGAAAAGTGTCCGGTGTGATCCAAGCCTGGATCGAAGATGTGAAGAGCCTGAAAGCAGAGGGGACAGAGTCTGGGTCACTAGCCAGTGACCAGGAGCGGAGCAATCGAATGCCCACCGATGTTGGGTGCTTCAGGTGCGAAGAGGTGAAGCTTGACTCTGCAGCCACGGGGTTCCGGAGACGTCGACGATGACCAGGAGCCGGATTCGAGCTGCCCCACAAAAGATGTCGAGTGCTGGGGTGTCGGTGATCGGATTGATCACAACAAGCCTTGGCAACAGCAACCCACGCAGGAAGAGAAAAAGATGCTTCTGTGCGGACCAGCAAGGTCCTGGGGACTCCCCAAGCAATGGAGAGTCAGGGCACGTCTGGAGCAATCAGGGAAGCCCAATAAAAGTTAGAGTTGCCTTCTTGGGGACCCACAGGTCAACGGACCAGGGATCGCGAAGGGACCTCAAGAGGAATCACAAAATGGCGGCCCACGGAACACTCGTTGAGTGTAGGCCTGCAATCTTCGGTGCAGTTACTGCTCGGGGTCAGGGCTATAAGTAACCCAAAGCTCAGCCTCAGGGGTTGCCGGAAAGCTGATGCTTCTGCAAATGGTTGCGGTGTCCAGGGGTTCGGGTTGCACTGTCTCCACGAGGGATACGGGCCTCAGACTTGCTGTGGGCACAGATCGACCTCAGAGACCTTGGAAAACCCACCTCCTGTGTGGCAATATTCTTCGAAGTCCGTGGAGCTCGGAGATGCCAACCGGTCAGTTGCGTTAAAGGTGCCTGCCTTGCAGGGGAGTAACTCCTTTACTCCAAGGGAGATTCTTCAGTCATCCAGCGTAGTGTAGATCGTCGAAGTACTTGGTTTCTGGTATCAGAGTTTAGTCCAGGTGTAATCTAAAGTCCTGTAGTCAGGGTTTCCTACTTTATACCCAAGGAAGGGGTGGGACAAACTCTGTGGACCCACCTATGGGAGAGTCAGGAAAGAGGGGTGGCTACACCCATTTCCTTTGTCCAGTTTCGCGCCAGAGCAGGGGCTGTGTCCCCCTGCAACCGTTTTGAGCTGGACTATGCACAGGGACACCAAATGTGCCCCCAGTGCAGACTTCAAAGCACTCTCAGAGTGCACCCACCCAGCCCCAATACACTAAAGCCTGTCTGGGAGGTGGTCACACCTCCCTGTGACAGGAAACCTATTGTCCAGGCCTCCCCTGCCGGAGTTTCGTCCAGCAGCAGGAGGGCAGACTCGTGTCTGTGGCTGCAGCATCCATTTTGTGATGCCAGGGTTCTGTTAAGCTGGTACCGGGTGTACCGGTGGTGCCCTGTTGCTCCCTCTAGAAGGGAGGAATCATACCTCCCACTCCAGTACTGGGGTGGAGGTATGATTCCAAGGTGTTTGACACCAAACACGACAGTTTTCCATGCAGCCATTCTCAAGTTAGCATTTACAGCGGGGTTATAATGCACTTAAGAGTATATGGTCTGGCTGCATCACAAACAACCCCAGAATAAATATTCCGAAAGCTGCAGAGGGGCTCTGCTCAAGCATGCGCACCCTCACACATGAAACCCAGCACCCTGCCTTCAGGATTGTTAAGGCCTGCCATAGGGGTGAGTGATAGGTTTACAAGTGCAGTGATATGGAGAGTTATAGGGAACCTATATCTCAGTAAGGGGTGGATACACCACCTTACACAGGCTGCTGTAGCAGACCTGTTGGGTCATTTTAAAAGGCTTCCCAGGGGTGGCACAATACATGCTGCAGCCCCTGGTAGGCCTCTGGGGTACCTATGCCCTGGGTACATAGTATACCATTTACTAGGGACTCACAAGGGTACCCCAGAATCCAATCTGGAGTGTACCTAAAGTACATACAATCAATTTAAGGGGAAAGCGGATAGGCTGGGGTCCTGAATAGCAGGATCCCAGCCAAACTAAATCGAAAACCAGCAAAACACCAGGAAAAAAGTGGGGGCAACCATGCAATCAGATTCCACCTTCCTACAGTGAGGGGGACAGTGTGAGCATGTGAATGAGAGAGACAGCAAATGAAACAGTGAATAAGAGTGAACCAGAAAGGGAATCAGACTGTGAAACAGTAAGTAAAACAGCATAGGAGTGAGAGTGAGTGAGACAGTAGGTGACAGTGTGTCAAACAGTGTGTGAGAGAGTGAGTGAGATTGAAAAACAGTGTGCCAGTGCACATGTGACTGGTACAGTGAGTGAGTGAGTCACATATGAGAGAGACAGAGTAAAGCAGCGTGAAACAATGAGACACTGAGTGACAGTAAATGATGCACTTTGAGCATGTGCGCGAGACATTGAGACAATCTGAGCATGTGTGCAACACTGTGAGTGAGAGTAAGTGAGATACAGAGCATGTGAGTGAGACCTTCAGTGAAAGGGAGTGAGACAGTGTGTGCACATTGAGTGTGTGAGAGTTTCATACTGTGTGTGTGCATTTTTATTCTTCAGAGTCTGCTCCTGTCCCTCTCTATCGGAGGTAATTCTTGGCTTACAGATGCACAATCAATAAATCAGGGGTTTGTATAGCGCAGGAACTCACCTGCGAGGGTCTCAAGGCGCTAAGTGGTGGGGGGGGCGGCTCCGTTGAGTGCTGGGGTCATCTGACACCTTGCACACTTGGCAACACACTGGCACTGGCATACTGAGGGGTAATTGTTGGTATAAAAGAGGGGGCACCCATAGTAGAATGCAGGCCCTGGCACACTACAGGTAATTATTCACATAAGGGGCACACATTGTATTGTATTGTATTGTAATTGCATTTATATAGCGCGTACTACCCCTGACGAGGCGTCGAAGCGCTTTTTCGGCGAGTAGCACGCTACTCCGGGACCCATAGAGGATTAGTGTTGAATTAGTATAGTGAAACATGCAAGGACATTTTAAGTGGTGGATAGGTTAGTCAGTTATTTGGATTTGGAATGACAGCAGGCAAAGACAGCAATCACAGAAAGGGAAAATCGTTTTTTTAACAACTTTTGTTTTGGGGAAGAGACAGCACTAGTCTGTCTCCTTACCACTTCCTGGACTCTGCTCACTGCAATCTGGGGCACAGGTAGGATGCAACTCACAAGATGGAGGCAAAATGTTGGTGCTGGCAAATTGGAGTTAATCATTGGCCCTGGATAGGACAACCACATCAGACCAGGGCTGGCAACCACGGCAAAATGCTGGCTCTGACATACTGGGGGTCATGTTTGACATGAGCCACCAATTGTGTATGGGCAGCATCAATGGCAGAATTCTGGCACTGGCATAGTGCACGTAAAGTTTAGCATAATGGGGGCATCCAAGGGTTATGGGGCACACCTATGACAAATTTCTCTCCCTGGCATTTTGGAGGTAATTATGGCCTAAGGGGGAACCCATGTCACATTTTGAAACAATTTTTTTTTAAAAAGACCTTCAATCTTCTTTTGCACATGATTAAAGTATTTCACCAGTGCCCTTTAAGAGCTTATGGTTTTTGAGTAAATTTGTATGAAAACTGTGCTTTACAATGCGCTATTGGAACTCATTTCTTTCAAAACGTTCTCATAGGGAGAGAACCTATCCCAGACTGAAAGCTCCTAGAAAAAGCCAGGCTTGGTCGCTCACTGGATTTCAGGGCAAGTATTACACCTCACCAGTTTCAAAGATCACTTTTCGGCACTGCCCAGAGATACGGTTTGAGCCCCCTCATCTTTGTGTTGACTAATACACTTGGGAAAAAATGTGTCTTGATCCTGTGTTAAAATATAAAAATATGGGTGGCGAAAGCCAACATATTTTCCCTGAATATGGTGGGCACACACACAGTGCCCTCAATAACTCGGTGACACAAACAATGCAGATGTTTTAGAATAGTCTCAAATAGGGTTGCCACAGGTCCATGACTTTCAGGATCATCCCAGATTTTAGTGCCCTAAACCAGGTAGACCAGGGTTGGATTGGGATTAAAAATCGGCCCGGGCACGCTAAAAAAAGAGGCCCACATTTGCATATTATCTTTCCGCAAAACACTGCTTCGGCGAAATTTTATTAAAAAAAGGGGGGGGGGGGTAAAAAAAAGTGCACGGATTAGTTTACACTGGTGAAACACACCTGAAAACAAGTGAGGTCACTTCTGCTCAGGCCCCCTGCCCCCCCTCAATATGCATACATTAATGGGCCGGCCCAGCGAGAGAAAGGGAGTGACACCTCTGCCCGTTGATAAAGGGAGGTAATGGGCACCCATCTGCCTCCAGAAAGGCCACTCAGGCACCCACTTAGCCGCTGGCCGTATCCGAACAATGCAGAAACCACCCAAATCGCCCCCCCCCCCCCCCCCCCCCCCCCCCAGACTGCTCAAAACAGCAGCCCACAGCTGGAACTGCATACCGGCCCCTCGGGCATTGCCCGAGTGCCCGCGTTACCAATCCGACCCTGAGGTAGACCTCTATCTCGTATAGTATCCCCTGCTTTGGGGGTGTGGCCAGTTTTCACAATTTTGTTGTTGCATATTTTACATAGCGCTAACTCAACCCGAAGGTTTGGGAGCGCTTTACATGAGCACCAGTTACGTTATACAAGGACACATTCATTTTTGGTAGGCACGGGGAGATTAAGTGATTTGCCCAGAATCACAGGCTGCTGAGCCAACACCGAGACTCGGACCTGGTTCCCTAGCTCCAAAGGCGGCAGCTCTAGCCGTAAGGCAACATCCTCTCCCCAATTGTCCAACATTGCCCTTCCTAGTTTGTACGCAGCCTCAAGTTAGCAGTCCGGGTGCCCAGGATCACTGTCACGTGCAAAAGCAATAGTGCCTCAGTTGTGTGTTAAATGTACTAATGATTTTGAGCTTATTATGAAGAAACAACAAACCTGTCCGCAGGCTGGTAAATTCAGAAACTGCAAATACCCCTTTTATGTTATGGCAAAGAGAGTTTTAGCAACAATTTCTTGCAATTATAAAAACAAATGCCTCTTACAAATTCAGGCAAAAAACGACAAATTTGTCCATGGAAAAATAAATGTACAACACCCCTTAAAACTTGATAAAAAGGATAAATCCAATCTGTTCTCATTGATGTGAGGAACTAAACACAAATAAGAACCATGTCAAAAACCGTAGCCGCAATTGGCTTTCTACAGTAAAGGTCAAATATCTCAAGGATCAAAAATCCATCTCCATCCCTTTTGTTCGCCTTCTTTTTGCTTTCATATAATATGAAAATAACTCAGTCAAATAAAAATTATTTTACTGTCAAAACAAGACCATGAATGCAGTAAAGATTTTCCAAGCCATTACTGGACATTGCTTTTCCAAAATTAGCTACTCTTTCAAAATCAGACAAAAAGTCTGAGGTTTTCAAAGTCTCTGCTCCTGCAAAATGCCCACGAAAGTGCATTGACGGGAAACACAGGTCCTGAAGGTGTACAGCTCACGTGTTCCTGGTTGATACAGGAAGTGGTGCCAATTGTGAGTGTGCAGGACCACGTGTTACCATCGAAGAATGTCCCCAAGCAGAAAAGCTCCGTAGCTGTTTCATTTCTTTCATGCTAGTGGTAAGAGTCTGGGTATGACCTTTAAGGGGACTGCTGGTGCATATCTGCAGTGCTTAATTTGTGAAAAAGTAAGTGCCAGGGCCCTTTTTGGGAGGCCACTGCAGCCTGCATCACCCATTGCCCCGCCAGCGCTGACAATGACAGAACCAACACAAGTACTAACTGTCACAGTGCTACAAGTGTGGCAATTCAAACTATTAAAGCCACCCAAAGCTATATTAATGGTGTGAGCAACAGATATTATTCATTTTTAATGTATATTAACTTATCAAACAGTGTTGTTCTGCAATACCTCAAAATTTGACAGACAGCGCCACCATGTGGTGGACTTTGACTAGAGCCGGTGCTGACAATTAAGTGCTGGTGCCCAGCACCAGTAACCACCGGCTCAAATTAAGCACTACATAGCTGATAATGGTGTATCTTCTTGTTATAGAGGCTCATACGCACTTCTGAGGTGTACACCCCCTCTTCTGCAATAATTTTTGATGAAGTGATTAAGAACTGCATGGCTGTGGAATTTATACAGCTGTCTCCACTGTCACTGTGGTGGAACATATTTTTGATGAGAAGAGCCTGCCACCTGCCCTCTGGCCCCTCCTCTCCATGGACTGGCCCCCTGTGTTTGTGTACAGAGGCACTTTATGTGATCACACCCATAGCAGCAAACAGTAGTGCCCCTTTTCTTGACCTGTGAGGAGTGAACAGTCAGTCATAGGGTTCACTATGACCTTTCATGTGGCTGAGGAGGGATGAGAGCAAAGAACAGGCATATTTTATGTTGGTGAATGTATTCTACATTGTAGAGCAGTGGTTCTTAACCTTTTGACTTCAGTGGTCCCCCAGTTAATCATTAGTGGCATCCGGGGACCCTGAATGATTATTGGAACCCGGGACGAGTCATTAGTGAAACCCGGGGATAAGTCATTACTGAAAGCCAGGGACCCCATCCTAGGTGATCCAATTTCGATGATTTGAACAACAAAACAATACACAAAAATACAGATACATGCAGTCATCAAACAAATATACAAATGAAGACATAGTTTATTTAATTCACTAATAAATATTTAAGAAAATCCAAAAATGTATTTTAATGGGAAGGATTGAGCTTTTCTAAATTCAACCCAGGCCACTCATCATCCATACTAAATCTTGTTTGATGCACTTGCACTGCTCCCACAAATCAATCTGAGAATACCAACTTACTTTTTAGCCTCCAATTTCAAATTCCTTCACTTTTGCAGAACGCAGCCCTGCCAAGTTTCCCAGGTCACTGCGGGGTGTGCTGCTCCAGCCCAGGTTTTTTTTTTTAACTCTAGGACTTGTAGTATTGTTTATTCCATTTTAAAAGAGGACTACAAGTCCTAGAATTCAATGGAAAAATCTGGACTGGAGCAGCACTTCATAAACGGACCTGGGAAACTTGGCAGCTATTAGAACGTTTTACAATTTCATTTTTACGTTTTGCTTCTTTGTACATGTTATTAATGTGGTAAATTTTATTTTATTTTCAAAGCAGTCGCGGACCCACCGAGTAGGTGTTGCCGAACCCCAACGGTCCGCAGACCTCAGGTTAAGAACCACTGCTGTAGAGAATGTTTGAACAAACTTTTACACACTTAGGCGTCATTAAGAGCTTGGCAGGCAGGGTCCTCTATACAATGTGGCAGACTACCCTGGAAAAAGCCTGGAGGTCCCGAAAAAAAGAAAAAGAACCACCATCCCCTGGGAGAAAACTCAGGCACTGTTTCCTAACTGGTCGGCCATGTCTTTCCCCCATTGGCTAGAATTCTATAAGTAAATAATTCCCTGCTAGGGTCAACTCTGCTTTATATAAGCATACTTACCCAGCTTCCTTTCCAGGTTCATACATGTGCATCGCAGCCATCGTATGTGCCTATGTGATTGCTTCCCCTGAAGTGGGGAGAGCTGAGTTTACAGAGATCCAAAGAGCATTGGCTCATCCAGGATTACCTCTTCTAAGTGCATTTCAAATATCTTGGAAGTTGAATCTTTACTATCCTTCTCAATCCTCTGTTGTCTTTTGCAACCAGTATGTGGCTGCTGGCATCTTGTCCTGTTTGGTGTGGGGCGGCACAAAATGGAAGGTCAGACTGCAGGAACTGGCAGGGAGCTTCTGCTCTACAGCAGGATTCCGCCCTATTGTCTCCCCTCCCAAAAGGTGGTCATTTGTTTTTTGTTTTTTAAAAACAAATTCTCGCACTGGAGGGAGGGGTGAGAGAAAGAGAGAGACAGAGAGAGAATATTTTCTCAGAGCATGATACAGTTGAGAGATCATTTATTTTATTTATTTATTTATTATTAAAGTTTTGTATAGCGTGAACATGACCTCGAAAGGTATCAGAGCGCTTCACTTAATGGAAGGGAAAAACATAGTAAGAGGGGAGATTACAAGGGGGTAACAGAGAATAACATAATTAAATAATAACAATGTACCAGGATGAGAACAAACAATGCTTAATAGGGTATAACAGACAACCCTGCGCTTTACAATTGTTAAGCCAAAAAGAGTGTAGTAGGGGTCATTGAGAAAGCGGACGATCTATGACCATTTAAGGCAAGAACTTGTTCATTAGGATTATTTTTACTTCATGTTTGAAAGCAGCCGAGTGGGGGATTCTGCGGACTTCCGGTGGGAGGGAGTTCCAGATCTTCGGTGCTGAGCCAGAGAAAGCTCTGAGCATCGTTCTCTTTTTGCGAAAGGTCTGAGGTTTCAATAGGAGAGAATTTGCACTTCTTGATGATCTACCACCTCCTGATAGTTCAAGCTTTTGAGCCAGGTAACCGGGGGTTTTGAAGTGGAGGGCTTTATGTGTCAAACAAGCAATTTTTAGCTGTATTCTTGCTTTGTAGGGTAACCAATTTAGAGATCTAGTGCTGGGGATATGTGTTCATTCCTTTTTGTACCCGTAATCAAACTAGCAGCGGCATTCAAGGAGGCCCTGAGTGGGGCCAAGGTGTATTTGGATAGGCCACAGAGCGTAGCGCTACCATAGTCTAGCCTCAGCAGGACAATCGCTTGAACCACCTGCTTGAAGTCCTCTTGAGGGAGGAATGGTTTTAGATTTCTAAGAATCCTCATTTGGTGTTTAGCACCCTAACACATCTTGCTAATATGATTCTTCATGTTCAAGTGCGAGTCCAGGGTGATTCCGAGAGATTTGGCTTAGTCAATGATATGAGGGGAGCAGTTGAAGGCAGTGAGGTGTTTCATCCAGAGGTCTATCTTGGGGGTATGATTAGGAGGAGAGATGAGAAGGAATTCTGTTTTGGCGGTGTTGAACAGGAGGTGGTTCTCAGTTAGCCAGTTTTGGGTATTCGTCGGGGTGGAGTTGAGTGACGTGAAGTCTTCAGAGGAGGTGATTTTCAGATGAAGTTGCGTGTCATCCGTATACATATGAAATAGAATGTTCATGGAGGTTAGAGCATTCGCTAGCGGTTCCAGGGAAATATTAAAGAGTATGGGAGAAAGGGCAGACCCTTGAGGGACTCCCATGGAGACTGTAGAAGGCTGGGATAGGGATTGATTCACCTTGACTCTTTGGGATCGATTGTGAAGTAAGGACGAGAACTATTGCAATACCAGACCGGAAAGGCCCATCCTGTGTTCCAGAATGGCTAAGAGGTTGTCGTGATTAACTGTGTCAAATGCTGAGGAAAGGTCAAGGAGGATTTGGAGGCAAGATTCGTTATGGTCTAACATTTTTCAAATGTCATCCATAATGTGAGTGAGCGCCGATTCCGTGCTGTGACCGCTCTGAAAACCAGATCGATGTTGATCCAAAAGTTTGAAATTCTCAATGTGCGTGCAGAGTTGCGATTGCACGCATTTTTCTAGGAGCTTAGCCAAAGTGGGGATGTTGGAGATGGGACAAAGTTGTTGAGATCAGATCTGTCTGCATTAGGTTTTTTAAGAATGGGTGATACCTGAGCTGCTTTTAGACATTCAGGGATCTTGCCTTGTGATAGAGAAGCGTTGACAATCTTTGTCCAAAGGGGAATGAAGGCATCCTTGATTTCTTTGAAGACAGACGGTGGCAATGGATCGCTGAAGTGATTAGAAGGGTTGATACTAAGAAGGGCTTTGTAGATGTCATTTTTACTGAGGGGAGTAAAAGAGCCCCAATTGGCCTTGTTCTTGGTGCTAGAACTAAGAGGCTTTAACCTCTCAGAGAGGGCAGGATGAGCCGCAATCTCATATGATGTAAGAAGCGCCTTCTTAGATTCTAGGTCAATACTGATGAGTTTAGTTTTCTCCATAAAGAAAGCAGCCAGATCGTCGCATCAAGGAGAGTCGTCTCCTGAGTCAAGGTGGTTGGGTGCTTTCGCTGATTGTTGTTTGACAATTTCAAAAAGTTTCTTAGGGCGATTTGAGGCTTGAGTAAGTTGGGATCTGAAGTAGTCGGCCTTAGCAGTCTTGATCTTTTTATTATATGAGCTCCTTACCGATCTAAGGACTTTTAGATGATCAACAGAAGGTTTTGATCTCCATAAACGTTCAGCTGCCCTTAAGTTGCGGCGTTCAGAGTTTAGGTTGTCATTGAACCAAGGTTTGGAGATTTTGGAGGAGGCATTTTTTTGTTGTAGAGGTGCTATGGAGTCCATGATACCAGAGATAGTGGAGTTATAATAGTCAGTGAGATCATGCACATCAGTCATGTCATCTAAGGAAGAAAAGGCATATTTGCATTCGATAGCTAAGCCTTCCATGTTAATATTCCTGAGGTCCCTTTTCCACTGTTTAATTTTCTTCAGTTGATCACTTTTCCTGATCACCTCCCTGTTAATAAAGAAGAAGATGCTGTACTGGTCGGACCAATCACAAGGGGTAATGTCCTCCAAAGTGATCATATTACCTTTTGAAATGATGAGGTCCAGAATTTCTCCTTTGTTGTGAGTTGGCCGGTCGCAAAATTGGGTAAGGTCCAGATCTGATAAGAATGATTTTAGACAGATCACCGCTTGGTCGTTAGGATTAGACCAGTGAAGGTTGAAATCACTGAGGTAGATTTGGGACACTGAGGGGTCGTCGTAGGAAGAGATGATTTCCATTAGTTGTTCAATGAAGAGGAAGTTATCACCAGGGGGGGTGGTAGAAGGTATGAAGTTTGAAAACCGGGATGTGATTACTAGAGATGCTGAGGCAAAGGTATTCGACTGCGGATCGGGTGGAGGTCTCCATGTGGGAAACAGATAGTGTATTCCGGTGTATACAAGCTAATCCACCGCCCTGCTTCTTAGATCTGTCTAGACGGATTATATCATGACTAGGTGGTACTAAGAGGTCTAGGATAGGGGTGGAGAAAGGATTTAGCCATGTTTCCGTGAGGATGATGATATCTAATTCATTGTTTTGGATGAGGTCAAAGATATCAGAGGCATGTTTGCAGGCTGATCTACAATTGAGTAGTGCGCATTTCAGACGTATAGGCGTGTGTGATGTGGAAGTCTGAGTGAAGTTCACTCGCTTGAGGTTGTGGCTATGTACAGCTCTGCGGTTGTTGGAGGGTTCCCTGTGTGGGTTGGCGTGAATGGCTTGAATTTGGGCCATAGGGATCTTGTCAGTATCTAGAGTGATCGAGTACGAGAGGAGTAGATCCTCGATATCACTGGTCGCAAGCTTGGCGAACATTCTTCTAGGGCGGGAGGGGGGCGTTAGGGAGGGGTAACGTATTAGAGATAAGGTACGAGGAGTGCTGGTCAGGGCCAATGGGTGCGCTGGCGGGGACAGTGGGCAGCTTTCCTAAGGAAATAAGAGAACTGAGCAAGGGTAGATGATGAAGTGAGAGGGCTTTCAATTCAAGGAGTTCGTGGGAGAGAAGGTGCACTTGGAGAGATAACTTGTCCAGACGTGAAGCAAGGTCTGAGTGTTGATTCAGGGATAGAAACTGAGGGGAGAGATCCGGGGAAGAGGAGGGACCTCGAGGGATGTCAGTATGAGGTGAGGCTGTAATGCGAAGGTCCGGGGGAGGGGATGCGTCCTTAAAATCTTGCGGAATCCCTGCTTGTGAGAAGTTGGCCTGGTATATGCTGTCCACTAGTTAAAGTGGACACCTTGCACCAGTTCAATTCGACTCTTATGGTAGGTAGGTTTAAGACAACCTTTATAGAAAGCTATCCTAGTGGTAGCTGTGGAGAGCAGCCTTCAGGCTAAGTCTTGGAGGAATGTAAAGCAGCTTGTTTTACCACACAATCTCCTGAATCACCAAATGAAAAGACACCACACAGGTATATATATCAAATATATATGTATTTATTACTAAACAACTCTCTACTAACCTCTTTATGAGATTAGAAGTCAGGAACATATGTACAAATCAATGTTTTAAAATAAGTTAGCACAATCAAGTATCACAACCCTAGCTTGACTAGACCTGGGCCTAGAGCATGTAGAATCGAGGGACCCCAACGAACCACCCCAGGTAGTTGTAGGAGACCCACAGGGGACGGACGCGGTGTTCAGACACCGATGCGAGTCCTGTACGAGTCTATGCGAAAGGACGCGATTGAGATGTCAATGTTAAGTCCCTTGCGTGTTCGAGGCGAGAGCACCGACACGAACCCAGTACGAGTCGAAGGACGCGGTTACGGGTAGAGTTGCAAGGGTGAAGGACGCGGTGTGTCTAACACCGACGCGAGTCCTGTACGAGTCAATGCGATAGTCGCACTTGGTAAATAGGAGTTTTAGGGCACTTCTGGAGTAGCTACAAGCAAGTCACTTACAGGGTAAGTAGTTCTAGGGCCAACACCCACAGGAGCACTGTAGTGCTGAAGTTACCTCACCCAGGGTAGCCGGGTGCATAGGTGTCCTTTGGTGTCGGGTCGCGGCGTCGTTTTCAATGGGAGCCAGTGAAGACTTGCTGCTTGCGACAACAGGGGAAGTGTCCGGTGGAATCCAAGCCGGGATTCAGAAGGAGGAAGACCTGAAAACAGAGGGGACAGTGTTCAAAGTCACTTGGCAGTGACCCGGGGCAAGGAAGATGAATGCCCACCGTCGTCGACAGATTCAGGTCGTTCACAGGTGTCTTGACACTTCGACCACGAGGTCCAGGAGGCGTCGAGGACAACCAGGAGCTGGATTCAGCGTGTCCCATGAAGTCTGCAACTGACTGCGGTGTCGGCGACCCGATTGGAGCCAAAAAGCCTTGGTAGCAGCAAGTCTTGTGGAGAAGATAAAAAGTCCATGGTGCAGACCAGCAAGGTCTGGGGGACTTACCCAGCAAAGGTAGGTCAGGGCAGGCCTGGAGCAACCAGGGGAGCCCTTTGGTTTTGTAGAAAAGTCTTCAGGGGACCCCCAAGCCGGCTGGCAAGGGATCGCAAAGATGCCTTGGGAGGTTTCACTCAACAGGGGCCCACGGTCACTCGGGATAGGGTAGGCCTTTGATCTTGGGAGGGATCTCTGCTAGAGGCTGGGACCACACGTGGTCCAAAGTACAAGTTCATAGAACGTTGTGAAGGGGTTGCACTCGAAAATAGTGCACGGTACCCAGGGACTGCGGTTCCTCATCACTCGGGGGGTCCACTTGCCTCAGCTTCGCTGGGGACTCACGATGGCCTTGGAGAAGTCAGGAAATCCTCTTCCTGGGCTGCAGGGACTTCGGGCTCCGGCGGGAGTGGCGTAGTTTGCTACCGTTGTTGCAGTTTTTGGTGCCTGCCAAGCAGGGGAGTCACTCCTTGACTCCAAGGGAGATTCTTCAGTCTTCCAGAGGTAGTGGAACGTCGAAGGTCCGGGATTCTTCTTTAGAGCGTCGTCCAGGGGTATCTAGTTTGCAATGCACAGGTTCCCCATCTTATACTGAAAAGAAGGGAGGGACTAGCTCTATGACTCCACCTATGGGAGGGTCAGGGGAGTGGGTGGCTACACCCACTTCCCTTTGTCCAGTTTCACGCCAGAGCAGGGGCAGGTAGCCCCTGAGCCGGTTTGAACTGGGGTATGCACAGAGGAGCCTTCTGCTCCCCCAGTGCAGGACTTCAAAGCACTCTAGGAGTGCACCCACCCAGGCCCAATACACTAAACCCTGTCTGGGAGGTGGTCACACCTCCCTGGGACAGGATACCTATTGTTGGGCCTCCTCCACTGCGAGTTTCGGTCATCAGCAGGAGGGCAGCCCAGTGTCTGTGACTGGTAGCATCCATTTTGTGATGCCAGGGCTCTTCAGGATTCTACCGCGTTTCCACAGTAGGTACATGTCTATCCCTCTAGAAGGGTGGGATCATACTCCCACACCAGTTACTGGTGTGGGGGTATGATTCCAAGGCGTTTGACACCAAACACGACATGTTTTGATGCAGCCATTCCAAAGTTAGCATTAACCGCGAGGTTATAATGCACTTAAGAGTATATGGTTTGACCGCATTCACAAACAGCCCCAGAGAATGGACTCTGAGAGCTGCAGAGGGGCCCTGCTCAGGCAGAGGCACCCTCTCACATAGAAACTAAGCACCCTGCCCTCAGGATTGATAGGGCCTGCCTTAGGGGTGACTGATAGGTTTAAAGTGTGTGCAGGGGGGATATAGGGAACCTATATCTCAGTGAGGGGTGCTAGCACCTCCTCACCCAGGCTGCAGTAGCAGGCCTGTGGTGTCAGATTTAGTCTGCTTCCCAGGGGTGGCATAATACATGCTTCAGCCCCTGGTAGGCCTGTGAAGTACCTATGCCCTTGGTACCTAAGGTACCATATACTAGGGACTCATAAGGTACCACAGTATCCAATCACTAGTGCACCTAGAGTGCACTCCAAGTCGTTAGAGAGAACAGAGAGGCTGGGGCCCTGATTGGCAGGGTCCCAGCCAGACTATAACCAGAAACCAGTGTAAACATCAGAAAAAAGTGGGGGCAACATAAGAGGCAGATCCTACTCTCCTACACAACCCCCCAAACGCAGGGACACTAAACTAACCTTGACCAGTTGAGTCTTCGTGCTCTAAGTGGAAATACCTTGAGAGTCCATCTGCATTGGCATGTTGGGCCCCAGGCCTATGTTCCACTGTATAGTCCATCCCCTGTAGGGAAATGGACCACCTTAAAAGTTTTGGGTTTTCACCTTTCATCTGTTTAAGCCATAGGAGGGGCTTGTGGTCAGTCTGAACTATGAAGTGAGTGCCAAACAAGTATGGCCTCAGCTTCTTCAGGGCCCACACCACAGCAAAGGCCTCCCTCTCTATAGCTGACCAACGTTTCTCTCTAGGGGTCAGCCTTCTGCTAATGAAAGCTACTGGCTGGTCTTGACCGTCATCATTCAGTTGAGACAGTACAGCTCCCACACCCAGCTCAGAAGCATCTGTTTGGACAATGAACTTTTTGGTGTAGTCTGGACTCTGTAAGATGGGGGCAGTGCACATGGCCTGCTTTAGGTCTTCAAATGCCTTCTGACAGCTAGCTGTCCACTGAACCTTTTTTGGCATTTCTTTGAGGTTAGATCATTCAAGGGGGTCACTATAGATCCATATCCCTTCACAAACCTCCTATAGTACCCAGTCAGGCCTAAGAAGGCTCTCACCTGTGTCTGGGTGGTTGGAGCAACCCATTCCATTATGGTTTGGATTTTGCTCTGTAAAGGCTGAACCTGGCCTCCACCCACAAGGTGGCACAACCTCACTCTGCCCTATCTGGCACTTAGTGGCCTTGATAGTGAGGCCTGCTTTTTGCAGAGCCTCCAAAACATTTCTGAGGTGGACCAGGTGATCCTGCCAGGAGGAACTAAAGACAGCAATATCATCTAGATAAGCTGAGCAATAAGTTTCCATCCCTGCCAGAACTTTGTTCACCAACCTCTGAAAAGTGGCAGGTGCATTTTTCAATCCAAAGGGCATCACCACAAAGTGGTAGTGCCCACCAGGAGTCGAAAATGCTGTTTTGGCTTTTGCATCATCAGCTAACCTGATCTGCCAGTAGCCAGCTGTTAGGTCAAATGTACTCAGATACTTGGCTGAGGCCAAAGTATCAATCAGCTCATCTGCCCTGGGTATGGGATAGGCATCAGTCCTGGTGCCTGCATTGAGGCCTCTGTAGTCTACACAAAACCTCATTTCTTTCTTACCACCCTGGGTATGAGGTTTGGGTACTAGGACTACCGGGCTAGCCCAGGGGCTATCTGAAGGCTCAATCACACCTAACTCCAACATTTTCTGGACTTCAGTCCTGATACAGTCCCTGACATGGTCAGGTTGCCTGTAGATCTTACTCTTGACAGGCAGACTGTCTCCAGTGTCCACCTCATGGGTGCACCAGGTAGTCTGACTAGGGGTCAGGCTAAACATATGTCTGTACTGCTGCAGAACTTGTCTGCACTCAGTTTGCTGATGGTCAGTGAGGCTGCTTGCCAAAGCAACACCATCTACTGACCCATCATCAGGGCTCTGTGAGAGCAGGTCAGGGAGAGGGTCACTCTCCTCCTCCTGTTCCTCATCAGTTGCCATGAGCAAGCCCATGTCAGCCCTGTCAACATATGGTTTCAATCTGTTGACATGGAGCACCCTCAGGGGGCTCCTGGGAGTTCCAAGATTCACCAGATAGGGGACTTCTCCCTTTTGCTCAACTATTGTATGGGGGCCACTCCATTTGTCTTGGAGGGCTGCTGGGGCCACAGGCTCCAACACCCACACTTTCTGTCCTGGCTGGTATACAGTCAGCACAGCTTTTTGGTCATGCCAAGCTTTTTGTAATTCTTGGCTGGCCTTCAGGTTTTTGGTTGCCTTTTTCATGTATTCAGCCATCCTGGCGCGGAGACCAAGTACATAGTCCATCACATCCTGTTTGGGGGGTTTGAGAGGTAACTCCCAGCCCTCTTTTACCAAACATAATGGACCTCTTACAGGATGCCCAAACAGAAGCTCAAATGGGCTGTAACCAACCCCCTTCTGTAGAACCTCTCTGTATGCAAACAACAGGCAGGGAAAAAGAAGGTCCCATTTCCGCCTAAGCTTCTCTGGGAGTCCTTTAATCATTCCCTTAAGGGTTTTGTTGAAGCGTTCAACCAACCCATTGCATTGTGGGTGATAGGGGGTGGTGAACTTATAAGTTACATCATAGGAAATGGGGGATGCACACCTTTCGTTTTAAATTGTCGATCAAATTTTGTCCGAAATCATTCCATATTGCGTGCTCACTGGTAATGTGCCTTGCCCTGTTGGCACATGTAATATAAGATGCATCATATATGGGGCGGCGTCCCGTCCCCAAACCACTGGCACAGCCCTGTACTTTCACTTCAATTGCGTTCAATACAATATACTCCATTTTTCTCATTGTACTCATATTTTATTCCAGTCTTTCACATTGGTCCCGTTTTTGCCACATGCAAGGTGATGCAATTTTCAAAGATTTCTCATGTTCAAGTTGTGTCCATCCGGACCTCTCCTCAAGAACACGTACAGACGCATTGTTTCTCCAAAGCAGTTTATTAAACCCAATGCATTTCGGGCTACTGGGGCCCTTCGTCAGGGGTAACTACAAACAACAAGGAAACATTATTATTCCAATGTGTATACAAAACAACATTCCAAATGTGCATATCGCTTTCACTGCGCCCCAATGTCCTATAACTGTCTAGTATGTAACTCAATTTCAATAAGCGAACGCTCCATTTTACCAGAAACCTTTAGCACAACTTGATCTCATCTCTTTACTCCTACTCGAACCATACATATGACTCTACCGGTGGCTCCCACTCATTAACAAGAAGACCCTGAACACCCCCACTGTTCCTCTTACGCTGTTACTTTACTTTCATACTGTGTTAACTTGGCTCTATTATTAAACACAGAGAGGCTCTCAACTCCTTCCCCTTACCCACAGATTCCACCCCGTATTTTTACCTTTCTTCCCCAAACCTGACTGCACACCCTCACTGAATTAATCTCTACCGTGCGCGCCGCGCATCGTCTTTGAATCATTAACCTCACATTTTTCTATTGCCCTCGACTTTCAATGAGACCCACTTTACTGCCGTCCGCGTTGATCCCAACCAAACGTCAACCCTTTCCAATCTTCCCCGGTTAAAAAACCCTCATCTCACTTTCATCTTGAATACACTGTCAGATTTCTCTATCTCACGTACCTGCCAACAAACAGAACATCCTCCTCTCTTTTGCCGAACGGAATGTTTCCCTTCAATTCCAACAACCCAAATTTAAACCCAGCGCTCGTGTCCAAGACCCTCCCACATTAGTACTATCTAATTAACCACCTGTTCAACCTTCTCTCACCAAGGCCCTGCCCTCAGTGCCTCAATACTACGATTCCCATAAAGCAATACATCGGTTTAACGTAACGTCATAGTACACACTCCCAAAAAAAAACATTTATCAGGATTGCAACAATTTATAATGTGAAAGCAATATTTAAGCATATATAAACACTGTAAAATATAATCCAAATGTCCCCGTGTTCATATTCAATTAGGTGCCACTCAAAAAATCATGCCGGATAAACAGGATGTTCCGCCGAGCGTGTGGATGATGACATGGTTCCCAAAGTTCTCAATTTTTTGCCGTTTATGATATGGGTGCAAACTCGAAGTAGGGCAATTACGTAATACATCATAGGAAATGGGGGATGCACACCTTTCGTTTTAAATTGTCGATCAAATTTTGTCCGAAATCATTCCATATTGCGTGCTCACTGGTAATGTGCCTTGCCCTGTTGGCACATGTAATATAAGATGCATCATATATGGGGCGGCGTCCCGTCCCCAAACCACTGGCACAGCCCTGTACTTTCACTTCAATTGCGTTCAATACAATATACTCCATTTTTCTCATTGTACTCATATTTTATTCCAGTCTTTCACATTGGTCCCGTTTTTGCCACATGCAAGGTGATGCAATTTTCAAAGATTTCTCATGTTCAAGTTGTGTCCATCCGGACCTCTCCTCAAGAACACGTACAGACGCATTGTTTCTCCAAAGCAGTTTATTAAACCCAATGCATTTCGGGCTACTGGGGCCCTTCGTCAGGGGTAACTACAAACAACAAGGAAACATTATTATTCCAATGTGTATACAAAACAACATTCCAAATGTGCATATCGCTTTCACTGCGCCCCAATGTCCTATAACTGTCTAGTATGTAACTAAATTTCAATAAGCTAACGCTCCATTTTACCAGAAACCTTTAGCACAACTTGATCCCATCTCTTTACTCCTACTCGAACCATACATATGACTCTACCGGTGGCTCCCACTCATTAACAAGAAGACCCTGAACACCCCCGCTGTTCCTCTTACGCTGTTACTTTACTTTCATACTGTGTTAACTTGGCTCTATTATTAAACACAGAGAGGCTCTCAACTCCTTCCCCTTACCCACAGATTCCACCCCCGTATTTTTACCTTTCTTCCCCAAACCTGACTGCACACCCTCACTGAATTAATCTCTACCGTGCGCGCCGCGCCGTCTTTGAATCATTAACCTCACATTTTTCTATTGCCCTCGACTTTCAATGAGACCCACTTTACTGCCGTCCGCGTTGATCCCAACCAAACGTCAACCCTTTACCAATCTTCCCCGGTTAAAAAACCCTCATCTCACTTTCATCTTGAATACACTGTCAGATTTCTCTATCTCACGTACCTGCCAACAAACAGAACATCCTCCTCTCTTTTGCCGAACGGAATGTTTCCCTTCAATTCCAACAACCCAAATTTAAACCCAGCGCTCGTGTCCAAGACCCTCCCACATTAGTACTATCTAATTAACCACCTGTTCAACCTTCTCTCACCAAGGCCCTGCCCTCAGTGCCTCAATACTACGATTCCCATAAAGCAATACATCGGTTTAACGTAACGTCATAGTACACACTCCCAAAAAAACCATTTATCAGGATTGCAACAATTTGTAATGTGAAAGCAATATTTAAGCATATATAAACACTGTAAAATATAATCCAAATGTCTCCGTGTTCGTATTCAATTAGGTGCCACTCAAAAAAACATGCCGGATAAACAGGATGTTCCGCTAAGCGTGTGGATGATGACATGGTTCCCAAAGTTCTCAATTTTTTGCCGTTTATGATATGGGTGCAAACCCGAAGTAGGGCAATTACGTAATACATCATAGGAAATGGGGGATGCACACCTTTCGTTTTAAATTGTCGATCAAATTTTGTCCGAAATCATTCCATATTGCATGCTCACTGGTAATGTGCCTTGCCCTGTTGGCACATGTAATATAAGATGCATCATATATGGGGATTGGAAAGGGTTGACGTTTGGTTGGGATCAACGCGGACGGCAGTAAAGTGGGTCTCATTGAAAGTCGAGGGCAATAGAAAAATGTGAGGTTAATGATTCAAAGACGGCGCGCACGGTAGAGATTAATTCAGTGAGGGTGTGCAGTCAGGTTTGGGGAAGAAAGGTAAAAATACGGGGGTGGAATCTGTGGGTAAGGGGAAGGAGTTGAGAGCCTCTCTGTGTGTAATAATAGAGCCAAGTTAACACAGTATGAAAGTAAAGTAACAGCGTAAGAGGAACAGTGGGGGTGTTCAGGGTCTTCTTGTTAATGAGTGGGAGCCACCGGTAGAGTCATATGTATGGTTCGAGTAGGAGTAAAGAGATGGGATCAAGTTGTGCTAAAGGTTTCTGGTAAAATGGAGCGTTAGCTTATTGAAATTGAGTTACATACTAGACAGTTATAGGACATTGGGGCGCAGTGAAAGCGATATGCACATTTGGAATGTTGTTTTGTATACACATTGGAATAATAATGTTTCCTTGTTGTTTGTAGTTACCCCTGACGAAGGGCCCCAGTAGCCCGAAATGCATTGGGTTTAATAAACTGCTTTGGAGAAACAATGCGTCTGTACGTGTTCTTGAGGAGAGGTCCGGATGGACACAACTTGAACATGAGAAATCTTTGAAAATTGCATCACCTTGCGTGTGGCAAAAGCGGGACCAATGTGAAAGACTGGAATAAAATATGAGTACAATGAGAAAATGGAGTACATTGTATTGAGCGCAATTGAAGTGAAAGTACAGGGCTGTGCCAGTGGTTTGGGACGGGACGCCGCCCATATATGATGCATCTTATATTACATGTGCCAACAGGGCAAGGCACATTACCAGTGAGCACGTAATATGGAATGATTTCGGACAAAATTTGATCGACAATTTAAAACGAAGGTGTGCATCCCCATTTCCTATGATGTATTACGTAATTGCCCTACTTCGGGTTTGCACCCATATTATAAACGGCAAAAAATTGAGAACTTTGGGAACCATGTCATCATCCACACGCTCGGCGGAACATCCTGTTTATCCGGCATGTTTTTTTGAGTGGCACCTAATTGAATATGAACACGGAGACATTTGGATTATATTTTACAGTGTTTATATATGCTTAAATATTGCTTTCACATTACAAATTGTTGCAATCCTGATAAATGTTTTTTTGGGAGTGTGTACTATGACGTTACGTTAAACCGATGTATTGCTTTATGGGAATCGTAGTATTGAGGCACTGAGGGCAGGGCCTTGGTGAGAGAAGGTTGAACAGGTGGTTAATTAGATAGTACTAATGTGGGAGGGTCTTGGACACGAGCGCTGGGTTTAAATTTGGGTTGTTGGAATTGAAGGGAAACATTCCGTTCGGCAAAGAGAGGAGGATGTTCTGTTTGTTGGCAGGTACGTGAGATAGAGAAATCTGACAGTGTATTCAAGATGAAAGTGAGATGAGGGTTTTTAACCGGGAAGATTGGAAAGGGTTGACGTTTGGTTGGGATCAACGTGGACGGCAGTAAAGTGGGTCTCATTGAAAGTCGAGGGCAATAGAAAAATGTGAGGTTAATGATTCAAAGACGGCGCGGCGCGCACGGTAGAGATTAATTCAGTGAGGGTGTGCAGTCAGGTTTGGGGAAGAAAGGTAAAAATACGGGGGTGGAATCTGTGGGTAAGGGGAAGGAGTTGAGAGCCTCTCTGTGTTTAATAATAGAGCCAAGTTAACACAGTATGAAAGTAAAGTAACAGCGTAAGAGGAACAGTGGGGGTGTTCAGGGTCTTCTTGTTAATGAGTGGGAGCCACCGGTAGAGTCATATGTATGGTTCGAGTAGGAGTAAAGAGATGGGATCAAGTTGTGCTAAAGGTTTCTGGTAAAATGGAGCGTTAGCTTATTGAAATTGAGTTACATACTAGACAGTTATAGGACATTGGGGCGCAGTGAAAGCGATATGCACATTTGGAATGTTGTTTTGTATACACATTGGAATAATAATGTTTCCTTGTTGTTTGTAGTTACCCCTGACGAAGGGCCCCAGTAGCCCGAAATGCATTGGGTTTAATAAACTGCTTTGGAGAAACAATGCGTCTGTACGTGTTCTTGAGGAGAGGTCCGGATGGACACAACTTGAACATGAGAAATCTTTGAAAATTGCATCACCTTGCGTGTGGCAAAAGCGGGACCAATGTGAAAGACTGGAATAAAATATGAGTACAATGAGAAAAATGGAGTATATTGTATTGAACGCAATTGAAGTGAAAGTACAGGGCTGTGCCAGTGGTTTGGGGACGGGACGCCGCCCCATATATGATGAACTTATAAGTTACACCACACTCCTTCCACATTGCTTTCAAATATCCTGACATGAAGTTGGTACCTCTGTCAGAGATGACCTCCTTTGGGAAACCCACTCTGGAGAAAACTCCAATGAGGGCTCTTGCCACCACAGGGGCTGTGGTGGTCCTCAGGGGAATTGCCTCTGGGTACCTGGTGGCATGATCCACTACCACCAGGATAAATCTGTGCCCAGATGCAGTTTGAGGGTCAAGGGGACCAACAATGTCAATCCCTACCCTTTCAAAGGCTACCCCCACCACAGGTATTGGTATCAGGGGGGCCTTTGTGGTGCCACCTGCCTTGCCACTGGCTTGACATGTGACACAGAAGCGACAAAACTCCTTTGTGTCCTCTGACGTATGTGGCCAATGAAAATGTGGAACAAGCCGTTCCCAGGTCTTGTTTTTGCCCAAGTGACCTGCTAAAGGGATATCATGTGCTAGGGTCAAGAGGAACCCCCTAAACTTCTGAGGTATTACCAAGCTCCTGGTGGCTCCAGGGGCTGGATCTCTACCCTCAGAATATAGGAGTCCCTCATCACAATAAACTTTATGGGACCCACTAGCACTCCCAGCAGCCTCAGCAGCAGCCTGCTGTCTGAGGGGTTCAAGAGAGGGGCAGCACTGTTGCTCCTTACTCAGATCTTCCCTAGAAGGGCCCCCTGCCCCCAAGAACTCAACCTGATCAGGCTCAAGTCCCTCTGGGGCAGTTCCTTCTTCAGGATCTGCTCCTCCTCCCTCAAGAGGGGAATCAGTGATCTGAGACAGAGGGGAAGGCACTGCCTTACCCCTACTGCTCCTCTTCTTGGGAAGCATCTGGTCCATGGTTTCAGGATCCAGAGCTGGTTCAGTGTCATGCATTTTGGCCTGTGACTAAGCCTGGGCAAAGCGCTACGCTCGCGTAGTTTGCGAAGTTTGCGCTACTTCGCACTACGCGAATTGCACGTAGCACAGTGCAAACACGCGTAGCGTAGTGGTCATTTTTTGCTTGCTCGCGGTCCTCAACGTCAAGTTGGCGACCGCGAGCAAGCAAAATGACATCCCGGCGAGACTTTTTCCTCGTTCGCGATCAGCAACATCAAGTTGCCGATCGCGAGCGTGGAAAAAAAACGTCCCGGCGAGATTCTCAACGCGGGGAGGTCAGGTTTCTCATTGCGAGTGGTTGCGCATGCTTGCGACCGCTCGCGATGAGAAACTACCAGTCCGCGTTGAGAAAGCTGCCGCTCGAGTAAAAATCTACTCGAGCGGCAGTAAAAGACAGCTCGCACTGTGCAAGATGCCGTTTTCAATGATTGCACAGTGCGGACAAGCATCCGGCACTGTGCAATCAGTGCGAACAGCATTTTGCACAGTGCACTACGCAGTTCGCGTAGCTACGCGTAGCTCGCGTAGTGCGAGGTGCACTTCACGTAGCTTCGCGTAGCGCAACTTCGCGAACTACGCCCAGGGTTACCTGTGACCTGGTCACAGCAAATACCTCTGCAGGGATGCCCAGCATCTCAGCATGAGTCCATAACTCTACTTCAGACCAGGCTGAAGTTTCTAGATCATTGCCCAATAGACATTCTACAGGGAGGTCTGCACTGACTACAACCTTCTTGAGGCCCGTTACCCCTCCCCAGGAGAAATTCACAACTGCCAGACTATGGTTGGTCCTGACATTGCTTGCATTGGTCACCTGGTACATTTCGCCCAGGATGATCTGTCCAGGATCCACAAGATCCTCTGCCACCATGGTGACACTAGCACCTGTGTCCCTAAATGCCAAAGCCTGTTTGCCATTTATTACAGGCTGCTGTTTGTATTTGCCCAGATTACTGGGGCTTACCAGGAAGGACATGTCAATGTCTCCATCACAAATCAGCATTGCCTGAGTGGGTACTCTGACTAGGCCAGAGTCCACTTCAGAACCCAGGGTCAACCCTACTACACCCTTATTCTGAGTACCACCTCCACCAGTAGCTGAACTAGGGGGAACAGTTGCCTTAGGGGCAGGAGTGGTGGTGGTTTGGTCTTTGGACTTGTTACAATCAGAAGTCCAGTGCCCTTTCTGTTTACAGAATTTGCACCAGGGCTTCTTTTGGCCTTTTCCCTTGTTGGATTGTGACTCCCCACCAGATGCAGATTTTTGGGGCCCTTGTGAAGACTTCTGGTCTTTTGCCTTATCCCCACTTTTCTCAGAGCCCTTAGAATCCTGCTTCTTTGGGTCACCCCCTTGGTTCTGGGTTTTCTGCCTCACCCTGGTTCTGACCCACTTGTCTGCCTTCTTTCCCAATTCTTGGGGAGAGGTCAGATCTGAGTCCACCAGGTATTGATGCAACAACTGGTTCTGGCAATTATTAAGGATCTGTTCTCTCATCATTAGATTATACAATCCCTTGAAATCAGTAACCCTACTGCCAACCAGCCAACCCTCCAGAGCCTTGGTTGCACAATCTACAAGGTCAGTCCAGTCCTGAGTCTGTGCCTTCTGGGTGTCTCTGAACTTCAACCTGTACTGCTCAGTGGTTAAGCCAAACCCATCTATCAGTGCACTCTTCAGGACTTCATATTCATCAGCATCTTCTTCTCTAACAGTGAGGAGCTTGTCTCTACCTTTTTCTGAAAAGGAGAGCCACAAGATTGCTGCCCACTGCTTTTGGGGGACCTGCTGTACTCTACAGGCCCTCTCCATAGCAGTTATCCACTTATGGATATCATCCCCACTCTGGTAGGGAGGAACAACCTTGCTCAGGTTCCTATGGTCTGGAATATATTCTCTGCCTCTAGGGACACTGTTGCTGCCACCAGGGGGTTCTAACCCCTCTTTTCTAGAAGCTCTCTGGAGCTCAAAGGCTTCTCTATCCAATGCCAACTGCTTGGTTTTGAGGGCAAATCTTGCTTCCTCATACTGCAGCAGTTTGTACATTCTGTCAGAGGAGGTCTCTCTTCTTGGAAAGTAGGAATTCCTCTGGTAGACAGATTCTCTGCCAGAGTGATAGGAGTGGTCAGATTCCCTAGAAAGGGACCTAGGCCTCACCTCCACTTTGTCAGTTCCCTTAGGGAGAATTCCTCTGTCCTGTTCAGACCCCTTGGGACCTGGCCCTACAACCACAGAGTCTTGGTCATCCTGATGTCCATCATCTGACCCAGACACTGTAATTGACCCACTCACTGATTCAGACCCATTAGCTCCTAGAGCTAATCTAAGATCATCTGCTGTCAGCAGATCTATCAGGTGTAGTGTGGAGGGACTCTGTCCTAGCTTCAGGTGCCTTGCAGCACACATGGCTTTCAAGTCAAAGAAAGTCATGTCCTTATACTGAGGCTGAGTGGATCCACTGGGTCCACCCCTTAAGGACATTCTAGTGTTGTGCAGTGTTGTACTACCTACACTAGTTTGTGGCCTACTGATACAAGCTTGAGCTGTAGAAAGGGTGTGCTATCCCTTGGCACACAGCTCTAAGTTCAGTAGAACTTATTGATACTAAGCTTGACTTTATATGTACCTTGAGTACCTATAGTGGTTTTCAGTTAGTAATTCAAATAGAGATTTTCTGGTAAAACAATAGCAGGCTGGAATCCCACACGCTGCCACCAATGTGAGAAGTTGGCCTGGTATATGCTGTCCACTAGTTAAAGTGGACACCTTGCACCAGTTCAATTTGACTCTTATGGTAGGTAGGTTTAAGACAACCTTTATAGAAAGCTATCCTAGTGGTAGCTGTGGAGAGCAGCCTTCAGGCTAAGTCTTGGAGGAATGTAAAGCAGCTTGTTTTACCACACAATCTCCTGAATCACCAAATGAAAAGACACCACACAGGTATATATATCAAATATATATGTATTTATTACTAAACAACTCTCTACTAACCTCTTTATGAGATTAGAAGTCAGGAACATATGTACAAATCAATGTTTTAAAATAAGTTAGCACAATCAAGTATCACAACCCTAGCTTGACTAGACCTGGGCCTAGAGCATGTAGAATCGAGGGACCCCAACGAACCACCCCAGGTAGTTGTAGGAGACCCACAGCGACGGACGCAGTGTTCAGACACCGATACGAGTCCTGTACGAGTCTATGCGAAAGGACGCGATTGAGTTGTCAATGTTAAAGGTCCCTGGCGTGTTCGAGGCGAGAGCACCGACACGAACCCAGTACGAGTCGAAGGACGCGGTTACGGGTAGAGTTGCAAGGGTGAAGGACGCGGTGTGTTTAACACCGACGCGAGTCCTGTACGAGTCAATGCGATAGTCGCACTTGGTAAATAGGAGTTTAGGGCACTTCTGGAGTAGCTACAAGCAAGTCACTTACAGGGTAAGTAGTTCTAGGGCCAACACCCACAGGAGCACCGTAGTGCTGAAGTTACCTCACCCAGGGAAGCCGGGTGCATAAGGTGTCCTTTGGTGTCGGGTCGCGGCGTCGTTTTCAATGGGAGCCAGTGAAGACTTGCTGCTTGCGACGACAGGGGAAGTGTCCGGTGGAATCCAAGATGGGATTCGGAAGAAGGAAGACCTGAAAGCAGAGGGGACAGTGTTCAAAGTCACTTGGCAGTGACCCGGGGCAAGGAAGATGAATGCCCACCGTCGTCGACAGATTCAGGTTGTTCATGGGTGTCTTGACTCTTCGACCACGAGGTCCAGGAGGCATCTAGGACAACCAGGAGCTGGATTCAGCGTGTCCCACGAAGTCTGCAGCTGACTGCGGTGTCGATGACCCGATTGGAGCCAACAAGCCTTGGTAGCAGCAAGTCTCGTGGAGAAGATAAAAAGTCAATGGTGCAGACCAGCAAGGTCTGGGGGACTTACCCAGCAAGGGTAGGTCAGGGCAGGCCTGGAGCAACCAGGGGAGCCCTTTGGTTTTGTAGAAAAGTCTTCAGGGGACCCCCAAGCCGGCTGGCAAGGGATCGCAAAAACGCCTCGGGAGGTTTCACTCAACAGAGGCCCACGGTCACTCAGGACGGGGTAGGCCTCTGATCTTGGGAGGGATCTCTGCTAGAGGCTGGGACCACACGTGGTCCAAAGCACAAGTTCGTAGAACGTTGTGAAGGGGTTGCACTCGAAAATAGTGCACGGTACCCAGGGACTGCGGTTCCTCGTCACTCGGGGGGTCCACTTGCCTCAGCTTCACTCGGGACTCACAATGGCCTTGGAGAAATCAGGAAATCCTCTTCCTGGGCTGCAGGGACTTCGGGCTCCGGCGGGAGCGGTGTAGTTTGCGACCGTCATTGCAGTTTTTGGTGCCTGCCAAGCAGGGGAGTCACTCCTTGACTCCAAGGGAGATTCTTCAGTCTTCCAGAGGTAGTGGAACGTCGAAGGTCTGGGATTCTTCTTTAGAGCGTCGTCCAGGGGTATCTAGTTTGCAATGCACAGGTTCCCCATCTTATACTGAAAAGAAGGGAGGGACTAGCTCTATGACCCCACCTATGGGAGGGTCAGGGGAGTGGGTGGCTACACCCATTTCCCTTTGTCCAGTTTCGCGCCAGAGCAGGGGCAGGTAGCCCCTGAGCCGGTTTGAACTGGGGTATGCACAGAGGAGCCTTCTGCTCCCCCAGTGCAGGACTTCAAAGCACTCTAGGAGTGCACCCACCCAGCCCCAATACACTAAACCCTGTCTGGGAGGTGGTCACACCTCCCTGGGACAGGATACCTATTGTTGGGCCTCCTCCACTGCGAGTTTCGGTCATCAGCAGGAGGGCAGCCCAGTGTCTGTGACTGGTGGCATCCATTTTGTGTTGCCAGGGCTCTTCAGGATTCTACCGCGTTTCCACAGTAGGTACATGTCTATCCCTCTAGAAGGGTGGGATCATACTCCCACACCAGTTACTGGTGTGGGGGTATGATTCCAAGGTGTTTGACACCAAACACGACATGTTTTGATGCAGCCATTCCAAAGTTAGCATTAACCGCGAGGTTATAATGCACTTAAGAGTATATGGTTTGACCGCATTCACAAACAGCCCCAGAGAATGGACTCTGAGAGCTGCAGAGGGGCCCTGCTCAGGCAGAGGCACCCTCTCACATAGAAACTAAGCACCCTGCCCTCAGGATTGATAGGGCCTGCCTTAGGGGTGACTGATAGGTTTAAATGTGTGTAGGGGAGATATAGGGAACCTATATCTCAGTTAGGGGTGCTAGCACCTCCTCACCCAGGCTGCAGTAGCAGGCCTGTGGTGTCAGATTTAGTCTGCTTCCCAGGGGTGGCATAATACATGCTTCAGCCCCTGGTAGGCCTGTGATGTACCAATGCCCTTGGTACCTAAGGTACCATATACTAGGGACTCATAAGGTACCACAGTATCCAATCACTAGTGCACCTAGAGTGCACTCCAAGTCGTTTAGAGAGAACAGAGAGGCTGGGGCCCTGATTGGCAGGGTCCCAGCCAGACTATAGGCAGAAACCAGTGTAAACATCAGAAAAAAAGTGGGGGCAACATAAGAGGCAGATCCTACTCTCCTACACTGCTTGATTGGAAGAAGTGCCAGGGGGAGCAAGGGGGGTGGAGGGACAGTTGTGTTGTGTAATGTAGGTGCTCATGGGGAAGTTGAGTGTGTTAGGATAAGAGGATACCAATGAGGGCGATCTTTTGTACTCCGCCGGCATAGAAGGCGTAGATAGTGAGGCCCTAGATGGGAGAGCATCCACAGAGAGAAGAGGGGGTAAGTATTGAGAGGGCACCCCGAATAAGGAAGTGCCAAAAATCTGGCTACATACATTGGACAACAGTTAGGGTATGAGTCCCCTTGAGGGTGCCTAGGAACATGCCCCATGTGTCCATTGCCCCCTTTAGCTGTCTACTGTAACTGAGGAACTGTCTATGTGTGAGTCCAAATGAAATTTTTACATCATGAAACATGCATCAGTTGTTCTCCAATAATCCTCCCATTCACTCAATTGCCCTCCTTCCATCGTGCTATGTCAATGTCCCACGCTGCCGTCCGGAAATTTGGTAGGACCCAAATTGGGACATTTGTTGTATAATGCACATAAAGATGCAGTTAATGGTCATTTGCCATTGTTGGCTTGCCAACCCAACCAGAAAATATAAACAGCATGGGGCAATGAGTGAAGCCACTGCTCTCTTGCACTGTGAGTGAAGGCATTTTGGCAAGTCTCATTTGTTCATTTCCCTAAAAAGAAATGTCTGTGCGTTGTACGTCCATGCCAGGACTCGTGGGCCAATACTTTTATCTTTCCATTTTTTGTTATCCTTCTGTGTTTAAACTTTGTCTTCAGGTTACAGTAATGCAAAGGCAATAGTATATTTTCTGTGTGTCAATGAGAATCATATTTTCTTGTGATGTGCATTAAAACAAAAAATATTTTCTTTACATGTTCTAAGTACACCTGCCTCTTAGGAAGCCCCCACAGTATTTTATTAAAGCTGATTAAGTGTTTTTTTTTATTTGTACAGCAAGTAAGTGTCTGACACCTTCATGTGGAGGCATTTTTTTTTATGTGTGGCATGTGATTTCAATAATTGGCAATGTCAACAGGTCTGACTCTGGTAAGTCTGCAATGTTTCGTGATTTTTTGTGTGTGCAAACATATGAAATAGAAATGAAAAGATAAAAGTAAAAAAAGATCTCCATGTAAAGATGGCATGCAGATGCTCGCAAAAAAAGTAACAACATTATGAAATTAAATTATAAATTAAAGCAGAGATTGGTCTACCTCTCCTGGCACTGAAGGTGATTACTTTTTAGGTAATGTACAAATGTGCGAGAGCAAAAAGCCATCACTCTCAGCGAGGCAGTGGCAAGTTGGCTGAGCAGTGGCCCCTTGTTCTAGGCTGTTGCGGACAGAAGCAACATGTGAATAACATCCAAACAAACCTTTCAATGCAGATGGCTAACTGAAAGCCCTCTTATATATATATATATATATATATATATTACCTACTGGCGGTCGCCAGTAGGTAGTTATAGTTAGGACCTCGTTTCTATTCAAAAAGCGTTTTTCTTTTCCCAATAACTTTGGCACCGGGTGACGAATCTTCACGAAATTTTCAAAACTAGTGGGGCGCTCCGGTCAGTTCCTGTCTTGAAAGCTTCGGGGTGATTCGTCAAGCGGGGGCCGAGAAAAAAGGGGGGTCCCAAACCGGGTTTTCCCCATGTTAATTTCCATAGGAAACTTTAGACAAAGCTACAGCCCGAACTGCCGAACGGAATTATACCAAATTTGGCAAAAAGGTAGCCCTTGGTTCAGAAAGAGCCCTTTTTTTTAAATGGTGTAAATCTGTTCGGTAGTTTTTGAAATATTAAAGGAAAAAGAAAGGAAAAAGAAATATCGATATCTGGGCGGAGCCTAACCACACATGTCATCGTGAAATCTGATTGGCTGTCAGCACTTCATCCAGGAAATGCTGGCAGCCATCTTGGGACTAGGTTGAACCAGAGTGTGAGAAGTTGGCCTGGCATATGCTGTCCACTAATTATAGTGGGCACCTTGCACCAGTCCAAATCGACTCTTATGGTAGGTAGGTTAAAGACAACCTTATTGAAAGCTATCCTAGTGGTAGCTGTGGAGAGCAGCCTTCAGGCTAAGTCTTGAAGGAATGTAAAGCCGCTTGTTTTACCAGTCTATAATCTCTTGAGTGACCAAATGAAAGAGCACCACACCAGGTATATATTCAAAATATATGTATTTATTACTAAACACACCCCTCTAGTCTCTTTATGAGGCTAGAGTTCGAAGTACATAGGTTATAAGATCTTAAATCACAGTAATAGCACAAATACACGTTTGGGCCCTAGGGGCGTACCAAACCATATACCAATAAAGTGGTATGCGAACCACGACTGAACTAGACACTAGGCCTAGAGCCTCTAGAAGTGCTTGGACCACAAGGAACCACCCAAGGTAGTGACACAGGGGACCCACGGGAGACGCGTGCAGTGTAAATACACAACCGCGATACGCCGTTAACTTCTATGGAGAAAGTCGGGATCGGAAAAATAGAGGAAAGGGACACTTTAAAGAGGACTAGGACAAAACCCTTTGAGATCTAGGACTTTGAAGAGTCTCTACCCACGGGAGCACCGGAGTACTCGTGTTACCTCACCCAGGGAAGCCGGGTGCATAGGTGCCTTTCGGGGTCGGGTTTCGTCGTCGGTTCTTATGGCGATCTGCTGCAAAGTGCTGCTGGCGACCAGGAGAAAAGTGTCCGGGTGGATCCAAGAGTGGATCGGAGTTCTGAAGAACCTGAAAGCAGAGGGGACAGAGTCTGGGTCACTAGCCAGTGACCAGGGAGGTGATGGACGGATGCCCACCGATGTCGAGTGCTTCAGGTGCGTTGACGGTCGTCTCGTTTCTGCAGCCACGAGGTCCAGGAGGCGTTGTCGGCGACCAGGAGCAGGATTCGGGCTGGTACACGATGTCTGTCGAGTGCTGCGGTGTCGGCGACCAGATTGGACCCAACAAGCCTTGGCAACGGCAAGTCTCGATGTAGCTGAAGATCGTCGATGGTGCAGACCAGCAAGGTCTGGGGAACTCACCCAGCAAGGGTAAGTGAGGGCAGGCCTGGAGCAACCAGACTGCCAAGTAAAGAAAAGATTGGCCTTCGGTAAGGGCTACTAGCCAACGGGCTAGCGACCGCGAAGGAGCCTCGTGACGCCGCACGTGGAGCTGGCTTACAGGACACTCGTGGAGTGGGGGCCAGTGATCTTCGGTGCAGGTGGTGCTGGAGGCTAGGGCTACTCGGAGCCCAAAGCACGACTTCTTGGGAGACCCAGAAGATGGTGCACTTGCAAGTGTGCTCGGTGTCCAGGGGTCACGGTCTCACGTTACCCACGATAGCCACGGGCCTCAGCTTTGCTGGGGACTCAGGGTAGCCTCGGGGAAGTCTGAGAATCCACCTCTGGTGATGCGATGACTTCGGCGTCCGACGGGAGCTTCAGTGATGCGAACCGGACAGATGCTTCTTTGGTGCCTGCCAAGCAGGGGAGTCACTCCTTGACCCCAAGGGAGATTCTTCAGTCCTCTAATCGTGAGTAGAGCGTCGAAGGTCCAGGATTCTGTTTCAGAGTTTCGTCCAGGTATAATCTAAAGTCCTAAGGACTGGGTTCCTACCTTTATTCCAAAAATAGGGGATGGACTACTCTGTGGCCCCACCTATGGGTGGGTCAGGGCAGAGGGGTGGCTACACCCCTTTCCCTTTGTCCAGTTCGCGCCAAAGCAGGGGCTGCAAGCCCCTGATCCGGTTTGAACTGGGGTATGCACAGGGACACCAAATGTGCCCCCAGTGCAGGACTTCAAAGCACCCGAAAGTGCTCCCGCCCAGCCCCAATACACTTTGTCCTGTCTGGGGAGGTGGTCACACCTCCCTGGGACAGGAAACCTATTGTCCAGGCCTCCCCTGCCGGAGTTTCGTCCAGCAGCAGGAGGCCAGACTCGTGTCTGTGGCAGTAGCATCCATTTTGTGATGCCAGGCTCTGGAAAGAAGTTACCGGACTCGTCAGAGTTAACATGCCTTTCCCTCTAGAAGGGTGGAATGCTACCCCCGCCGCCAGAATTGGCGGGGGGTAGTATTCCAAGATGTTTGACACCAAACACGACATGTTTCGGTGCAGCCATTCCATAGTTAGCATTTTACCGCGAGGATATAATGCGTTTAAGAGTATATGGTCAGGCTGCACTACAAACAGCATCAGAGATGGTCTCCGAACGCTGCAGAGGGGCCCTGCTCATGCAGGGGCACCCTCTCACAGAGAAACCATGCACTCTGCCTTTAGGATTGATAAGGCCTGCCTTAGGAGTGACTTATAGGTTTATATGTGTGTATGCATTTAGTGATATAGGTAACCTATACCACAGCAAGGGGTGCATGCACCACCTTACCCAGGCTGCAGTAGCAGACCTGTGGTGTCAGTTTGGATGGCCTACCAGGGGTGGCATAATATATGCTGCAGCCCCTGGCAGGCCTCTGAGGTACCTATGCCCTTGGTACATAGTATACCATATACTAGGGACTTACAAGGGCACTCCAGATCCCAATCAGAGATGTGCCTAAGGCACATGGATACCCTTTTAAAGAGGAAACAGCTAGGCTGGGGTTCTGAATAGCAGGGCCCCAGCCAGACTAATGTCGAAAACCAGTGAAGTATCAGCAAAAAGTGGGGGTACCCCTGTGAAGCAGATCCTACTCTCCTACACAACCCCCCCCAAACGTAGGGACATTAAACTAACCTTGCCCAGTTAAGTCTTCATGTTCTAAGTGGAAATACCTAGAGAGTCCATCTGCATTCGCATGGTTACTCCCAGGCCTATGTTCCACTGTAAAGTCCATCCCCTGTAGGGAAATGGACCACCTAAGCAGTTTGGGGTTTTCACCCTTCATTTGTTTTAGCCATAAGAGGGGCTTATGGTCTGTCTGAACCAGGAAGTGTGTACCAAACAAGTATGGCCTCAACTTCTTCAGAGCCCAGACCACAGCAAAGGCCTCCCTCTCTATGGCTGACCAACGTTTCTCTCTAGGGGTCAGCCTTCTGCTAATAAAAGCTACTGGCTGATCCTGACCTTCTTCATTCAATTGTGACAGTACAGCCCCTACCCCCAATTCAGATGCATCAGTTTGAACAATGAACTTCTTGGAGTAATCAGGACTCTGCAGAATTGGAGCAGTGCACATGGCCTGCTTGAGGTCATCAAATGCCTTTTGACAGCTAACTGTCCACTGAACCTTCTTGGGCATTTTTTTAGAAGTTAAGTCATTCAAGGGTGTCACTATTGATCCATACCCCTTGACAAATCTCCTATAGTACCCAGTCAGGCCTAAGAAGGCTCTCACCTGAGTCTGGGTAGTGGGAGCAGTCCAGTCCATGATGGTCTGGATCTTGCTCTGCAAAGGTTGAACCTGGCCTCCACCCACAAGGTGGCCCAGGTACACAACCTGACTCTGCCCTATCTGGCACTTAGTGGCCTTGATAGTCAGGCCTGCCTTTTGCAGGGCCTGTAAAACATTCCTGAGGTGGACCAGGTGATCCTCCCAGGTGGAGCTAAAGACAGCAATATCATCTAGATAAGCTGCACTATAGGCCTCCAGTCCTGTGAGAACTGTGTTCACCAACCTCTGGAAAGTGGCAGGTGCATTTTTCAGACCAAAGGGCATCACCACAAATTGATAATGCCCACTAGGGGTTGAAAATGCTGTTTTGGGCTTTGCAGCATCAGCTAGTCTGATCTGCCAGTAGCCAGCTGTTAGGTCAAATGTGCTGAGATATTTGGCAGAGGCCAAAGTATCTATGAGCTCATCTGCCCTGGGTATTGGATGGGCATCAGTCCTAGTGACTGCATTGAGGCCCCTGTAGTCTACACAAAACCTCATCTCTCTTTTCCCACCACTGGTGTGAGGTTTAGGTACTAGGACTACTGGACTAGCCCAAGGGCTATCTGAGGGCTCAATCACTCCCAATTCCAACATCTTCTGGACTTCAGTCCTGATACAGTCCCTGACATGGTCAGGTTGCCTATAAATCTTGTTTTTAATAGGCAGACTGTCCCCAGTGTCCACTTCATGAGTGCACCAGGTGGTCTGACTGGGTGTCAGTGAAAACATATGTCTAAACTGATTGAGGACTTGCCTGCAATCAGTTTGTTGCTGGGTAGTGAGGCTGCCTGACAAGGCTACACCATCAACTGACCCATCGTCAGGGTTCTGTGAGAGCAGGTCAGGGAGTGGGTCACTCTCTTCCTCCTGCCCTTCATCAGTAGCCATGAGCAAGCCCATGTCTGCCCTGTCCACATATGGCTTAAGTCTGTTGACATGGAGAACCCTGTGGGGACTCCTGGGTGTTCCCAGGTCTACTAAGTAAGTGACCTCACCCTTCTGCTCAACAATAGTGTGGGGTCCACTCCATTTGTCTTGGAGAGCTGCTGGGGCCACTGGCTCCAACACCCACACCTTCTGTCCTGGCTGGTAAACAGTTAGGACAGCCTTTTGGTCATGCCAGGCCTTTTGAAGTTCCTGGCTAGCCTCAAGGTTTTTGGTTGCCTTTTTCATGTACTCAGCCATCCTGGAGCGGAGACCAAGTACATAGTCCACTATATCTTGCTTTGGGGGCTTGAGAGGTAACTCCCATCCTTCCTTCACCAAGCACAGTGGACCCCTCACAGGGTGGCCAAACAGAAGTTCAAAAGGGCTGTAACCAACCCCCTTCTGAGGCACCTCCCTATATGCGAATAAAAGGCAGGGCAAGAGTATGTCCCATCTACGCCTAAGCTTTTCTGGGAGCCCTTTAATCATGCCCTTCAAGGTTTTGTTGAATCTCTCAACTAAACCATTGCATTGTGGGTGATAGGGTGTGGTGAACTTATAAGTAACCCCACACTCCTTCCACATTGCCTTTAAGTACCCAGACATGAAGTTTGCACCCCTGTCTGATACCACCTCCTTAGGAAAGCCCACTCTTGAGAAAATTCCCAGGAGGGCCCTTGCCACCACAGGTGCTGTAGTGGTCCTAAGGGGTATAGCCTCTGGATACCTGGTGGCATGATCCACTACCACCAGTATAAATCTGTGCCCAGATGCTGTTTGGGGATCCATGGGACCAACAATGTCAATCCCTACCCTCTCAAAGGGCACCCCCACCACAGGTAGTGGTATCAGGGGGCCTTTGTAGTGCCACCTGCTTTGCCACTGGCTTGGCAGGTTACACAGGAGCGACAAAACTCCTTACTGTCTTCAGACATGTGGGGCCAGTGAAAGTGAGGGACAATTCTGTCCCAAGTCTTGTTCTGGCCCAGGTGTCCTGCTAAGGGAATATCATGGGCTAGGGTCAATAGGAAGCCCCTGAACTTCAAAGGTATTACCAACCTCCTGGTAGCACCAGGCTTGGGGTCTCTACTCTCTGAGTACAGGAGTCCATCATCCCAATACACTGTATGGGGACCACTAGCTTTCCCAGCAGCCTCAGCAGCAGCTTGCTGTCTGAGGGGTTCAAGGGAGGGGCAGCTCTGCTGCTCCTGGCTCAGATCTGCCCTAGAAGGTCCCCCTGTCCCCAAGAACTCAACCTGGTCAGGCTCAAGTTCCTCTGGGACAGTTCCTTCTTCAGGGCTGAGATCATCCCCCTCAAGGGACTGATCTTCCTCCTGAGCCAAGGGGAAGGCACTGCCTTAACCCTACTACTCCTCCTCTTGGAAGGCACTTGGTCCATTCTTTCAGAATCCAAGGCCTGTTCAGTTTTAGACAGTTTAGCTTGTGACCTGGTCACAGCAAACACATCTGCAGGGATCCCCAGCATTTCTGCATGGGTCCTGAGCTCCACTTCTGCCCAAGCAGAAGTCTCTAAGTCATTGCCAAGCAAGCATTCGACTGGTAGGTTTGCACTTACCACAACCTTCTTAAGGCCAGTTACCCCTCCCCAGGAGAAGTTAACAACTGCCAGAGTATGGTCTGTTCTGACATTGCTAGCATTGGTCACTTGGTACATTTCACCAAGTATAACTTGCCCAGGTAGCACAAGGTCTTGTGTCACCATTGTGACACTTGCCCCTGTGTCCCTAAATGCCAAAGCCTCTCGTCCATTGATTAAAGGCTGTTGTCTGTACTTGCCCAGATTACTGGGACTCACAGTGGAGGTCACATCCATGCCTCCATCACAGACTAACACAGCCTGAGTCAGCTCCCTGACTAAGTCAGAGCCCAACTCAGTTCCCAGGGTGAACCCTACTAAACCCTTTGCTGGAGCACTTCCACCAACTGTACTAGGGGGAACAGGTGCCTTAGGGGCATTGGTGGATGCTGGACTGGAGTCTTTGGACTTGGTGCAATCACTGGTCCAGTGGGTCTTTTGCTTACAGACCTTGCACCATGGTTTTCTTTGGCCTTTACCCTTGGTAGACTGGGAATCCCCACCAGAAGAAGATTTTTGGGGGCCTGATGAAGACTTTTGATCTTTACCCTTCTCCCCACCCTTGTCAGAGTTCTTAGCATCTTGCTTCTTGGTTTCCCCACCTTGGTTCTGTACCTTCTGCTTCACCCTGGTTCTGACCCATTTGTCTGCCTTCTTTCCCAATTCTTGGGGAGAGGTCAGATCAGAGTCAACCAGGTACTGATGCAACAGCTGGTTTTGACAGTTATTAAGAATCTGCTCCCTCATTATCAGATTATACAATCCTGAGAAGTCACACACCTTACTGCCCATCAACCAGCCTTCCAGAGCCTTGGCAGAACAATCCACATAGTCTACCCAGTCTTGAGTCTGTGCTTTTTGGGTGTCTCTGAACTTCAACCTGTACTGTTCAGTGGTTAGGCCAAACCCATCAATAAGAGCACTCTTCAAGACCTTGTAATTGTCAGCATCCTCCTCTCTAACAGTGAGGAGCTTGTCTCTACCTTTGTCAGCAAAGGAGAGCCACAAGATTGCTGCCCACTGCTCCTGAGGGACCTTCTGTACCTTACAGGCCCTCTCTAAAGCAGTTATCCATTTGTGGATATCATCCCCACTCTGGTAGGGAGGGACAATCTTGCTCAGGTTCCTATGGTCATAGGACCTTTCCCTATCTCTAGGGATATGGCTGCCACCATGGGACTCTAGTCCCAACTTTCTTCTCTCTTTAAGGAGATCTAGGGACTCTCTATCTAAAGCCAATTGCTTCTTCCTGATCTCCAGTTGAGTTTCCTCATACTGGACCAGTCTCTTTCTTCTCTCATGAGAGGATTCCCTCCTGTGAGAAGAAACAGAGCTCCCTATTGAGGTGCCAGAGTGGTTAGACTCCTGAGAAGGAGACCTAGACTTTCTGAGCACACTCATAATCCTTCCTGGGGGGACAAAGGTGTGGTTCTCCAGATCCTCATCTTCATCTTCCCCAGAAGGGATTGGGTTTTCCAGGTCAGGGTCATTGTCACCCTCCTGGTCAGTTTCAGAGGGGGGCTGGGGGTAGTAGTACCCCTGGTCCCTTCCTCATCTGCTGGCCCACCCTCTGCTCCTACCCCTTCAGTCTCTGAAGACTTACTAAGATCATAAGCCACCAACAACTCCTGGAGGTGTTGGGTGGTGGGACTTTGGCCTGTCCTTAATTTCCTCACGTTACACAAAGCTCTCAGTTCCAAGAATGGGAGTGTGTCATACTTGGAGGGGGAAGCTCAATGGCTTCCTGCAGGGCATCTTTGGATCCTGCTTTTAAAGACATTACTAGTGTGGTGTGGTGTATGCACTACCTACTCTAGTGTGGCCTACTAAACTCTCTTGAGTTGTAGAAAGGGTTGTGCTATCCCTTAACACACAACTCTAAGTTCAGTAGAACTTACTGATATTCTAAGCTTAAATTATATGTACCTTAGGTACCTTTAGTGGTTTTCAGTTGATCAATTCAATTGAGATTATCTGGTAAAACAATAGCAAGCTGGAATCCCACACGCTGCACACCAATGTGAGAAGTTGGCCTGGCATATGCTGTCCACTAATTATAGTGGGCACCTTGCACCAGTCCAAATCGACTCTTATGGTAGGTAGGTTAAAGACAACCTTATTGAAAGCTATCCTAGTGGTAGCTGTGGAGAGCAGCCTTCAGGCTAAGTCTTGAAGGAATGTAAAGCCGCTTGTTTTACCAGTCTATAATCTCTTGAGTGACCAAATGAAAGAGCACCACACCAGGTATATATTCAAAATATATGTATTTATTACTAAACACACCCCTCTAGTCTCTTTATGAGGCTAGAGTTCGAAGTACATAGGTTATAAGATCTTAAATCACAGTAATAGCACAAATACACGTTTGGGCCCTAGGGGCGTACCAAACCATATACCAATAAAGTGGTATGCGAACCACGACTGAACTAGACACTAGGCCTAGAGCCTCTAGAAGTGCTTGGACCACAAGGAACCACCCAAGGTAGTGACACAGGGGACCCACGGGAGACGCGTGCAGTGTAAATACACAACCGCGATACGCCGTTAACTTCTATGGAGAAAGTCGGGATCGGAAAAATAGAGGAAAGGGACACTTTAAAGAGGACTAGGACAAAACCCTTTGAGATCTAGGACTTTGAAGAGTCTCTACCCACGGGAGCACCGGAGTACTCGTGTTACCTCACCCAGGGAAGCCGGGTGCATAGGTGCCTTTCGGGGTCGGGTTTCGTCGTCGGTTCTTATGGCGATCTGCTGCAAAGTGCTGCTGGCGACCAGGAGAAAAGTGTCCGGGTGGATCCAAGAGTGGATCGGAGTTCTGAAGAACCTGAAAGCAGAGGGGACAGAGTCTGGGTCACTAGCCAGTGACCAGGGAGGTGATGGACGGATGCCCACCGATGTCGAGTGCTTCAGGTGCGTTGACGGTCGTCTCGTTTCTGCAGCCACGAGGTCCAGGAGGCGTTGTCGGCGACCAGGAGCAGGATTCGGGCTGGTACACGATGTCTGTCGAGTGCTGCGGTGTCGGCGACCAGATTGGACCCAACAAGCCTTGGCAACGGCAAGTCTCGATGTAGCTGAAGATCGTCGATGGTGCAGACCAGCAAGGTCTGGGGAACTCACCCAGCAAGGGTAAGTGAGGGCAGGCCTGGAGCAACCAGACTGCCAAGTAAAGAAAAGATTGGCCTTCGGTAAGGGCTACTAGCCAACGGGCTAGCGACCGCGAAGGAGCCTCGTGACGCCGCACGTGGAGCTGGCTTACAGGACACTCGTGGAGTGGGGGCCAGTGATCTTCGGTGCAGGTGGTGCTGGAGGCTAGGGCTACTCGGAGCCCAAAGCACGACTTCTTGGGAGACCCAGAAGATGGTGCACTTGCAAGTGTGCTCGGTGTCCAGGGGTCACGGTCTCACGTTACCCACGATAGCCACGGGCCTCAGCTTTGCTGGGGACTCAGGGTAGCCTCGGGGAAGTCTGAGAATCCACCTCTGGTGATGCGATGACTTCGGCGTCCGACGGGAGCTTCAGTGATGCGAACCGGACAGATGCTTCTTTGGTGCCTGCCAAGCAGGGGAGTCACTCCTTGACCCCAAGGGAGATTCTTCAGTCCTCTAATCGTGAGTAGAGCGTCGAAGGTCCAGGATTCTGTTTCAGAGTTTCGTCCAGGTATAATCTAAAGTCCTAAGGACTGGGTTCCTACCTTTATTCCAAAAATAGGGGATGGACTACTCTGTGGCCCCACCTATGGGTGGGTCAGGGCAGAGGGGTGGCTACACCCCTTTCCCTTTGTCCAGTTCGCGCCAAAGCAGGGGCTGCAAGCCCCTGATCCGGTTTGAACTGGGGTATGCACAGGGACACCAAATGTGCCCCCAGTGCAGGACTTCAAAGCACCCGAAAGTGCTCCCGCCCAGCCCCAATACACTTTGTCCTGTCTGGGGAGGTGGTCACACCTCCCTGGGACAGGAAACCTATTGTCCAGGCCTCCCCTGCCGGAGTTTCGTCCAGCAGCAGGAGGCCAGACTCGTGTCTGTGGCAGTAGCATCCATTTTGTGATGCCAGGCTCTGGAAAGAAGTTACCGGACTCGTCAGAGTTAACATGCCTTTCCCTCTAGAAGGGTGGAATGCTACCCCCGCCGCCAGAATTGGCGGGGGGTAGTATTCCAAGATGTTTGACACCAAACACGACATGTTTCGGTGCAGCCATTCCATAGTTAGCATTTTACCGCGAGGATATAATGCGTTTAAGAGTATATGGTCAGGCTGCACTACAAACAGCATCAGAGATGGTCTCCGAACGCTGCAGAGGGGCCCTGCTCATGCAGGGGCACCCTCTCACAGAGAAACCATGCACTCTGCCTTTAGGATTGATAAGGCCTGCCTTAGGAGTGACTTATAGGTTTATATGTGTGTATGCATTTAGTGATATAGGTAACCTATACCACAGCAAGGGGTGCATGCACCACCTTACCCAGGCTGCAGTAGCAGACCTGTGGTGTCAGTTTGGATGGCCTACCAGGGGTGGCATAATATATGCTGCAGCCCCTGGCAGGCCTCTGAGGTACCTATGCCCTTGGTACATAGTATACCATATACTAGGGACTTACAAGGGCACTCCAGATCCCAATCAGAGATGTGCCTAAGGCACATGGATACCCTTTTAAAGAGGAAACAGCTAGGCTGGGGTTCTGAATAGCAGGGCCCCAGCCAGACTAATGTCGAAAACCAGTGAAGTATCAGCAAAAAGTGGGGGTACCCCTGTGAAGCAGATCCTACTCTCCTACACAGAGTCATAAGAAAACAGTTAAACAAAGATGAAAAACAAGAAAAGGGGGCAGGGTAGGAACACCCTGACCCCCTAGGCCTGCTCAGGGGGTCCCACAAGGACCCCCAGCCCAAAAACATTTTAAAAACGTCTGAAATCGCGCTGGGTGCGCGAATCCGGAAGAAAAAGAAAAAACAAGCATTGGCATCGCCAATAGGTCTCGCCGTTGGCACCTTATAAGTGTTTAGCCAGAGATATTGGCAATGTTTCTAAGGTATGTTGTAGAGAGAGAGAGAGCCTGACTGACTGAGAGAGAGACTGACTGAGAGAGAGACTGACTGACAGAGAGAGACTGACTGAGAGAGAGAGACTGACAGAGAGAGAGAGAGAGACTGACAGAGAGAGAGAGAGACTGACTGAGAGAGAGAGACTGACTGAGAGAGAGAGTGACAGAGAGAGAGAGACTGACTGAGCGAGAGAGACTGACTGAGAGAGAGACTGACTGACTGAGTGCTAGACTGACTGACAGAGAGACTGACTGACTGAGAGAGACTGACAGAGAGAGAGAGAGACTGACAGAGAGAGAGAGAGACTGACAGACAGAGAGAGACTGACTGACTGAGAGAGAGAGAGACTGACAGACAGAGAGAGACTGACTGACTGAGAGAGAGAGATACTGACTGACTGAGGTAGAGAGAGACTGACTGACTGAGAGAGAGAGACTAAATGACAGAGAGAGCCTGACAGAGAGAGAGTGAGAGAGACTGACAGAGAGAGAGAGACTGAGAGAGAGACTGACTGACAGAGAGAGACTGACTGACAGAGAAACTGACTGACTGAGAGAGACTGACACAGAGAGAGAGAGACTGACAGAGAGAGAGAGAGAGAGAGAGAATGACAGACAGAGAGAGACTGACTGACTGAGAGAGAGATACTGACTGACTGAGGTAGAGAGAGACTGACTGACAGAGAGAGCCTGACAGAGAGAGAGTGAGAGAGAGAGAGAGACTGACAGAGAGAGAGACTGACAGAGAGACTGACAGAGAGAGACTGACTGACAGAGAGACTGACTGACTGAGAGAGAGACTGACTGACAGAGAGACTGACTGACTGACAGAGAGACTGACTGACTGAGAGAGACTGACAGAGAGAGAGAGAGAGAGAGAGAGAGAGAGAGAGAGAGAGAGAGACTGAGAGAGAGAGTGACTGAGAGAGAGACTGACTGACTGAGAGAGAGAGACTGACTGACAGAGACTGACTGACTGAGAGAGACTGACAGAGAGAGAGAGAGTGAGAGAGAGACTGAGAGAGAGACTGACTGAGAGAGAGACTGACTGACTGAGAGAGAGAGACTGACTGACAGAAAGACTGACAGAGAGAGAGAGAGATACTGACAGAGAGAGAGACTGACAGAGAGAGAGACTGAGAGAGAGACTGACTGACTGAGAGAGAGACTGACTGAGAGAGAGACTGACTGACTGACAGAGAGACTGACTGACAGAGAGACTGACTGAGAGAGAGAGAGAAAGAGAGAGAGACTGACAGAGAGAGAGACTGACAGAGAGAGAGAGAGACTGACTGACAGAGACTGACTGACTGAGAGAGAGACTGACTGACAGAGAGAGACTGACTGAGAGAGAGAGACTGACTGACTGAGAGAGACTGACTGACTGAGAGAGAGTGACTGACAGAGAGAGAGACTGACTGACAGAGAGAGAGACTGACTGAGAGAGTGACTGACTGAGAGAGACTGACTGACTGAGAGACTGACTGACTGAGACTGACAGAGAGAGAGAGAGAGACTGACTGACAGAGAGACTGACTGAATGAGAGAGAGACTGACTGAGAGAGACTGACTGAGAGAGAGAGAGACTGACTGAGAGAGAGAGACTGACTGAGAGAGACTGACTGACTCAGAGAGACTGACTGAGAGAGACTGACAGAGAGAGAGACTGACTGACAGAGAGAGAGACTGACTGACTGAGACTGAGAGAGAGAGACTGACTGACAGAGAGAGAGACTGACTGACTGAGAGAGAGACTGACTGACAGAGAGAGACTGACTGACAGAGAGACTGACTGACTGAGAGAGAGACTGACTGACTGAGACTGACTGACTGACTGAGAGAGAGAGACTGACTGACAGAGAGAGAGAGACTGACTGACTGAGAGAGACTGACTGACTGAGAGAGAGACTGACTGACTGAGAGAGAGACTGACTGACTGAGAGAGACTGACTGACTCAGAGAGACTGACTGACTGAGAGAGAGACTGACTGACAGAGAGAGAGACTGACTGACTGAGAGAGAGACTGACTGACAGAGAGAGAGACTGACTGACAGAGAGAGACTGACTGACTGAGAGAGAGAGACTGACTGACAGAGAGAGATACTGACTGACAGAGAGAGAGACTGACTGACTGAGAGAGACTGACTGACTGAGAGAGACTGACTGACTGAGACTGACTGACAGAGAGAGAGACTGACTGACAGAGAGAGAGACTGACTGACTGAGAGAGACTGACTGACTGAGAGAGACTGACTGACAGAGAGAGAGAGAGAGAGAGAGAGAGAGACTGACAGAGAGAGAGACTGACTGACAGAGAGAGACTGACAGAGAGAGAGAGATACTGACAGAGAGAGAGCCTGAGAGAGAGACTGACTGACTAAGAGAGAGACTGACTGAGAGAGAGACTGACTGACTGACAGAGAGACTGACTGACAGAGAGACTGACTGAGATAGAGAGAGAAAGAGAGAGAGACTGACAGAGAGAGAGACTGACAGAGAGAGAGAGAGAGAGAGAGAGAGACTGACTGACAAAGAGAGACTAACTGACAGAGAGACTGACTGAGAGAGAGACTGACAGAGAGAGACTGACAGAGAGAGAGAGAGAGACTGACTAACAGAGAGACTGACTGACTGAGAGAGAGACTGACTGACAGAGAGAGAGACTGACTGACAGAGAGAGATTGAGAGAGAGAGAGACTGACAGAGAGAGAGACTGACTGACTGAGAGAGTCTGACTGACTGAGAGACTGACTGACTGAGAGAGACTGACTGACTGAGATAGACTGACTGACTGAGAGAGAGACTGACTGACAGAGAGAGCGACTGACTGACCGAGAGAGAGACTGACTGACCAAGAGTGTGACTGACTGAGAGAGTGACTGACTGAGAGACTGACTGACTGAGAGAGAGAGAGAGACTGACTGACTGAGACTGAGAGAGAGAGAGAGAGAGAGAGAGACTGACTGACAGAGAGACTGACTGACTGAGAGAGAGACTGACTGACTGAGAGAGAGAGAGACTGACTGACAGAGACTGACTGACTGACTGACAGAGACTGACTGACAGAGAGAGAGACTGACTGAGAGAGAGACTGACTGACTGAGACTGACAGAGAGAGAGAGAGACTGACTGAGAGAGAGAGACTGACTGAGAGAGAGAGACTGACTGAGAGAGAGACTGACTGACTGACAGAGAGACACTGACTGAGAGAGAGACTGACTGACAGAGAGAGACTGACTGACAGAGAGAGAGACTGACAGAGAGAGAGAGACTGACTGACTGAGAGAGACTGACAGAGAGAGAGACTGACTGACAGAGAGAGAGAGAGAGACTGACTGACTGAGACTGACAGAGAGAGAGAGAGAGAGACTGACTGACAGAGAGAGAGACTGACTGACTGAGAGAGAGACTGACTGACTGAGAGAGAGAGAGACTGACTGACAGAGACTGACTGACTGACTGACAGAGACTGACTGACAGAGAGAGAGACTGACTGAGAGAGAGACTGACTGACTGAGACTGACAGAGAGAGAGAGAGACTGACTGACAGAGAGAGACTGACTGAGAGAGAGACTGACTGAGAGAGAGAGACTGACTGAGAGAGAGACTGACTGACTGAGTGCTAGACTGACTGACAGAGAGGCTGACTGACTGAGAGAGACTGACAGAGAGAGAGAGAGACTGACAGAGAGAGACTGACTGACTGAGAGAGAGAGATACTGACTGACTGAGGTAGAGAGAGACTGACTGACTGAGAGAGAGAGACTAAATGACAGAGAGAGCCTGACAGAGAGAGAGTGAGAGAGACTGACAGAGAGAGAGAGACTGAGAGAGAGACTGACTGACAGAGAGAGACTGACTGACAGAGAAACTGACTGATTGAGAGAGACTGACAGAGAGAGAGAGAGACTGACAGAGAGAGAATGACAGACAGAGAGAGACTGACTGAGTGAGAGAGAGATACTGACTGACTGAGAGAGAGAGACTGAATGACAGAGAGAGTGAGAGAGAGAGAGTGAGAGAGAGAGAGAGACTGACAGAGAGAGAGAGACTGACAGAGAGAGACTGACTGACAGAGAGACTGACTGACTGAGAGAGAGACTGACTGACAGATAGACTGACTGACAGAGAGACTGACTGACTGAGAGAGACTGACAGAGAGAGAGTGAGAGAGAGACTGAGAGAGAGAGTGACTGAGAGAGAGACTGACTGAGAGAGAGAGACTGACTGACAGAAAGACTGACAGAGAGAGAGAGAGACTGACAGAGAGAGAGAGAGAGAGAGACTGACAGAGAGAGAGACTGAGAGAGAGACTGACTGACAGAGAGACTGACTGACAGAGAGACTGACTGAGAGAGAGAGAGAAAGAGAGAGAGACTGACAGAGAGAGAGACTGACAGAGAGAGAGAGAGACTGACTGACAGAGACTGACTGACTGAGAGAGAGACTGACTGACAGAGAGAGACTGACTGACAGAGAGAGAGACTGACTGAGAGAGAGAGAGACTGACAGAGAGAGAGAGACTGACTGACTGAGAGAGACTGACTGACTGAGAGAGACTGACTGACAGAGAGAGAGACTGACTGACAGAGAGAGAGACTGACTGAGAGAGTGACTGACTGAGAGAGACTGACTGACTGAGAGACTGACTGACTGAGACTGACAGAGAGAGAGAGAGAGACTGACTGACAGAGAGACTGACTGAATGAGAGAGAGACTGACTGACAGAGAGAGACTGACTGAGAGAGAGAGAGACTGACTGAGAGAGAGACTGACTGAGAGAGACTGACTGACTCAGAGAGACTGACTGAGAGAGACTGACAGAGAGAGAGAGACTGACTGACTGAGACTGACAGAGAGAGAGACTGACTGACAGAGAGAGAGAGACTGACTGACTGAGAGAGACTGACTGACAGAGAGAGACTGACTGACAGAGAGACTGACTGACTGAGAGAGAGACTGACTGACTGAGACTGACTGACTGACTGAGAGACTGACTGACAGAGAGAGAGAGACTGACTGACTGAGAGAGACTGACTGACTGACTGAGAGAGAGACTGACTGACTGAGAGAGAGACTGACTGACTGAGAGAGACTGACTGACTCAGAGAGACTGACTGACAGAGAGAGAGACTGACTGACTGAGAGAGAGACTGACTGACAGAGAGAGATACTGACTGACGTAGAGAGAGACTGACTGACTGACAGAGAGAGAGGAAAACCTGCTCTCGCTACAATGAAGCAAAGCAGGATTGCATGTCAGCAGCTCCCCTTGCTCAAAAGCAATGACGGCTCCCGCAGGAGTCGGGGAGCCGGCGGGACCGTGGGGGCATTGGGGCTCCCCCCACGGTCCCCAACACAAAGGGCCTTCAATATTAAAATTTAAAATAAATAAATAAATAAAGAGGCACAGCCCCAGGAGATGGGGTCCCCGGGTCCAATAGACGCCTAAGGAGGGGGGCCACGCAGCCCCGCTCCTTAAAAAATAAAAAACAAACAAAAAAAAAATGTGGCCATGCCCCGGGGGATCGGGTCCCCTGGGCCGAAATTGGCCTCGGGAGGGGGGCCGCGCGGCCCCCTTCCTGTTTTTTTTTTTTTTAATGTAAAAACAGAGCAGGCCCTGGGGGATGGGGTCACCAGGGCCCTAAATAATGTAAAAGAAGGGGGGGCCACACAGCCACCCTTGTAAAAAAAAAAAAAAAAACGGCATCGCGCCGGAGGCCCCGCCCCCGCCCTGCAGCACTCAGCAAACGCGCCCCCTGGCATGTTGTAAGTTGGGGAATTAATTCCCCTTGAATACTGAGGGTTCCTGGGGACCAACTAGCCCACCAGGTACCTCCAGTATGCGCCACAGAGCTGCGTTGCAGAGAGGTGTTCGGAGGCCACGCCCCTTTATACACCTCTCTGCAACGCAGCTCTGTGGCGCTTACTGGAGGTACCTGGTGGGCTAGTTGGCCCCCAGGGACCCTCAGGATTCAAGGGGACTTAATCCCCCAACTTACAATGCGCCAGGGGGTGCGTTTGTACAGTGGTGCAGGGAGGGAGGCCTGACATAACAAGTGTGCTAACGCGCCCCATGGCGCGTTGTAAGTTGGGGGATTAAGTCCTCTTCAATCCTGAGGTCCCTGGGGACCAACTAGCCCACCATGTACCTCCAGTAAGCGCCACAGAGCTGCGTTGCAGAGAGGTGGTCTGAGGCAACGCCCCTTTTTACACCTCTCTGCAACGCAGCTCTGTGGCGCTTAATGGAGGTACCTGGTGGCCTAGTTGGCCCCCAGGGACACTCAAGATTCAAGGGGACTTAATCCCCCAACTTAGAACGCGCCAGGGCGCGTTTGCAGAGTGCTGCAGGGAGGGGGTGGGGCCTGATATACCAAGTTAGCAATCCTGCTGTGTGGGACTTACTGGAGGTAATAAAAGGGGTAGTTGGCCCCCAAGGTTGACGTTGGGGGCTAACTATCCTTCCTGTTACTTCCGCTAAATCCCACACAGTGGGATTGTTAAAAGGTGTTTGAAGGCCACGCTCACCTTTCTCCACCACTCTGCAAACGCGACTGCTATGCTATAGTTAGAAATTAGCATTTAAAAAACCTTTGAAATTCACTGAAAAAACCATAGGTTTCAGGGACGTTATAGTTAGAAATTAGCATTTAAAAAACCATTGAAATTCACTGAAAAAACCATAGGTTTCAGGCACGTTGTAGTTAGAAATTAGCATTTAAAAAAACCTTAGAAATTCACTGAAAAAAACCATAGGTTTCAGGGACGTTATAGTTAGTTGGACATTTCACTCGTACAAAACCATAGAAATTCCGCCGTTATAGTTAGTTCAGCTAACTATAACTCGCGCCCCCGCAATGCACTGCACTGCTGATGACGTCACATATTACATCATTCATGACATGGTCAGTGACATCACTGATGATATCCCTTCCCTCATAGTATAATCCGGCTCTTCTGAAACTGAGAAAATCAGACGAGGCATCCGTCCAAAAACTTTTTGGGAGAAAAATAAAAGAGTTTCTACATAAACCAACAGGTATGTAACGGGTTCACTAATGACATGAGAGAAACCCGGTGAATTAAACGATAATGTCCATTTGTTAAATTTATAATCCTTGTTTTAAATTGAGTAGTCTAATTCTACTGGAGTTAAGGTCTATACTTTTTGTTTATGTGGACTTATTCCTAGGTTGCTAAATATAATTTATGAACAATGTAACAAAGGAATGTCTTTAGAAATCTTTTATCTAATAAAGTTTTTACATTTTATTCAGATTTTTAAGTATTAAACTATTGTCCTGAAGAAGGTGACGATCCACCTTAGCACCGAAACGCCGCGTCGACAGTTGTTCCTCATGTGTTCATTGTACACATTGTTTTCTTTTAAAAAAATATGATGAGTATATGATTTTAATATGTTTTTTAACTTTGTAAGTATTAATTGTATAAAACATGTTTTTTGAATAAAATTCTAATTGATAATACATTCCTTTGAATGTATATGTTTATTTGGAAATTTATGACTGTGTATGATTTTGTAAATTTGTCTGTAAATTTAGCAACCTGGTAATTTGTCTTACTATATTTTTAGTGTATGACCTTGTTTAATCAAACTAATCAATATAGTTAGAGGATTTAAACCTCTTGTTCTCAGATTAGAAGGAGAAGGGAACTTTGTTTTTGTATCTATACCCATCCCTTTTCCAAGTACTAGGGTACCTCCCAAACCCTTTTGAGTTCAAACTTATTCAGTACATTCACCTCAAAACCTTTAATGGGCTTAAAATAAAATTATTTAAAAAGTCTAATAATGGCTTCTGTGTGTTTAACATAATCTATACTTTATTTAATGTTGTCCAGAAAATTGCAATTGAGCTCACAATAACTTTGACCCTATGGACGCTGACAAACCAAAATCCAGCAATGTTGGAAGTGACATCACACACATCCGTTGCCCCCGTGAAAGTCACAGGGATGGTCTCTTTTGTCACTCTTCAGCCCTTAACAGACTCCTCTGCAATGCTGATAGTCTTGAGAAAGGTCAATTAATGGAAACTACTAAAGAAAGTAAATGGGGGTACCATTGACAGGAAATACCTTTAAAGAACAATAATTTTTTATGTTCCACTAGAGGAAGTTTCCTCATTCCACAGTTCTGTAAATAACACTTGTTGCTATTACTTAATTTAATTAGGGGTGGGCAGTAAACTCCTCTCCTCTCCACCAGCAGAGTTCACAGAATTTTTCCACTCCGCACGTCACTTGGAGCGCAGAGTTCGACAAAAATTCCCCAACCGCCAAGTGACGGAGTTTACCGGCACCCACCCCTAGCTACCCGTTACAGAGCATGCCCAAAAGCATGGTGGACTTTGTCATAAAATGTGCAAAAACTCACGCAGTAGTACAGCAGGGGATTAGGGAAAGTGCCCGTGCATTTAATTTATAATAAGTGTAATCTGGAAGAAAAAGGGGAAGGGTATGCACGGACCAGCAGAGGCAAAGCTGCCAAACAGCCACATGTTATTCGTAACACCATTACCCAGTCCATGATTTTTAATTGGACCTCTTGAATGCGAGTGGGCGCACTCCCATCTTCAGCAGCGGAGGCGTGGCCTGCGGTGACACAGCTGTGACGCAGTGGTGCTGGAGCGAGGGTGATTGAAATTACGCGCGAGTAGCTGATTCCGGGCTCAGCCGGCAGTGGGGAATCAGAACTACATTTGTCACTTTTTTAGGGGACCTGCTAATCCTCCGCCATGGCTGAGGAGGGGGCAGTGAAGGTGTGTGTACGGGTTCGGCTGCTTATCCAGAGGTGAGACCGCAGCTGCTGGCGGAGAGTTCCCAGGCACTCTCTGTGTGTACATGTCATGTGCTGAGGCGATACAGCCCAGCTGTGATTTAGGGGTGGTCTCTAAGGCACGCTTTTGCTAGCGCTGTATGGGTTCAGCGTCCACAGGAGAGGATGCGGGTGCCTATCGACTGTCTACATTTCCCCAAGTATCTCCCACTTAGTCCACGATCCTGCTGTAGATTTTCAACCATGGCCCTCACCCCCGGGGCGTGTTATGGGGGATGAATGAGGACTTAAGGAAAGGGAGGAACTAGAGCTAGGCCTGTGCCCTTCATATACTTTTTTGCCCCTCCCATTTGTATTCTTTTGGTGAATCTTGTTTTTGCGGAATGTGTATTGATAAATGAGTTGCATACCATTGCTGACATCCTCGTCTCGCTTCACTAGCCCCGGTCTTGAAACCAAAATCAGCCCTCACTAACATTGTAAACCAGCCACACATTCACCATTTGAGCATAGCGAACCTAACCAGCTCCGTAGGTGAGTTTCTGGGTTCTCATCTTTTTTGTTAAACATTTCAGGGGCAAGCTGGTAATTTTGCAAACACTTCCACGATAAGGCCGCTGCTTCCTGCGAGCTCCGCGGCTGGGAAGAGTGGTGCTTTATGTAAAAATTCCTATCACTATTTTCCCTCAGTCCCGCCTCCCCAGCCCTCAAGCGGAAGATGCCACTGTTTGTTCCCTTGGAATCCTCCAGGCCCACAAAGCACTTTTGTGATTGGGGCCTCCTCATGCCATCCGTGTCTCGCTGAGGCTGATAGAAGTGTGTTCCAAACACGCCCAATGTTTACATCTGATGCTGTTATTACAAGTCTTCTTGGGCGCTGCTCTATCCAGCCAGGAAGCGGAAGCCATGGAGCAGTCTATTCGCGGTCAGACAAATGTGCAATTTGGATAAGGAGAAATTCGGGGACTTAGTGGTGTACAGAACTCCGCAGAATCCCTCAGAGTTTCTATGCAATTCCGTCCACCCCTAAATTTAATTCTACTCAGTTTAAGAACTTTAAAAGTATAAAGGACTGAGGTAATCCTCTTGTGATTTGAATGTGAGACCTACAAGCAATAAAGAGCAGGCCTGGGCGTAGTTCGCAGAGTTTTGCTACGTGGAACTCCGCGAAGTTACAAAAAAAACTCTGCGGAGTTCCGCGAGTGGCAGAGTGCAGTGCGAACTCCAGTTTGCGCTGGTATTCCTGCCGCTTGGGTAGAAATTCTTACCGTTCGCGAGTGGGAAAAAAACTCAGCGGCACTACACGAAGCAGAGTTCTCTGCACTCCGCGAGCTCCGCGGAGCGCGGAGTGCAGAAAACTCCGCAAACTCCGCGAACGGAGCGGAGTTCACCGCCCAGGCCTAATAAAGAGGGAGTGTAGAAGCACTAATCTACGTGACTAGTTTTTCCTTTGCATTAAAAAAAATCATACTAATTATATATATAATTAGCAATTATCAAGTGGAAACTAACTAAAACTTATATGATAAACACTTAATAACAAAAATACTCTTACTGATTACCATTAATGGCACTGCAAATTCACCCTATAAAGATGACAATGAAAAACAATTGGTTACAATTAAAGGTAGTTGTCACATGATATGTCGAGCTAATCATTTTCTTTAATACTCCCTCCGGGAACCTACTTAATATAAAATTCAGTTAGATAGCACTTAGCTAAATCTCTGCGTAACTGAACAGGGTCTTAAAGGGACATAACTTTTATTTCTAAAGCACACATTCAATGCTTGTGAGATATTGGCACTGAAAAACAGATACTTATTGTTAGCCAGGTCAATAGAACCATGGACGAATGAATGGTGTTGGTGGGATTCGAACCTGTGGCCAGAAATTCAAACACAGATACTAGCAGGGGATACATTAGTCCACTGAGCCACCAGACCTAGTGGTATAAATAGCAATATTTTTTTTGATTATTGACAATTGCATCTTTTCCACACCGTAAATGTTTTGAGAAGGGTTAGGGTAAGACCTGCTAGTATACAACAGGCTTCCGTAAGAAAGCAAAGCAGGTGACAGAATCCGCAATTACCCCATGTCCAGGGCCGGACTGGCCATACCATGCATCGGGCGTTTCCCCGGGAGGCTGGAAGGGTGGGACTGGTTTTACAGCAGAGGGGGCCGTTTTGTTTTACTGGGGGCCGGTTTTGTTACTGGGGGGCGGTTTTGCAGGGGTGCTGCAATATCTGCCCTAGTAACCAAAGCAGCAAGCAAGTGTTTACAGCCTCCCGAGGCCAGGCAGGGGCTGGGTCGAGAAAATTGCTAGGGCTGCTTTGGGTTCCCAGTCCGAGCCTGCCCATGTCCCTGTATTTGGTCCTACAACCACAACCAGAGCAAGAAATTCAGGGCCACAAGTGCTACAGTACTGGGAAGCGAATGTCATCAAATAGAGAGTGTATCGTAGTATTGTAGAGTGGAAAAGCTGACGCAGAAATTAAGCCATTTCTTACTGTTGAATGTGTGCAATAAACAATTTCAGTGCAAGACACAAAACGCTTGATTACAGGCAGCTAAGGGTTCATTTAAATCCCAAACTGAACTATTGTTAGCCCAGGGATCAGAATTCTGAGATTTCAGTAAACACTGAACCCCTCCTTTAATTTCACCTGATACATTTCGGTCACGCATGTCTGCTGGAATTTACTAAGAGAAAGAAACTCATTATATTCTGATATATGCAGAACTTGGTGCAGAAACACTAATGCTTCATGTATTTCTTATTCATTTTACAGAACAAATCGTGGAATAGGAGGCATTTACTGCTCCAGGGAAATACTGCTACCATAACATTGGTATCTACAGGGTGGTGCAAACATGGATATCAATTCACCAAAATGCCAGGGGTAGTGAAAGTGACATCACGTGCCCTTTGACCTTCACTTTTATTCACTCACACATGCTTACACATATATGCATGCACATTCGCACATACACACACTATCTCTGACATAAACACACACTCACTCGAAAGCACACACACAACGTACATTTAGAAGCAATTTTTAACTAACCTCAGCTGCCAGGAAAGGTCATATTCCAGCTAATTGCACTCCATCTCATATTACACTTAGAGCGAATAGTGTAGTATTATTCAATAGAAATATATTTAAAAAAATGAAGAAATCAAGGAGAGTGGAGCCCCAACCAATGTCTAGAAGGACGAGCTGCCCCTGTGTTCCTGACACTGATTTTGCCACTCCCCAGGCCCGGAGTCGCAAAGGCAGTGCCAGGGCTCACAGGGGGCAAGCCAGGAGTCACAGCTGCGACCCCTGGCAACCACTAAATGATGTCCATGGGTGTGAGTACTTTACTCTTTCCCCGTGCTTTGCGGGCCTTTCTCCAGATTGTCCATTGAATGTGGGCATGCACGTTTATAGCTGAGGTTTTGGTGGGAGAGTGTTAAAAGGTTGCAGACAGGGTCAGATTGGGACAAAAAATAGGCCTGGACACCAAAATAAAAATGGCCCTCATTAGCCAATCAAATAGTTAAATAAGTGGCCCATATTTGCAAATTGGCAGTTTTAGACCTGTAAAGACACATTGTATAAGTGTTTTGCAAGGTATGGGAGACTGCACATATTTGTGTTATTTGAGGCGATGTTTGTGGTAATAGGAGGGAAATCAATAATTAAAAATGGACCACTAGAAAGAAACAGAAATTTTACCTAACAAATCCTTGGTGTCTGTCACGTGGGAGGGGAGACTAGTAACAAAATCCCGGAGAATGAAATCAACATATTTGGATATATTTTCCAAGGCACTGCCCCTGGAAGACACAATGGTCTCCCAGGAGGATTGGTGATGCTTATGTGCACCTTGGGGAGTAGGTAAAGTGTGAGAAGTTTGGGGAATTATTTCCTGAGGAAACAATACTCATCTCAGTCAAGAAGACCCTTGTCTCTCCAGACAACTAGTTTGTCCCATATGTCAGTAATGCTTTTGGCATATCTGGCCTTGCCAATGACTTTGTAGCATGTAATGTCATTTAGTTGTCTCATAGCTTCAATATATGCTTCTCTGTTGAGAAGCACTATGTTGCCACCTTTGTCGATGGACGTGTGATGATATTCTCATCTTTAGCCAGGGATTCAATGGCACCCATCTGTTCTAGGGATATGTTAAAGTTTCTATTCAAATATTTGTGTTTCCTAAGATTTTTGAGTTCTTTAGTGATCACATTGTGAAAGGTGTCTATGTTGTCATGTGGCATAGTGGGGAAAAGGGTAGATGGTGGCTTAAACCGCTGGGAAAAGCATCATCATAAGTGATGTCCAGATTGTCAAGGAAGGTGTGCATGTCAGTGGGAATGTTGTCATTAGACCCACAGGCCTCTAATTCGTGAAGTGTGGCAAGGAGATCACCGTCTCCTAAGGTGAGATTGAGTGTGGTAGCCTCATTCATGCACGAATCAGGAGCGTCGCCTCGAACCATCCTCATCTAATGCCACTTTGAATGTTTCAATTTCCCTATATATTTAAACATGTCAACCCCGGTGTCTACATAGTTAAAACTTTGCAAATTAAAGAATTTCAATCAATGATTTATGAGCAGTATCATCTTCAGATGTTGTATTTTGTATCATGCTATGATGGTGCCTATGTTTTCACTGTTTTTTTGAAGCACATTTAGTCTGTTTTTCATGTTCACCATAATTCCATGCTGAATATACACAGTGATGCTTCTTTGATTTTGCAGGTAAGCAAGGCCACTGGGACGGCCGAAACGCGTCATATTGGAGTAAATTCCTTTATGTTATGTTACAGCACATTTCCCTGAGTGAGTGTCTTATCTTGCTGTTGTTCGTACATTTTCTGCCGGATTGGTTGACTAGCTTGGCCCTCCACCCCGCATGGGATTACGGCCCACTGTCTCACGAGCGGTTGTTCTTTGCTCATATATATATAGATATACATACATACACCTCTCCAATCACTGTGAGAATCTTCTATTTAAGACTGTATTCCAAAGCTGAAGAGAAACACACCCCGGCTCTAATATTTTTCAAGCGTCTTTATTTGGTCAGAGCAACAACGCTGCCCAACACATTTCGGAGCTCTCTGCTCCTTGATCACAGGTCAATCTACATTCAACTTCCTCCTTCTTATAACACCACTCGTGATTCCTTTTGCTTAACAAATATAAAAGACAGACTATCAGAAGTTCCACTGAAGAGTCATCTTTCAGTTTTACATTCAATGATCGCCATGATGCGAAAGCAGGCAAGAAATATTACTTACATAATTTACATACGTAAACAATATCAGAAGAAAAAAGGTTAACATTGATTGTGTTTTACACATTTTTTTAACAATATTACACCTCCTTACATTTTAACTTAAACGATATAAAGTTTCAAAATCCATCAATGCATCTAGATGTTATCACAATTCCTATTCCAATTGAATCATCCTAACTGCACCAAACCTATATAAAGAATTACTTTTTTAGTACAAATTCATTTTCTATTCAATCACCTTCTCAAAACGGACAAAGCCTCCACTGGATACCTTTGGAGGTGAGAATCAAGGTCATACTTGCCTGCTGAACCTTCAAAGTTCTGCAAGTCCAACAACTTACTTATTTGCACCCTTAAAATATTCAGGTGTATTAAGGATGTCAATTCAATTCAATTCTTCTTTATTCGATCAATTAAAAAACAATCATAAAAGTACAGAATAAATACACAATAAAAATTCATAGTCAATAAAAACAATGGATAATTCATGTTTCATCTAAAAATAAAAAAGTTGAAACCCGTACTGCATCGAACTATTACCACCTTTTAAATCTCTAGTTTCCTAATCAGCCCCGTATAAAGTGCAAACAAATTAGCAAGCGACCCGTACTGCATCAAACTATTACCACCTTTTAAATCTCTAGTTTCCTAATCAGCCCCATATAAAGTGCAAACAAATTAGCAAGCGACCAGCCCAAGGGTTCTGACAGCCCCCCTCTTCCTTTTTCTCATGCAGGCCCATAGAAACATAGCTACCGAAAAGCATACCAAGGGATCGGATAACAATTAAAAAAAATAAAGTGCAACTCAGCATTGGTTAAAATTCCCTTGCTATAAAATTGGCTTAAGATAGTAGTTCCTATCTTTCTCATAGAGCCTGCAGAATAAAACTAGATGGAGTTCCGTTTGTAATGAGAGGTTATCACATGGGCACAAGCTTAAATCTGCATGATTATAGGTTTTCTCCGGATATCCTAACATCAATGGAATCATGTTCATGTTCAGTAGTATAAATCTGTGTTGTGGGCTAGTAACGTTTGCTAAGTAAAAGTACCCTCTTTCTGTCAGTGGTGGGTTCAGACGATAGGTAACAACTGCATGTTTCTCTTTGTGGTGATCCTTTCGTTTGTAGTCCGCCATTGACAAAAACATGTTGGAGACCGTTTGCTTCGAAACCCTTCTGCAGGTCAATGGATCCTTGAATAGTTCAGAAAGGCCAATTTCCTTCAGGACTGTTTCTACGTAGCCAAGCTACCTCGACATTCTGCTATTATCCATGTTTAGACAGTTCCTTATTATCATTTGTATGAGTGGCACTGTGTCCCTCCGCCAGATTGAGTGCCACAAAAGAATTGGAGCTAGTTGAATTGCATCTGCGATATAGGGCAGGCCCAGTTCCAGGTGTAAGATATAATTTGATGAAGAGAGAGGGAGACCCACCAAAGACTTGAACAAATTATTTTTAGTGGTTTGGAGTGTGTGTGTTGCTACCAAGCCTCATACTCCCGCCCCATATGTTACTGCCGCCTTGACTTTAGCCTGATAGATGTTTTTTATCGGTATTAGTGGTCTTGCGCCCAATTTTTGGGTGAAAGATTTTACGGCTGAGAGGCTTCTCTCCATTACCAACTTTCTTCCTTTCACCAGTTTTGACCAAGATAAATCTTTGTCAAAAAGGACCCCCAAATAAGGGAAAGTATCGACCACCTCTATTCTCTTGCTATCCACGTGTAAGTAGGGGGGTTTTAGCTCTTTTCCTAGCCCCGGCTATGATTGCAAAGGACTTAGTATGATTTACCTTCAGGTCTAAGGAGTCCATGAAGGATACATACGCGGTTATCAAGCATTGAAGACCCCGCCCTGTCCTAGCAATCAATACCGCGTCATCCGCGTATGCCAAGATGGGTAGCAGTTGAGAATCAAAAACGGGGACATCACGGGTAGCCTTATTTAGTGCGTGTTCGACTCCATTTGTATAAACAGAGAAGAGAAAAGGGGCAAGGACACATCCCTGCCTTACTCCTCTGGCGATTTTAAATGGGCGTGTACAGTCGCCATTTTTGGTGCAGCGAACCGATGCCGTGGCATTTGAGTACAGCTGTCTTATAAAGTTTACTATAGCGGGGTCAACCCCCATCTCCTCCAGTATCTTCCATAGCTTTACATGGACCACACAGTCGAACGCTGCCGACAGGTCCATGAAAGCCATGTAGATCTTTCCTTCCTTCATTCTGATATATTTTTCAATGGTCAGTGCTAAATTAAAGCACTGGTCCACGGTGCCCCTTCCCTGCTGGAACCCGTACTGGGCCTGTATTAAGATGTTATTCTCCTTGGCCCACCCCTCTAGCTTAGAGAAGAGGAGCCGGCCCATGAGTTTCGATGTAGTATCCAGCAGAGAAATAGGTCTATAATGTTTTGGATTTGCCCTGTCCCCTTTTTTGTAGATTGGGACAATGACACCCGCAGACCATGAAGGAGGGGGACCTACCATAGCTATGCTGTTCAGGACATTCGTTAGTAAGGGAGCCCATAAGTCCGGTATTTCTTGGAAAAAATCAATTGGTACACCGTCCGGTCCTGGAGCCTTACCGGAAGTACACGAAATCAAACCTTTCTTCACTTCAGTAAGTGAGAAAGAGAGGGGAATATGGGGGCTTGATTCTATGTCCAAAAAGGGTGTTCGTGGGAGAGTACTAGGGGCAAAGATGTTTTCAAAATAGGTTACCCATGCTTCCTCATCTACATTATTGTCTAGTGTGGGATCTTTGGGATTTGTGAAGTATGGTGCATTCACTATCCTCCAAAACTCACTACTATTACCCATTCTGGCTGCCTGGTATTAAGGATGTCAAGTTTGGAATAGAAAAGTTCCTATGAACAAGAAAAAAATACATGGGGGAACATCTTTCTCTGTTCAAGCATCCAAACTAAGGAATTCACTACCGACATGCATAAAATCCACTGACAACCATCTCAGCTTCAGATTACTCAAGAGCTGGCTCTTACCCACATGACAACTATACTTACAACATAACAGTGTTTCACTACAGTCAGTAGCAGCTCCTCTGCTAAGGTGAAGGAGCGTCGCCCACTGCTTTCAGCAGTGTAAAAAAATAAAATAATAATAACTCGTTGTTATTATCATTTCATTTGTTCCTGCTGCTGCGTCTTTGCGGGGCGAGGCTGCTCTGCTTTCAGAGCAGGGGGAGGAGTGGTGGGCACTCTGTAAATACGCAATGACTGTTTGGCCGGCCCTATCGGCTGGCCAAACAGTCATGCGTACTTTGCATATTCTCCACCCAGGCTGCATTACAGCCTGGATAGAGAACATGCCCAGGCTCCCATTCCCTGGCTGAGCTCCGAACCATGGCACTCAGAAGAGTTGTGATTGGTCAGGGGAGCCTGGGTGATTGGTCAGGGGAGCCTGGGTGCTTCCTATTCCGGGCCAGCGGAGGGACGACGAAGGAGAGACAAGACGCGGCGACGAGGTACATTCTTTTTTCTTTATCCCCTCCCCCGTGCCCTCCGCCCGCCTCCCCCGATCCGTGCCAGCCGCCACTGACTACAGTATACTCAGATATGACTTTCTATGCTTTTCATAGTATGTACATGAAGTTGTTGTTTTACATGTGTCATTGTGCATTGAACTATGTTTACTGTTACAAGCAGATCCACTCATAAGGAGAAACGTGTTTATTACACCACAAGAGACATGCACTTCAGACAATGTCATATTTGCTGCTTCTGTGTGCATATAGGTGCATACATAGAGTTTATGCCTGCTACTAAAACTACAAGAAATGTCATGACAAAATTTCCAGACTTCACCACAGGATAACAGTGCACATCAGACCATATGAAAGCTTCTTTATGGAGGGTTCTATCCAGCCAATACAATCGTACCAAGTGTCATATTTGTATGTACAAGATAAATAATTTCAGTTTTTATTGAAAAAACAATTGCTCCTTTTAACATTTGACCCATCACTCCACTCTCTCACCCATCCCAAACCTTTCTGCTTATGAACCCCCAAACTTCCTTCTCAAAATTCTCTTTTTGTTACCCAGGACAAACAACTAACAGACGACCACTACTTACAAAACAACTAACTACTTCTCCTTTTAAATACATTTCCATCACTCTATCTCTTCTTTAAACACTTCTAAACACACAAGAAATCAAGAGCACAAACCTAACACAACTAATGCACACAGGAATTTAAAAAAAAATACAAATCTACTAACTATTAATCTCTAATCTTGGGCTCCGGAGTAGCGTGGTATTCGCCACAAAGCGCTTTGTCAAGGGTAGTAAGTTCTATATAAATACAATTTGCAATTACATACATAGGGGCCGATTCACAGAACTAATCTGAGATAAAATCCTAAACTTACTACTTTTGGTATTCACAGAAGGCATTTAGTAGTAGTAAGGTTAGGACTCCTAACTTTACTACTACTAAACTGAGACAAAATCCTAACTTTATGACTTTCGGTATTCACAAAAGGCATTTAGTAGTAGTAAAGTTAGGACTCCTAACTTACTACTACTAAACTGAGACAAAATCCTAACTTTATGACTTTCGGTATTCACAAAAGGCATTTAGTAGTAGTAAAGTTAGAAATGCCTTCTGTGAATACCAAAAGTAGTAAGTTTAGGATTTTGTCTCAGTTTAGTAGTAGTAAAGTTAGGAGTCCTAACTTTACTACTACTAAATGCCTTCTGTGAATACCAAAAGTAGTAAGTTTAGACTTTATCTCAGTTTAGTAGTAGTAAAGTTAGGAGCCCTAACTTTACTACTACTAAATGCCTTCTGTGAATACCAAAAGTAGTAAGTTTAGGATTTTGTCTCAGTTTAGTAGTAGTAAAGTTAGGAGTCCTAACTTTACTACTACTAAATGCCTTCTGTGAATACCAAAAGTAGTAAGTTTAGACTTTATCTCAGTTTAGTAGTAGTAAAGTTAGGAGTCCTAACTTTACTACTACTAAATGCCTTCTGTGAATACCAAAAGTAGTAAGTTTAGACTTTATCTCAGTTTAGTAGTAGTAAAGTTAGGAGCCCTAACTTTACTACTACTAAATGCCTTCTGTGAATACCAAAAGTAGTAAGTTTAGGATTTTGTCTCAGTTTAGTAGTAGTAAAGTTAGGAGTCCTAACTTTACTACTACTAAATGCCTTCTGTGAATACCAAAAGTAGTAAGTTTAGACTTTATCTCAGTTTAGTAGTAGTAAAGTTAGGAGTCCTAACTTTACTACTACTAAATGCCTTCTGTGAATACCAAAAGTAGTAAGTTTAGACTTTATCTCAGATTAGTTCTGTGAATCGGCCCCAAAGTAGCTATTTACTGAACATTCAAGGTGCTTCAGTCCTCTCAAAAGCATTCATAGAGCGTTATATATATACCAGTACAATACATTAAACATTTTATCTGCTTGAAATTGCGTTATTGCCAACTCTTACAGTCGTGCATTTGTACACTTATTGTGTGTTCCCTAATATCTTGACTTAACACTGTAAATGATTTTTCGATTTCTTCTAGTGAACTTGTGTGGTTAAGTGTTGACTCTGTAACTACACCAGTGTACCTTTTGAAAAGCACTCTGACACCTCTAAGCCACGCTTCACGCTGTATAAAAATGTCAATAAACTAATAAATACAGTCATCTATATATCAAAAAACAACTTCATTAGAAAGAGAAAGAACTATTGGCTTCGTCGCCGTTCGTGGTATTTCTCTCGCCATGACTTTGAGGTTCAGCATCCCTTTATCGAGCTGCTCGTGAGGTCAGGGATGAATTACTGAATGGAATAAACAAAGGAAGGCACAGTGAGAGGTCAGAGGCGAGAGAATCCCTTTGAGGTATATACTCGGAGTGAGAAAAATGCATATTGCAGCTGGCCAGGTGGCCTTTTCAAGAGATCGGAGAGGGGCGAGGGTAGAGTTGAGTTCTGCGTCTCCATCCCCCCGACCTTGTTAGCTTTTAATTGGTTGTACTGATGAAGTCTCTGCGGCCGGCGTCAGTGGCATGAGAACTGACCGTCTATCAAATATATCGACTGGTGCCTATGGTGAGGCAGCATTATAAATGGCCATGCATGGATATGATGTCACATACCCCAAGGTCACCTGCTGGCGCCCTCTCTTACCCCTCTCGGGTGTTATCTAGGGATGCAGGATCTGTGCACTGAATTTGTAAGGAGCCAGGAATGTTCCTAGTTGACACAATGTGTGATCTTTGCCACATACTATTTCCTTTCTCTATACCTTGTGCATCAGAACCCTGGAAATGCTTAATAAATGCATGTATGTTTTGTTGCATATCGCTAACATGTTAGGTTTCTACCACTCTGGGGAGAATCTATGGAGACAGAGAGAGCATAAAAGACATTAAGAAAAGAAGGAGCATTGGCAAAGTCAACAGGCCTGGCGTTGGCCGCCAGCCTTCCGGCAATTCTTGTTTTGCTTTGTCCTGGATTTTGCAAAGCATTATTGTTTAGGAAGCTGCCGATCCTCTTCCAATTAAAAAAAAAACATTGGCTAAAGGCAAAATTCAGTTTTTTGGGCTAAAAAAAGTACCCATTACCATAGTAATATGTAGTACTGAAGGGAACTAACTACTTTGTGTGTGGATGTACTTCTTTTGAAAAGGCAGCATGTTGTAACTCATAGTGAAGTGGACTGCCCCTTGATTAAGCCTGGGCGTAGTTCGCGAAGTAGCGCTACGCGAAGCTACGCAAAGTGCAGTTCGCACTACGCGAGCTACGCGTAGCACTACGCGAACTGCGTAGTGCACTGTTCGCAATGATTGCACAGTGCCGGATGCTTGTCCGCACTGTGCAATCATTGAAAGCGGCATCTTGCACAGTGCGAGCTGTCTTTTACTGCCGCTCGAGTAGATTTTTACTCGAGCGGCAGCTTTCTCAACGCGGACTGGTAGTTTCTCATCGCGAGCGGTTGCGAGCATACGCGACCACTCGCAATGAGAAACCTGACCTCCCGCATTGAGAATCTCGCCGGGAGGTTTATTTTCCACGCTCGCGATCGGCAACTTGATGTTGCTGATCGCGAACGAGAAAAAGTCTCGCCGGGATGTCATTTTGCTTGCTCGCGGTCGCCAACTTGACGTTGAGGACCGCGAGCAAGCAAAATGACCGCTGCACTACGCTACGCTACGCGTGTTTGCACTGTGCTACGTGCAATTCGCGTTGTGCGAAGTAGCGCAAACTTCGCAAACTACGCGAGCGTAGCGTAGTGCTTTGCCCAGGGTTACCCTTGATGCATGCTGGAGTGGGTGGAAGAAAAATGTGAATGACACAATCACAAATTAATGGATAAAGTCTAGCTGAAAACCCCTATAAGTCACTATGTTATACATATTTTTAATAAAATGAAAAGGTCTTGGCTAACACAGACCTAAAAAAAACAAGCTGGTCTGGTATTAACTGCCAGCCTAGCCTCTTACCTTTGTGAAATAAGGCAAGGAAAAAAAAGCATGTAAGAAGGGAAGAAAGGAAAGAGGGAAGTAAGCAATAAATAAAGGCAGGCAAAAAAGGGAAGGAAAAAAAGCAAAAAAGGAAGGAAGGAGAGCAGGCAAAAAAGGTAGGAGGGATGGCAAAAAAGGAAGGCTAGAAGGCAAGGAATGAAGCAAGTAAGGCAAAAAAGAAGACAAAGGGAAAAAAGGAGGTAAAATAGTAAGAAAGAAGGAAAGAAAGTAAGAAAGAAGGAAAGAAAGAAAGAAAGAATGAAATAGGGAAAAAGAAAGAAAGAAGGCAAGAAAGAAAGAAGGAAAGATGGCAAAAAAGAAAAGGAAAGAAAGAAGGCACAAAGGATTAAAGAAGTCAAAAAGAAAGAAAGAAGGAAGGTAAGAAAGAAAAAGCAGAAAAGAAAGGAGAGAAAGAAAGATGGCGAAAAAGAAAGAAGGAAAAAAGGACAGAAAAAAGGCAAAAAAGAAAGAAAGAGGGAAAGAAGGGGAAAAAGGAAGGGAATAAAGAAAGAACAAAAAGAAAACCACGCAAGAAAGAAAAAAGAAAGAAGGAATGGCAGAAAGAAAGAAGGCAAATAGAAAGAAAGAAGGCAAAAAAGAAAGAAAGTAGGAAAGAAAAAAGAAAGCAAAAAAGAAAGAAAGAAAGACAGAAGGAGGAAAAGAGGAAAGAAAGAGAGAAATAAGGAAAAGGCAAAAAGAAGAAAAGAAAGAAAGAAGGCAAAAAAGAAAGAAAGAAGGCAAAATAAGTCAAAAAATAAAGAAAGAAGGAAAGAAAAAAAGGAAAGAGGCAACACAGAAAGTAAAGAGGGATAGAAAGAAGGCAAGAAAGAAGGCAAAAAAGAAAGAAAGAAAGAAAAGAAAAAGACAAAGACAAAAGCAAAAGAAAGAATGATATAAGGAAAGAAAAAAGGAAAAAAGGCAAATAAGAAAAAAGGAAAGAAGGTAAAAAAGAAAGAAGGAAAGGAAGGAAAGAAGGCAAAAAGAAAGAAGGCAATAAGTAAAGAAAGAAAGGAGGTAAAGATAAAAGGGAACAATGCAAAAAAGAAAGAAGGAAAGAAAGAAATGGAAAGAAGGCCAAAAAAGGAGAGAAACAAGGCAAAAAAGAGAGAAAGAAGATATAAGGAAGCAATGAAGGAAGGAAAGACGATGGAAAGAAGGAAGGAAAAGCAGGTCACAGTATAAAATATTGGATACTAATACCCAAATTACACCCCACCTACGTTTAAATGAAAGTGTTACAAGTGTGCTGAAAATTAAATACAATGAAGTTTGATTTTCTTATGGGGCAAAGTGTATTAAAGAACCTTTGGTGAAACCAAGTCCAGGAAAACAATATGCTATGCTACAAAATAGCAGCAGTTAGATAAAAAAACATAAAGGCTACTTGTTAGAAATGGGGGTCTCTAGTTGGCAGAGGTAGGTACCTTTGTCCAAATAGAGACCCTTGCTTCTAGTTAGGGTAAGGGGGATACACACTCTAGATAACCCCTGCTCACCCCCTTGGTAGCATGGCACGAGCAGACAGGCTTATCCCAAAGGCAATGTGTAAAGTATTTGTACCAACACTCACAGTAATACAGTGATAACACCACAAATGGACACTACACCGGTTTAGAAAAATAAAATATATTTATCTAAACTTAACAAGACCAAAACGACAAAAATCCAACATACAAGTATTAAGAAAAATGACTTTCAAAAGGTTTTAGCAACTGAGTCCATAGAAAACTATGGATGCGTGATTTCTTGCAAAGTACCTGCTGTTGCAACAAAATTCACCAAGCCAAACAACCGCAGCGATGAGAAGCGTCGAAAAACAAAGAGATGCATCGTTCCTGAGACCTTTGTGGATGCGATGCGACAGTTCCGCTGTACACAGGGGAGCGATGGGTCGGGTCTGGTCTGTAGAGGGAAGCGATGCCTCGATTCTGAGATGACTCGGATCCGCGGGTGATGCATCGGGGAAAACTTGCCACACAGGGACGATGCGTGGAAATCCGGGATGCGTCGGCAAATTATGCGGCGGCGGCGAGCGGCGCTGCGTCGACCTTTTCAGCTGAGAATTCCCTCGATGCGTCGATTCTTGCCGCGGCGTTAGTTTCGGCAGCGGCACAGCGTTAGTTTCGGCAGCGGCACGGCGATGCAGGGAGATTTTTCTCGCACCTCGGCGTTGCGTTGGAAAATACTGTCGCAAGAAGAGCGATGCATCGTTTTCCTTGACGTTGTGTTGCTTTTCCAGCTCCCAACAGCAGAAACAACCTCCAGAGGCCCAAGACAGTCACAGGCACCTCTTGGCAGGTCAGAACTCCCAGCAAGGAAATTCAGGGGAGCTGGGGGTGAAGTCTTTGTGTTCCTGAGACTTCAAAACAGGAGGCAAGCTCTACTCAAGCCTTTGGAGACTTTCCTCAAGCAGGGGACACAGCACACAGCAAAGTCCTTCTCCTTTCTTTGGCAGAAAACCGCAACTGGAGCCCAACCCCAGACACACAGCAAGGGCAGTACTCCTCAGTTTCTCCAGCTCTTATCCTTGGCAAAGGTTCCTCTTGATTTCAGAAGTAGTCTAAAGTTCAGGGGTTTTAGGTCTAATACTTATACCCCAAAATGTCTTTGTTCTCTTTGTGCAAGGGTCTCTGAGCCCAATCCAAACCAGTTCTGTCCTCTGTGGTGCAACTGCCCGTCAGGAGGTGGAGACAGCATTGTGTAAGGCAGACAGGCCCTATTCAGGTGCAAGGGAAATCTCCTCCCACCACTCTAAATGCAGACGGGCCTATTCAGGTGCTAGTGAGAACTCCTCCCCCTACTCTGAATGCAGCCCAGGTCTATTCGCCCAGCCCTGACTCATTCAGGAAAGGCAGGACACACATCAACCCCCCCTCCCCCCCACGGTGGCTGCCTGAGAGAATGCACCTCCCCAGTCCCTGTCACTCCAAAACCAGACAGTCAATACACAAACAGGCAGAGGCACACAGAATGGTTAAACAAGAAAATGCCTACTTTCTAAAAGTGGCATTTTCAAACACACAATTTAACAAGCATTTGCAATGCAATAGGTCTCGCATTTGCAAAGTTTTAAGCTATTGCCATTGTAAATGGCATTGTAAAAGGCATTGTAAATGGCAATGCCTTTTATTTATCTGTTTTCAAAACTAACACATAGATAAAAGGTTTGTTATTTACAATGCCAGTAGCTCAATACCATTGCAGGAGAGAGACACGTAGAGCTCCGCCAGTGCGCCTCGATCTTACCCTATTATTCTTGTACTGGAACGAGCACCTGAGTCCACTGTTGCAACACTCCTACAATTCCAGTAATGAAACAAGAACACCGTACTATGCTAGTGCTGGGCCGGCACGACGCCGCTTTCTGGGCCCTCACTTACAGTGCCCATGTTTCCTCTTGGCGGTGGGCTTGGTCGGGCCGGCGGAGCTGGGCTTGGAGGCGCGAGTAAAATGCAATAAAAAAAAAAAGAAGCACTCGCCGGGCGCAAACTGAAAGACACGCTGTGAGCGTGCGAGCGTGCACATCGGCTGTCCGACGCCGTGAGCGTGCGAGCGTGCACATCGGCTGTCCGACGCCGTGAGCGTGCGAGTGCCCATGTTTCCTCTTGGCGGGGGGCTTGGTCGGGCCGGCGGAGCTGGGCTTGGAGGCGCGAGTAAAATGCAATTAAAACAAGCAGTCCAGGCGCAACAGAACTGTTTAAAGACACCTTCAGCTCCTACCTGAACTCCAACAAGCTGAACAACGGAGGCGACATCGCGGGGCGCACTCCATGCCTCCGGTGCAGATGACGGCGAAACCGGAAGTCAGGCAGCCTTCGTTGGGACGTGGGCAGGGCCTGCCAAATAAACAGGAAGGAACCGCCGGAGAGGACGTCCGGAACCCTGCAGGCTCCATGCTGAAGTCCCGGCCCCATCAGAGGGACCGGGCGAAGAGCGAGGCAGACTGTATGGCACCAGAGGCAAGACGGGGCTCCCGAGTGGTGAGGAGAGCCCCGCAGCGTGCCGAGGAGATGGCCAGGGAACCTGCAGACCGAGGAGAGACGCCCTCCTGAACCAGCCGGTGAGTGAGGGCTTGGCTGGGTGCATTGCCGGCACCCATTGTTTTAGCAGACCCGCTAGACAGCGGGCCGCTCCATCATGGGGGCAATTTTGTAGACCTGCTGAGCCCCGGTGAGACATGTAAGGCGCACACTGAAGGACACGCCATGAGCGTGCACATCGGCTGTCTGAAAGAGACGCCGTGAGCGTGCACATGGCCTGTCCGGGCGCCGTGAGATGTGCACGCGTATGGTGCGAGCAGGAGTTGTGACAACGCTGCGAGCCGTACGCGTGCACATCTCCTGTCTTGCCATACGCGTGCACATGTCCTGTCCCGCATCGCTAAAAAGTCGACAACAATAGATCTCGCCTACGCGAGCAGCGCATGGCGCTGCATCGCTAGGCGAGACCTAAAAACCATCTTTAGTAAAAGATGTGTTATTACATTTTGAGTTCAGAGAGCCTAAACTTTATTTCAATCTTATCCCTATGGGAAGATATGCTTCTAAAATGTTACAAAGCATTCCCCATTCTGTCCTATGGGGCAAGATGGCCTTTCAATAGTGAAAAACGAAATTGGCAGTATTTCACTATCAGGACATGTTACACACATCGGTACATGTCCTACCTTTCACATACACTGCACCCTGCCCAGGGGGGTACCTTGGTCCTACCATAGTGGTGTCCTATATGTAGGAAAAGGGAAGGTTAGGGCCTGGCAAGTGGGTGCACTTGCCAAGTCGACATGGCAGTTAGCAAACTGCGCACAGGCACTGCAGTGGCAGGCCTGAGACATCTTTTCAGGGCTACTCATGTGGGTGGCACAATCAGTGCTGCAGGCCCACAAGTAGTATTTGATTTACCAGCCCTGGCACACTTAGTGCACTTTACTAGGGACTGACCAGTAAGTCAAATATGCCAATCATGGATAACCAATCATGTTCACAATTTACACAGAGAGCACTGATTAGCAGTGGTAAAGTGCCCAGAGTCCTAAAACCAACAACAACAGGTCAGGAAAAAATAGGAGGAAGAAGCAAAATGTTTGGGGATAACCGTGCAAAAAGGGCCAAGTCCAACACAACCCCCTTCTAGCCTAAAGCCTGGGTGGACCAATCCATACCTCGATGGGCTTCCCTGCTTGGGGTGATAGAACATGGAACCTGGCCCGCAACAGCAGGGGTCTATTCCCGTTCTACGCCTTCCTGAACCCAGTTGGATCCCTCTATCCATACTCTCATGACCCACTAAGCTGACCCATGGGGAACCCTTCTCCTCACCTGTGGACCCCATCTGTGCACCGCCTAAACTTACTTTGCTTACAGATGTGTCCCAACAGGCAGACAGTACCCACATAGCCAACACAGTGGTGTGACCCAGTCCACCCCGGGGTGTGACTCCTGTCCACCTCCCAGGGGCAACTCTGTCCACCAGGACAGCAAGCCACAGTGGCCACTGACAACTGTCAGTGATGAGAGCCAGGCCTCATGCCTTTCAGGCCTCTCTAACCTATGTGGCGTCAGAAAGTGGGGGGCGGTAGCCCCAGGTGCCTGGCACCCTTTCTCCACTCTCCCTCCTGCCAAGTCAGGTATGGCATCCTGACACTGGCCCACCAGCCCAGGGTCTGTACCCTGCGGCTGGACAAGAGACTGGGGTGGGCTCTCCCACACCTTGTCTTCCTCCCTGGGGCTCTGCACCCTCCCACCTGGAGCGTTACCCCCAGAAGATAACTTGGTAGGGGCACTGTTAGCAGTCGCCCCTTCCTCCAGGTCAGGGTGGACACCCTGAACCTGGTCCTCCAACCCAGGGTCTGTAACCTTAGGCTGGACCTGTGCCTGGCAACCCAAGACTTCCGGGGGAGTACCCCAACCTCCCCAAGGGAAACACACTCCTCATGAGTTGTCCGAGAGTCTGCCTGGCGCAGGTCTCCAGCCTCCAGTCCACTTGACAGAGCATGAAGACCCCCCCCAGGCCAGAAGTGGTCTCACCAGGGTCAGTCCTGGGTTGCTCTGACCTCAGAGCTGGCAATCCCTGACCCACTGGTCCTTCCACTGGGGACAGCATCCCCTCTCACCCTTTTCTCTGGACTCATGCACCCTCCCCACTGGAGCGGTGCAGCCATACACCAGAACTGGTGAAATGCTTGCTGCAGCAGTCCCCCCCAGTCCTCCTGACACTTTGGGATCCCCCTCAGGGGATGGCCTCTCGGTACAGACTAGGCCCCCTTCCTGATGTTCACTCCATGAACCAACCAAGCCCTGGGACTGGGTTTCAGGCACCTTGGGACACAGCCCACTCCCACTCCTTCCCCTCTGAGACAGGACATGGGACCCTACACCCCTCCCACTACACTGGGACCTATCTGGGCTACCACTATCCTCCCCTACCTCACTTGGTTGGGGAAAACCTGAGCCACCCCCATCAGGATCACTCCAAAAAGCTTCTTCAGACCCTCTGGAATCCACCAAAAGGTCTGCCTCCAGTGCAAGCTCCCTGGGGTCAGAGAACTCACACTCCACCAGCTGTTGGCATAGCTCTGGAAAACAAGGACTTAAAATATGCTCTCCAACAATCGAATCATACAGCCCCACACATGTGTTAACCAAGCTACCCTTTGCCTCACCATTCAGTGCCTCACACAAGTACCCCACACCACTCTCCTGAGATTGGAAAGACAGTGTCTGACTGTCTCTGTCACTCAACGCATACTCTTCTGGGCGGTCTCCACACTCACACTCCAAGTCTTCTACCATGGAGGAACCCCTCTCCCTGCACCTCTCATCTAGAGTCAGTAGAGTGTCCCTCCCACCACTAGGAATATGAACCCCTGTGCCAGTTCCTCAATCCACCTCAGGGACACTGCACACCACTGGAGCTACCTTATAACCCTGAACCCCTTTGTGTATGTCAACCCCCTCCTTCAAGTCAGGCGCCACATCTCTGGGTGTGTGTACTTCTCCCTCAGCACTAGACACTACATTTTTGCTGCCACCATCTGAGCTGGACTCCACCTCCAACCCAGCCAAGCTCACTTCATGAGCTACACACATGTCCTTTTTCTTAGCTAAGACAATCATGGCCTCAAGCCTTCTGAGCTCCTCATCAAGCTCTCTCATTCTCAGTTCATGTGCCAAGATCAATTTCTTCTCTTCCAAGGCATAAGCATTCCTTCTCTCCTCTGCCTTTATTCTCATGACCTCTAACTCATGATCTCTGGCCCTTTGCCTTTCCTCCAAATCCTCTGGAGAAAAATTCCTGGAAGACTGATTGCTGCCAGCCGTAGAGGCTGCTCTCCCAACAGGCAAATCCTGGGATCTGAAATGACCTTCTGGCACACCCCCATCCACATCTGCATCATCTGTCTCCCTAGCTTCTTTGGCCTCTCACCAGGCCCCTAAGGCCTTCTGTAGCTCCTCTTTTCTAAAGTGGCTCTTCATGGCACAATCAAAGCTTTTGCAGAATTGCCTGAGTTGCTCTACCTTGTAACTGCTTAACAATTCAAAGTCAAACTCCAAATCTGCAACCTCACTTGCTGCTTTACCATTCTGAGACATGATGCGTGGATAAATCAAGGGTCAGATCAAAAATAGAACCAAAAATAAAACACAGTATGTGGTTGCGTAGTGGTCTGCACTAAACTAGTGATGTACACCAATCACTGTGGGTCAAGTACAAATACAAGTTCAAATCCTCACCGCTGACCACCAATGTTAGAAATGGGGGTCTCTAGTTGGCAGAGGTAGGTACCTTTGTCCAAATAGGGACCCTTGCTTCTAGTCAGGGTAAGGGGGATACACACTCTAGATAACCCCTGCTCACCCCCTTGGTAGCTTGGCACGAACAGACAGGCTTATCCCAAAGGCAATGTGTAAAGTATTTGTACCAACACTCTCAGTAACACAGTGATAACACCACAAATAGACACCACACCGGTTTAGAAAAATAAAGTATCTTTATCTAAACTGAACAAGACCAAAACGACAAAAATCCAACTTACAAGTATTAAGAAAAATTACTTTCAAAAGGTTTTAGCAACTGAGTCCGTAGAAAACTATAGATGCGTGATTTCTTGCAAAGTACCTGCTGTTGCGACAAAATTCAACAAGCCAAACAGCCGCAGCTATGAGAAGAGTCAAAAAACAAAGAGATGCGTTGTTCCTGAGACCTTCGTGGATACATTGCGACATTTCCGCTGTACACAGGGGAGCGATGGGTCCAGTCTGTAGGGGGAAGCGATGTGTCGATTCTGAGACGACTCCGATCCGCGGGTGATGCGTTGGGGAAAACTTGCCGCACAGGGACGATGTGTGGAAATCCGGGATGCGTCAGCGAATGATGTGGCGGAGGCGAGTGGTGCTGCGTCGACCTTTTCAGCGGCGATCTCTCGATGTGTCGATTCTTGCCGCGGCGACAAGCACTGCATTGGTTTCAGCAGGGGCGCGGTGATGCGGGGAGATTCTTCTCGCACCACAGCGTTGCGTTGGAAAAACTACTGTCGCAAGAAGAGTGATGCGTCGATTTCCTTGTCGTTGCATTGCTTTTCCAGCTCCCAACAGCAGAAACAACCTCCAGAGGCCCAAGACAGTCACAGGCACCTCTTGGCAGGTCAGAACCCACAGCAAGGAAGTTCAGGGGAGCTGGGGTAGAAGTCTTTGTGTTCCAGAGACTTCAAAACAGGAGGCAAGCTCTACTCAAGCCCTTGGAGACTTTCCTCAAGCAAGGGACACAGCGCACAGCAAAGTCCTTCTTTTTTCCTTGGCAGAAAGCAGCAACTGCAGGCCAACCCCAGACACACAGCAAGGGCAGTACTTCTCCTCAGTTTCTCTAGTTCTTCTCCTTGGCAAAGGTTCCTCTTGATTTCAGAAGTAGTCTAAAGTTCAGGGGTTTTAGGTCTAATACTTATACCACAAAATGTCTTTGTTCTCTTTGTGCAAGGGTCTCTGAGCCCAGTCCAAACCAGTTCTTTCCTCTCTGGTGCAGCTGCCCGGCAGGAGGTGGATACAGCATTGTGTAAGGCAGACAGGCCCTATTCAGGTGCAAGGGAAATCTCCTCTCACCACTCTAAATGCAGACGGGGCCTATTCAGGTGCTAGTGAGAACTCCTCCCCCTACTCTGAATGCAGCCCAGGTCTATTCAGCCCAGCCCTGACTCATTCAGAAAAGACAGGACACACATCAACCCCCCCCCCCCCGGTGGCTGTCTGAGAGAATGCACCTCCCCAGACCCTGTCACTCCAAAGCCAGACAGTCAATACACAAACAGGCAGAGGCACACAGAATGGTTAAACAAGAAAATGCCTACTTTCTAAAAGTGCATTTTCAAACACACAATTTAAAAACCATCTTTAGTAAAAGATGTGTTATTAAATTCTGAGTTCAGAGAGCCTAAACTTTATTTTTCCATCTTATCCCTATGGGAAGATATGCTTGTAAAATGTTACAATATATTTATACAACAAGGGAACCCCAGTGATATGACCAGGGGTAATATACGTATATGGTAAGGACAAAGGTCAGGGGGAGGCCACTTTGGTCCTCATGTAGCCTAGGCTACTGAATTATTTTTAGGCAGCATAAATCAGATAGCGCAAGGTAGTATACTCCAGGTGGGACTAATTATGCAATAGATGCAATAGATGCAATAGATGCTGGGACACAAAGTTGGTATGGCTGTAATGCGATGTAAAGTTTTTAATGTCACAAACACCCCTCACTTCACGCACTTCCACCCTTATGTGTGAGCACCAGAACTATTAACATGCAATTATGTTATGATACTCCATTTATGCCGTTAATAAATGTGATGCCATACCAACTTTGTGTCCCAGCATCTATTGCATAATTAGTCCCACCTGGACTATACTACCTTGCGCTATCTGATTTATGCTGCCTAAAAATAATTCAGTAGCCTAGGCTACATGAGGACCAAAGTGGCCTCCCCCTGACCTTTGTAAAATGTTACAAAGCATTCCCCATTCTGCCCTATGGGGCAAGATAGCCTTTCAATAGTGAAAAACGAAATTGGCAGTATTTCACTATCAGGACATGTTACACACATCAGTACATGTCCTACCTTTCACATACACTGCACCCTGCCCAGGGGGGAGTACCACAGGGGTGCCTTAAATGTAAGAAAAGGGAAGGCTAGGGCCTGGCAAGTGGGTGCACTTGCCAAGTCGACATGGCAGTTAGCAAACTGCGCACAGGCACTGCGGTGGCAGGCCTGAGACATCTTTTCAGGGCTACTCATGTGGGTGCACAATCAGTGCTGCAGGCCCACTAGTAGTATTTGATTTACCAGCCCCGGCACACTTAGTGCACTTTACTAGGGACTGACCAGTAAGTCAAATATGCCAATCATGGATAACCAATCATGTTCACAATTTACACAGAGAGCATATGTACTTTAGCACTGATTAGCAGTGGTAAAGTGCCCAGAGTCCTAAAACCAACAACAACAGGTCAGGAGAAAATAGGAGGAAGAAGAAAAAAATGTGGGGATAACCCTGGAAAAAGGGCCAGGTCCAACACTACTTCCAAAGGAATTTACAAATTGGCAGAAGACAGGAACTGATAAAGCTGGAATGTGCCCTGTGGTCGCATGAAGAGATGGTAAAAAGCATCCTGCTATCACAGAGGCAATAGTAAAGCAATAAAGTAAAAACAAAAACACTGGCACTGAAGGAACTACCTTGTGTGTGGATGTGCTCATTGCAAAAGAGCAAAATGCAGTCACTCAAAGTGAAGTTAACCAGAGGCCTAAGTGGGCTGATTTGTTGCCCCATGCTGTATGTTGTAGTGGGAGGAAGCAAAATGTGAATGACACAACAACAGACCAATGGGTGAAGAGAGCTGATTAAAAGCCTCTTTAAGTAAGTATATTACGCATATTATTTTAGTAAAATCAAAAAGTCTTGGCTAATGCCAAACCTATAAATTAGGGTCTATTATTACATTATTGTAAAGCAAGAGGCATTCGGTTGTCTCTTTTGTATTGACCAGAGCTGGATTGGGGAACCAAAAGCAGAACTTGCCAAAATGCTCAGGCCAGACCCGCTTCCTTCGTGTCCTTGCTCTTTCTCTTCTCTCTCTCTCTCTCTCTCTCTCTCTCTCTCTCTCTCTCTCTCTCTCTCTCTCTCTCTCTCTCCCTCCCCTTGCCTTTTCCAATTAATTTGGGGGGGGGAGGTAAGGGGAAGAGTGACAGATGCACCAGGAGTAGCCCTGAGCTTTTAAAATCGGATTTCAAGGGCTCCAGCTCACCGTGGAAATGCCGGAGGAATAAAAGGCCTGTCCGGCCCTGGTCTTCACAGGACGTATTAAGGGCATGTTACATAGAGTGTTCTGCTTAGTGCTAAGCAAGTAGAATAGGGTCCTGTTTTTAGCAGATTTCTCTCGCCTTTGGAAGATCTGTCCTGTCACCTGGTGCAGAATACCAAATGTCCCACATTTTGCTGCTTGCAGCTATATGCCTAATGGGATGCCTCAAGTGCTGAGTAGGGTGTCTACATCTCACTATTTCAGACATCTGTGGCCTGTGAAAGAGGCAGCTGTCCGTGACTGAGAGGGAGTAGCTGCAGCCTGGAAGGGTCCTGCACAATGCTGCTTCTTCAGGGACAAGGTCCCCTTCACAGATGCTACAAGGGAATGTGGAGACGCTCAGTTAAACAACGCTGAGTGTGTGATTGAAATCCATGCTGGTGGATATGCTTGGGACATGCCCCTGGTGTTTCTTTCATTAAGCACATGTATTGTTAGATCAGGGGGCAGAGGCACATGGATAATATAAGTTACCTAACATCAAAACAATTTGGTAAAGTTTGAAACCCAATATCGTGATGCAGGGCCTCTTGGTCCAAAGGTTATTACTATAGTGAGCAGATCATGAGAGTGGGCCCTGTCGACCCACCCTCCCTCAAAGGTAATATCCCATATAGGTTTTTTCCCACAAGCTTACTAACAACTTTTAGATTGATTTGATATACTTCCAATCTTGGACAAAAATTTGAACATAGGAATTAGTTCTAAATATGATTGCCCAATAGCACGCAATTTAGCCAAATAGGGAGGACAGGGTCAGAAGCCAAGCCTTCTGGTTCCTCGGTCCACAGAGACCACAGACAGTGAGTCTGATGGAAAGGCCAATTGACTATCTTTCTATGGAATGTCACTGTATTTTTGACTCCTCCCAGATGTATATTTCAGTGTATATTTCCAGTATATTTAGGTAAAGTGAGAAAGCTAGGAATACATGTTAAGTCTACTGGTGGGATCTGCTCATCCCAGTAATTGGCCACCTTATTAGGGGTCATGTCAAGGTGGTTTTCATAGCACCCACTACCTGTTGTGTGGCTATTTCTAAGTCCTCCCCGATATTAAGTGCAACCTACAGGAGACTACCTTACGTGTATATACTAGGTACAGACTGTTAGGACGTTAACAGTGTCTGCACCTAGTCTCCTGAATAAGGCATATGGTGTGGGATATGTCCAATATAAAACAACTGGTTATATAAATAAACAGGATATGAGAACAGTCACAATACCAATAGAAGGTTTTACACTATAAATAAGGCTCCCTCTTTTCCGTTTTTACTGATTTTTAGAGATAAATACAGACAGATAACCATTTATTTTCCTGTCTATTTATTTGTAAATGTGGATAAAAACGGAAATTGGGTTGTTTTTGAGTGATTCTAAATGCTATCAATCATGACTACCAGGCCAATAGCTGTGCAGATTGACAATGAAGGGGATTAAAAAATTAAAGGAATTTTAGTAAAGAGCCTTAAACAGCAGTAGAATTGCACAACCTTGATACTATAATGTGCATGTTTTCTTATAACTGCATATTTTATCATCTGTGTGTGTATACATCATTGAAACCTGTCAATCGTTCAGGCCCGAGTGTACATTGACTGGTTAAATAAATGCAGAAATAAACACATTTCAGCTTCATTTTTTCACAAAACCCAAAATAAATATGGATAAATACAGGTAAAATTTGCAAAAAATAAATATGGATAAATAAAGATGGAAATGACAAAAATATAAATACCATAAAACCGGGAGCCCTAATTATAATGGTGGTGGTGAGAATTATTGTCTCAATGGGTTTGTGCACATGGTGATGATATTTTGCTTTAGGTAGTCTGATGAATTTTAGGTATACACATGAGACGTTTTTAGTTTACATTGGTGGATTTTTTGGTTTAATTATCTGTTTTAGAGCAATATTTGTGTCTCAATGAGATATTTTGTATGTTTGTAGGTTTTTTGTCTCCAACCTCCCTTCTTTTCTCACAAGGTATCTCAAGATTGTTTTGCATCTGTTTGCTGTCCTGATGTAGGTGGATGGGCGTGGGACCATTGTTCACCGAAACGTGTTACGACAAAATAAAAGCACAAAGAAATGTATAAAAATTAAATAAGTGCTCCACTGTAATGGTCCTGTGAGAACGCCTCATATTGCAATTGTTTTGGCACCAATTTCTTGAGTGTTTTTTAATGTCTGGTACGAATGTGCATGAGAGTATATGAAGGATGATTTTTTAAATTAGTGTATGTGTTATAGGGAGGTAGGCTAGTGGAGGTTTTCTTAATTGTGTTTATGTATGTTAATGATATATGTATCAAAGTTTTGTACTATATTGATCTAATATTTGCAAAATATATTAGGAGCTTTATAGAACAATGATACTTGCAATAACATATATGTAAATGATTTGTAAACTGTTACATTTCCTGGCTCTGTATTAATTAATTTTAAGGGTCAATTAATATACACGTATCTACTGATCTATAGAAAATAATAAATGGTAGGCGGGATTCTTTGTGTATATTTTATTGTGTTCCCCTGCCCCAGACCCCATATTAGCCTTTGTCAGGGTTCCCTTATTCTCTTGATCGGTTTTCGAGGCCTTGGTCACCATCTCTTACCCTGCTGAGTCAGCACAGTAAGGCAGCTGTTTACAGTGGCCTTGATGTAGCAGGCGGAGCCTCGATTACCGATTACAAATTACATAAGTAATATATTATAAGAGTTTGGAAGGATGAACCATAAGAGGCTAAAGGAGTTTGCGAAAATCTCAGGTAAAGTAACCAGGATAAGAAGCAGAAATTTGAGGGCAACAAAATCCATGGTAAGCCCAGGACTTCAGATGTGAGTCAAACAACTCTAAAGTTTATTTGGCTTCCAAAACAAACAAGTACTCGAGAACAGCAGTAAAGTTATACTGCTCCAAGACATACAAATATTGAACAGATTTAAAAAGTGCCTACGTCTAGAGTATTGGGTAGAATAAAAGAAGAACTTTATATAAATAATTGTCGTTCCAATAAGGCTGCAGGGACATATTTTTGAAGAAACCAAATGTGCAAACTATAGGATTGCTTACATTTCATAGACACAGTTCCCATTTTAAATTACCGCCTAACAAGTGATTATCAAAGGGCATGTACATAATTAATCAGGCGAAGATTTTTTAGGTTTAATAGCCAGTCAAAAATATTCTCACAGCACAACAGGATAGGGGAGAAGTAATGACAAGCACCCCAAGCTGACCTGCAACAATTGAAACAAACAACTCTTAAGAGTGAGAATTTTTCCAAATTCACATGACAAGTTACAAAAATGGCTAAAATACATGTTGGGCTGCATGGATACTTTATCACAAGGGTAGACTACAAGGACATTCTGTCCCACCCTTGGGAAATGATAACAAATAGCAAACAGCACATTATGCCAAATCTTAATGATACAGTACTGAGAAAAGTGTGTTAAATCCCATATTTATCACATTTAGGATCCCCTGCGGAACAGTGAAAAACCCAGGTAGACCCAAAACAGAAAACATAATTCAACCATATTCACACACAGGATTCTAAGAAGATTAGTTAAAGGAAGACAACTGGACAAGATCACACAGTTCAGAGGGGTTGCTGGGAGCTCCATGTTAAACCCAAAAGAGAAGGGGGTCGAATATTTTACAATCTTCAAGGTAGTCAATCCCCAAATCCTAATGCATGGAAAATAAGGAAATGGAGTGGGGTAAACTTTATAGTTGATGGAGGATTCTAGGCTCTACCCTCAGGAATGTAGATATGTTTGTATAGCCTCATAGTCCAACTCCATATGTTGCTGTTGGGAGACACTTTACTTCATACACTGTGAGCAACTGGGCAAAAGGGTTGAACAACATTCTGAAGGTGAAGCCAAGGACCACGCCAAGTGATTCTACGAAAAAAGCTGCCTTCTTCATGTGAGTAGCTCTCCCTATTCAATAAAGGATCAAAAGCGATGCTAAGATATAAATAGGGCTTCATACACAATTTGTCCTTCAGGGAGTGGTTGCTTGCACTCCCATGTTACAAAACATGAGTGCTTTGCAGGTGTTGGAAAGTCATATGGCAAAGCCAATGTATCATAGTGCATGTCTACAATTTTGCAGTCTGATATTTTCATCACAGTTGTAGACGATATACAAGAGTAATCTTCTGACACATGTTTCGCCCTCATTGCTGATCTTCAGAAGAGATTAAAATATTCCTTTTTTTGTTATTTGGAGTTTGGGGTGTGCAGTGTCACTCATATTCCACTATAATTTTGATAACAAGAAGCTAGTGGGCTTAGCTGGTGGGGGTGATGAGAAACAAGGCCTACCCATACTTATGACCAGATACACACATTCCTAACCAGCATTTTAATGTATTAGTCATTACCAATACCATTATCACTAAGGCTGGTATGCACCATTTGGTATCCATTAGCTGGACTTCCTGTCATTGGGTTAGGCTGCGACTGCAAACCATGGAAAATGCGATCTCCATAGGGTAGCTGCACTGCTTCCGCTGATTACGAAGCAGCGTCAGATCCACGGCCTCCCATGGTTCCACACATCTCAGAAATACTCCTAACGCCTTGACATTTCTGAAACAAGCCATGAGGAATAATTGAAGAAACTTCAGTTCTCTGAACTGACCCATTCTAGTGCAATGAGACTACCCCCAGGGTCCCATAAACTATCACTCACAGCTGGGGATGCGGCGGACTGGCGGCCATTGACGCGTCTTCACCGAGTGTGATACAAGATGCAGTGTGGAGACGGTGTCAAGGAATATTGCAGCACACGCTTCAGGGCACAGTTTCTCATATGAAGAGCATTTATGTCTAAACATATCAGCATCAGAGGTCAGCAAAAAATCCATTGTAGGTGAATGGGCTATGAAATAGTAATTTAATTTCGTATTATGTCTTGTTACATACATACTGTTAACATTGTTCAGGCTGACACATTTTCACAATGTATAAAACAACTATATGATAGAAAAGGCTTAAAGGGGACATCTACAAAATGACGTCACAATACATTTTAAAGCCCATTCGATCGTCATCAAACAAAGGAACATTCTGGAATCCATATTGTTGATGATTCAAGCCTGGCTAAGAGAGCATGCTTTATACTTTTTACTGGATGGCCCATTCAAATATTATCTTCTTTCATTAACATAGATTTAAGGAAAAAAAAATTCAATAATGCAACAACTTAATACATTGAATATTAAAATTAGTATATTTGTGAAAACAGCAAGCACAATTTATTGCTAGTCACCACTGTTATGATACAATCAGTGTAGCTCTATAATCCTTGGCAAAGCCATTATGTCTGGGTTGCATTTGAGTCCTGACTAAAACATAAAAAGCCCATTGCAGTGAAAAAACAACAAAAGCAATTGTTTTCTACATAAAATGCATCTGTAAGATAAATAATTTAATGTGTGATGATCCAGTGTACTTTTGAGATGTTAAATAGTCGCTGATGCATTGCAATGCAAGCAGCGCACAGGAAGAAGAAGAATACACCGAACAACTAAAAGCATATGGTGAGAGGGTAATATTGCTGTGGGTGGAGCCAAAGTCTACTGTGTGTATATGCTGATGAACTGGTAAAAATAGCTGAAGCCAGACCTAAAAAGTGTTACTACTTTGTCAATGCTAAATAATCAAGACAGCTTAAACAGACATACACGGGTATGTCTGACCAATTCATCATATTGCTATAGAGATTATAGGGTTCCCATGATTGCAGTTCTTAATTTGAGCTGGTGGTTTCCGGGGTTCGGCACCAGCACTTAATTCTTAGCACTGGTGCTTGTGACAGTCTGCCACATGGTGGCGCTGTCTGCCAAATGTAGGTGTGAGCACAACAACTGTTTATTATTTAATATATGTTGACAATCACTAATACATGCTACCAAAGCCATTCTTATAGCTTTGGGGGCTTTGAATACTATGAATTGTCACACTTGGAGGAGTGTGAAGGTTAGTAGTTGTGTGGGTGATATAATTGGTAGTGCTGGCAGGGGCAAGGGGTGGTGCAAGCTGCCATGTACTTCTGATGTGGACCCTGGCACCTATTGTTGTACAAATTAACCACTGCATGACTGTCAGCCCTAAATGTTATAAACGTAATGCACATTAGCTAATCAAAGCTAGGATTAAAAAAGAAAAACAAAAATCACATGTATTCAAGCTATGCCAGGTGTCCCAAGCGGCTTACATTTTATTGTTCTAATTATGTTTTGTATCATTGTTTGAACACTAAGCACTAAGCTCCATCACTCAATTTATCTTGTGTAATATAAGGGATGTAGAACTATAGGCAGTAAGAGAAAGCATCAACTGGAATACACATAGCGCCCAGAGGTGCACAACACTTCTCTAGGGCTCAGGGCTTCAAATTTCACTCTACTTCACCCAATGACACTTTACTCCTCTCTATGACTCTTTACTCCACTCTATGCTATGCCATTCTATTCTACTCAACTCTATGACTCTCCACTCTACGCCACTCCACTCTACTGCGCTACACTCGACACTCTATTCCACTCTAAGACACTCTATGCCCCCCACTCAATGACACTTTACTCCACTCCACAATACGCTCCTCCACTCTACGCCCCTCCACTGAACAACCCTCCACTCTATGCCATTCAATGCCACTCCACAACACACTACGGCGCTCCACTCTACTACACTTTACGCCACTCTACGCCATTCCACACCACTCCATGACACTCCACACCACTCTGCGCCACTCTACTCCCTTCTACGACGCTCTACTCCATTCTACCACACTCTACGCCACTCTACTCTACTCTTCTATACTCTATGCCACTCCACTCTACTACACTCCCCTCTATGACACTCCACTCCACTTTACAATACTCCCATCCATTCTACGACCCTCCACTCTATGTCCCTCAAGTCTATGATATCCTACGCCACCCTAAAAAGGTCCACGACACTCTACGCCACTCCACTACACTCTAAGCCACTCTACTCCAATCTACACCACTCTACTTCACTCTACGGCACTTTACTCCACTCTGTGACTCTTTACTCCACTGTACACTATGCCACTCCACTCTACTCTACTCTATGTCCCTCCACTCTATGACACTCCACGCTATGATACTCCACTCTACGGCACTCTACTCCACTCTAGGCCCCTCCACTTTACGCCCTTCCACTCTACGACACTCCACTCCATGACACTCTACTCCTCTCTATGCCACTCCACTCTACAACATTCTACTACACTCTACGCAACTCCCTCTGTGCCACTCCATGCCACTTTACTCCACTCTATGCCACTCTACTCCATTCCACTCTACTCTATCACACACTACTCCACTGTACTCCACTCTACACCACTCAACTTTACAGCACTGTATGCCACACCAGTCTACATCACTCTACACTACTCCAGTCTATGCTCCTTCACTCTACGCCACTCTACATCACTCCATACCACTCCACATTACTCTGCACCACTCCACTCTACTCTACTGTACACTACTTCACTTCACTCCACTGTACTCAACTCTACACCACTCTACTCCACAACACTCCTCTGTACTCCTCTACCCTCCACTCTACTGTACGACACTCCACTCTACTCCACAACCCTCCACTCCACTCTTTGCCACCCCAGACATTCTACGCCACTCCACTCTACGACACTCTTCTCCACTCTACGCCACTCCACTTTACGACATCCACTCCACTCCTCTCTCCTCTATGCTACTAACTTTTTGCCATGCTGAACAGCAGCCGCGCTGGTGTCCAGCATGGCTAAAACACATTGGCAAAGGCAATAGCTCTTGCGTAAGAGAGACCTGTTGGCTTTGCCAATTCTTGTTCCTGTTTAGCTCTCAGTAGAGGGTGTTGGCAGTAACAACAATTTGACACTGAACTCTAAGTGCAGCAGGAGCGAGAGAAGGGTGCAACTACAGTTTGCACCATTTCTTGGCGCAGCCCCGGCTCTGAATAGACTTTTTCGACTCTTGGCCAGCACAGAAATTCCAGGTACATTTACATTTCTGCATAAAGATATGCAGATTTTTCAGTGAATGCTTGGCTTACCCTAGCTGTTCTTGCTGCCGAACGATAACGATGATGCTTTGCAGAAACTGTGAGCTTGTTTTTTCCTATTTACGGTAAAAAAAACTCTCGCGCCAAAAATCCAGACACGTTGTCTGGCCTGAATGGGAAGTATCAGTTCCTTGTCTGCACCTGCTGCGCAGCCCATGACTGCAAAGGAGGACTGAAATGGAAAATAATATAAAAAGAGATTGTTCCCCAGATATCCTCTCATTTCAGTTTCAACGCCTCCCCCCTCTTCGCTCCTGCAAGCGGAGATATTAGGTATCTTGATAGTGGCTTGAGCATTGGTACAATATGTAAAACAAGCATTGGCAAAGCCAAAATGTCTGGATTCAATTTGCTGTTCACACACACACAATCTTAAGGACATTTGTAGGCCTGTGCATAATTTCCTTTGTGGAAATTACATAAAATGCCCCCACCAAAAACATGAAATTATGCATTAGCGAACCAAAAACTGAGCTGCCAGTTTGCACTATTTTTTAGCATGAAATGCATCATCATGCCAATTAGGCACAACGACCCATTTCGTTGGAAAAAAACAAAGTTGCACCTGACGTGCACAACAGCTGCTCCCGTTCCGTTCTTTCATGTTGTTCCTATGCTCCAGCTCCAATGATAGGATTTTTACCTGAACGAAATCTTAATTACACAATGTTGTGTAATGGTGTAATTTCGGTCATTTTACTTAACAAGCATAACGTGAAATGCCGGCAATTATGCAAGATTATGCGGGTTTAAATGTAATTCCTTCTGGGCCTAGTCATTTGTACTTGCCCGTGTTTGCATGAATTATGACGTTAAATTCAGACCTATTGGCTTTGGCAATGCTTGTTTTGACATAGCAATGACTACATAGAATCAGCCCATTTAAAAAACTACCAGCTTTGGCACCTAGAGGACGGGAGGCACCGGGCAACTGACAGATTTGCCAGGATCACAGAATTTGGTCAAGTGGGAAAGCCAGGATCATGTATTGCTCAGGTCCCAGTGTTCCCCGAACACCCAAGAACTTCACAGTTAGACCAAAACATAAGTGTAAAAGCTCAACATTGCCATTTGCACAGGTGACATCCTGTAGTGGATAATGGAAATATTTATCATGCCCTTTAACGAGACCTGAGTCTTGGATTATTGGTGAAGCATCTCTTGTTGACCTTTTAAAATGGAAGGGTTATCTGCTGACTGGAGAGGGTGCTTCTGACACTGGTGTGTGCTGGTAGGTGGAGCTAACAAGTTCAGGTGCTTTTGTGTGTAATATGTCCTCCTTCCCCTCAGAGTAATGCTGCAGAGGTGTATGAGCTAGGAGATGTGGCCAGACCTTAGAACTGTAACAGAGTGGCTAGCAGGTGGGCTCTGGAACCCAGACATGGTCACATACTTGTCAATCAGTTTACTCCCTAGTGAAGGCAACGTCAGATGTTCCAGTGGGTGATATAACGAAGTCATCGGAGATAAGCATTTTAGAAAGACGACGCAGATTTAAATAGAATTGAGAACCTCTTTGTTTATTTATGTAGAGTGTACTTACGCTCATATACAGAGTACCTTGCTGCTAAGTGTAAAGGACAATCCCAGGGGAAATGCAGACTATTTTATGGATAAAACCTATAGAAAGGTACAATGCAAAAAACTGGTTTTAACAAGCTTTCAAAATTTTAGTTTGGGTTAAGATCTTGTTTGAAAAGGGAAGAAACTCAAAGAGGTGTTTGGGCAAAATATTGAGTTAAAAATATCATTTGGACAAAATAGTGTGTCAAGAATATTGAGGATAAAAATATAGTGAATGTAAGTTTCTATGGGCAAGCAACGTTTTACTGTACTTAACTCCACATGTACGTACCTTGCCGATACATATATATATATATTGTGTGGACATAATATCATGTCAAAAATATTGAGGACTAATATATATATATATATATTCACTGAAAAAACCATAGGTTTCAGGGACGTTATAGTTAGAAATTATCATTTAAAAAACCTTTGAAATTCACTGAAAAAAACATAGGTTTCAGGGAAGTTATAGTCAGTTGGACATTTCACTCGTACAAAACCAGAGAAATTCGGCTGTTATAGTTAGTTGAGCTAACTAGTACTCACACCCCCGCAATGCACTGCTGATGACGTCACATATTACTTCATTCATGACATGGTCAGTGACATCACTGATGACATCACTGATGACATCATCCAGTGAATGTGTTTCTGTAAAGTTTAAATATGTTTTATATATATATATGCCAAGGTGTATTGAAGAATGAGTGGGTGTATAAGTGTCTGAATGGATGATTTAGTAGGTGCGTGACTGACTGTATAAATGAGTGATTAATCGTGTCTTACTGAATGCATGGGTTAGTGACTAAACTGTGTGAATGTCTGTATTAGTCTGTCAGTTGGTGTGTAAGCAGCTGCATGGGATGGAGAGTAGCTACATGAGTGTCTATATGGGTTATTGATTGGTTGTCTGAGTATCTGTATGGGTGCCCAAGTGTCTCTGTGGGTGGGTGGGGGGTGTGTGACTCTCTCCATGGATGTGTGAGTGGGTGATTCAGTGGGTGTATGGGTTCAAGAGTGCGTTTGTGAGGGGCTGTGTGGGTGGGTGAGTGTGTGTATGGCTGTGTTGGTGAGTGAATGGATGTCTCAGTGGTACATGTGTGAGTAACTACATATATGAAAGGCAGTATATGTGAGTGTTGGAGTATATAAATGACTATATGTGAGAGTGAGTGATTGTGAGAGTGGCTGTATGGATGAGTGTGTGCTTGATCCAGCGGTAATTTCAAGGTAATTTCTCAATGCAAAACCTCATTTACCTCTAATTTACCGCTGTAAAGGTGATGGACCATTGCCACCGTGTATTACCTTGAGGAGACTTTACATAAACATGAAAAATCAAAAATGCAATTGATATTTAAGCCAATAAAGAGATTTGTGAGTATTTTTTAAAGGGTTTTATTTTCTAATTAAAAGTTAAAGTTCTCTGACCCTTTATTCATTAGTCAAATATCAATCAGGTTACAGAATTGAAAATAGGAAAAATAGAATTAATACAAAACATATTATAGGTTGAATACAAAGCACTCCAGAAAGGAGGGAAACCCCTAATTCTATGTCAGTCAGAACTCTTTAAAGGGTTTCACGAAAAATATAATTCAAGAGTGAGTCTGCAAGGCTAATCAATAATTGGCAAAAATCTCCCATCAAGAGAAATAAATGCATAAGACAAATAAATCTTTTTCAAATCTAGTTAATTAGTCAAAGCATAAACTTAGAGTTTTAGCATCTAAATCTAAACCTGTTCCATCAGCTGTATTCTCTGCCCTGGTCTGTTCAATCTGCCTCCCTGTGTTCACAGAGAGAGGCTGCCCGCCCTTCACAAGACCACAGAGGAATGTGATCTGCCTTGCCAAAAATATGACGTGCAAGGACTCTCTGAAAACAATATGAGCAAGACCCCCTCCTCCCTCTGTCTCTCCTCGGACGCAATCTCCTCCCAGGCTGCACCCGCGACGTTCATGTACCTAACCCATATGATGTCTGGACTCATCTGCTCCCTCTCCTCTCTCCTCCTATCTCTTCTAAGGCTAAGGCTGCTAAGGCTGGCACGCCCCCTAAGGGGTCATTATTTATACTCTAATTCTTGGCCCTTCTATACTAATAATGTTGCAGTTTCAGTAGAAACTCGCACTGTGATTGGTTAGCACAGGTGACATAGAGGTCTCATCATCCTGTACTCATTGCAAATCCAACCCATACCGGTTCTGACAATAAGGGCTTAATGCTAAGAATAATATACATAACATGTATCAGTAAGAACATTTCTTGCAACAAAATGTATCAATCAATTTCCTGTCTCTTTCACATCGCACACAAAGATGACACTTTCCCACAAACATTGGTACATTGGCACGATGACAGGAATATACAGTTCATTGTGGCCTTGACCCATGTGTCTTCACTTGAGGCACTTGGCAGTTCATGCAGCTGGCATAATCTTCTGCGCATGCGTCTCTCATTCAGCACACTGCTAACAATTCTCAGCCTTGCTGGATTCTTAGGCAGCCATTTTATGGTGGGCCCAAAACAAAACAAACACAAAAGAGTATTAATTTATGAAATAAAACCCATTATGTTTACCTCCCCCATACTAGTACCCTGTATTAATTATTACCTAGCAAAAGCTATTAGTTTAAAGCAGCTTTTCTGTTATTTGTGCACATCATGCAAAAATGTGCAATGTACAACATAGCATGAACATGCACCAGTGCAAATTTTCAAAGCACAAACAATTAATACATACTCATAGCAACATGCTCTAATGTTTTAAATAGCTTTTTTTATGCAAAATGTGTTTACCCCACGTGTAGTGTTGGTGCATGGTTGATTAATTAATACACATTATAAAAAAGATGTGTTATGAACTGAATATGCATTGTCTAAATATGCAACAAAGCCAAAGTCTCTTGAGACAGGAACAGGGAGTGTAGATTGCAAGGAAAAGGAGCTGTACAAAGCTAAAGAGGCCACAGTGAGCCTTCTAAAGGAAACTGAAATCACGAGTTTTCTACACTGCAAAAACACATGTTAATTCAGCACAAGCATTTCAGACTGAAAGCATTTTGACCAGGCCTCATTTCATGTCTTTCACTTTGCATGCATCAAAAGTGCCATTTCAAAATGCAGTCTGTCTGAAACACAAAAAACAAAGCAATGTCTGAATCCAGATGAAATCTGAGCTACATCAACCCTCCATTTGATGATAACAAATCATGATACCTCAAATGATTTGTAAATCATCACACTTATTTAATCTCACAGGTGACTTTTTATTTTTTTTATTTTTTATTATTGCAAAAGCTGAGCATATAACAATTTTACCTCTATTTCTAAGGCAACACAAGTTTTGTCTGTAATCAGATCATATATATCCAAGCTCAAAATTTTAGTGCAGAGTTCTGTAAGTAGCTTCTTGGTACTGTTAGTCTTCTTTAAAATAAGTAACTAAAATAATAAAAGGAAAATTCAACAGGACAGTTCTTTTTTTTATTTTTTTTTATTGTTATTTATTTATTTATTTTTTTACTTAATCTTTTCTTCTTTTTCTTTCATCATTCAAAGATTATTTTCTCTTCAGCTCTTGACAATTCTCAGTTATTGTTTCAGCCTTTCTTTTTCTCCTTGTCACCAGCTTGCCATCAGGGTGGCTCATACAGTTCATTCAAAGTGGCATTCTGTACTTTTTCCATGCATTTTGACCACTCAGGTGCTGAGAAACTCTGACAGAGCACCATCAATTCTTTGCACTTTTTCAATCCAAGCCTTTCACTTTTATTTTCACTTTGATCAGATTCAGATGTTTCAGCTATGGGTGCAAATGATTTTTCAAGGGACCACTGTAGACTTTTTGGATACCCTTTCAGCCAGCTTTTTCCTACCTCCACTCGTAGGCCCACAGCACTAATTTCTTCTTCAGAGGCTGCATCTGACTCTTTTACCCTTTGGACACCGCTTTCATTTGAGTCAGTTTCCACTTTTTGCTTTTCCAGGGCCACTTCAGTTTTCTCTAGTGCTGCTTCAGACTCTGTGTGTTCCCTTACAGCTTGACTGACCCTCTTCTGTGGACTTTTGACCACTGCTGGCATCTCTTCTTGAAGAGGAGCTGTTTTATCAGGGGGACACAGGACCATACGTGTGTGAGAGGCATGCACCCAATTTGGAAGGCCACCACATTTCACAACAGTCTTTGCCAGGATCATTTGGAACAGGTCTTTCCATTTCACAGCATCTCTCAGATCAAAGTTTTGGCACCATTCAGTATGCAGATCTTGTGTAGCAGCTGCAATCTGGTGAGAAACTGCACGCTCCACATCAGTCAGACCTTCATAGCAATGGCTAGTCTTTTTTCATCTGTGTTTTTCACAAGTGCATTTGCATGTCCATTTTCAAGCCACTTCAGTGATGCTGAAACACAGTCTTTTGCAAAGTGTAACTCTGTGCTGTCTTTGTGTGGCTTTATTATGCTTGAAACTTCAGGCAGATAGTTAAAATCCAATCTTTGTCCATTCTGTTGTTCTGCACACATCATCTTTGAGACCTCATTATGATCTGATTTCAGAGAAACTGGCAATCTATACCTCGGCATCAGTTTTTGCAATAACACATTTGCTACTATGCAGTTGTTATTTTTCTCAAAATATGTTCTGATACAACCCTGTTGTTCTGCTTCTGAAACAATTTCTTGAGCCTCTATTAATTCACCTGTGAAAGTTCCATTGAATGTATATGGTAACAGAACACAATATTGTGCAACTGAACTAGCATTTCTCTCTCCCATGGCAATGGTGACTCCCATTTGAGCAGCTATACTGCATGTTATGGTAAGGGCAATCAATTTCGAATTTTGGGCTGAGGTAACTACTGAAAGCCATGAAGCTTTGACAGCATAATGTATAGGAAGCACAGCATGTGTTGCTCCTAATGTGTCATTGTTACCTTTCAAACATGGGCCATCTACAAAATGGACATTGTTGGGCTGAATCAGACGTTCATCCTTAAAGTCTGATCTTGGCTTTATGCATATTATTTTCATGACATCTAGACACTCATATTCAGTTTCATTGATGTTGGGGTCAAAGGTCATTGGGAAATACATCACAGACCCTTGACACATTCATGTTTTTGAACAGGCACTGAGAGAGCGCAGCCCTCCCTCTCACTGCAAATTGGTGTATTTTCTTTTAAATAAACTTTCATTCCTAGTGCTGGGGCGCGACACTTTTTCTCTTTCAACTCTAGGAATGCTTTTGTGCAATTGTTGTCCAATGGAAGCGGATCAGACACATCCTTGTGTGTCAGCCTCGGTAAAGGCTTAGCCACTAGGGAAAGGTTTAGTAACCACTCTCTACAGCAGCTAACCATTCCCAAAAACTTCCTGACTTCTTTTTGAATTTGAGGTGGATTCATCTGGTGAATTATTTTCACTCTCTCTGGTGACACCTTTCTACCTCCATTTCCAATTATGTGTCCAAGACGTTCATCTTCATTTTGACAGTACTCCTGACTATCTTCATGCAATGGCACTGTGACATGAACTTGACAAAAATCAATAACAGTAAGCCATTCTTCAGCACATGGAATGTTAAAAAATATATTGGCTGGATTCGGTACCACAGGACAACATGGAAAAGTTATGCTATTAATCTCCTGCCTTAATCTGTTCTTTTCATTTAGTTTCTGTGAACCTGTGATCAGAAAGTTACATAAACTTCCAATCAATTCCATGAAAAATCTTTTACTCAGTTTATCTCCAATTATGGGTAAAGTTTCTGCAATTGATGGTGTTCTTGAATACAAGTCATCTGGTTCTAATTTGAATAAGACATGTTCTGCACATTTTATTAATCCGACATCCTTCTCTGTGAACTCTCTTATTTCTGTGTTTATTATTTCTTTCAAATCAGAAGGTAATTTTTCAACTGTCTTTTCTGAAAACAATGCTACAGCTGTCTCTTGTTGGGCCTTTTTAAAATGTACCTCCTCATCAGGAATCTGAAAATTAACATTATCTGGTGTACAGTAATCTGTGCTGTTTAATTTGCAAAACAATTGTTTTCCTGCCAGGCCTGAGTCACAAACAGCAAATTGGTAACTTTCCTCAAATGGACCTATTTTTGCTGCAAATTCTTCTAAAACTGGGTTTGTAATTTCTCTTTTTAAATTCCTACAACTAAATCTGGACCTTCCACTGTTTTCACAATGGACTTGGTAAATTCAGAATTGTTAGGGATAAAACTCTCATTTTCAAATACAGCAACCTGTTGAACTGGGTTCTGATTTTGTTTCTGGAAAGAATTCACATTTGCTCTAGTCAACTTATTTAAATTAATTTTAGCATTTTCCATATTTTGTGGAAGCATCTGAGCTTGAAAAACTTCTGCCATTGGTACCTGTTTCTGAACTGACATTTGCATTTGCCTGGCTGGCACATTTTGCACCTGCATTTCTCTCTGTTTTTGCACATTTCCAATTGCGGCATCATGTTTAAATTTATATTTCTTCTTCCAATGCACAAATCTGTTTTAAAGATGGCAAAAGGACACTTTTTCCAGCAGTGCAACATCCACATCTGAATTTGCACAAACCAAAACACCTTTACTTCCATCCTGTGATCTTTTAATCTGTACCCAATTAACATCCTTTGCTGGCACTCTGCCCTTCAGGAAAGTAATCACTGCTACGTTTTTCTCCATAACAACAGAAAATGATGGTAAATTCATGCAAACCTTTTTCATTGTCTCCTCACCTGGCCTTTGCACAACAACTTTAGATTCAAACCACAATTCAGTCTGCATGGCAATGTCAAAGAGCATTTCCAAATTAATGCACAACTCTTTTAAAATTTCAACAAATCCATCAACTTGTGGGTACCACAGCATAAGTTTGTCTCTCAATTGTGGGAATGTGTTCAGAAATGCTGCAAGTTCACCTTTGTTCCGTGGCACATGAACATGCACTTCTCCCACCTTTTCTCTCAATGAGTAAGCAAAAGCTTCTCCATCATCCTGTTTATTATTTTCCCTAACAAGGTCTGGTGGTTTCTTTTTCTTCTCATGTTTTCTTGCCCACTTGTCTCCTAATTTCTCAAACCCATTGCATTTGAAATTATATTTTATTATTTCTGCAATGTGCAATTGCATTCCTGAAGAACACATTTTCTCATTTGCTTCATCATTCATATGTACCCTGAAACTTTTCTGAAATGGAAAACTTCCTGAAACATCAATTTCATATTTTTGAGCCAAATCAGTCAGTCTATCATGTGTAGTTATTTCCTTACTCAGGGAAATTAATTCTTTCTCCTAACACTGGTTCACATTTTCATGATTTAAACAGCAGGGACTGTTAATTTCTTCATGTTCAAATGTTGATTTTAAGACACTAAGCTGTTTCTCTTTTTCAGGGTCTGAGTTAATTTGTTCCCCATGCTCTCTATCTTTTTAATCACTGCTGCTTCCTCAAAGCAGGTTTGAAAAATCCCATCTTCAAATATATTCATTTTATCCTGGGCTGCAGATGTTGTAAAGACCATTTCCCCCCACCTTTCAGTGCTTGAACTGTCTGGGGTAGTTTCTGTTCAATAATCTGTGAATTCTGAGATTCTGAAATAAACCCTGACTTAATTACTTCTTCTGCAGCTCTTTGAACCTTTTGAATAGGAGCCATATTAATTGGGACAGTCACAATTTTTCTAGGCATTGCCTGTGCATCTGCAGTTTGTAATATTTGGACTGAATCAGTGACATTTGAAGTAGTAATACCTGGAGATATCACTGTCAGTGCTGAATCAACAGATAGTGGGTCAATCTGAAATGTCTGCACAGTTCTCTCAATCTGTGTTTCTCTCTGTTTAACAGAAGCAGTAGCCACTATAGTACTTACTGGTACACTATTTTCAGTATTTTCAATGGGGACCACATAAGGTGGTAGACACTTAGTTAACAATGCATTCATTATTTCATACCCTGAAACACTATTTATTTGAAGCTTTTTATCATCATTAATTCACTTCTCCTGTATCTGGTGCTTTACCTTTTTATCCTCACTTGCTTTGTCTCTTGCTGCCTTTTCCCACATGCTTAAAGCTTCAAATTGTGAAGCTCTAGATGGTGTCTTTATTTCACATAACACTTCCCTTAATTTGTCAATACTTTGCAATTCAAAAGTACCATCTTTTGGAAACCTCAAAGGACCCTCTTTTTCAGTAACCTTGCACCATTGGTGAACCCACATACATGAATTTTGTCCCAAACTGGTAGAAATAAAATGCACGGGTGTTCCTTCAGGAGCATCACCAATTAAAAATGAATTTTTCACTTTACCGCCCAACAGTTTCTTTAAACCTTCAAACATTTTCATTTCTGCAATAGTTCAATGCAATTTCTTTTCTCCAATGCTGTCAGTTTCAATTTCAGTCAGTTTAACTCCTACTACTGACCCTCTCAAATAAAATCTTACTGCAATATTTTTCTGAGTATTCTTAATCAAAATTCTGTTAGTAACAACATAAAAACATTTGCTACTCTGTCTGTTCCACTAAATAAAGGATAGATTTCTTTTCACTGCGAGTAACACATTCCGCTTACTCTTCACAAAGTAAGAACTTCCGTTTACTCTTCAAACACTGCGGGTAAATCCCTTCCGCTTATCCTTCACTCAAGCTTGGAAGAACCTGCTACTCCTTCGGTGTTACCCTTTCTAGGTTAAGTAAGACCAAAGTTTCACCAGCGAACTCTTTTGTTGTCACTCAAGCTTGGAAGACCCTGCTACTCCTTCAGTGTTACCCTTTCTAGGTGATATAACACCAAAGTTTCACCAGCGAACTCTTTGCTATCAATCACTCTCACTTTTACACAGAAAATAGTCCCTACTTTAACACTGCCAGCCCTGCATAGCTTCTCAGTGTTATTCCAACAGACGAGTAACCTCACTGCAGTGTGGCTTCCATTTACCACCCGCTATTCCTTTCCCGGGAATTTTCCAGACAACATAAAACGCGACATTAACTTTTCATGTTAAGAACATATAATCAATAATCAAAAATTCTGTCCTATGAGATTACCAATATATTCAATAAAACCATCAATTCAAAATGAGCAAAATTTCACCAACAGTCAAAACCCTTACTATTTTTTTTTTTCCAACACTTCAAAAAACAAACAAACATACCTTCTAGCACATTAACAACATTTCACAACCCTATTGATACTCAGACCACTCCAGCAATCGCCTTCTTGCATTACCTTCCAGTACTGCTTTGCCAGTCTTCAGGTTCTGAGCATTGGAATCAGGAATCAGGACATTTATCTAACTTGGGCAAATATTTTCTAGCGCTATTTAGGCTTTAAACTAAATTATGCTCCTTTTGGTGATGGTGTTAACCTTACCTCTACTACCAGAAACTGATCTAGCGGGTTTTTCTTCACTTTGATCTGTATTAGTCAATATCTAAACCAATTTTCACAGACCAACTTTCCTCCTAAGGTCAATGGACCATTAGTCGAATAGTTGATGGTGATATTAATAATCCTTAATCACCAAACTAATCGATAATAACCATCCTCTTGCTACCAGAAACTGATCCAGGGGTAATTTCACGGTAATTTCTCAATGCAAAACCTCATTTACCTCTAATTTACCGCTGTAAAGGTGATGGACCCTTGCCACCGTGTATTACCTTCAGGAGACTTTACATAAACATGAAAAATCAAAAATGCAATTGATATTTAAGCCAATAAAGAGATTTGTGAGTATTTTTAAAGGGTTTTATTTTCTAGTTAAAAGTTAAAGTTCTCTGACCCTTTATTCATTAGTCAAATATCAATCAGGTTACAGAATTGAAAATAGGAAAAATAGAATTAATACAAAACATATTATAGGTTGCATACAAAGCACTCCATAAAGGAGGGAAACCCCTAATTCTATGTCAGTCAGAACTCTTTAAAGGGTTTCACGAAAAATATAATTCAAGAGTGAGTTTGCAAGGCTAATCAATAATTGGCAAAAATATCCCATCAAGAGAAATAAATGCATAAGACAAATACATCTTTTTCAAATTTAGTTAATTAGTCAAAGCATAAACTTAGAATTTTAGCATCTAAATCTAAACCTGTTCCATTAGCTGTATTCTCTGCCCTGGTCTGTTCAATCTGCCTCTCTGTGTTCACAGAGAGAGGCTGCCCGCCCTTCACAAGACCACAGAGGAATGTGATCTGCCTTGCCAAAAATATGACGTGCAAGGACTCTCTGAAAAAAATATGAGCAAGACCCCCTCCTCCCTCTGTCTCTCCTCGGACGCAATCTCCTCCCAGGCTGCACCCGCTACTTTCACGTACCTAACCCATATGATGTCTGGACTCATCTGCTCCCTCTCCTCTCTCCTCCTATCTCTTCTAAGGCTAAGGCTGCTAAGGCTGGCCCGCCCCCTAAGGGGTCATTATTTATACTCTAATTCTTGGCTAACTATACTAATAATGTTGCAGTTTCAGTAGAAAAGGCACTGTGATTGGTTAGCACAGGTGACATAGGGGTCTCATCATCCTGTTCTCATTGCAAATCCAACCCATACTGGTTCTGACAATAAGGGCTTAATGCTAAGAATAATATACATAACATGTATCAGTAAGAACATTTCTTGCAACAAAATGTATCAATCAATTTCCTGTCTCTTTCACATCGCACACAAAGATGACACTTTCCCACAAACATTGGTACATTGGCACGATGACAAGAGTGTACAGTTCATTGTGGCCTTGACCGGTGATTGTATAAGAGAGTAAGTATGTGTTAGTATCTGTATGAATAAGTGAGGTGGTGTGTGTATAACTGTATAGATGAGTAAATAGGAGTGTGATTGATTCTTTGCATGACTGACTAGGTGTGTGAGTAACTCTATGGATGAGTGGCGGTGTGTGAGTGTATGTATAGGTATATGAGTGCATATGATAGTGCTGTATTAATGAGTGACTGCATCTATGAGTGGCTGTATGGGTGAATGAGTGGACGTGTGTGTAGACCTAGGAATCAGTGAGTGGGTATGTAGTAACTGGTATTGGTGTGTCTATGGTTTCGAAAATGGTAGTCTGTATTTTAGAGTGGGTGTATCAATGGTTATTTTAGGGTGTGAGGAGGTGCATCAGATTATCACGTGGATGACCCTTGACCTTGCCAGGTAGGTCGCTCCCCCACCACACAGCTCCGCCTGTGCTGTCTGCCCGCTGCTCCTGTAGGTAAGATCGCCCTCCGCTTGTGGCCCCGGTGCCAGTTTTGTCTGCTTGTCTCCCCTTTCCTTTCTGTGCCCCTCGCTGCCCCACTGTTGTTGTGCCCGTGATTTGCCTGCTTTCCCCCCGTTTTTCCTTCTGTGCCCCTCGCTGCCCCACTGTTGTTGTGCCCGTGATTTGCCTGCTTTCCCCCCGTTTTTCCTTCTGTGCCCCTCGCTGCCCCACTGTTGTTGTGCCCGTGATTTGCCTGCTTTCCCCCCGTTTTTCCTTCTGTGCCCCTCGCTGCCCCACTGTTGTTGTGCCCGTGATTTGCCTGCTTTCCCCCGTTTTTCCTTCTGTGCCCCCGCTGCCCCACTGTTGTTGTGCCCGTGATTTGCCTGCTTTCCCCCCGTTTTTCCTTCTGTGCCCCTCGCTGCCCCACTGTTGTTGTGCCCGTGATTTACCTGCTCTCCCCCCGTTTTTCCTTCTGTGCCCCTCGCTGCCCCACTGTTGTTGTGCCCGTGATTTACCTGCTCTCCCCCCGTTTTTCCTTCTGTGCCCCTCGCTGCCCCACTGTTGTTGTGCCCGTGATTTACCTGCTCTCCCCCGTTTTTCCTTCTGTGCCCCTCGCTGCCCCACTGTTGTTGTGCCCGTGATTTACCTGCTCTCCCCCCGTTTTCCTTCTGTGCCCCTCGCTGCCCCACTGTTGTTGTGCCCGTGATTTACCTGCTCTCCCCCCGTTTTTCCTTCTGTGCCCCTCGCTGCCCCACTGTTGTTGTGCCCGTGATTTACCTGCTCTCCCCCGTTTTTCCTTCTGTGCCCCTCGCTGCCCCACTGTTGTTGTGCCCGTGATTTACCTGCTCTCCCCCCGTTTTTCCTTCTGTGCCCCTCGCTGCCCCACTGTTGTTGTGCCCGTGATTTACCTGCTCTCCCCCCCGTTTTTCCTTCTGTGCCCCTCGCTGCCCCACTGTTGTTGTGCCCGTGATTTACCTGCTCTCCCCCCGTTTTTCCTTCTGTGCCCCTCGCTGCCCCACTGTTGTTGTGCCCGTGATTTACCTGCTCTCCCCCGTTTTTCCTTCTGTGCCCCTCGCTGCCCCACTGTTGTTGTGCCCGTGATTTACCTGCTCTCCCCCGTTTTTCCTTCTGTGCCCCTCGCTGCCCCACTGTTGTTGTGCCCGTGATTTACCTGCTCTCCCCCCGTTTTTCCTTCTGTGCCCCTCGCTGCCCCACTGTTGTTGTGCCCGTGATTTACCTGCTCTCCCCCCGTTTTTCCTTCTGTGCCCCTCGCTGCCCCACTGTTGTTGTGCCCGTGATTTACCTGCTCTCCCCCCGTTTTCCTTCTGTGCCCCTCGCTGCCCCACTGTTGTTGTGCCCGTGATTTACCTGCTCTCCCCCGTTTTTCCTTCTGTGCCCCTCGCTGCCCCACTGTTGTTGTGCCCGTGATTTACCTGCTCTCCCCCGTTTTTCCTTCTGTGCCCCTCGCTGCCCCACTGTTGTTGTGCCCGTGATTTACCTGCTCTCCCCCCGTTTTCCTTCTGTGCCCCTCGCTGCCTATCGCCATTCCCGCCGCTGCGTCCTGCGGCCCCGCCCCCTGACTGCCCATTCGCTGCCCCTGCCTCCCGCCTCCCAGCTGCTCCTCCCTCCCACCTCCCCATAAATGGCGGCCGCTGCACGCGCCGCGCAGCGGACGTGCGCAGCGGGCGCGCCGCTGGCGCGCCGAGGCGCGCCTAAGGCAAGCCCGTCTGCGCCCGTCCGCGACTGGACCGCGCCCAGCGCCAGAACCCCTGGATCCCACCGATGCAACACCACTCGACGGACCTACGACGCCGCCACACTCACCGCACTCAATGCCGGCCGGAACCCTGCCTGCTACCGAGCCTCACCGAGACGCACCCACGGACCCTTCACCTGCCAAACCTGCCGATTCACCTGCCCCCTGACGTGCACCACCTCCGCCAAGTCGAGCAACAGCAGCAACCACCTGAAATGCATCCTGCTGAACACCCGCTCCGTCCACAGGCACGCCGTGGAACTCTGGGACCTGCTCGACGCAACAGCACCGGACATCGCCTTCCTCACCGAAACCTGGATGAACGCCTCCTCAGCGCCTGACATCGCCATAGCCATCCCGGATGGATACAAGATCACCCGGAAGGACCGCGTCAACCAGACGGGAGGAGGCATCGCCATCGTACACAAGAACACCATCCGCATCTCGACTAACTCCGACGAGACCTTCACCGCCGCCGAACACCTACACTTCCAGATACACACGGACCCCAAGACCACCCTCCGAGGCACCCTCATCTACAGACCCCGGGACCACGCACACTATTCAGCGAAGACATCGCAGACTTCATCAGCCCGCACGCCATGCCCTCCGCCGACTACATCCTCCTAGGGGACCTCAACTTCCACCTGGAGAACAACAACGACAGAAACACCACCGCCCTGCTGGACAACCTCGCCAACCTCGGACTCAAGCAACTGGTGAACACGCCCACCCACTACGCCGGCCACACGCTTGACCCCGTCTTCTCGTCCAGCAAGCACATCTCCTTCAGCCACGCCACCGGACTCCACTGGACCGACCACAGCTGCGTCCACTTCAGCTTCAGAAAGACTGCGACCCACCACCACCCGCAACAGGCTCCCCGCCGGAGCTGGAGCAAGATCACCGCCGAGCAGCTCACCGCCTCCCTCAGCCAGAACACACCCACCGACACAACGGACCCAAACGAAGCAGCCAGCAACCTCGCCAAGTGGCTGACCGCCTGCGCCGACGACCTCGCACCACTAAAAACCCTCCCAGCAGACCCGGAAGCAAGAAAACCCCTTGGTTCACCAACGAACTCAAGGAATCCAAGAAGAACTGCCGCACTCTCGAGAAAACCTGGCGACTCGACCAGACCACAGACAACAGGACCGCCCTCAAGCACGCCACCCGCAAACACCACCAGCTGATCCGTGCCACCAAGAAGTCGGCACTCAAAGAACGACTGGACAACAACGCCCATGACAGCAAGGAACTTTTCAGCATCGTCAAAGAGTTCTCCAACCCCAGCGCCGGAAACAACGACATCACCCCCTCGCAAGACCTCTGCAACTCACTCTCCGCGTTCTTCCACCGCAAGATCACCGACATACACAACAGCTTCAACGCACAAACAACGCACCCTACCGCCGAACCAATGCCCGCCACCACCACCCTCTGCAACTGGACCCCGATCAACACCGAAGACACCACCCGCACGATGAACTCCATCCACTCCGGATCACCAACCGACCCCTGCCCACACCACGTCTTCAACAAAGCCGACGCCACCATCGCACCCCATCTCCGGGACATCATCAACTCCTCCTTCCGCACCGCCACCTTCCCGGAGAGCTGGAAGCACGCCGAGCTTACCGCCCTCCTGAAGAAACCAACGGCGGACCCCACCGACCTCAAGAACTACCGCCCCATCTCGCTCCTTCCGTTTCCGGCCAAAGTCATCGAGAAGACCGTCAACAGACAGCTTGCCGCCTTCCTCGAGACGAATGGATCCCTCGACCCCTCGCAGTCCGGGTTTCGGGCCAACCACAGCACCGAGACCGCCCTTATCGCAGCCACCGACGACATCAGAACCCTAACCGACAACGGGGAAACAGCTGCCCTCATCCTCCTGGACCTCTCCGCGGCGTTCGACACCGTCTGCCACCGCACCCTAGTGAAGCGCCTCAGCAACATCGGAATCCGAGAGAAAGCACTGGAATGGATCATCTCGTTCCTCGCCGGAAGAACCCAGAGAGTCCGCCTCTCCCCGTTCAGATCCGAAGCCACCGAAGTCATCTGCGGCGTTCCACAAGGATCCTCACTCAGCCCGACCCTCTTCAACGTCTACATGAGCCCCTCGCAGCCATCGCACGCCGACACAACCTCAACATCATCTCCTACGCCGACGACACCCAGCTGGTCCTCTCCCTCACCAACGACCCCACTACCGCCAGAGCCAACCTGCACGACGGGATGAGAGACGTCGCCGACTGGATGAGGAACAGCCGCCTTAAACTGAACTCAGACAAGACGGAAGTCCTCATCCTGGGCTCATCACCCTCCGCCTGGGACGACTCCTGGTGGCCCCCGGCCCTGGGCACCGCACCCAAGCCAACGGACCACGCACGCAACCTGGGCTTCATCCTGGACTCCTCCCTATCAATGACCAAACAAGTCAACGCCGTCTCATCTTCATGCTTCAACACCCTGCGCATGCTCCGCAAGATCTTCAGATGGATCCCCACTGAAACCAGGAAGACCGTCACCCAGGCACTCGTCACCAGCCGACTGGACTATGGGAACACCCTCTACGCCGGAACCACAGCCAAACTTCAAAAGAGACTCCAGCGCATCCAGAACGCCTCCGCACGACTCATCCTGGACATCCCCCGACACAGCCACATCACCGTACACCTGAAAGACCTGCACTGGCTCCCCGTCAGCAAGAGAATCACGTTCAGACTCCTCACCCACGCACACAAGGCCCTCCACGACCTGGGCCCAAAGTACCTCAACGACCGCATGTCCTTCTACACGCCCACACGCCAGCTACGATCAACCAGCCACGCCCTCGCCACCGTACCACGCATCCGCAGAACCACCGCCGGAGGAAGATCCTTCTCCTACCTGGCGGCCAAGACCTGGAACTCCCTCCCCACTCACCTTCGGCGAACCCAGGACCATCTCGCCTTCAGGAAGCAGCTCAAGACCTGGCTGTTCGAGCAGTAACTTACCCCCTCCCCCAGCGCCTTGAGACCCTCCCGGGTGAGTAGCGCGCTCTATAAATGCCGTGATTGATTGATTGATTGATGTCATCAGTGATGTCATCAGTGATGTCATTTGAGATGTCATCAGTGATGTCATCAGTGATGTCACTGACCATGTCATGAATGATGTAATATGTGACGTCATCAGCAGTGCATTGCGGGGGCGCGAGTTATAGTTAGCTCAACTAACTATAACGGCCAAATTTCTCTGGTTTTGTCCAACTGACTATAACGTCCCTGAAACCTATGTTTTTTCAGTGAATTTCAAAGGTTTTTAAATGCTAATTTCTAACTATAACGTCCCTGAAACCTATGGTTTTTTTCAGTGAATTTCAAAGGTTTTTTAAATGCTAAATTCTAACTATTCCTACAGAGGTAGGACATGTGCAGAAAGAGGAAGAAACGCGCAGAAAGAAGCAAAAGAAATGCAGAAAGATGCAACAGAAGTCCATAAAGACGAAGAAAGGTGCAGAAAGAAGCAAGAAATATGCACAAAGAACCAACAGAGGAGCAGAAAGAGGCCTTGTTGCAAAGTCATCCTGTGCCCACAATGTTTTGCTGACTGGTACTGGTGGTAACTGACTCTGACTAACCAGGCCCGGAGCCAGTGCTATCCTGAAAGACACTTAGAATACAGTGAAAACACCTACATACACTTGGGTACACTATGGGTTGGGGTACCCCTGTGATTGGCATGACCTCCCCTGTAAGGCCCTAGTACGTAATAGGGCAGGGGGCAGGGCCGGTCCTAGAACTTCTGGGGCCCCGGGCGAAAGGGAAGATGTGAGGCCCCTCTAATTTGCATGTAACATCCAGTCGCGGCCGGCATGACTCACGGGTGGAGGGTCTCGCGGGGGTTCGCGTGCGCGGGGGGGTTAATTTAAAAATAAAATAAACTTACCTTCCCGGGCCTCGCGTCGTCTCTGCTCCTGACCTGCTTTCCTGCCTCTGGTAGGAACAGGAAGCAGGCAGCCTCCCTCCCCTCCCCTTAGCCAATCACACCGCTGCAATGGCAGCATTGTGATTGGTCGGGACGCCGACCAGCCAGGCGCCTATGGGGAGGCCATTTTCTCAATGTAGGCTACATTGCAGCCTACATGGAGAAAGGCCATAGTGCGCATGACTGGATTGGTCGGCCCCGGAGGACCGACCAAACAGTCAGCGCCCTTAGCAGTGGGCAAGGCACTCCTCCCCTGCCCTAAAGCAGACCCGCCCGCCCCCAACCAAACACTTCTGCTTTCTCGCAGTGCGAGAAGCAGAAACATAAAATGGTAGTTTAGCATTTTGTGTTTCTGCTTCTCGCACTGCGAAAGCAGTGAGGTGACGCTCCTCCGCCCTAGTGGAGGAGCCACCCTTGGTAACATCACAAGAAGTGACATCACAGAAAGTGACATCGCAGGACTATTGATCTTATTTGGCATCACTGAAGAGACCTAACGTGGATATCAGTAACATGGACAAAAATATAAATATACAAATGAAATAAGTCCATATATTTTAAAACTGTATTAAATGGATTACATTTGTCACATTGGATGGAAAAGCTAGGCGCAGGTCTCACAAAGATGTATATTATTTACTCCTCGTTAACTGATTGTTTCCAGATGAGTGCATGATACAATTTCCAGTTCTGCCTCATAAAGGGGGGAGATCCTGTTGAGGTAATGAAGGGCGGATCATTCAATATATAAAATGACAAGAGAAAACCTCTCACACCATGGATATAATTGCAAATTTCAAAAGGCTCCCTTATCTTTCTGTGCCATTATTGTGCTACCTTAGGATGACATTAATACTTTGCAATTTGTTTTAACATAAATCCTCTCACCAGTATCCCGCACGCACATGCTAAGAGACGTAGGACAATCTTTTTTTGTGTGTGGGCTCTTTACTCGCCAGAATTATGTTAAGTGCAAAAACACAACACATATAGTACAAAATTACAAGACACCATTGCAAACAAATAAAGATTGTACATAAATAAAAAAAGACTTGGAACAACCGAGACCACTGCTAAATCATACATTGACTTGAAGGTATGCTTCAGATTCAAGGGTTTTCAAATCAACGTTTTTGATTTGGTGTTAGAACTGTAGGAAGTAGAAGTGGCCGCCTTTAGCGCTGGTGGAGCCCTGTGCGACAATGTTGGTGCCCCCCAATGACTCGCTCTGCCACGGATTCTCTCACTACCACCCTTTAACAGTGCTCCTCAAGTTTCCATAACCACATTCTCGCTCACATGCATTTAATTTGATTTACAGCGCCACTGATACCAGTGTAGGGTGTCAGAGAACTTTATATCACACATTACACAGAGACAATCAATTATACGTGTGTAAATCACAAGAGGCAATGTTACATAAGACAAAGGACTAGGAGTCACATGACAATCATACTAGTAGGCAGTATAGTTTAATAGTGATTGATCTGGAGAAACACAAACTCTGAATTTAGAACGTAATACCATGGTTGGGGGTTCTCTTTACTAACCAGAATTGATTTCTGTCCAAATGAACCCTTTTTGCAACGTTAGGATAATCAAAGGCTGGGGAAAAAACCATAATGCTGTAATTTATACCTTGCAGTTTGCATGCAGCTCTTAGATGACAGTTAATAGCTCATTGTTCTATGTTAGGATTTTGACTTATAAACTGCAAGTAACAATAGGATCTCTCTGACAAAAGCAGTAACCCACTGGCCTTTTTACATTATGTGGACTTAGTGATCTGCATGGTACATGTTCTTTGCAGCAGGCACATTAACCCTCTGTGCTACCTTTCCACAAGTCAAAACTTCCATTTGACAAAACTCCATCTCTCTCTAGGAAGAACATTAATCACCGGAGTTATCATGACATTTTTATTGTTGCCGATAATTGCTGGAGGCCAGGAAGGAGGCAGCAAGGGCTTTTAGAAACATAATATACTCGCAAACATGACGCCCCCACCCGAAGTCAGCGCCTCAGTGCGATCTCATCGGTCGCACCGCCCTAGAGCCTTCCTCCTCAAGGGTCCTGTGACCTCAATGACAGAGTCACTGTTGCTCTAGGGTGTGCTGCTTCGTAGGCCTGCCCAAAGACGCGAGGTGAGCTTCAATAGGGGTTGTAGTGGACAGGCCTTCAAGGTTAACCCACACTTGCCACTGCTATGGTCCACCTGCTGGTGCTCAGACACCAGGGCTTCTAAGGTCTTTTGGGGCCTTCTAAGGTCTAGCATGGAAATGTGCTCTCTCAGGAGAGTGGTCTGGTGGACTGGTCATGAAGGCTGAACCTGGTTCCCCAGTTCCAAATTCGGCAGCTCTGACCATAGTGCCACATCCTCTCCCCTACTGAACACCATACTGCCCCACTGAGAGAAACTCGCACTGCCTTCAACTACAACCCAATTGCACCCCGCTATAAACACCTGGAGGCGACTCAATTCAAATTATGCACTAAACAAGAGCAATATGCTGCCTAAAAAAAAAGTGACAACATCCTGGAAAAAGCAAACACTCATAAGGAATGCAAGATTAAGTAAAAGCATGTGAAATGTAAGCAGGAACAACATGGTTACCTTAACGCTTTGGCACTTTTATTCAGAAATCAACGAGTGCTTTTGCATGAAAAGTTAAGGCCATGACTACAGGGCCGGAAGGGACCAGTTTCAATGTCCATTGCTTATCTCCTTACAAAACGTAAGCAATATGGTTTAAAAAGACCACATTCGTGAATACAGAGCCGCAGTATGCATTTTGTTTTCGAATCCGCCCATCAAGCAGGTATATGCAGTACATCCAGGAATGGTGCACTTCCCCACCCGAGGAAAACAAAAAAGTAGCGCTTCACTGGCAAACTCTGTAAAGTGGCACTAATGTGTTTTGGGTGTGAATAAAATCAATCTGGCCCCTTTTCGACCCACTCTGTCTTGCTTTAGTTATTTTTTACATTTTGAACCTTTTATTTCTCTCCATCCCAAGGCTGCACTTTGGAAGTGAAAAATGTCAGAAAAAGACGACCTTTCCAGCAAAAGCGTTTTATATTTTGGATTAATTTCACAGGGGAACAAATAAAGGAAAGAAAAGAGGGAGTACTGGCTACAAGGCCCAGGAAGGGGCCCCACACCTGGACCTCGCAGCTTGCTCTAGTGCTTTGAGGCCCAGGGAAAGGGGGCCCCCTCCCCTGGGCCTTCGAAGCAGTAACGAGGCATTTTGTAAAACACTGCCCCAGCACCGGCAGTACTACATACATTTTAAATACACATTCCCATAAAAAAAAAAATGGGTGATGTAAAAGTTAACAAAAGCCAGTTGATCTGGCTACTCCCTCCTCCCCTCATCCACCTCGCCTTACCTGTGTCTGGCTGGTCCTGGAAACAAAGGGGCCTTCTGTCACCTAGCAACAAAATGCAGAAAGGGAATGGCCGGTACTTAACAGAGATGCTGCCCCTCCCCTGACACTGTGAGCCATAATTGCTGGCCTGGCTGCTGTGCCTTCCCCACTCTGTTTGTACCTCCCCCCACCCCTGCACCCCCAGGAATGCCACGACGACGCCCTGACCAGCAAGGTTGACTCAAGATGTGTATTGTGATAGTGTGGGGCAGGGGGCCTCGTAGGAGCAGGTGGGCTAACTGTGAAAGTGTGGCCTTTCACACGGAAGCGGGGCCCCCTGTCTTTCAGCTGAGCGCGAGGCCCTGGGCAGCTGCCCACACTGCCCATGCCTAGCGCCGGCCCTGGCAGGGGGTTAAAACTACCTCTAAGTCAGAGGTGCAGAAATAGGAAAGAGGGAAACAGAAATTTGCAAAGGAGGTGCAGAAAGAGGCAAGTGAGGTGCAGAAAGAAGCAGGAGCAGTGCAGAATGAACCAACAGAGGTGCAAAAAGAGGCAAGAAGGGTGCAAAAAGAAGGAAGAGAAGTACAGAAAGAGGCAAGAGAATTGCTGAAAGAAGCAACAGAGGAGTAGAAAGAAGCAAGAAAAGTGCAGAAAGAGACAAGTGAGGTGCAGAAAGAAGCAAGAGCAGTACAGAAAGAACCAACAGAGGTGCAAAAAGAGGCAAGAGAGGGGCAGAAACAGGCAAGAAAGGTGCAGAAAGTGGGTACAGGGGTGCCGAAAGAGGCATGAGAATTGCTGAAAGAAGCAACAGAGGTGTAGAAAGAAGCAAGAGAAGTGCAGAAAGAGGAAAGTGAGCTGCAGAAAGAAGCAAGACCAGTGCAGAAAGAACCAACAGAGGTGCAAAAAGAGGCAAGAGAGGTGCAAAAAGAAGGAAGAGAAGTGCAGAAATAGGCAAGAGAATTGCTGAAAGAAGCAACAGAGGAGTAGAAAGAAGCAAGAGAAGTGCAGAAAGAGGAAAGTGAGCTGCAGAAAGAAGCAAGACCAGTGCAGAAAGAACCAACAGAGGTGCAAAAAGAGGCAAGAGAGGTGCAAAAAGAAGGAAGAGAAGTGCAGAAATAGGCAAGAGAATTGCTGAAAGAAGCAACAGAGGAGTAGAAAGAAGCAAGAGAAGTGCAGAAAGAGACAAGTGAGGTGCAGAAAGAAGCAAGAGCAGTGCAGAAAGAACCATCAGAGGTGCAAAAAGAGGCAAGAGAGGTGCAGAAACAGGCAAGAAAGGTGCAGAAATAGGCAAGAGAATTGCTGAAAGAAGCAACAGAGGTGTAGAAAGAAGCAACAGAAGTGCAGAAAGAGGCAAGTGAGATGCAGAAACAGACAAGAGAAGTGCACAGAGGCAAGAGAATTGCTGAAAGAAGCAACAGAGGTGTAGAAAGAAGCAAGAAAAGTGCAGAAAGAGGCAAGTGAGATGCAAAAACAGGCAGGAAAGGTACAGAAAGAGGGAAGACGAGTGCAGAAAGAGACAACAGGGGTACAGAAAGAAGCAAATGAGGTACAGAAAGAGGCAACAGACGTGCAGAAAGAGGGAAGAGAGGTGCAGAAAAAGGCAAGAAAAGCGCAGAAAGAGGTACATAAAGAGACAACAGGGGTGCAGAAAGAAGCAAGACAGGTGCAGAAAGAAGCATGGAAAGTGCAGAATGAAGCAACAGGGGTGCAGAAAGAGGCAAGAGAAGTGTAGAAAGGAGCAAGTGAGGTGCAGAAAGAGCCAACGGAGGTGCAAAAAGAGGCAAGAGAGGTGCAGAAACAGGTAAGAGAAGTGCACAAAGAGGCAAGAGAATTGCTGAAAGAAGCAACAGAGGTGTAGAAAGAAGCAAGAAAAGTGCAGAAAGAGGCAAGTGAGATGCAAAAACAGGCAGGAAAGGTACAGAAAGAGGGAAGACGAGTGCAGAAAGAGACAACAGGGTTGCAGAAAGAAGCAAATGAGGTGCAGAAAGAGGCAACAGATGTGCAGAAAGAGGGAAGAGAGGTACAGAAAAAGGCAAGAAAAGTGCAGAAAGAGGTACATAAAGAGACAACAGGGGTGCAGACAGAAGCAAGACAGGTGCAGAAAGAAGCATGGAAAGTGCAGAATGAAGCAACAGGGGTGCAGAAAGAGGCAAGAGAAGTGTAGAAAGTACAAGAGATTTGCAGAATGAGGTCAAGAGAAGTGCATAAAAAGAAAGAAACGTGCAGAAAGAAGCAACAGAAATGCAGAAAGAGGCAAGAGAGGCGCAGAGGGAAGCAAGAGTGGCTTGCACACCATTAGTACCAATTTAACACCCACGTTTAGCAATAAATAACAGGTGACCATTCTAGGTTTGCAAAGGGCCTTCCACCACGCTGTAACACTTGTCGCTGCACTTTTGGTAACGTTTGACCCGTTTCAGCTAGAAACAAGGCTTTTTTTGTTCAAATCTGCAGATTAGGGTGCAGATGATGAATTATGTGGCTAATGCAGAAGATGTATAATTGTGCGAAAGTCGGTGCAGCCAAACAGTCACATAATTCCAGTGGCCCTGCTCATACCTCTGACTAGGTCCACAAGTGCTCCTCAGTGATTCCATCTTTTTTTGTCTCATTGAGTTCACAGTTGAGCTTCTATGGAAATGAGGAAGACTAAACCTAAGGTTACCACTCCACAACACAGACTATCATACCACATAATTACTCTCCATAACACATAATCCCACTCTACATAATTCCTATACACTAAATACCACATACTTTCTATCCACATAATTTCACTGCACAACATACCACATAATTCCACTACACACAACGTACATCCACTCCACTCCAAAAAACATTAGTAAAAAACTTTTGCATTTACAACGCCAATAGCTCTAATTCTCGCAAATGCGAAACCTATTATATTGCAAACACTTCTTTAACTAGCAGTCGCGTTTGCAGAGTGGTGGAGAAAGGGTGCTGGGCCTCCGACCAGCGCTCAGGAATTCCAGTGCTTAGGGCTTACAGGAGGTACCAGTAGGGCTTCTTGGCCCCCAAAGTCCGTCAGGAGTAAATTGGACTTCATCCCCCATCCCGTAGTCTGCCAGGAGGCGCGTTTGCAGAATGGTGGAGAAAGGGGGGCATGGCCGCCGAAGACGTCTTAGCAATCCCACTGTGCAGGACTTACTGGAGGTAACAAGAGGGGTAGTTGGCCCCCAAGGACATCCTTGGGGGCCAACTACTCCTCCTATTACCTCCAGTAAGTCCCACAGAGCAGCATTGCTAAGTTCGAAGAGCAGGCCACGCCCCTTTTGCCTACCACTCTACAAACGCGCTCCCTGGCGCGCTCTTGGATGGGGATTGAAGTCCCCTTCGCTGCTGGGGTCCTTTAGGGGCCAACTAGCCTACCTCTTACCTCCAGTAAGCCCCACACAGTGGGATTGCTGAGAGGTGGACAAAGGCCACGCCCCCTTTCTCCACCACTCTGCAAACACGCCCCCTGGCGCGTTCTAAGTTGGGGGATTAAGTCCCCTTGAATACTGAGGGTCCCTGGGGGCCAACTAGCCCACCAGGTACCTCCAGTAAGCGCCACACAGGTGGATTGCAGAGAGGTGGTCCGAGTCCACGCCCCCTTTTTACACCACTCTGCAAAAGCGCCTCTTGGCGCACTGCTGCTCGGGGGATGAAGTCCACTTGTGTCCTGAGGTCCTCAGGACACAAGAGGACCTCATCGCCCCACCACCAGTGCGTGTGGGGTGCTCAAGCCCCCCCACACACATTTATTTTTAAAAATAAAGAGAGCCCCGGGGAGGTGGCAGTCCCCGGGGCTGCTGGGAGGCTGCGTGTCCCCGCGTTTAATTTGCAAAGTCCCAGGGAGGTGGCGATCCCTGGGGCTGTGGGGGCCCCCGCTAATTAAATAGGCATTGCCCCCGGGACCTGGGCCACCCGGGTGCTTAAGAAGAACGAAGCGCGGGAGTCCGCGCTTCGTTTCTTTTTATTTTCTCGGCCAGATTCGCGACCCCAGCGCGAATTCGGCCATTTCTTTTTTTTTTTTTAATGCTTTTTTAGGCCCTGGGGGTCCTTGTGGGAACCCCTGAGCAGGCCTAGGGGGTCAGGGTGTTTGTACCCTGCCCCCTTTTCTTGTTTTTTAATGTTTTTTTCACTGTTTTCTTGTGACTCGGTTACCGAGTCACAAGATGGCTGCCAACACTTCCTGGTTTGGAGTGTTGACAGCCAATAAGAGTGAAGCTCGTGCCCGGGAGGGTTCGCGAACTCTCCTCGGTGCTCAGATATTGAAACTTTTCTTTTTCTAATTTCTCTGGAACTACTGAACGGATTTACACCATTTAAACAAAAGGGCTCTTTCTGAACCAAGACCTACTTTTTTGCCAAATTTGGTGTAATTCCATTCAGCAGTTCGGGCTGTAGCTTTGTCTAAAGTTTCCTATGTAAATTAACATGGGGAAAACGCGTTTTGGGACCCCCCTTTTTTCTAGGGGTGGGAAGAGAACTCCGCTCCGCCAGCAGAGCGGACTTAGCCAGCCACCCCTGCTCCCTGGCCCGGTCCCTGCTTCTGAAAGCAGCAAGGCCGGGGAGAGCACTCCCTGGGACCTGATGGACCCCCGTCCC